>OY998130.1:17785193-18407379 GCA_963921915.1 Hyposoter dolosus | reverse complement strand
TGACAGAAGGAAATTTTCATCGAGGGAAAAATATTATATAATAGAGGCACGAGGAAGACTCATTGTGCAAGCAGCAAGTTAAAAGGTCAAAACGCCTGAAAAAAGATCCTCATTGTCAGCCACCAGATCACGTATACGAGAATTGCCTTAAGTACGAGCTTAAGGATAACGCAGAAGAAAGAACGAGGATGTTCGTTGCTTGTGTCGTTTGGGGCGACAGGGCGTCCTCGGGATCCTTTATCGGGCAACGGGAGAAATGAAGTTATCAGTGTCGGCTTACAGAGCCCAGGCCAGTGCTCACAAGAAGATTCTTTGCAACTATCAGCATCAGCTGAGCTACGGTGCGACAAGCCAGGCTTCCTCGTCCCGGACCCACTCAGACCCTGCCGCCATCCTCTCTGGCCTCAAGGTAACGTAACAAAAAACATCCATCAACTTGTCCCTTGTCCCGCCTACATAACATTTTTTTTTTCTTCATCGTACGAAAAATGATCCTATCGCCCTTACTGTTAAAAAATGACATTTGCACGTATTCGTCGATATTTTGTCTCACATTTTGTTTCATTCAAATTTTTTCGTACTTCGTCATCACCTCTCCGTTAAATATAAAGAGACACCATATTCTATAACTGTAGCATGTTGACAACCCTCTGTGTGTTGACTGTCTACGTTACCGAAACTTTCACCTTCGCACATCAAGAGATAAAAATCGAACTATTTTCTCTTGAATTCGAGTGTTTTTCTATTTTTATTTTTGCAAGACATGTCTCTTTGTTTTATTCACAACGATTTTTTATGTAACCGCATTGGACCGCAAAATTTCTCATTGGTGTCACGAATCTATTAATTATTCGCTTTCTCTTTAGAAAAATTCTAATGCGATAATCTAAGCTGTGCCTAATAGAGTAGAGCCTAGATGTCGATACGGACATTCATGTCAACTGTATTCTCTGCCATCCGTTCCTCTAATCAAATTATACCGTTAATCCTGCTCAATTTCGTGCTGGTACCCCCCCGAATAGTTGGTACTTGACTCGTACTCTTTAGAAAAAAAAAACCCAGCCGTTATATCAGCGTTTTTTTTTTTATTTGAAATTATTTCGTATTTTGCAACTTTCCATGAATTTTTGCGCCAAGTGAGCAGGACGCACAGTTTAGATTTCTACACGGAGAGAATGTAATATCAAAAATTACTTCGTCGTCACTCTTGAGGTAGTACTGTCGGCTTTAAAATTATTTTTTATAATTTAATAAAATTTGGTACATTAGTAGATTATGATTAGAAAAAGATCCGGTCAAATTTTCAAGAGGCTACAGAGAACCAGAAAAAAAATATTCGCGTTGGTACATTTAACATTAAGTTTTATGATAAATCTCAGTTTTCGTTGTATTTTAAAATGATCTCTTATCAATCCTCAGGAGAAATCACACTTTTAATTATATACAATGAAATTTATGACATCGATGTTAATTAAATTCATAAAAGTACCAATGCAGGTGACACTGAAGTTCGTAACGATGGGATCCAACGAAAAATACGATTTTCCCTTAATTGTTTGTTCATTTTCAAAAACGATGACAATTTTCGTACAAAATGTGTCTTTCGAGCCTAAAAAAATATCGTTTTATTGCCCTGACCAAATATTCAGTAAGAATCTTGTGATTTGTCCAAAAAAAAAAAACGGAATTTCGTTGCATTCCAACGATGCAAACTTCAACATGCGAATATCTTTTTTCTGGCTCTCTGTAGCCTCTTGAAAATTTGACCGGATCTTTTTCTTATCATTACCAAATTTTATTAAATTCTGAACGTTAATTCTAAAACCGATAGTTCTACCGTAAGGACTTCAGCAATGAAATCGTAATTTTTCATTCGCATATTCTATTGAAAATAGAGGGAACTGCTTTTCGACATTTTCCGCCTGTTTTCAGATGAAAAGTGACTATGTATTTGGTTAAATCTCTCAGAAGGATCATATGGACTAGCGAACTACAACGTCATAGTCATTTTTTATATAATTTTCTCTCCGTGCGGATTAAGGTCTATTGGACTTTATGGAGTACACGCCGTAGTTGGACCGTTCGAGTACGAGGGCTGCAGCCATAAGCGCTGCATGGGTATATACGAATAAGCTAAGAATCGTTGAGCCACTGTTGCGGCGCACGCTGTACAAGAATTGCGAGTCGCACTTTTTGAACACATGCCTTGCAAAAATCCCTTCCTTATAGAGGCGTGATTCATGTTTTTAAAGAAATAGGATTTCTTTGGAATGTTTAAAAAGATGTCAAAAATTATAGGATTTAAAAATCACGAAGTTATACATTCGAATCGTCTAGCAGCAGGTGAAAATTTTCAATTTCGTACGTGACCTTTGACTGCGCGGCTTGAATTTCAATTGCGGACATCTCGTGGGTTAGAAATCAGGGAAACAAGAAAAATGACGAGATGCAAAAAATGTAGACCATACTAAACTCCCCTTTATAGATTAATGTTTGTTACTGCGGGTACCAAAGTGACGAGGCTTTCACTGTTTGCATGCTTTTCCAAAAGCTCTCTCCATCTCGTTCGTGCACCTCAGGCTCTTTTTTTTCTTCTCCTGCTTCTATGTTTGGAATTGATGTAATGGTTTCTACGTGTGACCCGTTCGCTAGGCTCGCACTCATATGCGATTCATTCATGCCTCTTCGCATACGTTACAAGTTTCTCCGTTATTGGCGCACATGCGCACAAGATATTAATTAGATGCTCCTATTAGTACTGATTAAATCTATTCTCAACGAGCTCGAGAAATCCATGGATCAAGTTCCCTCGTCCGGAAAATTGCCGACTGAAATACACGATGCCTTTATATTCCTCCGTGTACGTCATTATTATATTTCGCGTACATGTTTCGTTACGGCGTTGGACACGTGCCAGTTTCCATGGTAGTTAACAATTCTCATCTCAGTCTCATTGTTTCCGGTCGAAGTGTTGCAGCACAGAATTCAGCTCGACAAGTTGTCGCTCCCACCGGCGCTGTTTTCCGACTTTATTCAAAAAGCTTTTGAGGAACGTCGAGTGGGACTGTCGGAGCTGCGAGCTCGCTTAGAAAGAAATCGACGCTGCTATTCATTTTTTTTTTTTTTTCATGAGGTTATTAATAATTATCTATTTTAAAGGCTCTCACTCATTATAGTTGATAATATTTTGAAAAATTTTGTTTCCGAAGTGATTTTTAAACTTTTTGAGTTTCCTTTTGAAAAAATTTCGAAAAAAACAAACGGAATCACAGCCGCGAATTTTTTAAATCCCCCAAATTCTGTTTTTCCAAAATGGAATTCTAAACAACGATACGACTCAAAAGTGAGCACCAATGTCCGCATACATGTGACAATTGATAATTAAGGACAAATGCGTTATCAGTAACCAATTGTTCGTATGAAACCCCCAGCACATGGACATGTTCGCACGGGAATCGTCACCGCAGCTTCAGATTCAAAATTTCGATGGTATAGAAACGAAATATGCAAGCATTTCACGTTCTCTACCGTACTCGGCTATAGAGCATCAGAACGTAGTAGAGTATTCGCATTGCAGTCAGGCATTCGAGTACAGAAAAAAAGATGGAGCAGGAAGGATGCAAATGCAGTACTTGATGGCGAATGTTTTCAAATGGGAATTGAATTATTTTTATAAATTGTGCATCTGTTTGGATCATAGCTCAGTAGTTCGTCTTTTTCTCTTGCTGATGATCGCGCAGTCTCTTATCGACGAACGGATCAACGAGATTTTATATATGATTTCACGTGGAAATAAAGTGCTTGCTGTTTCCCCTTCTCGCACTTTTTCGTGTATCGTTGAACGTGTTTATTCGATTATCGATGTTGAAAACGGCAAGTGAGTGTCGGGGCGTGAATTGCCTCGAGATCGAGTGTTGAAATCGCTATCCAACCCCAATTCCGTCCGTGTTCTCGTTTCCGTGGCAATTCAAACGTGCTAGTTTGATCGCGGACAAATCCTGTACAAAAACTTGATTCCCTGATTTCGTTTTTGTATGGATATACCTGCTGCTTCTCCTTCGAACGATAAATTACAAGTTGCGTTAATGTGGCATCGAAAAATCACGTCAACAAATATTTGCATTGTACACAAGCGGCGCTAAATCAACGGAAAAACACTCGTGCCCACCCGACACAACTTGGTGCAAAATCGATCGCAATATTAAGTCGTTCCGTTTGTTCTCACTCGCTCTCTCTCTCTTTCTTTCCCTTTCTGTCTCTTCGGTCGCATCGGGAATATAATAAAGTATGACATGCAAACCGTTTTTTTCCCCAACTTGCACGAACAATCGATAGATAGTTAATGAACAAACGGCATTGGGAATACTGCTGTGTGGAGACTATATGGCGTGGGATTTTCCATCCTCCATGTCCCTCCTCCTCCTCTTCTTTCCTCGGCTGACTGAATGATATCCATGCACTCACACTCTCGATCCTTCGACGTTCATCCAACACATGTCCGACCAACCGGAAGATCGCTGCTCTTCTCTGCGAGCAGAGTCTCTTTCCACTTTATATCCTGCTGCGTTAAGGGATTAACACGAAACCTCAAATCGCTTTTCTATTTTGTCAAATCTCTTTTATTAGGAATACGTGCAACGGCACTTCGCGCTCCGCGATTTATTTCTTGTATACATCCGTCATTTGTTCCTTTCTCTTGTCAGTCAATGTGACTCAATACATTTTAATGAAGATGAAGAGAAAGTTGAGAGTTCAATTTCAATTTTGCACTCATACGGGTCAAAAATGTTCACCGCTGATGTTTTATCGGAATATACGCCAAGCCCAGAGATGGCCGTGGACCTTTGACGGCCTAGTTCGCTGCAAAGGTCAAAAGAACTACGACGTTTACTCTGCAGCATTTTTCAGGGCCTATTTTCCTCACCAGGAAACGTAAACGCAGCTTTCAATTATCAACTGTCTAGAACAACATTTACAGACGTTCGTCCCGATTAGCTGTCTTTGAATGGGAAACCAATTATTTTCTTTTGCTTTCTGACGGAAATTCTCTTCGCATAACGTAGCCGAAGCCAGATTAGTGGCAAAAACTTCAGAACCAATTGCCAAATTGAATTTGGACTTGATTCTGCGATCGCAACATCCATTATTTTCTCACGTTCGCTCGTGCGACTGTATTATTTTTTTTTCCATGGAACAGCAAAGCCTTTTCTAAAATTTCGAAAATTTCAACTCTCGAAAATGGTTAATGTTAAAATTTTCGATTAAAAATTGATCAATTTGCCATGGAGATGGATGGAAATGAACGTTTTCCAAATTGTGTATGGACATGGGGATGAAAAAATTCGATATTGATCTGCTTGAGAGGAACTGAACCGATTTGATCAACTCGATTTCTCGCTCCTTCGGTACACTCGCTGCGGTTGCGTGCCAACGTTTGTTTGGTTTTGTTACAAAATTTCTCGTCCGTATGAATCAGCTGTCTCCCGGGCTTTGGTATTGGTTCTGGTTATCCTTACATACCTGAGTTTGTATGAAAACTGGAGTAGAACTTTCATTCTTGGCAGCAGGAGAACGTGTCGCAGTTTACAAGCCCGCGAGTTTTTTACCTCTCTGGCTCACAGTTTCT
This sequence comes from Hyposoter dolosus, assembly GCA_963921915.1. Classification (NCBI taxonomy): domain Eukaryota; kingdom Metazoa; phylum Arthropoda; class Insecta; order Hymenoptera; family Ichneumonidae; genus Hyposoter; species Hyposoter dolosus. The sequence goes on along the minus strand of OY998130.1, from coordinate 18,401,753 downwards.
TTCCACACTTGAGAAACACTGGTAGACAAAGACACATGCACCGAGACAAAGTTTACACTTCTTTCTTTAGTCCTCTACGCTTCTGTTATCCTAGTTCGCTATATTTTGTGCACTTGAGGTATATAAGCCCATTTGCCGCATGCCCTTCCTCCTACAAAATGCATATGTACATACATTTTCCTCGTACTTCCATTCGCGCTTTATCATTGTTTTTCCCAAAAAGACAAGCAAATTTGGAACAACGCGACCAACAAAATCAAGGACATGATCTATCCCATTCGTTTTTCCAACAGTGTGTCCATTATTGTTCCTCCTTATGTTCTTTGTTCTAAATTTAAATTTTTTGTCTTTTTCTTCGTGTTATCAATTGTTTTCCTTCCCATTGAGCGTGTTGTAGAAAAGCATCATTTTATGCTATTTTTGCTCCTTGGCGTGTTTCATATTTTTCATATTCAGCTAAACAAACTCAGCCATGAACGAACCCAGTTCAAACAAGCTTCGTTCACGATTGTTTGATAGTTTTGTTAACTCTAACCAGAGGCGAACTCGAGGAATCGTTTGTAACCGCCAATTTACATCTCTGCGGAGAAACTTTCGATGTATGTGTCGAACAGAATAGAACCGGAAGTACACGAACCTTTCATCCTTTATCTTAATATCCGTTTTAGAAATTTCGTTTAGAAGCTCGTCCATACTATATTTAACATTTTTTCACATATTTATACACGTACGAATGTTTATGGTTCCTGTTTTATTCGTATTTATCGTAGTGTACGTTTTTATTTCTTTTTATTATTGAAACACGACAATTTTTGGCATAACAAATAATTTCGCTTTTCTTTTGGTGCGCGATGGGACGCAGCCGAGAGTCTGGATGACACAACTCACACCGAGAGCACGCAATCGTAGAAAATGCCAAAAGAACGACCAGTGGTTCGTATCATGTTTTACAAAACAAACCAACGACAAAGCAATCACACTATTTTCAAACAGCTGTAGAATTTGTTTTTTCTTTCTTATTTTTACGCATCACTTATATACGTCCAGCAATCGTTTCGTCTCGCTTTATGCTTCAAATACTGCTGTTGAAGCGAGACGAGGCTTTCGTAGTCTTTTAGAGTTATTTCATGAAAGTGCTGCTATTTTATTGCCGACATTTCAACTGCCAACGGGGAATAACATGACATTTCATCCTCTGAGACAAAAATTCATTCGAAAAAAGTGTATTTAACGCTATTGAACGCGTATTGTCAGTGTAATGTTACACGAGCAAATATGAATTAGGCTACTCGAGTAATTCGATGAGAAATAACTAAAAGTAAGACGAAAACTCAATCAATTGATCAATTTTCTTACAAATCACAAACTGCTTCGTCACGAAATACTCCGAACAGGCTTTCATTCCCTGAAATATGTTTTCGTAAATTTTAGGAGATGCCAGCAGGTTCCGCGAAACTTTATTGAATTTCTATCGAGGCAGAGAGGGCGACCTTACAATCGAATGCATCAAACTGCTTTTTTTTTCTCGCCTACACTTTAACCACCGCTCTATAATTGTAGTGCGGCATCATTCAATCACAGCCGGATACGTGTGCTGTGTCAGGAGAATATTTGGGTGACTAGCTACCTGGACAGGGCCACATTGGTCCGGTTGAAAGTTCCAAAATTTAGTTATGTTTACACTTGTTTGCTTTCGTTCTTGTTTTTTTTTTTCCTTTCTCTCACTTCCATTCCATTTTTCTTGCGTTACGAGTTCTCTGTTCTTGGGTTTCCCGATTCCACATTCCACTGGTTTTACTTCCTTCATAGTCACACTAGGACTCTACAACTTTTTGACTCTTTCTCGCATGATTGCGTTCCATGCCGATGCGACAGTAACCCAGAAAAATTAGCAGAATAAAAAGCGATGGAAAAGTTTGGCGGGGGCAAGGTTCGGTTGTTTTTTTTTTTTGCAAGATTCTTGTGGCAGAGACGAATGGAAATCGAGGTTTGGGTTCGTTGTCTACTATAAAACGAACAGTGACACAGAAGTAGGCGAGATGACGACCGAGACACGAATGTCGAGGAATGGTGGAGGAACAAAGAGGGAAGGAAGATGTGAAAAAATGCCACCCTCGTCACTCTTCACCCTGACACGTTCTATCGATCAACGTCTCTTATCCGATGTGACCAAGTTTCTATATATATAAATATATATCGGAAGGGCGAGTTATATTTACGATTTTAGCCAACCATCTCAGTATTCTACACCGGAAAAGAAGACCAACGTTTATTTTTCCTTCCTTACTTTCGCGACTTTTCCGATAAGAAAACTTCATTCGAGACTTTGATTTCGATTTATTTTCTATTTTTTTGTTACAACGTCTTGATACCCCGAAGGAAAACTAGTTCGAGGGGAAATGGAATGTACATCTGCATGGGAACTGCGACACACTCACTGGTCCTAATGTGAGAAAAAAATCATTACTTTAGCCCTAGAATTCATTTTTTACGAGGAAAATATTTTTTTTTTGTTTAAATTACCTGCATGCATACAACCTCCAGAATTATATAGTCATCGGCAGAAATCTCGGGTTCGTTGATTAATTTATAACGAACTCGTTCATTAAATTCTGCTTCCTCATCGAGATCCAAATGATTTTGTTAACTCGTTGGCTTGATTTTTTTTTTACATCTTTAATGTTGAGCTTCATGCTGCGCCAGCTTCAGCAATGATCGTTCCAAAACTGAGTTTGCTTCTTTAGATCGTTCGAGATTTTATTTTGGCCTCTTTTTTACGCTCCTTATTCCAACTGTTTGCTTTCAGCGTCACGTTTCATACGTGATCTGATTCGGATCGTGGATTCGTTTCTACGGTTCACTTTTAAACGACGTTGGTTGCCTTTCCCAGGTTCGACAGATTTTTTCATGCCCCGCCCACGTTTCTGTATGCCAGAAGTTGCTGGTTTTGAACATCAGAATTATTAGCAAGTAGCAGGAACATTTTAATGCATGCGAACCTAGAGAGAATTTTGAAACACGTGACTTTCACCTCGTGATGAAATAATCTCCTAAACTCGGGACTCCGATGGACACGAGCTTGTGAAAGATCACGGTTCCTAGTAGTGATTTACAAAGTAACCCCGAAACATGTCGGCGTTATGACGAGGAACATGCATCAGCGAGGAAATCTTTACCGAAAATGTAGCTCTGCCTCTTTGGTCTGAATAATTTTCGAGGCTTCTACCTACATATGCTCCCTGTCGCTTCGCAACAGGCGACGAAAGCTCCGGACAAATGAGAATAATTTGGGAGAAGAGGAAAAAGCCTCGAAAAATATTAAACTCTTTGAGCCACACAGTTTTCTTCGCGAGCAATCGGCTTAAATCTTATTCCTCGGGCTCTTTTTGGTGTGTATCGAGTTTGTGAAAAAGTGGCAATTTTTCATGAAAATGTAACAACTCGATGCATAATTCGTAACTATTTATACTTTTAATACATTCATGAAGGTTCCAGGGACTTTGCTGTAGATTCTAAAAATCTAGGAATTTATTGTTAAAATAGTAATTTAATAATGCGAAAACTGGAATAAAAAGAGGACAAAATCGTAAGCTTGGGAAAGGGTCAAAGGGCAAAGCAAAAGTGAATATCGTTTGCGTTAACATTGGATGAAATCCACCATCGTCGACATAGAATAAATGATGCGAATGCTCAAATATTAAAATTTCGTGAGTTAGTGAAAAGGCATATATGCGAATCATTACGAAGCTCCTCTCCTCAAAGGGCTAGATGAAAATTTGATATTTGATTTTTAATTTTTACGAACGAAGGATTTTTCAATATATGTGAACGTGCCATTACGATTTTTCGAGTAGACTATAATCGTAGAACAAATCTAGCGTAGACTCACATCGGATTAAGATCCGAAAAATAGATTTTTCCGTGACTCGATGGGACAGCACTATCGAATATATTCAGGGTGGACATAGCATGACGTTTATCCTCCGCTCGACGAAACGGTTTCTTTCGTTTATCGTTTTGTGAATGGCGAGTTTCGATCGGACGTTATAAATAACGTTTCCTGTACGTAAATACACGCCGTGCTACATTAAATGTTAAAATGCAAAAATTCGGCAGCACTGCAGATCGAAGCTTTCCAGTTGCCTTAAGCAGACAGAACAGAGCAGTTGACGAAATATTTCTGTCGCATTTGTCAATTTTCTCGATCATACGGACTGGAAGGGAAACAAAACTTTCTGGCTGAACAACGTCCTGCTCTATGGATCGTTATCATTTTTGACAAACTCTTTTGACATATAGGAATCATTACCTCTGGCAATTACCATTAACAACGAATATTATATCCAATCGCCGGCATCGTCTCCGAGGATATTCCGCTGCTGAAAATACGACAGCAGTTCTAATTGAAGACTCGACTAGCTCTATTGCCTTACGGCAAAAATTCCGAGTTTGGAAACGAGTTTGTTGGGATTTTTTATGAGATTGCCTGTCAACAGAGGTTTACGAATTTTCTCTCGGGGCGAAACTAAACGTAGTAATTACCAGCAGCGGAATACCCGAAACAATATGTCGTCGAGCTTTCTCGTTCTGCGATATTTAATTACAAACTTTCGACACTTTCTGCTCCTCCTGAAAATGTTGTGCAGCCCTTCGAGCAAACATGTCACAACGAGTTTCTTTTTCACATATAGACGATTCAAAGCGTGTATGCGTATAATGATGACGGTTTTCCTCGACAAGTTTCTTCTCTCGTAGGAACTTAATCTTGACTCTTCTTCGTTGCCTCATAACAAGATGAAGTACTATGAAAACCTGTACGTATATCTACACTCGCATGCGTAAGTGTGCCCTAGATATAGGATCAGAGGATTCTGTTTACTTTCTCAATCCTCCGGGAACACGTTGAGCAACAACGCACTTTAAGGCTCATAAAACACAAGTCGCTTGCTGACGTCTTAGCTCGCTATCGCTCGAGTGTGCGACGTTCCGCGCGCTCGGTCGCGTGCCATAAATAATATAACTCTTACTTTCTTTTATAGAACATAAAAAATTTTCATGAATTTATGTACGAGAAAGAAAAAAAACCGAAATACTTTGATGTTACGATGCTCACGAAAGACTTGACGTCGTTCGCATTAAATTGAGATATCGTATCTATATATTTAGTGAATTCCGCAGTGGCAAAATGCAAAGTTTTTCCATCATAATAGAATGAAAAAAATTAAATAAGATTGACGCGATTCGATTTTGTTTTCACTATTTCTTACAAGTGTGAACGCAAATCAGTAGCTCTTCTCGTTTCTGCATCAACTTAATTCTCTCCCGCAGCCACTTTACTTCAATCTAGAATTTTGATTATCCCTCGCTCAATTACTGGAAAGAGGGCTTTCCAGTAATTGAATGAAAATGCGATAAAGATAGACGGGTCTTTTCTTCCATGGAATAGCAAGAGAGAGCGAGAGGGGGGGGGGGGGGGGGAGGGGAGAATTCTGCTGTTCAATCGAAATTGTCGGATTGGCTTTTTCATCCAACCGTTGAAGAACAAGGAGCAGAGGAAGTAGCCTTAGCCTAGTTTGATAGGTCCTCTTCATCCTCTGCTGCCAGTAACGTAAGATAGTTCTTTCCCCCTGCGGCTTTCGCGCTTGGGGACAGGCTTATTGAATCGAGTGCTCCCGAAGGTATACGTCGGATCTTCTGCCTGTCTCAAAACTTTTGCCTCTCCACTATTGTACTTACCTTTAGTTCTCGCGTGACGTAACCGTATCTTAATTATCATCAGGGTGTCGTGCCAAGATAACTCTATATATTCACCCCCTTCCCCGTTCCCCTTCCCCCCACTAACCCATGCATGTAAACTCATACATACGAGTTTACTCAGCGTTATCAAAACAAGTCTGTATGCGATGATCCTCCAGCGTCGTCCTATCTTAGCTTGCAACTGCTGCAATCAATTAGCGTTCGCTTACTTACTCTCGTGGTACATGCATCTCAAGTCTTAATCATATGAAATGTTCCATCACATAAATATAAATGTTACGTGTTTACATACATTTCACAATGTGCATATATCTCTGTGGCTATACTGATCAACCTGCGGAGCCAGGGATCGAAATTTAATACACTCCTATAATCCTCTGGGAATTGATTTTATCTTTCTGCGTCTAGACTCATTTACCTTCATTTACCTAACTGCTCATCAAATTTGAACTTTCCACCTTCAACTTTCGGGCGACATGCAAGATAGCTCCTTATAACATTTTGTAGCTAAACTTAAAATCACTAACGTTTGCAGCTTTCTGCCTACTCGTTTACTCTCGAATTGAGTCCTTATTGATTTTCTCTAATGATCAGTGGGCAGCATAATGGATACTGTTACATTTATTAGCATGGATCATGGAAAAAGTCAATGGGACAAAGTGACGTATAACTACGGCGCGGGCATCGTTTATTTCCTTAGTTTATTTAAAATGCGGGATGTGTGGAGAAATAAAGAAAGTTGACGAAGAAGCTACAAGGAAAAGTATACAAATTGCGCTGTTACAAAAAGCGTTTTTCACTCTCTTTGCCTCTTGATCTTTAGTCCTCCCCACTTAACGATCACTCGGAGTATAATCGTTGAATATAACGAGGATACGAGAGAAAAGAAACCTGTAAGCCGAGAGGAGTTACGAGTAAGTTTACTCTGCCATTTTCCATGGTGAATGGAGAACAAGCGATGGCTCGTTGAGGGAGCAGAATAAAAATTATGGGACATCGTGCAACGTTATACTGCTGTTGACATCGTTGGATGATATGTTGCCAAGAGTTTAAAAAGCTAAATAATCCAGCGAATTTGAGGTCAACGTATAAAATACTTCGCATTTTCAACTTCACTTGTTCATCCTGACTATTTTTTTTTTATCCTCAAATTTTATGTTACCAAATATCGGAAAACCGTTTTTTCGATTGCTGCAATTTTCAAGAGTTCGCCATTACGAGTTGCTCGTAATAGAAGAGTCGTTAGTGCATCATGCATGTCGACACAATTATTTTCGAACGATCATTGGATCTTCCACAGCTCTCAGATCTTTCTATCTTTCTATCACCTGAAATAGTACAATTGCTGACTAATAACTCTTGTAATTACTGGAGCACACACAAGTGGCTTTCCAGTCTCGTACGAACCAGACCGTTAAGAGTTGAAATAATAAGGACCAGTGAAGTACTGTTGGATAAAGAAATAAAAGTTGTAACGATAAGAAATGAAAATAACGATCAAAGTCTGTACGAGTTTGCCGGCAGTACTTACACCTCTTGGTATTGGAGAATCACTACATTTTTATTTATTTATACATCGCATACAAGGATGATCGTTACTTTCTTATTTTATTTCCTCCAAGGGTTTATTATGAAGGGTTAATCGAATCACATTCTTTCACTGCGTACAGAAAAGATATCATACGAATCCGCATGATTGGAAGGAATGAGATTAAAAAACTGGGGATGCGTGGTACGATCGATTCAATGCCAAAGATTTCATTGTCGATTTCGATCGTCATTGCGTTGATGTTTATCCAAGTTTTATTCAAATGTGTCGATACGAATTGACCTGATGGTATATAACGGCTTTTTGCCTCATTATCGGTCGAAAAATTCAGCGTTTGTTCTTCGTTTCGTTGCATTTCTGCAATTGCATTTTCCATTATTTTCCATGACAGAAAATCGTTCGGTTCTTCATAAAGAAAAAGGGCACTTTTGCTCCCCGCTATTATGCACAAGTTCTTCATTCGCCAGAACTTGACTGAAACTTTCAGGGCTTTGCAGTATTCTTGATTCTGAATTATTACGATGACAAACAATTAATCAGAGTGGTTCAGGCTTATCAAGGGCTTCTGTCACAATTTGCTCATCCCAGGCAGATGATTTGTGATGATACTCAGACAGGCTTAATCTTAGAAAGCCAGTCTTGCTTGTCCTTCTCCACTTCTCTGCCTTTCGCAGTCTAAGCGATAGGTTATTTGTGCAATATCCTTACGGTGTTCCCCAGAGAATCTGGAGACGTCTGTTTATTATCTTCGTTACATATTCGTTCTTTGCGTGATGCTCGAATTATCAATAGCGTTCGAAATAAACGAACATGAAAAGTTGCAACCCGTTGAAAAGTTTATAGCACACCGAAATGTATTTTCGTGATGGTGAGCCAATAATTATTGTCGCTGTAGAAAATGAACAGAATGTTTTGTCCTCATGAATGGGGGCCTACTTACGGTAGTTCCGGAATTACGACAGCGTTTTTATTTTTGTCGTCCAACTCCCAGTACGACTAGACCGTTTTATGTATGGTTATATAAACAACTGTCGTGTGGGTGCTTGAATCGTAGGATTTAAGATCCTCGGCCTCCCTCGTGTGGCTTGACATTATTTTCTGGAATCCTTTGTAAAATTCGTCTGGCAGTGAATCTGCTTTTGTCTTGTTGTTGTCACGACGATTTTGTTTTTCTCTATGATATCAAAACCACTCGTTTGGGTTTTACAATTCGAAACATATCCCTTGCATGGTCCTTCATTCTAAAAAACTTGGAATTAATGCATTGGAACATTTTTATGAGTCTTAAAAAGGAAATGGCATCGTGAAACGTTCCACAAACTCGTTAAAGTTTTACTTAATTATTTGGCAATCTTGTCCGTACGATGCTGAGCAGTCCTATAAGTTACTAAGGAAATTGTTGGATTGTAGCTTTGAAGAAGTTTCCCTTACTCCCTCTCGCTCTATTTTCGGTGGACTTGATTCCCAACCTTTCTCTTAATGCGGTGCTTCTCGCCAATGCGGAGTACAACAAATTTTTCTTCACCATTTATTGTAACTCAATATATCTGAGAGATTCTCGATCTTCCTACAAGTTTCTCTCCTATCGCTCAGAATAACCGCAGCTACCACGCAATGGACAACTCCAAACGAGTCTTTTATCCATTCTCATTGTTGGAAGAACCCTTAATAAACGCAAGCCAGAGAACCACTCACGAACAGCAATTACTTTCGATCCCATCGAGTCATTGAGAGACGTCATTCGATAAGCGTTAATGAACCCGTCGACTCCGAAAACGACGTTGAGAAGAGTCATCTGATTATCGCGTTGAATATTCCATTTTACAGAATTTTCGTTTTTCAACTTGTTCTGCATGGTTTTTGTTTGATTCCATTGAAATTTGTATCCATTGCTTTACAAACGGAAAAAAATGCATAAGAGTCTGATATGCAGTAATTAAATCGAAAGATTTCGGTGGAACGGTTTTAAAAATTTACTCCCCTATTAAAAAGATATATTTCCTGAAAATGAAACTCATCGAACTGTTGTAGTTGAAAATTGATCAAAATTGTTTCCAATTATCGTCGACAAATATATTTCATGTCTTCATTATTCTGCAACAAAAAAAAAGTTGTGCAACTAAAATATTGAAAAAAAACAGCAACGTCAACGTATTAATTGGCACTGTTGCACGAAGGCCAACCTATTTCGCTCGGATTTCTCATTACTCCAGTCGAAGTTTCGTATGACACCGGCCCAAATTAAATTGTTGAAATCCGTCATTTCATTTTCGAGTAATTCCAACTCCCGATGGACCTGTCACGTAGGCAAACCCGAACCTGATGAATAAAGGGGATGCTCTTATAAAAAATCCAACTTTCATATGCCATAGTTATTTGTGTCACTCGAAGAGAAATCACTTCGCAAACGATGAATGACGCTAATCATTTATAACAATAGAAAAACGCAAAAAAATTAGAAACTTTCTCCTCTTTCCTTAATAGAATTAAAAAAAATAAAAAAACTCGCATTTCCCTTCCGATTAAGCTTCAACGGGAGTTTTACTCTTCCTAAAAATATATTTCTAAGGAAATTGGTGTGTTCTGATAGTGGAAATGACGCCAGCAACAGTCTCGACTCGATCGAAATTTCGATCCAACCATGAAATTGATCGAAAGGCATGATCCGACCTTGGGTTTTTCGGGTGACTCGAAGCTCGGGATTATTGTGGACCTGTATGAATGTAATCTTGATCACACAGCAGCTGTTTTCTGTATAACATAATTTTGGAAAATCAGTGGGGTCTCTGTTTACGTTGATAATGCATCGCGTAATGCATCGGAGGTGATCTCTATATATTCTCGCGAAATCGATTTAACGTTGGCATTGCTGACGATTATCGGTATACATGCTTGTAGTACAGCGGTTAGTTGAGCACTAGAAAGGAATTATAGGGGGTGGAGGAGCTTTTACTCGTGTGACCAACGTTGGACAAGTGGTACACTGATGCGGTACCGTTGCCATTGCGGAGGAACAACGCCACGATCCGTCGAGTGGCTCGCTGGTCCGATTAGGTTGCTTTGCCAGACGGCCTCGTCCTCTCTCTCTCTCTCTCTCTCTCTCTTGCGACTCGATTCGTCTCTCTCCTGCTCACTGTGGGTCGCTTTTCTCTTTCCCTAATACATACGAACTTGAGCCTGCTTTGATTGAGTGTGTATGTCGTGGAGACACTCCGTTTGGCTTAATATCGTAGTCCATTGTACAGGCTGCGCTCTAGTGACCACTGGGTTGCGTCCTCCTTCTCCTTCTCTATAGCTCTTCATTTATTTTCGGTATACATATGCACACGATACACTCGCGACCCATGAAACTCCAAATATCGCAGTGATAATGGCATCACATAATGCACTCATGCGGCCATCAATCCTCCAAACGATCTTTGCTGTTGAATGAAAATTCACTACAAACACGAAGTAAACCTTGCAACATTCCGCGCGGACTGCCAACACCGAGAGTCCGTAAATGGCCACGTACGATATTTCACTTAACTATAACGCTCATGCAGGCTCATCTTTTGTTTACAATAGATTCTTCACAACAATTTTCGGTTTTGGTTTTAATTATTTCACCATTTTATTCATATTCACTGCTTTTCCAAATTTACATTCTCGACATCCTCGCACATTCTTTACACTTGTGTCACAGTTAATGCAATTTTAATACTAATAATAATAATCAAATTTTTCTAACAAACGAATAAGCAGTAATATCGAAAATGGAAGGTGCAAAAACTCTATTTCACAGCTCGATCGGGGTAACGCATTCAATTCGATAAATTGTAGATTGAATTTGATAAATTCGCGTTGTATTCCCTCATCAGAATGGAACGGACTTTCGCGTGTCGATCGAATTGGACCGAGTTGCTAGGTAGCTGCTCTGCTTGTTTCTACTATATGTCGAATTTCTTGTCGACCAGATTCCGGGCTACCAAAAACTTCATTAGTCCATTTCAGTGCGGATGATGTTCATATGTTGGAAACAAAATATAAATTCAATCGCAAGTGCGAGCGACACCATATGTTTTTGATGCATACGACGTGCTATAACGATTGCAGTGTCTGTCGCTCTCATCGTTATCGAATTATTTGTCATTGACCCTTGGTACGAATGAAAAAAAAACTTGGGCTTAGTTTTCGAAAATTTGTTCAACGTACGCGAAATATGTCGAGAGTTAAAAAATATGTATAAATTTTGTCAGATATTCGATGTAATGACAGTAGGATGAGGCTGCATGGAGATCGTCTGTATACAGAACGTCCGGATGTCAAAAAGCGTTGCATCATCGAGCAACACATTTTCACGTTGTTTTGTAGTGCGGAAAAAACCTTTCTGTCATATTTTAAGCGAACAGCCGCGTTATATCGAGGGAGGGAATTCATGTAGAAAAAGTGAGAAAGGATTTACGGGGATGAGGAACACGCGATGAAAAGGAAGAGTGCGAAACGGACGAAGAGGAGAGAGCCTGGGATGGAGCAGGGGAGAGACAATGAAAAAAGGTTCAGACGATCACTTTTTCGAGGTGATTCGTTTTATTTTCCAGCTCGAGGCAAGTTGCAACCGCAGGGTAAATTTCATTCCAATAATATTTGAGCAATAGCCGAGAGATGTTCGTTCACATTGATCGGAAAACTCTCTCCAGCCATGTGACTCTCTCTGCCTCTGTCTCTTTTACGGTTCTCTCTGCAAAGGTGGAAGCACTTCGTATCGCGATCAAATGCCGCGCAGGAAATCGAAACGACGAAAAGAAGCCATTTTGAGAGACGAACAAATTCTATCGCCTTGTTTCTTCGTACGTTCGTTCCGATCTCTGTTCCCATACCGAACCATTATATATTTGGCCAAAGTTATTTGATCTGGCGGATGAACGGTACACGGAAACATTTGTTCCATTAGCCAAGGCCATGCTTTCACAATAAGTCTTTGTGCGTGCGTTTTCTTTTTCATAAAGATCACTTTCTCGGTTCATTGGATGGCGTGATAGCATTCTAAATATGGAAATTTATATTAGATGATTCATTCATACGAACACACATATCTCGCTAACTTTTACTGCAAACTTGCATTAAAATGATGGAGCAGTCGCTATCTCGCTACTGTGAGTGCGAGAGAGATGGCTGCAATTTTCGAAATTGAATATTTCCGACACGGTTTCACCAATAAAAAAAAACCCCTGTCAGCGGATTTTTGCCATCGTCCTGCGTACGCTGACAGGGCCTTTTTTGATTAGTCAAACGATATCGAAGAATTTTCGTTTCGAAAATTCGAGGTGAGGTTCAGTGACTGATGCATTATCTTAAGAACTGGCAGTGTAATTTTTACGACGTAGCTATACAGTAGTTGGGTGATCGGATGAACGTCATCTTACAAATAGAAATTGCAACGATATAAATACATCGATTATGAATTCTTGGACAGCCAGACCCAAAAAAAAGCTGTACAAGTCCAGCTTGTACAGCCAATTGCCCTTAACACTTTTGTGGTCCATTAAAAACTTTCTTTGCCATATTCACATAGAAGATGTTACGACGTCGAGTGTCGAATTTTTACTTGATCGTTGTTTTTCTGCGTTTTACACATATTTGAATAAATTTCATCCCTCGTTCGCATAGACAACAATTCGTGCTAAAAATTCAACAGTTCACTGCATAATTTATGTCGGAGTTCTATAGCTTTATCTTGATACTTTGTATTCTGCAACGATACGGAGTCGACGTGCAAACAGCTTTTTCAATCCTTTAGAAAAGTGACCTCCGCAATAATGCATTAGGTGTGGCAACATGGCAGGAATTGATAAATAACATTGCAAAGTACAATTTTTATTTATTTTCAATTCTCTCTTCCGTTCTTCAACGTTAGTCTTAATAACTTTTTTCTTCTAATTTGATACTCACGGCTAGGGATCAAAGGTCAATAAAGTAATTAACACGAATGGCCCAATATAATAGAGAAATTTATTTGCTTCTTCTTCCGCCGGCAAAAGAACGGAAAACGACCTTCACAGAATAATTGGGGCAAACGATAATTGTATGATCGAATCGACATGCAGATCCGTAGGAAATTGCAATTATTATTATTTGGTGAGAAAAGTTCTGCATCAATTTCATAGTAAAATGTCGGTCCGGGAACTTGGATCGTTGGCGAACACTGTGAATTAAATTCAAGACACGTTCGCGTCAGGCAAACTGCTTGCGAGAGCCTTTCGTTCGATTATTACACCGAGGAATTTCCATTTTTTTCGTTTTCTTTTCAAAGACTGATAAGAGCAGTGTCGGAACCTTTTTCTTCGGCAAACGGTATTGTGTAAATTGAACCTGTGGGAACGCGGAACGAATGTCCTCTTTTCAAAAATTTCCATGTAGCGCAAGACGCGAAAGATTTCGCGTATTCAGTTCACACGGTGAGCGAAAGGACTATAGTGTCGACAACCGCTAGTCCAAAAAGAGCTTGCCCTCGTAATGAGGTGATTTGTAAGCGGATAACGCCAACAATGAGCAGATCTGAATTTTCAGGCTTCTATACGTTTTTTATTTATATAGATAGATCGAAAAAAGAGTATATCTCTTGCGCCCTATACAGGGTGTTCGGGATTGACGCTCTGGCTATAAAACTGTCAATTGATTCGCTCATTTGGAACAAAAATTAATTTAGATATCAATCAAGCTTGTTATCAAATCTCCCCCAACTACAAACTTTATCCCACAATATTGTTGAACTTCATTTTTTCTCAAAACTCAGCCAATCAGCTTCCCAAAATTTTATGATTGAAATGGGAAATAAAACATCCCGACATGTCGTCTGCAAAAAGGTTGTTTTTCCATTTTTGTTTGTTTAATACAGAAAATTATTTAAATGACGGTATTCAACGAAAATTAGTGCAAACATTTTTTTTTGTTAGTTTTGCGTTCCCGAAGTATGTAAGACTTGATAATATTTTTCAAACCATGTGATAATTAGTTTAATAATTACTCGACAATTATCAAAGGCCGAAAAGTTGGAACTCGAGATCCATATATAAATTTCTAGACAACCTGTACACCTATTCGTTTCAGGAAAAAGGCTTTGCGTATCTTTTATTGCGAAGACAGCTTTTTTTTTTTATACGCAACATCCCAAAGGATTACACCTCGCTTGGAATGAGCCAGCAAAAGCTTTTTTACTGGTCCTCTTTTGTTTTGCCGCGCGTTTACCGAACGAGCCCATAGTCTCCACCGTTATCTTTTTCTTCATAGTCTCCGTGAAATACGAAATCATTCCACTCTAGATTGAGCTATATATCTTGAGAAAATAACTTTACTTAATAGAATTTGTAACAAAAACAAAAGATCTCTGCGAATATTGAATGAAAGCTCACTTATATTGATGTCGACTATGAAAAGACGCGAGAGAGCGGTTTGACAACGATATGAAAAAAAAAGAAAAGCCCTGTTTCACTCTTACACACTCGAATATGAATTTTTTTGGGTAATTGTTCTCATATTTTTCTCTTTCTATCAATCCTCGTTTGAAATTGATACGCCAAGCCTTTTTTATTTACAAAATTAGTTAAATATGATGGCGAACCTGTTTCGAATAACGAAAGAATGTTCATTTTGAGCAGTAAATGTAATTTATCCTGCTGCGGTTAGTTATAGACACAACATTGTCGAATTTACTGTATCTCTTGACTAGAAATTGCCCGGTTAGCTCGGTACCCAATTACGAGTTTCCGTGGCTCTTACTCACGTTTGATCCAAACTTTCTGTTCCTCCTTCTCTCCGCAAATGGGCATACATATAGATATTGCTATTTAAGTATAGTTCGCCCCATTTGTATGGGTTTAGACATAGGCTAGTTCCAGTTGACTGGTTAACCAAGGAATAAATGCACCTGAATCGAGCTGCTAACGCCTGTGGATTTGAATTCTAAAGCCGTCCTCTGTAACATTCCGCACACAGCAGCTTCTGCGTTTCCCTCTTTTTCTCTCCGTCCTCATTCCACTTAACGTTGCTTCACAAACATGATGCATGTACCTGCATCCTATATCTCCATTAAATTTATATGAACTTTTGTTCGGTTCTCTGTCACTCAAAAAAAAACCATATATAGTCGTACATCACTGGCACAATGTGTAGTAATAAAATAAATAGTTTTAACGTCTTTTTGTTCATCCGATCAACATTTTTCATCCGAAAAAATATCGACCACTTTTATCACTATTCAATGTGGATGGAAAAATAGTATTTTTCAATCGCGTTGCACACCATTTTCCTATCGATTTGTCCAACTTGAAATCGACATTTTGACTGGCAATGTTTCAATTACTTTCATTCGGCCCCAAAAAACTCGTCGGATTTCGAATCAAGTTGATCATGAATGGAAAAGATGTTTCTGCTTACGTCCAGGATGATATGGGGATTTTATTACTATAATTACTTCGGAAACCAGGGAAATTTTACTCAACCAGGATTTCTTTTTCTCTAACCATGCAGCTTCGGATTTTTTATCCAAAGTTAAAACATTATCCATCATTTAAGGACTACCCAGTACAGCAGATGTCCCTTTGTAGATATATACGTGGAGGTCAAGGTACAGCAGTGGTGCATGAAAACAAAGATATAATGAGAGACCGAGAAGAGGGGAGGAAAGAGATTTCGTTGCCTACACGTACGTGGAGCACATGTGCGGAGCGAGCAGCGACTCATCTTGGATAATCTCACGTATAGAAGAAATATTGACCGTTATATTATTACCGTTCGTTCTTTATGCGCTGCTGCTGAAATATCCCGCTTATCGTTTTCTGCATCTTTCGCTTCCTTACCCTCATTTTCTCTTCTCGTATTTTTCCTTTGTTCGCGAATCGCCTTCTTTTTTTTTTTTTGCACTTTTTCAGAACATCCTCTGTTTAGAATATCCTTCTGTCTTCCTTTTTCTTCGCTTCGAGCGATCGAGCCTGGCTGACCGTACGAAATTCTGCGCTACTTTCAAGTAGTACGGACCATCGTTTGGATCGACCATCCCATACTTTTTCATCTCGAACATGGAATACGTTGCTTCATAAAATTCGCCCTCCCTCGCCTCCCCTACGTGCAATCGACCGAGTTCGTATATACAACATTTTTACACTCGAAATATATTTTTGGGGAAAAATGTGAGTAGTAAAGGTCTCGGCCTCTCAGAACACTTTGCATCACTATTTCAAATAGACGAAACGAAAAGAATGGAAAAATGCTTTACTCTCTGGTAAATGGATTTTCAAGCATCATTTACGATCGTTACTTTTTTTATCGGTTCCTATAAACCGTCGCATCGGATGAGTGGAAAAATAAATATGAATTCATACATGTTCGGGCAAGTTTGTAACAATCGATCCGTACATTGTAAATTACGATCGGCGTAGAGGGATTCTGAATTTGGATCCTACCGTTGTAAATATCATCGAATTTACGTAGCAGTTTATCGTAGGCAGGCTTGAGTGAGTGTCAAGTGATGGACTCGTAAAATGAAATATTTATTCGAACGACTTCATGAAACGACCAAGTTTAACGGAATTTCGTTTGAATCGTGGGATTTTTGAAATTAAAAAATTTAATTTCCAATGTTTGAAATTTTAGAGTTTGTAGAAAGGAATTTGTGACGACATTGTACGAGGAAAATCATTCGTATTCCGGACGCGAGGATAAAAAATTTTCGCATCTGAAATCCCGTCAAAAATGTTGGGAGAATGGGGCAAAAGAATCTCGCGATTAAACGTCCTTTCCTATCTTTGCTATCTCTCTTAATAGGGTGGCACATCACCGCCATCCGAGCGAGGATATATCATGAAAGAGGAGAGCAGAATCGTAAAGTTGTTGTCACGGACGACACACATACAGGTTTCACATGGCAACTCCGTTAGAAGATCAATATATCCCCCGCCAATCGTTTCTTCCTTCTGTATTTTTCTCTCTCACGCCGCGACCGCATCCGCGCTTTTATTCCTGTGGTCTCTGGTATAACTCGACAATTCTCAATCCACAGTGTCCTGAGATATTCTCTGTAGATATCGCGGCTCGCGACGTATGTCGCATAACGCTATCTCCGTCCATCCGACCTTCGATCCTGCGCCCATTTTTGGCCCCTGTCCGAGCCCCACTCGTCATATTCGCGGAGCTTCCCCATCTTCATATTTTTTCCCTCTTTCTTTACGTCTACGACGTTTCCAACTCCATCGCGATCCCGAACCGTCATCCTTTGATTTTAACTCAGAATACAGTTGCTTCCATTATTCATACATTTCTGAAAGACATCCAGATTGTTGCTTCACTTTTTTTCGCTTACTGTTGATATCGAATAGCGATCTTTTCAATCGCTGGCCAAAATTACGTATGCAATAAATCCCTGGTAAAGGCACCGGCACATTTATGCCAAGTCACTCGAGACATAGCGGCTTTCGGTATTATAAAAAAACATTTCCACATTCGAAATCTACCAAAACTGTAATTTAGTACCGTCAACGTTTTGCCTTGCAGGGACTGAAAAAAAAAAAACACTTTTCTTGTTAATTAAAAATCGAATGAATTAATGTTCTCATAATCTCTAAAAGACATTGTAATTCATTTTAAGAAGAAATTAGAAACACGAAATTAGAATTATTTATTTGAAATGAAACAAATACCAAACGTTTTTTCTAGTATATTGATTAGAAAGATTTGGAAGAGCTCATTTTTGGGGGGTTGTACAATGTCATCAATGGCAAAAATGAGCAACTTTTTTCATTGCCTCGTGCGAATGTATTTTTTGATCGACACAGTTATCAGGGAAAGGGTTTTCACACTCACAAGCTCATATGGACGTTAAATCCCGTAAATAATGGGAATTAAGCCACTAGGTTCCGTCGGATTTTTGTACATGAAAATGACTCACGATCAGTTAGCTACTGAGTGTTATTCAAGTGGTCTTTGAAAATATATTGTCGTACAGAGGGTTGGTAATGGCGGTAGCCAAGATACACATCCATCGGACTTGACGGTCACTAGAGACGAATTCTGTCGTAATGGAAAATTCTTGTTGCTCTTACTGAACGAAATCATCTTGCTGACAGAATGAAGCAGGTTGCCCGGGCTGAGGAAAAGCGAAATAAGAAAATAACGAGACAGAAAAATCTCATTTGTACTTCTGGTGGACATAAAGAGGGTCAGGTATTATGACTCTTATATGGGGACACAGGGGAAATATTATATTGAGCATGAGAAGAGGGTCATGAATTTGTTCTTAACATGTGTTGGCAAGCCATGTGTTCTGCTGTACCTAACTGTGTAAAACTACTCTGGATTCTTGTTCTTCAGTCTCGGAATAAGGATTTTTCCTTCGCCGCAATCGCGTAAATTCTCATACTGTCTGCCAAACTTTTTGAGAAAAGCTTGAAATATCGCTCGCTGCTCTTTCATCCTCAGATCTAATCAATCATTCGTGCAAAGAGTCGACACCTTTTCTCTTGTTTCTAGAAAAATATTGTTTCGGATGATAACGTCAAACGTATTTTTATCATTCATTGAAATGTACAATCCTGTCGATGGATTCCGACGTAACAAAGTTGATATTCCTTCAGTTTAGTCACTTGCGAGTATCCTGAATTAATTACCCTTTAATTTATCATTTCGAGTGGAAATATTTATATTTTCGTACATGGTAAAAAATGCATGAATAATTTTCGTTTCTTCGTTCGAGGAAATACAATTCTGTGCCATAGACCGCTGTTTGTTACGTTTCTTGCATGGGTGTTGCTGATATTGAATTCACGCCCCACCGAATAGCCAACTAAAGGAAAGTTACCACGATGTATGATGAAATCTTGAAAATTCTCTCTGTTCAGTGAATCCATGTGCACCACTCAGCATTTTTCTTTTCCAATATTTCGATAGTTGGATTTTTCTTTCCGAAGGATTTTTTTTTTTCGATAGTAATGGCATTCCTGAGAACAAAGATGAGTGTAAATTTTATTTTTCGATATTCTTTTACACTCGAGAATACTGTTACTTTGATCATTCTATCTATTCGTTTTTACTTTATGTTGAGAGCTCGACTAAAAGAAAATGAAATACATGTTTTCATGCCCTTCAATTTTCTATCTTACATTCTAATGGAATCCGGAATGGTGTCCGGAATTTGAAACTGTGAAATGTCAAAGCACACAATGAAGATTTATTAATTATGAACAGTTCGAGAGGTCCATGATTGAGCAGCACAGATTCACTTCCATTGAATGAAAACAAAACATTCATCTGTTTTTGTCTGATTGAATTGTTTTGCCAACGCCATAGCGCCTGACCCAATTACAAGCCAAGCTTTGGGCTCTCGGAATTCGTGAGAAAAATTCTGTGCAGTTACAAGCCCATCTGTATATTCCCTCGATCCCATTCGTCCACTGGTTTTTGTTCTTTTTCTTCCTGTTGTTCAAGCTTCTTTTGTCTGTAGTGAAATGCGTATAACTTTTATACTGGCTCATTCGTTCGAGTCTCACGTTTAACATACAAATGATCGCTAAAATATATTACTTCCTATTCAACTTTTTTCCCTCAGCTCTGTTATGAAATTTTTATACTTACGAGAAACACCGTTGTTTTAGTATGTTGTTGTTGTTGCTTCTTTTTAAATAAATAATAGAAACGTGGACAGCGAATATTTTATCAAAACGAAACGGAAATGCGTTTTTTCAGTGACTTGAATATTTTTCCAGGAGCATTGTATTTCGTTATTGATTTTTGGAAAAGTTCAACTCATTGACGTCATTTTATTTACTAATTTACATCAACGTAGAATCTAGTGTTGCGAAAGAACCCAACAACCTCTTTCCTCTTTGTCCCGAGGTACCTTTTTTTTTAATTAGTATGAATTTTGAATGACCAAATATTTTACCGTTGATATAAATTAAGCGCGACAAGCCGTCATACCCGGCCGAGCGGTAATTATGCGACTAAACCGTTTCAAACATATTAGCGCCGAATGAATATTTGAAATTCAACGTTACTGTTTCGCTTTCGCCGACGTAATTACAAAAATAAATCTGATTAAGCGAAAATGCGTGAACAATAAATTTACAACATTCTATTGTAAATTATTGGTTCGCTTCGTACGTGCAGAGCCTCTCCACGACCCCAGAATTCTGTTGCCCAAGTTCATAATGTCGCTTGTGGTGTACTGACATAAATTAGTTGGCTCTTGTAATGACATAATCCTCACTCTCGCGTCTCTTGCTCGTCGTAAGCGAGCCTCGTTTTAGAATATCGTCATTATGTGTAAATATAATATATTATATAAATTGGTGTATTTATGGAGAGTCATGTCCCACATATCACTATGATCTCGCATACACAAAACTCGAGGAGGGCTCATCCTAGGTATATTCTCATTTCCCAAGTACAAAAGGAGATGCTTTTCGAATGATTGCAACCCAGTCATTAAGAGGTTGGGCCGCTCTAGAGCGACAACAAATCGGGGGTCACTGTAGAGCTTCTTTTCAAATATTTCGGATTCACATTGAAATGGTAATCATTTGACGAAACAATGGGTTGCTTTGACCAAAATGATGCAGGCTGTTATAAATATCTGTCGATTCGTATCAATCACCGAGAACGGATGTATAGCTCTCACATTTAGTATTTCATTCAACGTTGTTTCGTGGTTTTGCCAGAATGTCACTTGGTACTGCGAAACAATCATGCGGCCTTGGTTCAACGTGGTGGAATCATTTCAACCTTTCAATTCCGTCGATTATTATATTCTGTGTTGTGTAGCTCGTGCTTATTGGCTCGAAACATATGATGCACTTTTGCGATTGGCATTGTAAATGAATAAAAACTACTGCCAGTTGTTCCTGAAGAAAATGAGTGTGGTTGGTTTTTAGTAATTAGTGATGACGATGTAAGAGCCATGGCCGGGAAAGTGGCTCATTTTCTCGCGATGCCCATAACTATTTGTGTGACGCAATCCATGGATCTGAATGATCGTAAAGTTGATGCTCATTCTACTTCTTGATAAAAAAAAAATCTAAAACTGAGATTTTTCTTTATTTGCGATAAATATAATTTTCTGGTGCCTAGTTGGCGAGATTTTGAGGGCGTGATCGTTGTGATTCTTTCAAGTGTGCAAATATACTCGTAAAAGGGTATATCAGGAGGGAATCTGCCCCAAGGGTAAACTCTAAAAATCAGCCCCAAGAGTTCTCCTCTTCTTCTTTCCCTTGGTACATCAAATCGCCCTGTAAGAGTCCAAATGAAAAGTCATCGTGCAACGTTCCGACCCCAATGTTTCGTTCCACATAATAAAGCTGGATCAAACGTATATAATGGTAAAAAAGACCAAGACGCTAAACACATACTGTCGCAGGGCTTTGTGCGAAATACTCGTGAAACACGTTGATTGATAACATTTGCGAAGTTTACTCCATTGGATGGGATTCATTCAAGGTTAGTGACTAGTAAAGCGAAAATTCATCGTATATGATTTATAATCCGATTTGGAGGCAGACAAACTGCCTCCTATTAAAAAACCTTTAGTGACAATGGAGATTAAATGAGCGGTTGATGCGCACGACGATAAAAATAAAAATAAAAAAAAAAAAAAAAAAAATAGACAGGGACGGAACGACGATTTTTTTGTCGTTCGAAAGTGTTGCATTTGTTGACAGAGTGCTCAGTGAGAGCTGGATTGCCATTTGTGAATTCCATTCGAGTTATTTGAGGCATGAAAATGAATCTTTGACGATTTCGTTCATCACTAACAACGACAATGCGTCGCACGTTTGGTTGTTCAGCTTCCAAAAAGACAGAGGCTTTGGGAGAGTCTGTGGGGTATCAGGATCACATTTTTGCTAGGATAAATGTTTTTTTTCCTCGTCTATACTCACGGCAACCACAGGCACTTCATTTCTTGGCTCCCTATGTTTTTTTCCTTCTGCCATCGCAGTGACAGCCTTCTATTTTCGCTTCCTGACATGATTTTTTTTTTCGTGTTGCGTTTTTACTCAATTTTTTGGTCTCGACTTTCCTAAAACGCACTTCTCCGCTATCAGGATTGTATTTCATCCGCAATCGTGGCAACTGTGGCAACTCGGGACAGTGCAGAAGATGAAGTGAAATTGTAAAGTGCAGCTGCAGTCCGTCGGATGGTCCGACTATCATTTTTCACGTCTATCGAAAAATTTCTTTCGAATGGATTTTTTTGAGAATCTGAAATAATGGTTGCCCCGGACACTTCTACGATTCACTGCCGTTGCCCCATTGATACAGTCGCAACTTTCTCCCATTTTATTCAAATTATCGTTCGATGTTGAAAATTCTAGAAGTTGCGACCAAAATGGAAATTAACTCTATAAAGGAAATCGATTGCAGAATTCACCACAAGCCGATTCTCTTCTCGAAAGAAATGAATCTTTCGTAGGTCCATTCTCTTCGTCTCACATATTATTTCCTTGTTTTCCCTTACCAAGCCAATTTCCATTCTCATTTTACGCATGCACCACTATTTCCGTTGCCAATATTGTTCCTTTCCACTTCCGGTCACAGCAGTTTAGCTTGAGATCTTCTTGCTTTACTATCTGGCGGCGCATTGTTCGATCCGAGCGTAAGAGACCGGACGACTCAATCGTTTTCGTTTTCCTTACGGTGGCTGCACGTAAATACGTGCATTTGTGGCTCACACTAAATTGTTCGCCATCGGGCGAAAAGCTTGAAAAATCTTAACTCGAACCATATACTGCACCAAATATCAACAAACCGTCTTAGTTGTTCATTTTTCTGAATTCGCTGTCTCGAGAGTAAAAAAGTGACCTTTTAAGTGTCTCCTCCAGATCATTCGCATGTTTTTAACGAGGTTCTATCCCCATGATCATAATAGTATATACAAAGTAATCGCAAAATCATCAAATACAATTTTTCCAAAATAATGTTTTGATATTTTGCGTGAATCTTCTTTCTGTATAAAAAATTTGATGAGGTTTCACCGTCTGATAATCGAGATATTCAGTGTTTAAAATCGCAACTTTAACATGAGGTCTTATGGGAAGTTACGAAAAAAGACGATATTTTACAACAAACAACTCGATTTCTAGACGGTCAAAGTTTCTCAAATTTTACCCACAGTTGAGTATGCTTGTTAAGAAGGTTCATACGAATTTTAAAGAATTAAACTTGGAATTTATCTCACGCATGATAAACGATAGAACCTCTTTAATCCAAAAGTTCTGTTTCCTCTTATCTTGAGTAAAGAGGAGCGCATTGAGCTCAAAATCAAGTCGAGACTTTCCACGTCACCTTGCTAATCCAAGATATGATGTGATATTCTCGAGAACTGCGGTGTACAGAATCTAGCAATGGAAACCCCATCTTACGATGCATGAATTCATACCTGTAGTGGATCCTACAGAGTCCAATATGTGTCTAGAAAGCCTCCAATCCTGTTAGAGTAGAAAGCTCTCAGTCTCCTCCCCATCTTTCGCTTCCTATCCTCTTTCTCTCTCTCTCTTTCTTCCTTCCTCCGCCTTCAGTGTCTATATCTTCTCGACTTTTTTTTTTGGTTTATGAAAACCGTATCACGCTTAAAGATTCACGATGCAAGCTCGTCTTCGGTCTAGTATAAAAAATCCGCACATAAAGCAACATAAATGAATGCGTGTTCCCATTGAAAAAGTTTACCCTTCAAGAAAGCGCTTCATGAAATGCTACGGATTCCTCCTGTCCTTTTTATGTCAAGATCGTCTCTTGTCATGAAACTTCCAACCTATACACTAAGGATATGAATTTTCGCAAATCCCATAGAAAGTTACTGCTAAAAATCTCAACGAAGTGTATCACGAATCATAGCACAAGTTCAGCTCTCAACGTAATTACAAACTTCAATCTTAATTTTGTTTTTACCCGCAATACAAAACTATTATCGAATGAAAGCAAAAAACATTTTAGATCGATCTTTTATAATTAGATTTATATCCTGCAGAACTTGGCTTTGCAAAGCTTTCTCATGAATTTGTATCCCTGCTGGTAACAAGAAATCCAATAGATATCCAATTTATCACGAACCGAGGAAAAACCATTTTGTCAAAAATGTGTGTTCAATTTAATTTAATGCTGGTCAAACCTGTTCTATGTACAAAAAAAAAAAAACTTGGTATATTATGATTGACCAGAACGGGTTGCTCGGAAAGTCAGAGACCGTACTAAAATAAAATCTTGATTAGTTTTCCTTAAAGCTGCCTTCTTATCCTGAAATTGTATAAATCTTGTAAAGCTTCTCGCTCGTCGGCACTTCTCTTCAATTTTGGAACAGAGCTAAGCTGAATACGGAAAAACCGTCGCCAGGAACAGATGGTTCAGGAACAAAAAAAAATGCAAAAAATACCTGCTTTGGCTTACTGTGAGAAACTTAACTCGAACTGCTGGACTCGAATGAAAACGCGAATAGATTGGTTTCCAGGTGTGCTCGGTTAAAACACTCTCATAGAAGGAATGAATTGAAGGAATTAAGGAAAACTAATCTGCGAGGAGCCATGTCGTACCTCAGAAAAGCTTTGTTCCCTTCGTATACGTCTGCGTGACAATTGAGTTCGGTCACCTTCAGTTTATTGAATGCAACGATAGGAATTATTATAAACTTCATTACATGGCAAACGATTCTTCATTCTTTTCCTAAGAAATACATCACTTCGCATTATGCCAAATGGATTGAAATTATTTAAGAAATAAATCGATTTTTATCCAACGAATGTTTAAAATTAATTTATATGAATTGACTGATCCACAATATTTTAAGTCTTTTGTTTTGTTACGGAAAACGCCGTGCGCCGTGCATTTCTCAGTAATACTGAATAAACAATAGAAGAAGATAAATCCACTTTGAAAAAAAAAAAAAAAAAATCACATTGCTCTCGCAACTCCAACAACAATTAATTTTTAATTTCTCTCACGGTTTTTGCAGACATGGTCCCTATGGTAACTGTAGAAAAAGAAAAATTCTCTTGTTGGGTTTGTCTCGCGTCAAGTTCGAATACTTTGTATATTTACGCATCAGCGACCTGTTGGTGTTGGTATTTCCCATCGCTTCACTTTTTTATAAGCATCGTTGTCGTAGAGACTCGGAATCTCGCGAATGTCACACCAGCTGGAATTCACGATAAAAAGTAAGCGAGTGAAAGCTTCTTGGAGAGTTTTTTTTCCCATCATTGGTTATTCTTCATTTTATTTCTTGTTGAGAAAACTCGAAAGAATTATTGTATTTGGGCTACGCTAAAGAAGACTCATGCCGGTTCTGCTTCCACTGTCTGGCTTCGAAAAAATCGATATATTTAGATTTATTCGCATTGCTATTGATTTAAAATTTAATGAATTGCGTTACCGCTACGATTTACTGTGCGCGCGGCGGTTTTTTGAGCTCTTTTCCCAGGCTGCTTTTGCATATTTCAGAATTAAGTTGGACCCCGTATTATATCGTCGCTCGAAGCTCGCTCTAATGCAATGAGTGCTCCTGGATTTCCCAGGAAGCCGAAAAAACGGAGTTATATCGGCTTCGTGGTTTGGCTCCCAGCCGAGTTCCCTTCCAAACAACGCGAGATCTACCTATGATCTCGCGTTGCACATGACGATATACACACACATAGATACATGTGTGTACGTGACGTTTCTGGCCAACGAATACATTTGGTCGCGAAGCATTGAAAAATTCGAACCACTCAAGCACGTAAAATTTTTTTTTCAACCGCGTCCGTATCGACGAGACAGAGATCGACAATAGAAAAAAAAAAATACTAGCAAAGGCGTTTGAGCGAGCCTGCCGCAATGTCGTGTCATTGCGAATATCGCTCGCCAACTTTCATATCTTGCCGCTCAGACGAATTATTTCGATCAAATATTTGCTTGCTACCTTAATAAGCCAAATGGTTGCTGCCAGTTATCCTTGCACGGACATGGCTGTGTTAAACCATAAAAGCTCGATACCGATGCGAAAACATTTCACCTGACTTTAATGACACCGCGTTTCTCGTATGATACCAACATCTTTTTTCTTTCATGCTAATTCGGTTCAATTCTTGTATTTGCACGGTAATTTGCGTAAATTAGTTTGCTCCTGGTGCAATTAACTGTGCTACACCCCTCTGGGTTAATGCGGTTTTGTCTATATACTGACATACACACTGTACTATTACTATTATCCACGCATCGGGAGTTCCATCACATGGTTTTATTATTTTTTATCGTCTTGGTCAACCGCTGTGACCTCATTATGTGTATATTATTTTGTACAAATGTAGGTTATGGTTTTCAATAGAAATTCATGGGTTTTCTTGCTGGCCAGCATTCACACAATCGGTCTCAAAACCATTGGTCGCGATTGCTCTTTTGGTGGCCAATTTTACGAACAGAATTTAAAGAATCATTTAAATCTTTCGTGAATGGGTTCTGAAGCTCTCTTCCCTTTAATTCTCAAAGTGTTGTACACGTGAAAAGTTTTCATGTTCTTTTGCAGTGAGAAAATAGCCTGATTTCTGATCCTCCATCAAAACGTTACTTTTTTTTGTCAAAACGATACATACAAAAATTTGGCTTTATTTCGAGATTCGAAACACTTTCAATATTTTTGGAAATCGAATGTGGTACCTGGAGTAATTTTTTCTGTGGGGCTTCTGCTCATCTAAAATTCTTTGCATTCGATGACCCGAATATAAATTTCTGACTTTGCCTCAACATTCGAGATATATTGGAGATGGAAGAGCAAAGATATTCCATGGTATAAAACCCATAAAAGATTTTACACGTATGAGGATCGCGCGAACTGGTTTCCATTCGTTTCTACATTGCAGCCTGACCTGTCTAGACACCATCGAACATATAAAAGATCGTAAAAGATCGATTCGAAATGGAATGGCATCGAGTTGCAAGAAAACTGAGTTAGCCCAGTGCAAAGAAGAGAAATGAGAAAACATGACAAAAACAATAAGAATCCATCGCTCGCGTTGATTGCTTGGATCGAAGAACCAATTTTCTTTGTCATTGCATCAACACTGTACATTGCACTTGCGGAGAAATCCTTCCGAGTAATGCGATGTCCGAATTCGGAAGCTATATTTTTTTTCAATTTTAATAACTTGGCTTTCCATAGGGTAGCAAATAATTAAAAAACGTATTCCATCGAACTGTACTTTTACTCTCCTATGATTGGATGTTCATTTCGCAACGAGGAAAATATACGCAGACATTGAAACATTCGAGAAATTTACATAGTTTCAGTCATCGGTGAATTTCATTTTTCCACCGCAGCCCGAATTTCCTTCGTTCGAATGATTTGATGGATTTGATTGACAGATTAAGATTCTTCAAAAAAACTAAGAGTTGCTGCATCAAAAATTCGACCTAAATTGAAGATAATTGACAAGTCCTTGGAGCAGGCACAAAAAATGGGTCCATAACGATACAATCTCCGGTTGATTAATGCTTCAATCCCTCGCGATTCATTAATCACCAAAGGACGTTTTAATTACAGGCGGGAGAATGATCCTTGGTATTCCTTTTCATCGGTGGATCATGGGCATCAGAGAAAAAAACTGGGGTTGAGAAACTCTCGACGCGTATAACTAATGGCGCTAGGGAAATTAACTTTTATTTATTCAAAAACATTTTCCAAAGGAAATGATGTGCTGGAGATTCAAACGAACGCGCCGATCAATTCCAACACCCTTGTTTTCAAACCATTATTTGGTTTTCGATAAATGATTTCCGACGTCTAAGTAATCTCCATTCAAATTCGGAGCTTTCGCGTCTGGAGTTTTCATCGTTTTGTTTTCGGTACTACTTTAGCATTGCTCCCCCTTGCAGGAAAAGAAAAAAAACCCTTGAGTTTCGACCCAACGACATATCTTTATCCCACGATTGCTGTTTCTTTCTTCAATTCGCAGTTTCAAAACTAAAGTCGTTTTCGACGAAAGTTATTCGTCGGTCGTCGTTGTGCCCTCGGCTCTTTGAAGATTCGTCAGTGTCTCTAGGCTACTATTTTTTTTTTTATAACGATATACTTTTTTGTTGTCGTATGCCCAGAGGCGATGACACTGCTCGAGGAACGAAAAAGTGGGATAAATTATGTGTCGTGGTTTCGTACAGCAATGCTGCTGTGGAAAGAAAACTGTCCGAGTCTTTTTCTCATCTCTCGCCACAGCCTCAAATATTGAGCAGAAAAAAAAACAACAATTGACGTAGAACTTTTATTCATTAATAATGTTTTTTTTCCCTTTTATCGAAATAGCCAAATTTTACTATTCTTGGTAATAACTTCTTTTCTATTTGCTTCTGGACTCGAGCATAGCCCTCAAGCTTTGTCATTATACTGCATTTGTAATTTCGCAAAGTTCACTCGTGGGATTATCTATTTTCTGCAATTCCACGAAGACTAAGTTTGCGATTGCACTTGCGATTATCCCCACGTAATGTACACATGCGTATCACACCTCTCAGGTAGCAAAGATAAACCAACGTCAGCATCATGGACCTGAACAACTATACTTACTCAAACTTTTTTTCCGCATTCAGAATTTCTGTGAAAGCGCTGTAATAACCAATTGTTTTTCGCAACTCTGGATTCTGAAGAGTATATACGCGAATTTTTCTTTCGCATCGCATGCCTTTTCAACGATTTTTTGGAAATTTTTATTTTTCTAAAACTATACATTTGTGTTAGTGTGAACCTTTCAACATGAACTTACATGATAATCGTCTTTTTGTTGGCAACAAGATTCAAGCTTCTATATTTTTGCTGGGGTTCGTCCGACTTTGGTATACGACGAAAAGATTTTTAGTAGGTTACTTGGTAGGAATTGTTCGACTGGAGTAGACGGAGCTATACTTCGGAGTTTAGTTACTAAACTCTAGTTAACATAGGTCGCGTATATAGGAGAGCGAAGTATGGGCAAACCCTTAGGCACGCGTGAGCTACGGGTTAAGTGGATTCTATCTCATTACCACCAGTTTCTCGTGGCCAACCGCCGTATAAGCAAAAGAGTGTGCGCCCTCCCGCTAAGAGTTATTGTACTAGCTACTATATGTCGTTATATGTAATGTTGGTTGTGTGTATGGGAGTATATGTAAGGTACATAAGCGCGAGAAAGCCTATTTTATTGTGGCTCAAGCTGTTCGTATATGATTATTAAAAAGTCTCGAGTCAACGTAATAATAGAAGAGTCCAGAGAGATATGAGCTGATAACAGCGCTGTCTTACCACATCGTGGGGCTTCCTCATTTCTCTCTATCGGTTCATATGTATCTTTATTCTTACCCTCACCCCTCGATATGTCGCTCTCATTGAATAAAGAAAAAGCAGGGAGTCCATGCAGGGGAGATAACAAGGGCCACAAGGAAACGTCTATTATGTGCAATCTCGTGTACGACCGACACCACACTGCATGGTGACGAGGTATTTAAAGCTCAATTGATCGGGGCTGGAAGAAATTTAATTACAACTTTTGGCAACGCTCGACTTTACCATTAAATTTAATAAAACTGCGTCTATAAAATTCACCGATTATATTTCCTTTCACGTTAATTTTCGAAATTGGCCTTAATATAACAATCCGGAATGATAAACAAAAGTTTAAATCCTCCGAAATATAGCTATATCAAACGCCAAAGACTGAAAGAAGCTTTGCTGTTTGTTCGTGCGTCACTATCGCTCAGTCTTTTGGAAACTCTGAGAATCCTTAAAGATAAAGTTTCGAGATACTTTTTTCTTTGGCTGTATTCTTCGATATTGGAACATGGATTGGTCATCGAACTTTCTTTTCTTTGAATTTCATCGGAAAACGAGCCGTATATGAAGAAAGTCGCTTCCCCGCCACTGCAGTTGGAAAAAGTTTCGTATTATCGTATTTTTGCGATCAGTGCAAACCCTTCTCGTCGCATCGTCTCTGTCACTTTTCCACTCAGTTTGTCACAGTTTTTGTCTCTCCCTGAGAAACCAAGACCAAGACACATCGAATGCAATGGGAACGGAGATCGGAGGAAAGCAGGAGGCAGAAATGTCAAAAATACATAATATAAATAAAACACGTTTGGAACGAGCAAGAAAATCCAGTAGAACCTCGTGTGGCCTCCACAACGTTTGGTCGATATTAAGACCATCTCCTGCTGTTCTTATTGCTATATCTGCTTTGAAGCTTTGATAAATGATTCATTTTCTGATCCATTTGTATAACGAATGTCAAGTCAATAATTGTCGAGCTACCATTGCATGGTGAATTCATAGAGTTGCACTCAAGTTTAATATTCGAGTGAAAATGGTCCATCCCTTCAGGTACGTAGTCAAGTTTGTAAATTAAGGGGCGCTGTTACTACATTACCGCTCTATCTTGAACATCTGAAACGCAAATATATACGCGGACGTATATAGCACTTTCGTGTCTTAGGGCAACAAATAGATTTCAGTGCGGTTTGGAGCCAATGGGTTGAAGATTCCATTACAATCATTGGCGAATAGGAATTGTACACTCTTTGCTCTATAGACGTTCAAGTTCTACGTAGAGTTTCTGCATTTCCAAATATTTATTCCTCTCGCCGAAGCTCCGATCCTTCGTTGATCTCGCTATTAATGATCCAGCGAGGCTTTGATAGTTGTGAAAGTTAGCCAAACCTCTATGCAATGCCGTGTACTGTGGAATGTTCGAAAGGTTTCAGCGCTGCTTTCAATCATCAAGTGGACAATCTCGTGCTACGGAACTTGTTATGCATCCCTCGAAAATCGATTGAGCCTTGATAGACGGACGTAGAAGGAGAAGATAATGTTTTCGAATAGTCTCTTCAGAATTTACCAAGTGCCAGGACGTGCATTCAAAATATAGTTTTTTCCCGTTTCACCCTCCAATGGAATGGCCGATGTATATCAAAAATTGTTTAATATCTCGGGTGTAATGGGGAGCCATAAGATTGTGGCAAATAATTAGCAATTAACAATTCTCGTATTGAATCTTGTACTGAATTATTACTTAAGTAGGTAAGGCAAAAAGACCTTACCTACGCATAGCCAAGAGGATAGCGGACAGACCATCGAAAGCTAGAAAAAAGAAAACATATACTGGCAAAAAAGTTAGTGAATCATTTTCGTTCTTTATGGTTCGCTTTAGATCTTTTTCGCCGATCCCGTTTTCTTTCGTTCTTTTTTGTTACATAGATCCCTTGTCTCTGGGTTATCGCTTGTCGTGCGTCTACCCAGTCGACGTATCGATTTCTGGATGGTCCGTATAGTCCATCCATTCTTTTTCGTCCAGCGCCATATAGGTAGCAATTGAGTACATCATTCACACTCTTTTTTTTTGTTCGTGCCTCGTTCCCTCGTATCTCGTTCCTCGATAACGACTGTAGGCATCGTTTCAGTCTCGTTATCACACGAGGCACATTCTCTTGAGTACACAAGGAAGAAATCTGAGAAAGTATCTTCACCAGCACGTGCTGAAGGGATGACCACCCAATTGGACAATTTTGCACCCTCTTAGCCGCATTGTGACGCGATATCTAATTCCATACGGAAAAAGGGAGACTCCGAGAAACTCTACTTTTTTATCATGTTTTTGGGTATGTAAACAGAAACAGGAATAAGGGCGAGTCCTGAAGCGAAAAGCGGAAATTTCCTCTTCTCTTTGATGTTTCTGTCATTTTTGTTGTTACCTAATGATTAATTAGCATTTCCTCTATTGCAACTGTGGAGGGGTTATTCCTAAAGACTCTTTGACGATAGGACCTCATGCAAAGAGAAAGAGAAAGAGAGGGAGAGCGACAAAGGTAGGAAATTCCATCAGTCCTCCAATTATAGCTCCGATCCCAGGACACAGGGATCCGCTGGGCTGGCTGGGTGCAGATACCCGTGCCGTAGAGCGCCGCATCAAGTTCCACAATCCCATTGGATATCATGACGAGCTTGTGTCCTTGCTACACCGCGATTCCGCTATAGCCCTATTAACTGTCTGTCTCGTGACATTAACGTGGCCCTCAAATATCCCCGTTCTTGCGACTATATGGTGGCTGCTTGACGGATATCCGGAAAGGGCGAATAAGAGCGTTTTCGGAAGTGGTTTGATTCCAGCAGGTCAGCCTAGAACACCAATGAGCATCTCCACGTCCTCTTGACATATTTCAAGCGCATTCCTCTCTCGCCATGCCCTCTGGCCATGTGTGTGGCCTCCGAAAGGCCCTGCCAGTTCGATCATCAGGCTCCTCTATGAAATCACAGAGACCTTCCCTTTCCCTGAGTCCAACGTTGCTGAAAGCGTGTTCTATACTCATTGACACGGTCAGACACCCTCCAACAACCTTGCTCGAATCGAACTACCATCCACAAAACGTGCACAAGATTGAGTATGGTCGTTCGTATGAGGGCGAGCGTGAACATTCAGAAGAGCGATTATATACGCGCCAGAGAGATTCGGACGTCCGTTTGACATAAACACTCGCGTCCATCAGTGTCAATATACCAGCCAAAATAGATACGAACTCCTTACTTGAATTGCCCTGTTCAAACGGTCTGGACCTACGAGGAGCCTGCCCTCGTAGCAGATCGGAGCCTTCGTTCACCAACACATTTTCCATAATGATTATAGTATCTGAACCTTTACTTCACGGTTCACTGTAAACAATACGTATCGCGTTGCTCTTCCTTTCGAGTTGCTTGTCCACATTTTCCCGAAGCTAATATGTAATTACTATCATGCACATCAATCGCAAAAATTTAATCTATTTTTTTGGTCTG
The DNA here is from genome assembly GCA_963921915.1 of Hyposoter dolosus. NCBI lineage: Eukaryota > Metazoa > Arthropoda > Insecta > Hymenoptera > Ichneumonidae > Hyposoter > Hyposoter dolosus. The sequence goes on along the minus strand of OY998130.1, from coordinate 18,368,679 downwards.
ATCAATTGATCGATGTAAAAGTCTTTGTCAAGTTGATTGATGTGGGTAGATATTATCCTTGCTGCTCATTTTCCCTTTTCCCTGGAAGCTATCCCCTGCCATGTCACGTACCTTTCTATAATTTCTGACATGAACGATTTTCGTTGTTCCAAGCAGAGTTTCGAAGCTTTAATGATAGACTGAACACAGTAGTCTAATAGCTTTCGGGATTTCGTGGATCTCTCTCGATTTCTGGCATTTAATAGATAGACGACACAAAGTTACGCTTTGGTCATCATTTGCCTTCTTCGTTATCTCACCCGAGGACGCGAGAGAAAAAAAAGGGGAAGAAGATAATGATATATTTTCTGCACGTTCAACTGCAAGTTTAAAAACTTGACATCCTGTATTGTTCGCATTATTTTTCAAAGGAAGATCCTCAAAAAAAGCTTCTAGGTTCTTTGGATAATTGACTAAAGAAAATATATTCGGACGGGTAACGAAATTCTCAGATCAGTATTTCATATCGACCTCTGCATCCTTTGGAAGGTTGAAATTCTCGAGAAATTATAAAAGCCGAGCCGTCCTTGGAAAGGATTTCATCACCGTGCCAAATCGATGTGTTATTTTTTCGGAAATTCTATGTGGATAGCAGGGCAAACGTATCAAATATTATTGACGCCTCTTCCTTCCTGAGTTTTCGATTCTTAGTAACTTTTCATAAAGTATTTCTCAATTTTCCGTCCGGTCATAAGTTTTAATTGTGTCTGGAAAACACTGATCAAAGAAAAATTGGAAGGAACAAAAAGTTCGGACAGGAATTGTCTTTTTAAATAATTCCAGTACAAAAAATCCTCAAACTGCTCACAATCTCATGGGAAATAGTGGAACACAGAAAGCAATAAGTTCGATCAACTCCTTTGGGAGTTGATGGAATCAAGCTGGTGCAGAAAGCAATACTCGTTGTGACGGAACGTCGGATCGATTAAAGTTTCCAAGCGCCAAACACCGTTCCATTGAACAAGACTCTTCTATTTTCAACACGAAGTGTGGAGAAGGGTGGAGAACTAATTACTGTCAGCAGAAGAGATTTTTGTCACACTTGCAACCGAGAAAAGGACCAACATTAAAGTTTCTTTGATTTGCAGCCACCTTTCTTTATAAACTAATGCTTACGAAGGCACTTAATTTTGTGTCTCTTTTTCGAAGTACCAACGGATAAGGGTGAGCACTGATGTGATGAATAGCTTTACCGAACTTTTTTCATCCGCTCCGGTCTCCCTTATCAAAGTTTCGGAAAAAGGACACCAAGTCAACAAAGTGGATTAGTAATTTACTTCGAGCTCTTTTAGTTACGAGGGATTATTTATTTTTCCAATCGTTTGGATTTCCTACATTTGCCATTTCTTCTTATTGTGTGGAATCCTTTTTGTCCATTTTGTGAAATAATTGTTAAAAATTCTCGTCTCTGCAGCTTTGAAATTGAATCACTTGCCCTTTGAAGTTTCTCAATTAAACCCATAAAATTCCTGCCATAATTCCAAAGGCTTCCTCTTTGTGGAAACCCATAAATTGATTTTCATGCAAAAAAGAATTTCCGAGCATTGTTCACAGTTCCTGAAAAGCAATTATCACTAGGCGATTGGAGCCTTTTTCATTCTTCATTTTGAAGCGTTTGAAGAAAAAAAAATACGTGATTAGCCCGAGCGATAAAATAGACGTTAATTAAACAAGCTTACGTTCCCGCATGAATTTTATGAATTGCGATATCACGCAATAAGATTAGAGAAGCGTGATGCACGCGCGGAACAGTTTATCGCCCTTATCTCGACGTGACAATTCCATGCTTTATTCGCTTTCCACGCGACTTACTCGTTCATTTTCACCTTTCGACCCTCCCTGATACTTATTAATCAAATTCTCCGCTTAACGTATTTATTGCTCTCATTGTGTCTGCGCTCCGATGTAGAGGACGATGTAGAGACTTGATAATAGCAAAAGAGTGAGGGGAAGACAAACATCAAAGCCACTTTCCAAGCGCCATCAGTAAACGGTGCCTTTTTCTATAGAGGATTATACTCGTCGTTAAACCGAATAATTGAATTTCCATACATCAGAATACAACTATTATGCTGAGTCACGTCAGCCCTTCCTTACACTTTATGGAACGTCGAATTCGATGCAGAGTTGGACGGAGATTGAGCCGCGTAATATTGAGGTAATTGGTTTAGTCGATTTGACCCGTCACAGTAGCTGCTTCATTCCAGCACAACGCTCGTCTGCTACAATCTTTTGACAATGTTTTTCACAAGCGTATCTCAATCCCAAGGACAATGCCTTGACCGATTTCCCAAGCAGAGCAGCAAATACGATTCGCTTTTTTTCCAATCTCCGTTTATCACTGCGGCACGCAGGTTCGTCCTTTGGTAACTGCTGCGGCACTTTCCTGGCGATCTTTGTAAATTGCATTCAAAGACAATAAAGAAAAGCAGGGCGCCCTGTTCCGATGGATTGATACATTGTTCCTCTCCTGAATGCGCAGGTTGAGAACCCTCCAAATAATTAGTACAACTTTTTTTCGTTATTCACAAGATCTACCGTCGTTCTCTGCCGATGCAAAAAAAAAACTTTGCGTTCGTCTGTCACCTTTTGCAAACTAAAATACGTCGAGGCCTAGTTTTCATCGTCTTCTACTTAAAGATTTCTTTATTGATGTGATCGTATTTTTCCTTTTCACGCTGAAGTGGAAAATTTAAGAGATAAACCTCGAACGACACGTTTAAATGAGGCGAAAATTGAGAGGATCCGTCTGCTATTGTTGGGCATATCTCGCATCGTTAAGTTTTGTGAATATCATGAAAAGACACTTTTACATATGACGATAATGCGAATTCAATGACGCGCGTCAAAGTGATCAATAGCAGGCGTAAAAAATGGTGGTTCCCGTAATCGTTAAAATCAATTCTCGAGGGTATAAAGTTATGAACCAATTTCTGTACAGCTATATATACGCATATAAAGCGGGAAATACTTTCTATTTAATTTTCGCGATCGAATCTCCATCGTTCGACGCGCCAAGTTATACATTCGCGCGATAATCATTCGAGGCAATAAAACTGCAATCAGACCCGTCTAGACTCTTCATTATGAGCTCGTAAATTCATTAACGTAAAAACGTGCCAACATTTTCATTGGGAATGGATGTGAAATCGGAATGAATATACTGACCGTGTGTTTTCGAGACGAAAACAGGAAACGCATCACGTAGATGTCGTCTGAATGCATGTGAAAAATATAACCGATCCTCGTGAGGATAGCCGTGACGTAACTGGAGCATCGAAGATTCACTTCAGGGGCTTCTCGAATTCACTCGAATGAACCGAGGGAGATAAAAATAGTAAGGATACATGGATATCACTCCATAGATCCTCGAGACGGTAGTCCAATTTTCTATGTACACTACCGATCGATTGAGAACACCCAAAGACCGCTGTATTTCCCATGAACGTTTGAAATATATTACGTGTATGAACGTACGAAATAGATTTCATACGTGCTCTTTGAGACACAGGGTGAATTGGTCGCAAATAATATATACCAAAAGTCTATGGAACGTTCAACGACTGTCCGTTTACGCTTGATCTACCGAACATTTTCCCTCGACTCCTTTTTTGGAGCACCAAGTAGTCTTCCCGATCCCGCACAGCAAAGTATACCGAAGAGAAAAGAGAAACGTGAGAGAAAAGTACAATGAAAAATGGTGAAGAATCAGTCTGCAAATATACGAGATTTATGGGATTTCCTACGTCAACTATAACAGCTCACTTTTTACGTATTTCCAAGCTGTCTGCAGTGTTACGAAGATCCAAAATTGAATAGAGATTCTATTGGATGAATTCGAAGTGGAATGTAAAAAGGAAATAAATGTTTGGAGACGGGTTTGAGTAGAAATTTTCCATTTTTGGAAAAAGCTGCACTTCTGTATATTCACCAATACATATTGCGAATTCAAGGAATTCTAGCCCATCATCTTACGAGTTCAGAAAAATAATTTTGATTCGTAGACATTCGCATATAGTTTGGAAAGTTTAATTTTGTCAATTAACTAATTTCTCCCAAGCATAAGCGAAAAAATGGAACCGAGAAACAAGTATTTCGCAGGTAAAGAAACGAGAAGCGAAGCGAGAGTTGACAAAATGATGACAGAGGATAATTGAGCGAGCTCAGAGGCAAATTAAATTTGACCTGGCTTTTATGAGAGAGCCAATTAACGAAAAGCTTCGTCTTTGTCTCTCTTGGCATTCATCGTTACGAGTCTCATGCCTGAATAACGTGGCTACGATACATGGATGCAACTTTCCACGTGAAAAAACTTTTCCTTTAGCCATAAGGATGCCAGCAAGATAAACTCGAAAACGGTCAAACTCCCCTTCATGTTCCTCCAACGCGTTCTGTATTTCATATGGTTTTAAACGAATACACAAAACCTTTACTTAGTCATTTATAGCTCAAACAAACCTCGAACGATTTTCGCTGCAACAACAAACATAAACCTATGCACACAACTTCGAGCATAAATAAGTTCGAAGAATCAGGAAAATTGAAATGGAAAGATGTTTTTTCGTCGTCGAAAATTTCACCTGCCTTGGTGCATCCTGTTAGTTGCAATCACTTCGAACTGATGCATGTCTGATTCCGCCAACACATTGGATATCTTGAGGATACCGAAGCAGGAGATGCCGTGAGCGGTTGAAGTGCTTCCGGCCCGTCAAAATTAAATGCGACCGACGAGGATGTGTCCTCGTATTCTGGAACCTATCGCAATATGCCTGTGTCATGTGTTCGAGCTGATGCATTTTCGTTACGTTGTGTTCCGTAAATAGAATTACATCATGCAAAGGGCTCGGGATTGCTCTGCTGGTGGCAAATTCGAGAAGGATCTTCTCACTACAGCTCTCAGGTATGGAGGAAGAATGTCAACCTTTTCAGATTAAATCGAATTCCCAACACATTTTCGGCGCCTCGTAACATCTCGAGAGCGGCATAGAAAAAAAGTTTTCCCGTTTGATTGTTTCTTTTGAAAGAACATTCATTTATGGAAAAAGCAAATGCTCCCTTTATTTTTCCACGCTATACCATTTATGATTGGTTTTTATAAATGGAACGCTGTTTTGCGTACTTTTCCTTTGATTACTCTATGCCGAGCCGGACAAAGTTTAAACTACGAGAAATCAAAATACATCGCCTCGAAGACAATATTTTTATTATTTTTCTTCGAAGAGATTTATCTCGGATTTCTTTTGGAATGAATTTACCGCTTGTGAGATATTTTAAAGTGCGAAGAAAGACAGTTATAGCCGGCGTACATCCGGACGTAACATTTACCGCATTCTCACTGCTACAACACGCAGTTGAAACGGAATTTATAAAAAGACACGGCACTCTGGTTTCTCAAACTCCACCATTGTCTTCTTCTCCATTCCCAGCAAACCCTGTCCCTCACAATTTATCGCCAGCGTGAGGATAACTTTGAAAAAGTCCTTCAATGTTTAATTTCTTCAAACGAACATAACTCGTAGCTTCGAGTTTTTTCCGTACAAAGCCTTTGCTCTCGTAAGTCAGTTCATCTTTTTTTTTTGTCTCTTACGCGCTCTACTTTTCTGTATTTTTTCTTATTCCTTGCGACCACTCAGAGGCTGTTTTATGTCCGTACGGCGTCTGAGATTTTTCAACAATCAAATATTGCGAATATGGCGTATAATTTGTCGTGGTTTACATGTTTTCTCCCTGGCACAAAGAGTTTTCGTTCCAGCTCTGCTTCCATGCAGCTTTGCGCGCTTTATATAAATTTAAAAAAAAATAACTCAATCAGTCAGCTCCTTCGAGTTCGCGATCACGTGGATGTACGGACGTATTATGCAGAGAACTTAAGATTTATGCCGTATAAGCATTTGACGCCCGCTCGAAGGAGCGCAACTCTCTCGCGAACTACACGTTATCGGACATGGTTTTTTTTCCTCTGAAACAAATAGCTGTAGCGCTGAAAAATCATTTGCTGCTTTTGTTCGCTTTACGATAGAGCTTCGCTGTTCATTCGTAGAGAAACGATCAAAACGATCGTTATTTCCTATCTGATCGAACCGTGCCAAAAGATACATCTGCGAGACCTTCGTCAGCCTCATTTTTTCAATTGACGTCCTTGTGCATATGAGCTGCCCCACAGTAGCTTCGTTTGAGCTCGCGTTTGCGTTTCATTAAAAATCACATGACGATTACTTTCGAGTGGAAGGCAAGATTTCTGTGATGAATATTCACTACGTTCTGAAATGTGCTAGACCACTTTTTATGAAATTACTTGTGTCTAGGTGAATATTGTGTGAGTATATTTAACTCGGAGTAAACGACGCTGTAGGTGCGTCGTTCGTGTCTCCCTCGTCTCGCGCGTTCCTAAATATACGTATGTGCTAATTGCACACGCGCAAAATTCAAGGTTTACTCGAATGCACGATATGAGTATTATTAAGCTCTGGTCCCATTTATTCAACCTAAACATTTTCCACCATCCGTAGTGCCAGCATTACTACCGGCACTACGGTCCGATGGTGCATCTGGAGTTGGTACATGCAGCAGCTAAACAATTCTTACTCTTGTTGTGCTACGACGGAGCTCTACCTTTTATCCTCGTACACTTATACGAAAGAACGCGTGTGCTCGCACATAATAAATTTACATACACACGCGCGTGCACACTCGAGTAATCATGAGCGGTAATTCGACCGGGAGCCCAAAGGCCACGGGAAAGCAACGGCCGTGTACCAGGAGAGAACGAAAAAGGGAGGATCTCGTTATCCTTAGGATTTCATCGCGTAAAATATAGCGTTCATTCACATACGCGTGCGACTCTGAATTTCGGACCAAAATTTAGAACGCGATCGCGAATTTTTCTACTGAAACAGTTTTTAGTAAATAAGTGAAGATTATCGTTCCACTGCTCAAGTCTTCTGGATTTGTTTCGTAGAGCTAATCAGCCTAAGAAAATCACTAAACAGATTTTTTCGGTCTCCGGCTATCGCGGGATCTAATTGTGTACGCGGAATGACTTTACCGTACGTCTGACCCTCTCCTTGTGAGCAGAAGCGTGCGAAGGTTGCATCAGGGAAAAGGGAAAATCTTACCGACTACACTTAGCTTTTTTCCTGTCTTCGTCTTCCCCTGCTTTCACCCTTTTTCACTCCCGGTTTTCCGGTGATGGCACTACATCACACCTCGTCAACCCTCACACTTCACCTGTTTTGAAACGCTGCGAAAAGGTGAGGGTGCTTATACCGCCATGTACGAGGCATTCTTTGTTAATTGAACTATTTTTATTCTTCGTTGCAGTTGGAACGAAAAAATGCATTGTGTACTCCTATACTTTAGTAAGGCCATTGAGAAGAAAATCTATAACAACGTGTTTGAGTACGTAATCGACAGTGTTGTATCGAAAATCCATAAAATGAATCAACCATCTCTAAGACAAAAGTTTTTTGTTCCTGAAAGACTATTTTTACTCCTACGATACGTCGGGGTAGTTTTTTTATTCGTTGCACCGAAAAGCCTGGTGGGATGCAAAAAATATCTGATTTCTTCGGAAATAAATGAGGGCTTGTTGATAATAATGCCCCATATCCTTATGTACTGCTAACCCTACGCGTATTACGTAGGAGCAAAAAAAAAGTCTAGGGGATGCTTGAAAGGTCGGCTCAGTTGACTACGGCGAAGGTCCATGCTGCAGTCAAGGTCGAATCTCATTTTATAATACACCTCCCAAGTACCCCGAGTCTAAATGAAAAAAGGTCTCCTGCTGTTATATATATTCAAAGCTCGCACTCGGTCTTTCTCTTTTTCTCTTCCCCATTCTCTCTTTCTCTCTCTCTCTCTCTTTGCCATTAATACTTTTTTTCTTCCTTGCATCTTTCTCTACTTGACTGTGCCTCGTCTCACAAACGGTCTCCGCCCTTCATATGCTGGGAAATCCTTTTTTAGCTCCTTTCGCCCTCCAATGAATCTCGGGTCATTGAGTTTTCCTAAATATACCACCTGCCACTTGCTTCAAGTACACTTCACACGGCCATGGGCGAGGTTGTGTGATTTACGGACGTATGTATATAAAATACTTAGTAATGTATGCCCACAACGATGAAGAGCGGAAAGATCACCCGATCGTGAAATCGTTATCGAAGAATATGAAAACCTTCTGAATAGAACTTTATGTATGTATACACGTACGTACACATCGATATTGCTCGCTAAGTACATGCTTTGTATGTACGTTATATAAATTGCAAACCTTCGCGAGGGGTCCGATCCCGCTTCGAACGACTATCGTGAACCAGTAACCCTCCTTTCGCGGCACGTCGAACAAGAATTTATTGTTCTTCTCTCGGTATGGCGATCCGACCATTATTTTGTGCGACAATCGTCCAATTCACGAAAGATCAAGTATTCTCGTATATTCCAACGCCCACGGATTGGAAATGAGGTTATACGGACGAAGAAACAATTTTAACTCCAAATATAAAATATATAGTTTCCATCTATAAGCAATATTCCCGAAATTGAACTATCGTGCCTGTGCTGGTCGTTCGATGTTTATTATTTTACAATCGCCTTTATTCCACCATATCGATATAGTTGGCAATCTTTGAAGAAAACTTTATGTTATTCCAGTATTTTAAAGAATGCCAACGTCTCCATGGACTTGTTAATTTCTGCATTACGTTTCTGTCACTATAATCGCATAATGACACAATTTTCTAAGTTGCTCGAGATCTTTCGTTCATCTCTCACAAATGCATATAAGTTTTTAGTTTCCCTCAAGTTAAACACGATGGAATTACAATTATCTATGTAAAAATGCACAGTTTTGGCAATCGAACAATTTGTAAAGTGAATTGAAATTTAAATAAATCCGAAAAAAAATCCTTAGTCCAATAACGACGTATCACCTTGCTTGCACCTTTCGCTAATTCCAATAGTTTTCTTGTGCGTGAATCTTGATGCAGTGGAGCAATAAATGTTCGTGGATACCGTATGCGTAGAACATGAAGGAACGTTAAGAAGCGAGCCCCCCTGTACGAATACCATGAAGTAGAAAGTCAACGTGCACGATTTATCCCTCGTCCTACGATAATATACATTTAGTTTCGTATTTATCTTCAGTGTGAAGTTTGCTGTTACGGTGGTGGTGTGGGTGTTCTATCGCGTGCTGCTGATGCCACACGCTTTCCGGGGCACCGGTTGACGGGGACATCAACTATGCTACCCTATATCCGGGAGGAAGACACCCAGGTATCTCGTGAATACGTGAAAAATCCTCTCGTAAGATTTTTCCTCATTTATATATTGCCCCCCACCCCCTTTTCCCCTATACCGCACCGAGGAAAAAGTGTTTTGAAACAAGTGTTGATGGCGCAACGATGGAACGTTTGCATGAAAAGCATTCAATAGAAAAATCAACAGATTTTTATTAAAAATTCAACAACGCAAAACTCAAATGGATTCCGTTTCAATATCGAAGACAATAATACCTTTGATCACGTAATTATTCGCGTCAATTAATACACTTTTTTAAAATAAAAATAAAAATGCATTTTTCTAACTGCTCATCGCGCGCCCGATGGTGAAAACGAGAATCAAGCATGTCTGACCATTGGCGACCAGCACTACTGAAATCCTGATGTGTCGCACATTCACACAGTAGAATCAGCTTCAACTTCCAACCAACAGCGGCCAAAGGTGTGTTTATCTTTAGCTTCCTCGTGCACGATAGTTCCAAAGTAATTATCTGCACGGTGATAAGACGCACACGAGTTCTCAAATACGGGATTACCTTGCTCTGCTGAATTGGAACAATATTCTCAGCATTAATCTCTATATTGCAATGTGTCACTGTTCCTATTACTTCCGACCGTAATATCTTCTCAATGGAACCCTTGTAAGTACCCATGTCAAATGGGCATTTCTCTGAAAGCTTTTATACATACGTTATGTATCTACATGAACATATATGGATGCTACAGTGTAGAGATATCTATACACGTGTTAATATTGTCGCGTACACTCTCACGAGACTCCCGCGTCGAGCCAGGCCTTGTACAACCCTTGCAATTCAACCTCGCACACCCATGCAAAATTTGCGTTTACTTCGCGTATAACTCACGAAGTAATAATAATAATAATCAAATTCATTAATTGTCGTTTTGCGTAAGCTTATTAACTATAGAAAATTTCTCCCTATTTTTACTAATCTTGTTTCTACAGTTTTCCACAAACTCACCCTGCGTTGAGTGAACTTTATGCATATTGATTACATCATGAGTCAACACGCAGCAAAGACTGCAGCTCCGAAAATTAACGTGTGCTCATTATAGCACAGCAGGATGCCCATTCATACGAAGACATTCAATTTCGACCCTGTCTAATTTCAATGCCCTTTTCCAGCCTGTAACTGTATGTGCCTCCGTATAATTTGATCTTTATTAAAGCTCAACCGTTATTTTCTACGAACACGATCATTTAGGACTCGGTGCTGAACATTCTGCACGTGTGTTCCACAATCACAAGTTCGACAGCATGATCACCAAAACTTTATTAGTCATGCGTAAATTGGACTGATGAATCTCATATCGTTGGCAGGCTCCCACCAATCCAACTTTATCATTCTTTAAATATTTTGACATGGGATCTTGGAGAATATTAAATCGTCACTGCCACAGCACCCCATGCGATCTTATCTATATTTACACATGCCCTTCAGAGGTGAAAGGGCGTTCGGAAGGTTTTACAAATAGATCGTCGATTCCATATCCAACCGTTCGGCTTCAATCTGTATTCAAGGAGAAAGATAGATCTGAAATTGGTGCAGTGATTATCTGACACGACCGCCATTACTACACTGCACGAATCAGGATTGTTTTTACGTATCATATGATAATAATGACACTATTTAATAAATATGTCATCATCCAACCACGCGTTGGTTCCCTTCTGCATTCTCTCCTTCTCGGAAGAAATGAATCATATACTGATAATATTTAGAACGCACATAAACTTCTGAGAGATTTCGTTAACCCTTGGTCTCTACAAATCAAGGGAACAACTCCAACCGAGTTCAGGCTTCATGCTCGGTTTATAGTTTCTGAACCAAACATTTTGCGACATCGTTCGAACAATTAGAATAAAAATAATCTTAGCCCATATGCGAATAACCAACGACAACGCAGTCTCCTTTGCACTCGCACTCATAGTTACGCAATCGGTACGACACGGGCCCCTGAACTCTTTTCTTTACTAGGCTTTAGTGTCGCAGCTTAAAAATTTATTTTTTTTAGGGACTCCAACGCAAATATTACGCGAAGTACTTTTCTGAAAATCAGTGATTGCTTTGGTCGTTACAAAAATGTTGATAGAACGATTCAAGATTTGATAAACGATTCAGTGGAGAATTAATTCATTTCCTGTTTCTTAACAATGCGTAGGTGGATCGGGCGGAGAACGAGGAGGCCCAGGGGGGAGGTCTGGCGTCGTCGACCGTCTACAGCGCTGCTTCCGGTTCGAGAATGGGCCCCGGGCCGGACTCCGGCAGCGGCGCCCCATCCTCGGACCCTCGTTCGATCGCCATCTCTCGCGACGATAGAGACGACGAGGATGAGAAAAGTAGCAGTGGTAGACGGTCAAACGGTCATCACGGTGGATCCAGGTGAGTAAATAATATTTTCCAAACAATTTTCAATATTTTTCTTCTTTTAAAAAATTACAAAAAAAAAAAAACGACAACATCAGCAACAAATTAATTTGCATTCAAAAAATAACCTCAAATTTTTTCCTCGCTCAATCCTCCGGCTTTTGACCTTAAATAAAAGTTCAGCAGTCGATCGTAACCCGAAATGACGAACTTTCGATCGCGTCAATTGAAATCTCTATCAGATTTGAATCAGGAAATTGCGAAGGTATTCTTGAAGCTGATGGAAATTTCACTCGCTCGTATGCATCCGCTCGCGATCTTCTCCCGTATAGCATCGTGGGTGGGCACGATATAGTATACGATCTCAGTGAAGCGAACCACTATATACCACGAGCGGAACTGTGCTTATCACCAACTGAGAAAATCAACGACTTTATAGCGTCAAGATCCACTACGACGTTGTTGAGTAATCCTGACCCTTTTATTCCTCCACCGCGACTATAAAGTTACGTATTAGGATGCATTCCAAGAGGTAGTTTCATTCCGAAAACCCAATACTTTTCGTTCGGAACAATTTTCAGTTTTTTTTTGTTCTATTTTTTTAAATTTGGAATCTTTCAAATTTTTTCGAAATAACCTACGATTTGTTCTTCAGATTCCAGTGATATTCAAGTCCTTTGGTCTGCCAGTTCACAATGAACTGTTTGTTTTTTAGTTGATGTAAAAAGTGAACAACTCAATGTACTCAACGGTAGAAAATATTAGTTCCGAACAAAAATGGAATCAAGCTAAATGCTTTATATACCTATTTGTACATCGAAGCATGCATATTTTGTTAAGTGTGTTTTTTCTCAATTTAGTTATCCCTGAAACCCGATTCATCGTAAATGTCTAACGCAACGCAGTTCTCTTTTGTCGTTTGCGAATCACGCGCTTCGTTTTTAACGTACGTGTTGCTTTAATCGTGCAAAGTTTTGAAAACAATCCAGTCAAAGTCCAGTTCAGAGTCTAGAGAAAAAATATTGAAAATTCACTAAATATTTCTTTATGTGTAAATTACACCACAAAATTTTTCACGTTTCATCGAAGCTAATGAAGCATCGTATTTGTGGAGTATGTATAAAGTTGTATTTACATTAAAAAGGAATTGACTCATTAAATTGTTCGCCAAGTGACTGAAGAGCTTCAGCGTTATTTGAACTACGTGGAATTTTTGAAAATATCTTGTGGTTAGAAAATAAGAGTAGAAGATTTGTCTCCTAATAAAAGTTGAAGAAGTCGTCAGACAAAGTCTGCAAGGTCACCAATGCTCCGGACAGTGTCATTCGATCGTAAAGTTGAATCCGCTCCGGATCATTTTTTACCATCCAATGTCATATCCACTGTGCCCAGAGCTCTCTCACGTCTCCAAAAACTTTAGACGAATGAGCAGGCGGACGAAAGGAAAGGGAAGGGTAGTTGAAGCCAAGTGTAGTGAACACGAGACCCGGATTATTTCAGTGTACGAAGAGTCACCTCAATCCTATTTCGACATCTTTTCGATCCACCTTGACGTTTTTTTTTTTTTTATTTACTTCCCATACCTTCCTTGCTTTTTCATATCAATCACAATAGAAAAAATTTGCCACAGCTGGTGAGATATTTCTAATGAGATAAGATTCCGTAATTTTTTCTAGCATCTGTTTAAATTTTTTTTTTCTCAACCACTGGTTTTTTTTTGTCATTTCGGGTGAGAGAATAATAAAACACAATACAGTGAATTGATCTTATTTATTTACCAATATTTTCTACTTTGTTGGAAGAAGAAAAGAAATGCTGGTGGTACAAAATGCATTTTCAGGAAATTACCGGAAGCCGCTTTCAATATCGACAAAAAGATTTTCACAAATAACAAAACAATTTTCACGAAATTCGTTGTCATTATTATTTTCTATGATGAAAGTTGAGGAAAGCCGTTAGCATAACAGTTTGGTGCTTTTAATAAAACTCGGTTACTTGAAAAATTGCATTGCGATCGATGACCTTGATTTCTCATGATACTGAAAAGGGAAGCCGTTTTCATTTTATATCGAAAGTGCCGGGAGGCGTGTTTTTTTCGTGTACTGTGGTAGTTCGTTATTTGTCTCGATTGAATTTGATCCGATTTATCGACTTGTAACGGTACTCGACTCCATAACCTCTGCACTTTGGCTCGTACCAAATAGCGTTTTGCCGGGTTGCCTTGATTCGATCTCTGTGTGACCTCGTCAGCATTCTTCGTCCTGAACCCACCAGTTTCACTGCTTTTTCCCGAATTTCCTGCAGCCCGTAACGAAGTTTGGGTTCTACATGAGAGAGCTCTCGTATACCCACACACGGATATACAGGTTCTTGGGTCAAAGCGGCTGGGAAGGTCAGGTGTCATTAGTTTGATGGACTCATCAACTCCGGCCTGTGATGTATCGCAGTTTTGCTCGTTTGTCATTTACCACTTCTCGGCTTCGTTATCGGCAATAAATCTTTGAGAGACCAACTTTTCGCGATCGCTCAAATCTTTTTCACCAGGAATTTCACCAGGTTGTCGATTGTTTTGTAAAGCCCAAATTTTGTTGCTAATTCCTGCTTTGAAATCAGTGCATGTGCCTCTCTGCGAGCGCGATGTCAACGTACAATAATACACCTTTCCAAATGCTGCCTGACAACGATATGCTCCCTCCATAAAGGCCAATGAAACTACATTGACGATCCTGGGGTCCCGGGTAAGTGAACCATTCCTCTTTACGCTCTTCTCGGTCATACGTTGTCGATAAGAAACACTATCGCTACTGAAATATTTCTTCTCTAAATATTTCTCTCCCTTGTTCCTCGATTTTAGAAGAAAAAAGTTTTAAAAAGACTTTAATCCACTTTTCGTTTCTGAAGCGTCTATACGACAATTAAGACTTTCTTTTCTCGTGGAATCATTGAAAAGTTAAGTATTCCGACCAGTTTTTTGTTTTTTTTTCGCTGATATGCTTGTTAATCGCATCGCAACATTTTCTCCTAGTAGGAAAATGATCGTCATTGAGCCTGATTCTTTCTACTTCGCTCCAACGTCTCGCTTGACATTAACCTAATTATGATTTATTACCTGATCAATTCGACACATGCACTTGTACCGTCGTAGTTCGATGATGACGAGAGCCTATTAAGGAGGGAAACGCTCAAGTGCCAGAACACTGCGTGTAATTGGATCAATGAAATTCCACTTGATACAGATAGTGTGCGCAGTGACATGGACATTCTCCTCAAATTTTTCACCAAACGTTACTTTTTCTTTCGTCAGCATAACCAGCCACTCCCATAATATCATGGCAAATACTTGGAGATTCACTGTAGCTACTCGGAGTTTTCATCAGATATTATGATTCGACACAGCGTCGATGAATTAGCTTCGAATTCGATTTGACCATGCACCGGGGTTCGTTCTATTTGGAGGAAATATGACTCTACGATTGCCCCGGACATGGCGCCAAATGTATATCCTTGTTCCAAGGCGATAACTACGCGTCTCTTGATACGTGATAATTAATCGCTGCACTTTGAGAGGAACTTTCTGAGCAAGGTTTGACTTTGTCAAATTCATGTTCAGCAGCAGCAGGTTCTTTTAATTCTGAAGAGGATCTGCAGGCGAGATGATCCTTTAATTACGTCGTCTGAATTTTCGTCAACGTGGTTGAAAGCTTTTTTTCACCCCATATGATTGAATCCAATTAGGCCTAGTGGATTAGCAATGCGGTTAAAATATCATAAAACTTTGGAACGGTCCTCGATCCAGCTCAATTAACTCATGAAACTGGGAAAAACCTTGAAATTGTTTGAAAAGTTTGACATCATGATGTCATCAAAATTCATGAAAAAGTTCCAGTGCATTAAAGTTATCATCTCCGAGGAGTCCTGGCTGCATGCCGGTCTCTGTTTATTCCCTCCTGTCTATTTCTTCTACCTTTCCATTTCGAAACTAAATTCATGGCTCGTCCGAACGAAATTTACCTTCCAGCATAATTTACATCGACTCAGTACAGAAGCGATTTTTAATGAAATTTCCAACATTCTCGTCAAACTTTCGATTAGTTTCATATTGTTATAGAAATCACAATTTCATTCAAGTCTTGTTTTCTACCTTAGAGCTGTATCGTCGGCGGCTGTATTCCTCTATTGTTATTCATTCTGCCTTTTGTCTGAAACAATTTGAAATTCAAGTTACACTACCTACATTTTTGCTCGTCAGTTCTGCTAATGACGTGAATGAAAAATAAGCAAATAATACCATTTTACGAACATTGCATTGAAAATTTCTGCAGTTGATATTTCTGGAGGATAACTACTCCCGCGTTCGCTCATAATGCTTCGTGCCTAACAAACACAATTCTTTACAAACAGTTGTAAAGAATTTTCCAAACCTTTCGAGCAACGTAAAAAATAGTATACAGACGAAACTTCCGGCCCGATTCATCTATTTACATGCAACAGGAATTTGCCTTCGTTAAATTTGAGCGTACAAATGACCAAACGTGGTGACAAAGAGCCTTTGGAGCGAAAAGCTTCCTGCTCACGGATTCGGACCTTTTTTTTTGTATTCTTTCCTCTATTCTTGCTCTCCATTTTCTGATAATGCTGTGTCAGCCAAAGCTTTCTAAAAAAATTCTCTTGGATGTGTAACGAGACGCGAACGTCGTCGGATTGTTCCGTAACACTTTATTATGGAAAAATAATTTCAAGATAACAATCACGGCGTGAAAATAACATAAAAAAGTATTTGAAAAGTCTTTTTCTGTTGGATGGGGGAAAACAAGAACGAACCAAAAACCGAGCCCACGTGACAAAAAGTACACGCCAACAATTTTGGCTGCTCATTTGTTAATTAATTAGCCACTCCGGCCAATCTCGCCGTTCAAGGAAGATCCTCGATAGTTTTTTTTTGACCGGGTTCCAAGCGAATAAATGTGATTGAATTTTTTTTCTTCGTCGATGGGAATGCGAGTTCCTCCAGAGAATTTGCTAATTAACTCTCGATTTTCACAGTGCGAGATCGTCTGGGCTGGAAAGACGCGAGTCATCGCAGGTCTCGATTCCTCTCAATATTGAAAATCCCTATCATGAATCCACCCGTTGGTTCCTGTCATTCCGTGAACGATATTACAAAAAAAAGCGTAGGCGTCGTCGGGTATTGGGTCGACGTGAAAATCGAATTAGCCGCGGGGCAAATAAACGATTATCCCAGGAGTCACTCGGGCTATCCGTTCGAAAATAGATGCAAGGGCTGCGAGAGTATAGGCTGCGGGCAAAGTAAGAGTTCGCCCCAGTAGCGTGGATCGACGATAACGTGAGAGATCTCTGGCGGTGACCTGGTGAGAAAAAGAGAACATCGGCATTTCAGGCTCGACGAATTTTAACCCCCGCCGACGATAATACCCCGAAACCTCGTGGTTATTTTTGCTTCACGTGATTTATTGAATTTCTCTGCACAATTGCGGACACGAATAAAAATATCTTGGGACAGTCATATTCACAGTTGTATATTTGTAGCTGCGTTGACGAAGGAGACTCTATGAGAATACACGTAAATCCAATTGAATAATTAACTTTAACATTATAAGGGTTAGTCTCAAAACTTTTTTCGACCTTTTACCTTTATATGCCGTAGGTCCGTCTCAAAAACTCCGTGTAGTCCGTCACTGTGATATTTCAAAAAAAAAAAAAAAACACATGTTCCGTCAACTAGGTTTTTTAAGTGAAGCAGGTTTCTGGAATTTAAAACTCATTTGGGGCTCTATTGTTCAACGATCGATCGATGGAGATGGGGTTGGATGGATTTGGGTTTTTTAAAATGTTTTTCGGAGAGCTGCATGTTCATTTAAACTGAATTTGCCAAAATACTTGTAAACTGATGACGGACTGACTTTCGTAGTTCCTGGAGTTTTTTGAGCCTCATCATAATGAAAAGACTTGAAAGTATTTCAATAACTTCTACGCAGCAGCGCAAATGGAGCCGGTGCTTGTACGAGTGTATCAATTTTTGGTAATTTCCACATCATGTAATTTGTTTTCGCTAATTGGAATTTGTATATTATTTTTCGCCCGATATCACTTGATTTTCTAAAAGTCAATGACGCGCCAGCTCGGGTTTACGTAAATTTGTGATGTTTTTGACGTGATTAAGCCAGTGAGAGATTGGGCGTAAAGAAATCGGTATAACTGGATGGATACAGACGGACAGTGCAAGAATGAGCTATAAAGAAGTGATACGAGTGCAAAGAGAGAGTGCGTGCTGGAGAGTATGCACGTTTGTATGACGTCTGAAGAAGCAGGAATGAAAGCGGAAGAGAAAGAGAGAGCGAGAGAGAGAGAGAGAGATAAAGAGAGAGCCAGGCAAAGGGCCCCGATCGTATCTTATTCGCAGATCATCAGCATCAGCGTCACGGCGTGGAAGTTGCACGGTTGCGATCGAAGTGACGTCGAGCCGCCAAGCCTCCCTCAGGAAGTCATTCAGCGATGGGCTTCTCAATACGACCAATAATTCGACTGGTTCGGACATCTCGTTGGACAGCAACGACAGCGCATCACCCGATACGGCGATTCCATCGTCGGCTAGGTGTCCCCGTAGCTCGAGAGGTTCCCAAAAGTGGAGTAACGTACGAGCCGTCATGGCCCTTTATTCCTCCCTTCGCAAGATCAAGAGGTACCTTTTCCCCCTCAAAAAAAAAAAAAAAAAAAACAAAAAACAAAAAAACAATCACATCCGCACCTACATAGTTGACCACTCGATTGTTTCGTTCTTTCCTCACCATTAAACAAACATAATTAAAAGCTATCTACTCTCCAGACTTTCATTCTACCTGCCGCATTAAACAAAAGCAACGAACTTTCATAATTACATATATTTTTTTGATAAAATCTTTAATGTGTAAAACTCCATTTTCAATTAATCGCGAGAAAAAAATTGTCGCCGTTATCGATGATTATTTATTCTATTCCACTTCAATTAATAGTATGTGTGTGTCAAATCATTATCTTGAGAGCTGATGACTCGCCAAACACCTGGAAAAATGGTTTCTCATGATTCCAAGTAAATTCGTGCGGTTCGTTATTTCAAAACGTGACGCGATTTAATTGTACTTTCGTTAGTTCATTGATTCGTTATTTTCCATGGCGAATCCGTGTAAATTTTATGATCCGCGCATTACTATAGGGAACAAAGTAAATATCGAGTTCTTGGAAATCTATGCAATAAGAAGTATTAGCAACTTTTTTAGCAACTCTCTGTGGAACCATTTTTCTTTGGCCGACATTGTACTATCCTTCGACTTAGTTAATGTGCATGTCACTACATTGCTCTGATTAAAATCGAAGATCTAGAGCGTGTCACCCCCTGCAAATAGATATGAAATCGTATAGTGAAATGAAAAACGAAAATACCTACCTTCCCTCAATGCTGAAATATCGAGCTGCTTCGATCGTGCAACAAATGATCCTGCCAAAAATAAATCTCTTCCATTTGAACCCTGCACGATAACAATGTCTCTCCTACAAATCGCAAAGCTGTACGAGATTTTCATTACATTTTGCAACCATCACTATAGGTACAAACAACGTGTTAGTCCCACATGCTCTGGCGATTCGTACGTGGGTTTTAGCAATATATATATTTTTTTTTAAATTTTTTGCTACATATAACGAAACCAAGATCAAAATAGCAAGCATCAAAGAATAACCATTTGCTGTTTTGTACGCGATTTATCATTGTTATTTTGCTATTAATAATGATTCATTTAATCAAATCGAACGAAGGAAGAGAACGTGATGAAGGAAAGATGATTCCGAGGGT
This sequence comes from Hyposoter dolosus, assembly GCA_963921915.1. Taxonomy (NCBI): domain Eukaryota; kingdom Metazoa; phylum Arthropoda; class Insecta; order Hymenoptera; family Ichneumonidae; genus Hyposoter; species Hyposoter dolosus. Next base: position 18,349,129 of record OY998130.1, on the reverse strand, counting down.
AAATCGAGCTCGACTAGTCGATTAAATTTCATTCAATGATTTCTTTTGAGTTGTGATGAATATTTCAATTCCCATGGGAATATTGCTTTCATATACAGGGTCAAGGAATACCGACTATGCTATTACCATCGCCATCGGGGTGTACGCAATCTTCCCTCTTCCTCCCCCCTCCCCTCTCTCTCTCTCTCTCTCTCTCTCTATCTCTCTCTCTCGCTGTCTCTGTCTTGGTCTATTTATGGATCCACTTGTGTTTGTCGTTGTTAATAGTGTTACACTGTAAACGTGAATCTTTATATGTGAGTGTGCGCGTGTATGATATGTATTCGTCCTTATAACTAAATGTGGATGTTAATTGTCTCTATCGCCTATTTATACATAAATATATATCTATCTGTCCGTCTGTCTCTCATCTCTGTTCGGAGCCCTTGGCTGATAGTAGAATTGTACGAATATTCTTAGTGCGGCTGTAATCTCAACGGAAAAAATAACCCATTTCGCAATTTTAGGAAATAATACATAATTTCATAATTTAAACGAGCTAATCACGGAGGAATTGAAAACGAAATAAACATTTTGATTCAGGAGATAACGACGTCGATGAATGTAACAATATTCACTCTATATCCACGTTTTTTTTCGTAGTCTCATTGCTGACCAGTCAAATTCTATCGACGTCATGTACCCCAATTTTGATGACGATCGATTTAAAGAAAAATACTGTTTTTTCCATCCCTGAAAGTTTTGAAAGTTATTCTTGACGTTATGAATTTATTTTTTTAATTCCGCAAATATATCGAGAAGAATATAATTTCGAGTTGAATGTTGATTATGAAAGTGAAACAATTGTTAGACGATTCTTTGAATGGCAATTAGTTTTTATAACTTTGCCGCCTTTGCAGTCTGTTAATCGTGTTTTCCGGTTTTCATTGCGTGTTTGCAGAACGAAGAGCAATCAGCGGTGGATGAAATTACGAACAACGGTACAATTATCGTCGGCGATATCGACCGTACAAAAGAAACCACCGCTGAAACGAGAAGATTCGTTTCTTAAGAGATTCTCAACAAGACAAATACCAGAGAGTCAAGAAACACTGGACCCTGGTGAGAGTGATGCGTCCAACAATAAACGTTGCGGAGGTCCTGGACGACGGCCAAGAACACCTCAAAAACCACCAAAGACCGTTATAAATCCAGACGAAAATTTTTATTACTACTGGCTGATGGTTTTGTCATCTTGCGTTTTGTACAATCTTTGGACACTGATCGTACGACAAAGCTTTCCAGAGCTCCAAGCAGTCTCCCCAACGACATGGTTAACCTGCGATTGCTTCACCGATCTTATTTTCTTCTTCGACGTTGGTGTACAATTTCGCACCGGTTATCTCGAGCAAGGTCTCATGGTGTACAACAATAAAAAATTGGCCGGTCATTATCTCAAATCGAGATCGTTCATTCTCGATCTTTTGGCACTATTGCCTTTGGATCTGCTTCAATTCAATCTCGGGAGCAATCCAATGCTTAGATTTCCACGCTTTCTCAAGGTCTATCGTCTTTACAATTATTATTATATGGTTGAATCGCGAACGGTCTATCCAAACTTGTGGCGAGTCTTGAACCTCATACACATACTTTTGATACTCGCTCATTGGTTCGGTTGCTTCTATTATTTGCTGAGCCAAGTCGAAGGCTTTCAGGGTGATTGGGTCTATCCCTATAGACCTGGCGATTACGCTACCTTAACGAGAAAATATCTGGGATCGCTCTACTGGGCAACACTAACGCTGACGACCATTGGTGATCTTCCAACGCCTGAGACCAACGCCGAGTGAGTTTTTATCATACGATTATTACCTCCTGCTCTTTTACATTTTACATTGCTACCTTGTCAACCAAATTTTTCACTCGGCGTAACTGCCGCGGCCAAGGGTCACACCTTTTTTTTTATGGCTATTCGTTCCAATAGTGTCCGAGTGTCCTTGTCAATCCACTTTCGCCTATTGTTGCTTTTTTCTTTTGCTTTGGTCCTTTAACGGCTGGTTCCTTAAAAAAAATTATTCCAATTTGACTTTGAGCCTCGAGCATTCAACTTTTTTAGTCTCTCGTACGATGCTCTTTGTTTCAAACAAAAAAAAATAGACAGCTAAGTTTGCGCGAATACTAAATTTCGCATCAATTCCACCTGAGCTAAGATTTGTTTACCAGAAGTTGAATTTTACACAAGTAGATTCCAATTTTTACCAATCGTCAAAGGATTGCACTGCTGTTAGAGCATAACATTCTTTTCATTTATTTTGCTCCTACGTAGTTTATAGATTGTACGATGGAAACAGGATAAACTTTCCAAAAGTGGACTCGAGAAACCATGTGGAAAGTCTACTCATACGTACATGGGGATGGTTGCCTGCTGACATATCCCAAACACGAAATTCTAATTAACTAACATCACGACCGTTGGAATTGTTGGAAATATTTTTTTCTCTAATTTGCGAATCATTGTTGTATAGCGCTCATTCTCGATTGAAATGTTGTTCAACGATTATGAGCGAAGCACACAACTTTCTTTCAAATCGTTCCAGCATTAATTCTAGAAGACTTTTCACACGAATGTGGTTTTATTTTAAACTGTTGTTAACGGATGAGTCGCCAGGTACGAAAAAACTTGATCGTTGATTGCATAAGAGCTCTGGGATTTTATGAAAAATATCCAAAGCCCTAAAATCTTCAATAAGCTCAAATAACGACAAGGCAGGTTGATTGTGACCAACAATGAAAAAGCTTCCGAATTACCAGAATTATTAAATAGGAGATTAGCTGATATTCTAAGCTTCAGCTGTTAATTCAAAAGACCAAAAACAATTGAACGTATGGACTTAATTTGCACGGCAAACTTGGTCCATAGAACAACGTATTTTAGTGTGCACGTGTGCGTAATGGCGTGATGGGCGATTAAACGAGCAGGATTACAGGCGAGATAATAGAAGTGGCACTGAGTGCTGCTGAAGCATTTCATGTCACTTTAAATTTAAACTTTAACAATTTTTGTTCTTTGGAAAGGAGTTGTGAAAAATTAACAAAATCTAGAAAGAATCAGGGATCATAAGCAAATATGCAAGCGACGTGTAAAACGTTTTATAAAGATACGAAAAAATTGATGAGATATAACGAACAGAGTACGGACGTAGATGTAGGCGGGATTTTCTTCGAGTGTCTCGAGTCCCCGTTTGGAAGGTAATTAGATTCGCTTAGGAATTAGACTCGTGAGCGGAGTGTTGTTATTGTGTTGGCAGAGTCATAGCGAGCGGCAAACCACGGAGCCTCGCTCGTCGCGGCCGACTGTCCCGGCTTCTGCAGTTCAATCATAACGGAGGGTATCAGTATCGTTCCCAAAAGAAATAATGTAAAAAACGATATAACGAAAGTTTGATGAGAAATAAGCCCAAAAATAATCAATCAAGTAAAGAAAAACGATTTTATATGATAAAAAAAAAACCGCAAAAGCCAACCTCCCGGCTATCAAATTGAATGCCCGTCCGCGCGCTCCGTTTTTCGTTGTAACATTTCAATTCAACATTTTTTTATTTTTTTATCTAATAATAAATGACAATTCGTTAGCAACATCGGTATTCATGGTCCAAGCAGCGAACTCGATTAATCATTATTATTACCAAGTTTCTGATGTTACCCAAATATGATACCGCTCCAACATCATCATGTTCGAAAGGTTGCCAATAAAAGGAAAAAAGGAGGAATAAGTATTTTGAATCATTTTTCTGAATAACCGTCGCGACGAGTTCCCTAATTGTCTAATCGGAAAGTGATCCATCAGAAAAAAGAAATCTGAAGAAGAATCACCTTTTCAGCTGTCCCTCTCTCTTTCTCTCGTGTAACGAGCCCAACGAGCCACAATGAATGCGAGTAGTCCTAATAATATTGTCTTCCAAAACCATCGACCAATGAGATTCATTGGAATAATAAAAGTGGTAGAGGCTCCAATAGTGATTCATTCTCTTCCAAACATTTTTAACAAGAAATAATGGGATGAAAAACGATAATTTAAATGATATATGTGATTCATGATGAAATTGAACTTTTCGTGGTTTCTCATACGACTTTTTGGTATCTCGAAATCTGAACGATCCGTATTTCATTACAGAGCTAAAAAGACGAGGGTAGCGATCCATTTCTTCACAAACGAGGGTGGGTTACCAAAACGAGTTTTTTTTTTTTTTTATCGAATAATATAATCTGCGTTGAGAGAAAAAAGGCATTAATTTCATTTGTACGCGGCATGAGCGTCTCTGGGAAAAAATACTTCAGCACAGACCGATAGAGGGAACGAGAAAAAAAAACGAATATTCGAGAGGGGAAAAAAGAAAAGAACGAGAGAGAATGAAATAAGAAAAGAAATAGCGAAAGGCAGAAAAGAAAAAAAAAAGATAATTGACGAAAGTAGGTCGAGTGTGTAGAACTAATGCTCACGCGTGTTGGGTGACGATAGCATCGCTGCTTTTAAGAAGATGCATTCATACACATGCATACTGATTATGTAGCACACGTGGCACGAGCTATTCGAGTTCGTTGGGCCGTAATCAGCGATTATATACGACCTAGGAAAGCCACGGAAGTGTTACTGCAAATCTGGCGTACAATTTTTTTTTCCTCTGTATTCCGGTCACAAATATGGTCGTCTCCGGATATACATATCTATGTCGCTGCTTGCTCTATTACGGCAACACACAGTAAGAATCTATGTTTTGACGCGACCAAATAGAAAGGTCTCCGAGTCTTTTCATTGAGGCAGGAAATGATGGAACGAAGCTGTTGTTCTAATAGACACACAGCGAAAAGTGTCACCGAAGCAGGGATCACTTTTTTAGCATTTTCAAAGAGTCATAGCTCAAAAGATATTTCACGGGCAAAGGAACAAAGAAGGTTGCAGTTGAATACGTAATTATCCGAAAGTCCTTAATTGCATACAAGACAATTCTTTGAAAGCAGAAAACAAATCCCTGACAAGAAAGCCTGTACGAAAGAAATACATGGATGGAAGGAAGAATAGTTGTCGCGTATGAGATATTCGCACATTGGAACGCGTGTGCTCCTCGCTAAGAAAACGTGATCTCCAAAATGTGAAGATGACTCCTCTCGTGGTACATGAAACGTCGCGAAGCAATTGAAATGAAAGGGATTGGGAGCAGGCACGGGATGAGTCAATGTTCTGGAGAGACGGTCGAAATCCTCAATGAAAAAGTTGCTGCGAAATCGTCTGCTCGCTCTTCCTCTAGTCCAAAAAGCCCCATCGATTGTCGCGGTCTCTCGGGTCGCTTCCTCTTTTTCCCTTTTATTTCCACCACCGAAAATCGTCGCAGCAACAACTCCTCATCGCTGTAAATATTTTTATCCCTCGAGTACCTCCGTAAATTTTCGGCTTGCCCGACGACACTTGCGTCTTGTATTGTCTTGACAATTATCCCGATCGGAGTAAGGATCCACGCTCTGTGATCTTGGAGGAAAAAAAAACCATCGACTCAAACGTCACAACAGAAGTATCGTCTTCCATCTTTCCCATGGTTCATCAGTTGGAAGTTGCATCAAACTCCGCAGAGGCTTGTACTCGTCAAGTGCCAGAGTATAATGGAGTCGTGAGATGCATATGACCATTCCGAGTGTGTTCACGTTCGCAAAACTGGTGGAATATATTATCAATGAATTTCTGACACGTGCAACCCTCGCGATATGTCGCGTAGACGCACGTAGGGCTCGAGGGGTTGATTCCCGAACGTGCTACGTGCGAACATAAACGTCGAGTAATTCCTGGATCATCGGAACTTAGGGTGAACATAGTTCTTCATCATCAATAAGTCGATATTAATGACTTATGGTCTTTTGTCTATAATACGAAACAAACTTGGATAAAAACAAATCGATTTACTAGAAACACGAATGACGAGGAGCAATTTATGAAGTCGAGGCAGAATCCCCAAAATTTGGGAAGTATGTGCGCGTCGCCCCTAATCTGGTGGGAACGTGTTTGCACAGTCTGGTATTCATCTTACTTGAAATAATCTTATCCAGCAGGCTGATACATCTTTCAAGGCCTCGAACATCATAATGGAGAGAAACGTCGTTGACGGTAGTTTCGCGTTAGCAATTAAGGTGCCAAAATTGAAATATCGTTTTCCGCGTATAGAAATATGGAAATCGGACCAAAAGGCGTTCTACCCAGACGAGTATAATCGTTCTTTACGACTTTTCCCTCGACTGTCATCTATATAGACAGAAGATGAAGGAGCTAGGTTATGAGATACGTGAACTCAACCACGCCCGTAAATTCCATTTTGCTTTGTTCATTCTCTGTGCATCCGTTCAAGACGAAATGGCTCTCGTACGAGAAAGATAGAAAGACGATGAGTCTACAGGCTGAAAGCTTCATACCAGTGAAATAAATGTAAATAATTTCAGTCTGTTCGTCGCCACTCTCGGGAAATTCGGAACAGAGATGAAATAAAACGAGAGCAGTAAAAGAATTCCGATTCGTACACAAAATCGACTTGTTTTTTTTTTGTGAACATTTCGAAATGGCTGCTTAAAGAACGAGTTAAAGAGTCATCACACGTGGTACTTAAAGTGTCGCAAAATTACGTCTTCGTAGAGACTAAATTTTTCTAAAACAACCTGATTTTCTCTGCAGAATCTGCAATCATAGTTTTTGGTATATCATTGACTTCGAGATGCTACGACATCTCATGATTGCAAAGATTACTTCGACACCCTGTTCAACAACGAAACGAACAAGAATGACATTCAAATGTTTTTATTGACCGTCTTATATTAACGATATACCGGAAGAGCATATGGGCACCATTTCGTTGACAGGATGATTGTAACTACTTGCACACTCATCTTTACTTGTTCCTCTTTTTGCCTGAGCGTTGCTCGGTATTAGTGACGATAAAACATCGTTGCCCCTTCTGAGACTAGTATATGTGTATATATATATATATATATATATTCTTACTGGTATTTCAGGAATTCGCAATTCCAGCATTCCCACCGTGACACTCGCGCAAAAGCGATCTCTCTCGATTTTCTTCTCTCTCTCTCTCTCTCTCTCGACCTTATTTTTTCAGTCTTTTCCCAGTTTTTCCTTACACTTCTTTTCCACCCATTTATCCTGTTCTGAGTATGCCGGTTATTCGGTAAAGCCGAGCAGTGCGAATGGCGTGAGCTCATCTGGCTCTTCGCTCTACTGGTTCTCTCGTCGTTGTGGCCACTCGGCAGGTTTTCCTCTTAACGTTTTATTAACCTTCATAAAAGCGACCACGGTGTGAGAGACAACAAAAGCAACAGACAAAACCCGGGCCCCATGCCGGAAGAACGTGCATGCGGGACAGACTCAGACCGCTCGTAACTTCCGTTATTCGTCGCTACCGCGTCCTGCATGAAATGCCAGATGTATTCTTCGATATCAATATACATCGCTCGACATTTACGCTACCATCTCTTCGACGTCGTACATGCGAAATTACTGTCTTCGAATTCTGCAATTTTTCCATATTGTGACACAAGGAACCAATAAATTCTCCTTCTCCTAGGATTCGTTAAGATTCTCTCGTGCTTTTTTCTTGTTCGATAAGGACCGTTTGTACCTACTCGAATCAATATGTCCCGGAGGAACACTTCCGCACGTGACTTCGGCAATCGCAAGTTTCCTCTCTCGTTTTTGGCCCCCTCGTTTCTCCCCGCGGTGAGGAGGAGAATTTGAATTGCAAATTATACAGATTGAAGTGGCGAATGATTTCGATCTCTGGGTTCGAACGTCCCAGAGGAAAGACGCCGTCGCGCCATTCAGTTTTAATTGCAATCTCGTTTAAATACCGTCAAGTCCTCGTTTATTCAACACGATGTGCCAAGAACGCATTTCGGATGCAAGTTGTAAACTCGACGTACCCGTAACGACTCTTCTCGCAGGGATGAGGCTTCGACAAACCACATTGTTGCGATCGATTCCGCAAGTGTCGCAAATTCCATGCACCCAGACGAGTATATTTCTCACAACGAGAAAACCGCGTGGACAGCTACTCGGAATATTCTTTGTCGAATGTAAACTTTTCCTTCAATGCGCGGTCACATTTTTTACGAAAAAAAAAAAAAAAAAAACAAAAATCATGGGGTTTACAGGGTTAATTGAATCGCCGCTTTGACAACTATGCGGAGCCAGAATCAAATGGCAACAGAGAGTAGTAATCCCCATCTAAACGCGTAACATGCATGAATTTAAATCATCCGAGGATTTGTGTATACGTTCAAGTTGCCTGCTTTCCTGGTCGCCTGTGCAAACAAATCGCGCTTACACACGACTCGCGACGAATGCCATAGAGATTATCACCCTAAGGATCCGGGAGATCACGCTATCGCTCACCTCTCGCAGTGCCTGCCCCGAGAGCCATCGTAATCAAGAGATTCCGACACAGCTGCGAATCCCCGATGCTTCTGTCGATGTATCTCCTAATTAAATTATATCCTGCTGCTCCGTCCTCGCACCCGTAAAGTTTGAATGACCAACGTGCTTTTCAAAATGTACTGAGAATCGAGAACGACAACAATCGTTCTCATTATTTATCGGCGTTGTAAACAAAACAAAAAATATCAGAAAACCTTGATTTCACTTCAACCTTCGCTACTTTTTTAGAAAGTAACTTTGCTCCTGAACGGATGAACATCAATTGAATCATTCGAAGGAATGGACTCAGACGTAGGAGAAATTCATTTCTTTCTCATTCTTCATTTTCTCCAATGGAAAATCCATTAGACTCAATTATCTCAATTATAGCCCTTACTGCATTAGTCAATGCGGAATTTTAAAACATTTTGCTAATGGAATTCTATATTTGAAGTGACTTAAAAAAATTCTTTTCACTCAAATAAAAATTCATAATTGCCTCGTCGCCGAAAGTGCAATTTCGCTCGAGTACTTTCTTCCAATATGCAAAACATCAAAAGAGACGGTCGCCTCAAATTATCGCAATTGGAATATGAACATTTCAAGGTGGATTGCGAACAGCTGCCGAGTGGAATGAAGTTATCATACGTGAGCACGGAGGAACGGGGAATAAATCGAATTTTCGTTGATCAATAACTTCAGAAACGAAAAAACAGCCATTTTCATGCAACTGCATAAATGGAAAGGGGGTTTTACTTTTTTTCTGACATGTTCAAGCCAAAAGAAAAAAAAAAAAACAAGTTTTTACACCTCAGAAATGCAGACATTTTCGAGCAATAAATTTGATGAGCTATTTTCATGGACGGATCTGCCACAATTCCGAGGCAATTAGCCATTTTAATGCTTCCTCTCTAAGAGCTGATAAATTCACTCTGCCTGAGCAAGCTTTTAAAAAAGTTTTAAGGAGGCTCGAACGAGATCGTAACGGGGTTACCGACCCCGTTTTTACTACTTTTCCTCCCGTCATTAACGCGAAGATTCTTATCGAATTCGAGGAAAAAAGGAAAAAAAAAGAAATCCACTTTCGTTAAATGGATTTTACCATTTTGGAATAGGTGCATGGACCGTGAAAATCATCGTTATAGCAGTCGGTGTGGCTCACTTCAACCTGACAACGTGGTTGTACATACACTTGGGAATAAAACACGTATCGCAAAGCCTTATCGTCGACTATGTCGTCTTCCCACGTCAAATGGTTATCGAGCGTGACTCGAAGCTAAGAACCGCGTTCTCGTCTATGCACACATATATTTCATAAAAAGCCTCGAAAAATCGTGAAACAGTGTTGAAGACACGAGTCGCGACATTTTTTGGCATCGAGCCGTACTTCCTGCTTCCAACCCTCATGAAATCTCTCTAAAGCTTCGAATAAAAGACGATTTATTTGAAGCTTTGTAACTTAACCACTCGCACACGTGGATTCACCCGATTCACCACATTTTCTGTCTATCGTGAAGGAACAACACTTTTTGGGCACACAGACTGCACCATCACAATTTTTCATGCTCTTTCGCGAGACATTTTACCGCATGGACAAAGCTTGGGGTTTGAGCCACGGCTGAGAACATAATCGAAAAGTCGTTCCCGAGCAATAAGATAACATTTTTCTTTTCCCATCGTTGAGAGAGAACGCTATATGGTCCAGGTTACAAACGGCTAAAATGAAATATATGCAAAAAAACAAAAACAAAATACGGATTCGTTCGTCTTTTGAGAGTCGTGAGTCAACATATTCTTGCGGTTGGCTCTACAGAATGGGCTTCGTGATGAGATAAAACTTTCTGCTTGGTTCGTTATCGCTCAAGCATTTTTTTCTTTCGTTGCATTGCGGCAAGTGGTTGTCACCGAACGTAAAAATGTACCAAAAAAGAAAACTAGACAATGGCACTGTTTTTTTGTAACCGCAATCTCATTAATCATATTATATTTTATGAGAAGAGATGAAACACTCGTCCAGCATCAGAACGTATACCAGCGTGTAAGATTCCACAAGAATTGGACCAACACGTTGCAGGACTGGCTCAACAAGACGAGCAGCGAACCAAATGTTGCACATAATTTTCGTCAGAAACACTGGTTACTCGATCACGACGACAGATACGCAAATAGACAATTTTTCATGAAACGCATTTTTTTATCTCGGGGTGAAAATATGAAGAATAAAAGACTTTCAGAGCGTGTGATTGTTACAATGAATAAATTAAAAACCGTAATGAGAACAAAAAACTGAGCAAGAACAAAATTCTTGAGGAAGTTTTTTGTTTCGAAACGATTGTAAAAAAGTTCACCACATTCAACACGAAAAGAACAGGAACTGATGGATCGTAATCGCTGAAAATTCGTCTGCTTGTGTTAGAAGGGAATGTAAGAGAGCAGTGACGGCGTGCGACCTCTGGCGGGATGCCGAACGACCCTTTTTTGCAAGCTGTTTCTGCAAAAGCATAAACCAATCGTATCGCCTTTACTATATTCTTCCTCGCTTCCAGCCAATAGGCGCGAGCGCTGACCTTATGCTATATTTCCTAATATTGTATGGCAACCTGATGAGGCGTAACTGCGTCGTAGTCATGGTCGCCGATTCGAGCGCTCCTATCTCTCTCGATAAAATAAACAATCAGACAAATTTCTCCTTGCTTTGAATCAAGAAGCATTCTTCGCTGCTTGAGTAACAAAATAATATTTCATAGTGAAAACCAAAGAAAAAACAAAGCGTGCTAAGAGACAAAGTGAAATCGTCACTGGACTCAATCGTTAAGATGTCGAACAATAACGAAGCAGAATTAGAAGAAATTCCTTCGACGCTTGGTGCGGAGAAGAGGAAGATTGTCGACGCAAATGATACAAAGTCAGAAATGACTCATTCGAAGAAGCGGATGATCGAACCTGGCAACGTTTTGCAGAAAACCGTATTTTTCTTCATCGGAGAAGCTCACACCGCAATACACAAAAAGATAATGGGTGATAAAGATAAAAACATGCAAAACATCAATGATGGGATACGAGTCAACGAGGTTGTGTTCGCTGCGTATAGCACTTTGAAGCGATCCGCAACAAAGTCCATCACAACTTTGGAGGAAAGAGAGGAAAATAATACTGCTGAGGAAGAAATACAAACAATTTTGAAGGAAATCGCACAGAAAAACGGGTTGGAGTTTAAAAAGTTTAACTACGAAGATCCAGCAAGTTGGTATTGGATAGCAGACCTCATGTATAGTTACTTGATCGGTTTTGGCCTGAGAATGGAAGAATTGTTCCTGGGACATTTGACGATCGGAGGTGGAAAGAAGCAGTCGGCTGAGGTGAGCAAATATGGGCTTGGTTACATTCACCACATACTCTTGGAAGGCATCAGCTTTCCCCCTGAAAAGAGAGCTGCGATGATGAACCATATGGGACAAATGACAGTTCTTCTCAGTTATATGGAGTCGGTGGATGAGCGATCAAGAGAAAAATGGCTGGCGGCTGCCAAGGAGTATTTTGTCGCAATTCCAAACATTGACTCAATCTTGGAACTTGTTGGGAAGATACCTGCAGACTCTGACGTACCGATACTTTGTCAAGAACTCATACAGAGTCTGGGGAACCTTTACCTGTTGATTCCCAGCGGACAAACATGCGCCATGTGTCCACCACCAAACGTGTTTGCTATGATCTTTGGACAGTCCAAGATTAAAATTGGAGACGAAGAGTTTCTAAGGAACGAAATAGCCGACGTTTACGAAACCTCTGGACACGGCGCTTTCTACTTCTACAATCTGATGAGCCGGATGGAGCTCAAGATGGACGGTGAAATGTTGGCTTCGGAAGCTAGGCAAATCACATATCATTCTATGTTTTCAACGTTCGCAGAGGATTTGTCAGTCCTCGCGCAGACAACTGATGAAAATCGGTGGTTCACAAGAACCGAACTCAAGAAGAATCGTGAGAATCCAAAGGTGAGTGACACGGGAGCCGTTACCTTCACCCCGATAAAGCAAATCTACTGGTCAAAACTGTATTCGTCTGATATGGCACCAACGTTCAACCAATTCGAACCGGATTGGACGGTTCCCACCGAAAATTCCTATGAAGATTATGACGGTGAAACAGAGGAAGAATTTGATATGGCTGAGGGTTTCCGTAATGCAGAATTATACTATGAAACAGAGGAAGGATTTGATTTGGTTGGTATAAGCTCCCACATCCGATATCTTCAAACGGTTTTCGATAAATTCTGCACGAAGCTGCAAGCAAACGGGTCAATAATGAAAATGGGAAATTCACCTACGTTCAAGACGGAGGCTCTTACGCTGACGGGGTCTGGTGACCCTGTCGATATCAAAGTGGTAGGAGAGTGCAAGTTTTTTATGGTCTAATACAACGCTGGTCATTTTTGTTCAATATTCTTTTTAAGAGTATATTAATATTAATATAATAATATTATTAATATTCGAGCAGTCGCGATCCACGTGTTTTTTGTTTCTTCAGCTTGTTAATTTTTTTGAAATTAATTTTATTATTTTGTGTCGGTTCGCGCTAATACAATCAGCACAATTTGAGAAAATCTTCAAGCTTTTAAAAGTTCAACGAGTTTACTTTTTTTTTTTCGAAACCTGTACCAAGTTGACCCTGAAAAAGGCTCTAAAAAGTCGATGGAACTGAATTCATCATTAATGCGTTTGAAACTAATGGAATTCATCCGAATGTTAATTTCTTTTTTTTTTTGGGGCCATGGATTTTAGTAGTTAGTACAGAAGTTTGAATATGAAGTTTTCCAAACGTCATATCGGCGATCCCGAAGTTTGCAGGGCGGTCTAAAGTTTTGAATCGAACTTGCTGGTTGCCTGTAGGCTGACAAGGTTCTATCTCTTGGTCGCAACATTCTGTTACGTATTCGAAGAGAGTGTGACGATCAATCGTCTTGTACGTGTGTGTGTGTGTGTGGGTGTGTATACAAACCGGTGCAAATTGAATTTCCTTGCACCCTCGAGTCCAGGAGAGTATAGGGATTGTGGCGCTGAGATTCGAGTGGAAATATCTCACGAGGATGCATACGTACATGTACGTTGAACTGAGGCATGTGTATGTGGAACAAGGAGGGCTCTCGGCTAGCCCATTGCAACGACTATTGCCAGTCGATTCGAGGTTCTTTCATTTCCCTTTATTATGGAATTTCTCTCTGTCTATCTCTGCAGAATTTCCACCGTAAATCGTAATACTTTTAGCTACTGGGTCCCAAAGTCGTTTTTTAGAGATTCCAAATCTTCTGCTCGACCCATCGATGAGATGACGATGCAACAGCTGTTTAATAAGCGAGTTGTTGCAGTGCCTATGTATAATAAGATCGACTGGGAATGTTATAAATTGAGAATAAATTGCTCAGTCGCCACGAAAATTTGACCGCTTTTCTACAGGTGGTTTGAATCGAATTGAAAATTTGTCTTAAAATGCGAAAAGGTGGGGAAATACGATGAAGGTTTTAGTTTGGCGAAGAGATGATGAAACCATGAATACCGATGAAAGCGTTTATTCGTTGCCATATTTGGTTATTTACTATTGAAATATAAATCGGTTTGTCAATGAACGAAATACGAATTAATAACGTTTGTTTTTGTTATTGTATATATACGGGCACGCGATTAAAGGTTGGAGGCGCGGGCGAGGAAAATCCGGATAAACTCGGAAAATAATTGTTTAAACGAAGAGAATGAAAAAGAAGAAAGCGATGATATTCGAGAGAAATATTGTTATACGATAAATTCGCGTTCGAGAAATAAATAAATGAATAAATGAAAAAGCAATGATATTGATGAGAGGAGGAAGGCTCCGGCGGGGGCCGCTCGTCCATACTCGGCCAACGAAACCATCACGACTGATCCTCTCTGTCTTTTTTTCCATCGTAATTTCGCAGATACGTGTTCACGATAGTGAGCTATCTCATCGGAGTCTTCATATTCGCTACGATAGTCGGGCAGGTTGGCAACGTAATCACCAACAGAAATGCCAATCGTTTGGAATTCGAGAGATTGCTCGATGGTGCGAAAACTTATATGAGACATCATAAAGTCTCTGGCGGTATGAAAAGACGTGTTTTGAGATGGTACGACTATAGTTGGTCCAGAGGAAGAATACAGGGTGGTGGTGATATCAATACAGCCCTTGGACTTTTACCTGACAAGCTTAAGACTGAGCTTGCACTTCATGTTAATCTCTCGGTCCTTAAGAAAGTCACGATCTTTCAGGTGAGTTCAAATTCCACTACAGACCTATCAATTATTTAGGCTATGGACCGAATTTCACAAAAACAGACCAATGCCTCCAAAACTAACAAAAAAAATTCGAAAGACAACTTTCAACAAACTTTTCCTGCACATCCAACTTATTTTTCTTTGGCGATCCGGTTGATCTTTTTATGCTAAGATTCTTTGATCATTATAATGTGTACTTTAGGTACGGAACGCGCTGTCGTTTCCAGGACCCAAACAAGTCCCAATCAGCACTCGAGCAAAATTGAATTTCTATACATATTTTATTTAAACTCAATGGCGGGTGATTGAATAACGTTTCAATTGGTTGCAGATATTTTTACTTTTTATATAAAAAACTATAACAAAATGCGAGAAAGTATCAGTATAATTGTCGCGAATTAAACCACCAGCACCAATTATTCGTATCAGAATTCATTCGAATCAAGAAAACAGGCTGACAATATTTCACATCCACTGCTGACAATGAGATAAAATCGTAGAAAAATTGATTGCATTTTATGAACAAGTAAAAGACACGCGCGCACACGCGACCATTGAAAATCTCCCAGGCGTAAATATCGAATATTCATGCAAAGCGAACGTATGAATATGTAAACCTATTTTCAATAATTATTGAGTATTCCGCGGAGCGTTCCAGTTGGACAGAAAAGTGTTTTTCTTCGCGTCTTTGAGCCCCGGAGCGATAATAATCGAGAAACGTATTCAGCAAATGCACCAATCCACGACCTCTCTGAGTGGTCTGCCCATTTTGGAACGCGTGTACTGTTCATATCGTATAAATGGCACGGCAGTTTCATTTGGCGTGTTTCCGAAAGTTATTCACTCCCCACGGGCCAAAATGTTTTCTAGTAAATCAATATGAAGACCGACGTGAAATCTCGAGTCTCTATCGCAATTTCAAGTCATTTTTTCAACAAAGAAAACGCTTTGTTCTGAAAAATGTAACAGTTCGTAAATACTTAGATAGCAGTTTCATCCATTTTTTCAAATTGTCGAAAAAAAAATTGTATTCCTTTCCACACCGTTCGTCCGAATGTCGAAGAAAAATTCTCAGCACCTGAAAAATAGGTATTTACAAAAATGGGCTGAGACTTTTTTCTATGGAGAATGAACGAACAGTGTTGAAGAAATCAGCGTTGGAAAATTCTATGGGGGTGGGTCCATAGTCTTGATAGCAGGAGCAAAAAATTCCATACAAACAAGAAAGTTTTCATCGAATTGTCAGAAACACTTAGACTTGAAATATGAAGTTCAGGTGTCGCGTAGAAATCTTGTTGAGCCATGCTATAGACATATTGAAAGAAAAATACAGACAATGTATTTTTAGTCATTTTCTTTTTTAATAAAATCCTGACAAAGCAATAAATCTGCCATATAATGTCGTTAGCAGTGAATTTATAACCACCCCACCACCAATTCACACTCGTTTGTTTCACAGCGATTGTAGTAGCCTGGGAAGCAAACTTCTTACACATAAAACCCTTAAGAGATTGTTGGTTACACGTTGCAACGTTACTCTGTGATGAAAAATAAAAAATGAATGAAATCGGCGAAAAAACAAAACGTGTTTCAATAAAACTTGCAAAAAGTAATCCGAGGAATGCTACCCGTGAATATTGTAGCACAATCTTTTTGTCGTGCCTGAATAAACGTGAATTCGATCGAGGTATTGCGACCTACTGTTTTCCTGAAAAAAAAAAAAATAATAATTTTGAAACTAACGGAATTTGGTATCGACGTTTGTTCGCGTTCCATTAGATTCATTGTCTCTCGTTATACTCTCGAAGGAAATAGCCACCGATCGTAAAACTCTTGGAACAGAAAAACAGAATAATTCTGCTACTCCATCGTCAGCTCTTCGGTCCATTGAAGCAGGCGATTTTATGGGAGAAAATAGAATTAAAAGAAAACGGAGATGTTTGAGAATAAGGCATTGTGGAACGATCTTGTGGAAGAGAACCATGGTGTCAAAGAAAGAGATATAAAAGATGGAGAATATGGAGAGAATCGTGAGTTTCCTGACTTCCCCGAGGCTCCAATCAATGTGAAAAATAATATCCGAAGAATTTCCTATTACTTCCGGTTCTAGTATTTTCTCTTCCTCCGGCTCATTCCTCATTCCATCGTTATTTCTACAATGCGTTATATGCAATGAAAAACAATGAAAGAACCAGAACTAAAAAAAAAAAGCAAACGAGAAAATTCATAACGAATGAGAGGAAGAAGAAGTGGTGCTTCTGAAAAGTCGTTAATTCAATTCGAGGATGAAGCATCAGTTAAGGGCTATTTTTACAGTTGCAATCTTGCGTAGTCGGTCTCATCGGTGAAATCGGATGATGCTGTAAAAGCTCGTCACTGCTCTGTAAATTTTTGCTTTTAATTAGCCTGCAGTTCAGAGAACCCTGGGCTGGGGCGGAGGATCAAAACGAAAAAAAGGGTCGATAGACAGATGAGGATGGCGAGCACGTGAAAAAGAAAAAGAAAGAGAAAAAAAGGGATAATTTAGAGTGGGCTGTGCACACGAAGGATGCCGTAACCTGCACATCACACTTGCTTCCTTTTTTTTCCTTTTATTTTCTTCTCTCCTTATTCTCTCTCCTGCTCTCGTTCTTCTTCGTTCTCTCTTTCTCCTCAATCCAAACAAGGTCGATCGACCGGAAATGCAGAATCGATACCCAGACCGCTTGAGAAGTTCGCAGTTATCCTATTATAATATATATTATTATATATAGAATATTTCATGCCGAATCGACAGTGTGTCTCTCGTGTCATTTCGTCCTCATGGTTTCGCACATCAGCATCGGTAGCCCGAAAGTTAACTGATTTATTAATAGTTAAAAATGCAACCGCGAATCATTGTAAAATAATATATTCCCATGTACGAAAAATCGTGGATTAGTTTTTCAAATTATTAGAATTCGTTGAGGATTGCTTTCATTTTTATCGAAAAATCGACATGTTTACCAGATTTTTTTACTATTCGCAAAGTTTCATTGCTGAATGAAAATAAATAAATAAATAAATAAACTCTAATGATAATGTCGGCTGCATAGATGGAAACATTCTTCAAGAAACAGTGTATTGACAAGTGACCGCAGTTTTCATATTTGTGAAGAAAAGTTTTGAGGGAAAAGGTCACATATTTACAAACTGGTACTGGAACGTCTCATACATTCTCACAACTCTCGGGCACTCTGTTCGTTCGTCATTCGCCTCCATCTTTCTCCATTTCCCAATACGTGCTGTAGATACTCGCTGCGTCTATCTCTCAGAGCAGTTGATAATATACGGGTTGCAGAAAGGACCACAGGCGTATATATCTTCGAAAGCAGGAAGAATACTTCGAGAGTCGGTAGTTTTTTTTCTTTCTCTATCTTCAACTTTCTTTCTGGTTTTCAGTTTTAGTTTAACATTCTATTTCCACTGAGATGATAAAAGGCTCGAGAGCGGAACTCTCACAGCCCTGCTCGAGAATGGTGGACGTGGAACCAGTTTGCTGGATAACTACCTATGGATGCTATGTAATTAACGCGATTGACACATTTTTCATGCACAAGATACTGGTATCGTGACTTTATTTCGACAAAATCGTTGCTGGCGTAAATCGCCCTTCATGCAGTCCAATCCTCCGTCATTTAAAAATATTTTATACGATGATTTTCCGTATTTCAATTTCATCACTTTTTGATATTTCGTACTCGCCCGACTCTTCGAAATATCACGCTGGCATTGTAACGAATTCGAGTAGATACGAGCTCTGGGGACACGAAATTCTCTCTGAGCTGT
Organism: Hyposoter dolosus; assembly: GCA_963921915.1. Classification (NCBI taxonomy): domain Eukaryota; kingdom Metazoa; phylum Arthropoda; class Insecta; order Hymenoptera; family Ichneumonidae; genus Hyposoter; species Hyposoter dolosus. Next base: position 18,330,592 of record OY998130.1, on the reverse strand, counting down.
ACGCGGTCAATGGAAACGTATGCAGCAGAGAAAAAGCGGAAAACAAAAAGAATTAAGCCATGACCACAAAAAGGGAATGATGAGAAGGAAAAGCAGGCTCGCTGCAGAGAGCAAAGAATCGAGGGAGAACGGAGAAAAAGTCGAGAACTCGTGTACTCGACCTGGCACATTATACAACATCTCGTTAATTGGCTCACGTGCTACTCACGACAGCACACTTAATTGCAACGCCCTTTTCCGCTAGTATAGAACCGAAAACCCATGTACACGACTCACTACACGACCATTGACTTTTAATCTCGTATCTCACGTTCTATTCCTAATAGCAGTGTTTATTATCAATTGAGCAAAAATTATATTTGATATTGTAATTTTTCGTACATAATATAACTCTTTAATGATGTTGACGAAAATCGCCACGAACCGCGTTTCCGTGCTCATTAATTTGCAATGGAAAAAGATCTAATAAAACTCTTTTTTTATTATTTTTCCAAGACTCGTTACTCTCATTTTAACGAGATATTTGCAACGATGCTCCAACTTTCACGAGTTGTCAATAATGACCGAAAGCGTGTTCCAACGCGATTCTCCGCGAGGGATAAAATTTATTCATACCACACCACACTGTTGTATCGATGCATTTTATTTCTTGGAAACTTTTTTGAATACTTACACCTACGATTAATAATATATTCGAGCGGAGGCAAGTCTTTCATTTCGTATTATCCATTAGAATTTTAGGGATTTGAAAAAAGTTACGCACGTATAATGAATTATATTTGTTTGAAAAGACGGAAAAAAGGGAAATATATCGACGAATATTTTGAATCATTGCTAATCATGTCGCATGGTCATTAAATGTTGCAGGAATGTCAGCCAGAATTTCTTCATGATCTCGTTCTTAAGATGAAAGCATATATATTTACGCCCGGTGATTCGATATGTCGCAAGGGTGAAGTCGCCCGAGAAATGTTCATAATAGCTGACGGAATTTTAGAAGTCATCAGCGAAACTGGCAGAGTCCTCACGACCATGAAAGCTGGCGATTTTTTTGGAGAAATTGGCATCCTCAATCTCGATGGATTGAACAAGTGAGTTTATTGGAAATATTATCGAGCATCAACTTGTTTACCAAACTTCGATCCAAACCTATATACCTACGTCTTTACATACAGAAAAGAAAAAAAGCTTTTTGAAATTTTTTGTTCTGCCGTTTACCTAGAGAAGGTTGCATGAAAATAAAATAATCTTTTCGTACGTACATTCGAAACTTTAGTTTACTTTCGTAAATATTTCCATTCCGGAAAGACGCAGAAATCACAAAAGTTCTTTGAGGAATTTACTACTCGAGCTTGAGCTCCGACAGTACGTACAATGTATTGAATCCGCGAGTTAGCTAACATTGTTGTCAATGTCGAGGAAGCAATGTAAAAGTAAAAATAATAAAAAATAAACTTTTCAATACTTGGCGGAATTTTCGGAATAACTTAAACCGCGACACATGCATTTAAAGATGTTGAATCACGAAATCAAATAATTCGAATTTGATCAAATTTGATGATAACATTCTTTGGCATCAAATATAGAAACACAAATTTTTTACCACATGGTTATCGAATAATTGAGAGTTAAATCGAACTTCTTATGCACGAGATTTATATCTATATGTAAACTTTATGCTTATACACATGAACTTTAGTGTTCAATTCCTCGCGAGTACTACGTGGTGGAAAATGTTTTAAAAAATTGTATTGTCATATATATTATAAAAGAATATATTTACCAAATTTTATTAAATTCCTATTTTTTTGAAATTTTTAATGTTTTCAACATGGTTTAGCATGGCAACATTGTATCATCGTGATCCAACCTCCTTAATGGGATGCAAGATCGGTTAACGGCATTTGCCGCATGTTTAAAAATGTAGAGCTATAAAAATGAAAAATTGAATAGCTCGAAAGCGAGCCACATTTTTTTTGTTGTTGTAATATTGTTAATGGGAGAGGAAATGCTGAACGGAAATGTTACTTTGGCAGGCGAACAGCGGACGTTCGTTCGGTCGGTTACTCCGAGCTGTTCAGTCTGTCGAGGGAGGACGTCTTGGCAGCAATGAAGGATTATCCTGAGGCTCAAGAGATATTACAGAATCTTGGAAGGAAACGTTTGATGGAAGCGCAAAGAGTGGCACGAGCTTACAGGATGGAAGCATCACCGGGTCACGATTCGGATAACAGTACGGGCAAGAGAATCGTGGATAAGCTGAAGAGTGATGTGAAAGGATTGAAGAACGTATGGCGAAAGAGTCGGAGGAATACTAGACCGGAGGAAAGTCTCGAGTTGCAACCGCTAACGCCGAAAGGGCCGCCGCTGAGAAGGCAGACGAAAGTCGATGACAGCAGCAGTCACCAGGAGGCTTCGGTATCAAACATCGAAGCACCGATATCGCCACTCGGTGCGGGACTTCCTCTGCTTTCGAGGCTACGTTTACTCAAAGAAAAACAAGACCGCGAGGAGAATAAAAAACTGATGGAAGCCCCGGGTCAAGCATCGGAGTGTGCTGCTACTCATCAGGCCAGCGTCGAAGCATTAAACCCAGCGAATCAGAATTTGCCACTTTTGCAAAGGATCCTTCTGCTAAAAGCGAAAACTGAGACTGAAAACGTTGTTGACAAAGAAGCACCCGCCAAAGAGCCACTTTTGCCCAAGAAAGTAGTGATCGAAGAAGCCTTAAATGGCCATCAAAAGATTCAACCATCCGTCACGATAATCGAGACCGTCACAAAGTCACCCTCGTTGTCAACCGTCAATGGAAATTCAAGTATGACAAAAAAGCCTTGGGCTATGCTGAAAGATGCCTCACTCACCGCCAAAGATGTCGTATCACCTCAAAGAAGTCCACCAGCTCGTAAACCACAACTCAAACAGAGTCTCGTTCATATTCGTCAACAGACGAAAATGTACGCCTCGGTCGACGATTTGTCTCCTGAATATTGCGGACTTCCTTTCGTTAAAAAACTCAAAATTCTCAACGAGAGGCAAAAACTGGCCGAGCTCGAAAGGGCCGTTCGTAGCTCGAGCCTGGATTGCGGCGAAAATGCCGAGGCTGAATTCGATGGAAATCTCACAAGAAGTCACTCCGAAGCCTGCGCTATTGAATACACGAGGAGACTCGCTAAATTCAACAAGGTAACTCGTCTTTTTTTACAAACTTTATTTGTCACAATGGACAAGGTCAAATGAGGAGCAAACTTCGAGAATTTGGTTATTTTTACGAGTAATGATTAAAAGTATAAAAATAAATTACAGGCTCGTCGTTCCCCGAGCTCTCAATCCGATCCTCTGTCACCCGAAAACGAGACACTGGAAAGGCGAAATCTCAAGAGCATTTTGAAAAAATTATCAGCCGGCAGCAGAACCGATAACTCGGAAACTTCGACAGCGAGTACACCGGATCGCGAGAAAGTAGCAACAGAATTCAAAAAACTAATGAGAGCTCCTACGATCGAGGGCTATGCGGCGAGACATTCGCAATTCTCGAAGAGCGTAACGTTCAATAAATACACACTACACAGTCCACCATCCGAACCTACATTGAGCAATACAACAAAACTGGACGATCATACGAAAATATCTGTTGGCCAAGAGCCGGACCCGCTGCAACCGCCCAATAAACTTAGCTTCCGTCCTTTGAGCAGTGGAGGAGGTGGTGGTATACTGCAAATGATATCACGGCCGAGAGACGAAGAGTATCTCGGTGAACTCGTCACTGGCATCCGTGACGTCATACAAAATCGATTGGTAAGTCTGTGCTTTTTATTTTTCATTTAGTCTTATTTTTTTACATTCAGCCTGCAGCCTAGTGAAATCCTCCATCAGGTCGTTTACGTCGAATATAATGTTTGGTGTTGTTGTCAATTCACAGGAGGACATACAGAGTAAATTCGATCGACAGTTCACGTCGTTGGAATTGGAAATAAGAAAACGGGACGAGATAATATCTCAGCTTCAAGCTAGGATACAAGAATTGGAACATGCTGAAATATCAGGTTGCGAAGTCTCGCCGGAGGATAGTAGCGAGCCGGATGTGTCGATGGAATCCGACGCCATAGAGGCTGGCGAGGATCATCCTTTTATGCGTGATGGTTCGGTCGATACTGTGCTTACAGCTAGACCACGTCACCGACGCGTATCACCAATGTCTCACGAATCCTCACGTAATCGTAGATCCTGGGAAGAACATTCGGAGGAAGAAACATTGGAGCTGCAAGATCTACCGAGATCGATATCACCGCAAAGCCTCTGGAAGGAAGACGTGGCGATTTGTCTCGAGTCCAACAGCGACGAGAGCAAATCCGAGGACGATACAGGAAGACCACCGGTACGAAGAAGAAAAAAAAGAGGAAGGGTAGGCGACGATAGCGACGAGGACGATGAGGACGAATCCGATGATGATGATGATGACGATCACCACGACGAAGAAGATAACGACACGAGACCCAATAATTGGGAGGTTGAGATGTTAGCGAAAGAATTAGAGGCGAGGAGAAGAAGTAGCGAAGGTTCTAGTCCCGGTTCCTAGCGCATTAATGAGATTCTAGAGATACTCTGTTACTACAAGACAACAATTAAAACGAGAAATTGGCAACATCCACTTGAGGAAGGTAGCACCCAAACTTTCCACGATGACGATTGTCCGTATTTGAGTTTTTCGCGGTTCAACGGTTGCAACGAGACCATGATGTGATCACGGCTATGGATGAAAGAAAAAACAAACAAAAAAAAAAAAAAGAAAACGATTTGTCATTGTCCAATGTGAACCACGAAATCCTTATAGAGAGTCGTATTATCGTCTATGAAGCATGGAAGTTGGCCGAGTTGTTCATTAAAAAAATAACGTCAAAGTTATGAATTTCTAGCATTTTCGTCCATTAGAAAAAACAATTTGCACCACGATCTGTGTGAAAGCGATGTTACATATTTTTTCGAAAGTCTCAATGAAAGTTTTTCGTTATCAGCGATCGAGCGAAATGTTTTTATCACCTTTTGCGATATCGTTGAATCGAACGATTGCAATATCTTGTAGTTTTTTTTTTTTCACGCACTCTGTTTTGTTTTTTCTCATCGCATTACGAGCATTTCATTGACGAAAAAAAAATAGTTGTAAACTTCCATGCAACCTTTTCTACGTTTTATCATTTTCTGTAAATATATGATCTATAGTGCCTCGTTTCGACAAAAACTCTAATCCACAATCTAATCGAATCAAGCCACGATTATCGGTTCAATGTGTGGCTATTAATTGAAAAATATAAAAAAAATAAAAAAGAAAAAGACAAGAAAAATAATACATACATATTTCGACCTGATCCACCGATTTTGTCGATTATTAGGTACTTAAACTATAATATAATCGTGATGAATATGAAAATTTCATTTTTCCGTCTCGAATGAATGAGAATAAAACTTAAAAGCCGAATATTTGTGCACAATTGACAGATTAGAGTATATCAATTATGTTTATTCCAAAATTACACTAATAGCGAATTAATCGCGTCATCTCTTTCTCTATCTAACTATTTCTCTTTCTTCGCCGCTCAGTCGCCCCCTCACTCTCTTGATCGTGTTTCCTTTTGTCTTGGTTGCGGAACACCTTTCGTACTCGCTGATAAATACGAAATTAAATGTAAAATAAAATTGTATTCACTCTATTGTTACTGTTGTTACTCTTTTCAAAGATCGTTTTTCGATCCTGTGCCACAATATTTTGATCGTGTCCGGCTGTTCAAGTTTGGAGTCTACTCTTCTTTATGGCATTTTTAAATATGATGGTGCAAAAAACGCGTTATTTTAGAATTTACTAAAATTATTCAAATTCGCATTGGAAAGCCAGATCCGAACGAATAACGAGATATCAGCAAAGAACCCGGGCCCCCGACGCTTCGATGTAATGATAGTTGATCTGAACGAGTTTGTTGAGAAAGATGTCACTCGCCATGTAATAAATATTAATTCATGCCGTTGTTGTAATGACGAAAAAAGTAGCCAATACACGTTGAGAGAGTGGAAGGAAAATAGAGGGAAAAGAAAGAGTATTGGAATATATCGAAAAATTTATGAAGGCATTTTTAACGAGCAAGAATAATTTAATTGAAGGAGAATAAAAAACACTTATACATGAATATATTGTTATGTGTACTGACCAGACCAAGCTCAATATTTCTAGAGTCTTTGCAAAAGGAAAAAAATACACCTGTTAAGTGCGTGAATGACTATTTCAGTAATGAGTAAAAAATGAAAGAAAAAAATTAACTACCGAGAAACTTGTACATACTAGCCGACAATTTATTTATTTATGAACGTGAGAGAGTACGATGTGATGGGAGTAAGAGAGATTGTATTTAAGAAAAGAATCTATATATATTATAACAAAATAAAGATAAAAACGAATAATATGATTGCAAGCAGAGAGAAAAAGAGCACTTTGGATATGAATGAGGGTTACATAAGAGTGAAAATTATGTATCTATTATAAGAGCGAGAAGAACATATACAATAAAGCAAACACACTGTTTTCAATTATATGCCTTGCTTAATTACTACCGAACCGTTTCCTTTGGTGAATGAAAATTCTGATGTCAATAGAAATCAAACAAATGGGACAAAAAATCTTACGTAAACATGCATATATGTATAATTCTTTAAAAAAAAGCAACGTTCTAATGGAATGTTAATTCTTTTATACCCTTGCAAGTATTTCTATATTTTTTTCATGGTCAATAAATTATTCGTTGTCTTAAAACCATGCATGGCTATTGAAAAATGCTAATCGAAAATTGTAAGAGATTGTTAAACGTTCGGTTTTTTTTTTTGCGTAACGAGAGGCTGATAGTGAGATGTTGTGAATTTGTAATTTCAAACTCTCTTTTGCGGTTCTGATTTATTCTTTTAACATTTTTTGTGGTCACTTTTGATCGAATATCGACGATTTATTCCATTTGTTTCTGGCTGTGCCCCCGTGCCCTCGTTATTATATTTTTATTATAAAAAGTAAATGCTGGACGATGCTATAATGAGATCTTTCGCGCCATTAAATCGATATATCGATCATGAGAACTCGATAGCAGGAGGTTTACAACAAAATAAATGCAGTGCCGCCGCTATGCGCGCCGCTGTCGCGGATGTGCTACCAGACATAACCTCGAAACTTTACAATCATAATAATAACAAAGCGACGCGGCAGATTTTTGTTATCAAACACACGACGTAATTGACTATTCTCAATTTTGCATTAGCCTGCAATGTTTCGTGCCTCGACAACGCGTTTGAGAAGTGAATGTTAAGAGTTCCATGAACAAATAATGGGTGACATAAGAGCAGGACTTGACGAGCTCAAGCTCGATGTTGCATTGTTTGCCGATGTAAAATACTACGTCAGTGGTGAAGGCGATCCAAAGGTAATGAAAAAATCTTTACGTTAACGCCTTTGTTCGCCGATACATCGTGATTAAAATTAGCGATACCGATTGCTTTACGCTTTAAATAATTTTCGCCAGTCGGAGCAGAAACATTCATCGAACCTTTGCAACGTCTCAAAATTGCCCCAAGACCATTGAAATACTCAAAAACCGCTAAATCTCGACATATTAATTAAGAGTCTGACAATTTTCATGTACCTGTCAATATCGCTAATAATATTGCTCTGCCTCTGATAAACTCTGGAGCAAATCCCGGTGTCCGATCCTGTGAAATGAATATGCCTTGCCTATCCCTTGGCGGTTGACAAGATCCGTGGGACCATGTGTCAAGATATATTTGAAAATGTGCCAAAAAATCATTGCAAATGTCAAACATTTTTTATTTGTCTCCAATGTTTTTTTCTGTTGGTTAAGATTTTGATTTTTTTTTATTTGTCTTTGATTTGACATATTCTAAACTCTTTATTTGAAAGTATTGATTATTTGGCCTCTCGAGCCAGGCATAGCAAGAACAGAGGTTCCCGCAGCTCCTCGGAGGTTAAGCGGCATTAATTTTGCAGCAAGTATTACCTCCGGCAACGCCATGCAATTCATGTCGTCGCCGCCTTTCGGAAAGAAAAAGCTACAGGAATGATTGTTGTTGCAGATTCTTGGTTTACTGCAAAAAGGTGGCGCATCACGGTCCAATTATTTCAGCGATCTCGTAACTCATCTCATAGCTGGATACGAAGTGCTGGAAAATGATATCTCAGTTGCAAAAGATCTTTACGAAATACCGGCAGTCACCCAAGATTGGATTTTGTATTCTGCAAGATGCAAAAAACTACTTCCGTATCCTTGACTATATTATTAAGTACGATACTTCCATAATTTCCATGTTTCCATCTTCGGATCCATTTTCTTATCGCTGTATGAAAAAAATAAAGCGCAGTAGTGCCGAATAGCGTGATGAAATTTTGATGGATGAGTTTGCATGCATAGCCTGGTAGAAATATTTTGAATCAAATATACGATGGAAACTTGATGTGAAAAAAGGGTGAAAATGTTTTTACTGCAATTCCTTAACACACTTTGTTAGACCAAAATATTTCTCGCCGGAAGGAGAGCAATTGTTTTCCAACGTGAGAGCGTGTATATCTCAAGTAAGCAGAGCGGACAGTAAAGCTCTGTGGGCAATGATAACATTTCAAGGTGGGAAATGTCAATTGCGTTTGGATCGTTACTGCACACACTTGATAACGGGTAAAGCAAGTGGTATAAAGTACGATACAGCTATGAGATTCGATGCGCATAATGTAGAAATTGTGACACCAGACTGGGTATCGGAATGTTGTAAGAAGGGGACTCTGGTCAGTGAGGCCGAGTATCATCCGCGTCTTTTGATATATCCATCGCCGAACAGCTCAACGGCATTGATAACAGGTTTTATGGACGAAGATGGTGAGAACAATCCTAGCCAAGAGGAGCAGGACAGAACGAAAGCCATGCTGGAACAGTTGAAGCAACGGATGCCTTGGAATCAACCGAATACATCGGCGTCTTCGAGCACAGCGCCATCGCAAAGTACGAATGCGAATGCGAGCACGGTGGTTCAGGCATCAATACCGTCGAGTGCCGCTAACGTGCAACAACAACAGTTGCAACAGTCTCAACAACATTATTCTCGGCCAACAGCACCGAGCAGTTTACCAGGCTACATTCCTCCCGCATCTCCGGCGGTATCGAACGCAAACCTACAGAATCAAAACAATTGGCAATCCCAAAGCGTGGCAGGAACTGCAGCAGTTGCGCAGATAAAGCCACAGTTACAAACGACGGAATTACCGCAGCAACAACAACAACAACAACAACAACAACAAATAAACTTGCAACAACAACCACAAATAATTCACCATCAACAGCAACAATTACCTCAACAACAATTACCGCAGCAGCAGCAGCAACAGCAAATCACTCAACAACATCAACAACAAATGCACCAACAAAATTTCCCTCAACCTCAACAGCAGCAACAACAGCAACAACAACAACAACAACAACAATTGCTAAATCCTCAAGTTTCACCGCAATTAACGGCTCAGCCTCAGCCGGTAGTTTCCCAGCAACAACCGATGAATCAACAAACGCTCATGACACAGCAGCCACAGCAACAGATGAATATGCAAATTCCTCAACACCAGTTGGCAGCCCAACAGCAATTATTGTCGCCACAAAAACAACAACAACAACAACAACAACAACAACAACAACAGCAGCAGCAGCAACAACTGGGTCAACATCAACTTTTATCCCAACAAGTGCAACAGCAGCAAATGACTCAGCAGCAACAGCAGCAACAGCTGGTTCCACAACAACAGCAGCAGCAACTGGTTCCGCAACAACAGCAGCAGCAACAACAACAACAACAACTTGTTCCGCAACAGCAACAACAACTTTCCCAACAGCCACAGTTGTTGGCACAACAGCAACAGCAACAGCAAATAGCGATGCAGCAGCAACAATTACCGCAGCAGCAGCAGCAGCAGCAGCAACAAATAATTCAACAGCAACATCAGTTAGCTCAACCATCACAGGTTCGACAACAACCACAACCGCAACAACAATTGACACCAGAACAACGCCAACAGTTGCACCTTTTGCAGCAACAACAGCAACAACAAAAAATTCAGCAAATCTCGCAGCAGTTGCAACAGTCGGCCCCACAAAGTACCCAACAATTTGTCATCCGTGACGGCCAGTTACAGCAACAAACCACCAACCAACAATTGATAAGCCCGAATCAACAGAGCTTTCTCGTACAACGTGATCCACAGTGGCAACAGCAACAACAATACCATTTGCAGCTACGACAGCAACAGCAGCAACAGGCGCAGCAACAACTTGGCCAGCAAAGACCGGTCGGACAATGGACTCAACAACCCCCACAACCACCTCGTCAATTGATACAACTCGATGCTCAGACACATCAACAATTACAGCAGATGGACCCGCAGCAACGAGCTCAATTCATACAAAAAATTCAGAAACAAAGAAACCTTATAATACAACGACAGATGCAGAATCGTCAGGCCCAGCAGGGAGGTCCCCATATCGCGGTTATCCGGAGTCCGGGTAAACCCGGACAGCCAGGATTACAGTGGGTCCAACAACCACGCGCTCCCATGATAGGACAACAGGTGGCTACGGTACAAGGACAAAAACCCATGCACCCGGGCGTTCAATCGCCAGCTCTGACACCTATCAATCCACCGAATCAAGTGATCGTGCAATCTGGGACCGCCGTTCAAGGTCCACAAGCTTCGCCAGCTGGTCAACCTTTCCAACAAGTTCAATCCCTCACCCCCCAACAAATGGCCCAGTTATCACATCTGGAAAAACAGCAGCAAATGGCCCGTTTGTGGCTGCAACAACAGCAACAGGCTCAACAAGCTCAACAAGCCCAACAAGCTCAACAAGCTCAACAACAACAGGCTCAGCAAGCCCAACAGCAGCAACAACAGGCTCAGCAACAGCAGCAACAACAACCGGGAACTCAACAAGAACCTCCGTTAACACCTTTGTCCGTCAATTCGCAAATACCACCGGATCAGCAGCTGGTCGTTAACGCAAAAACGAAAACCGCCCTCGCAAATATGCTTACCAACAGATTGCAAGGAGGTGCCACCGAAGGCAGTGCCGCCGGACAACTCCGTTTGATGACAGCTCAACACCGACCCCCGCCACCTCCTTCCCAGGATCCACAACTTTTAGCCGCCTATCAGCGAAGAACCCTTGGTAATATAACCAATGGGGCACCTCCCGGTGCACCCATCAAGATGCAGTATTCACCTTCCATGCCACAACCCAAGGCTCAGTTCTACGGACATAATCCAAATCTCAAATGTACGTATTGCATATGGTCTATTTTATGGTTTTTACCTCAACTCAAGGTCATTAGTTTTGCAATCGATGAAAATCAACAGAGAAGCAGCTTCAACTTTAATTTTTCTCGAAATAGAAATTAACAATGATCGAGATGAAGGTTTATTCTATTTTTAGTTTTCTTTCTCGATGACGAACGATAGAAAAATTATCTTTCTCTACAATAATCGTTTCAGTACCACCCGATCTTTTCTTGCTCGGTTGTATATTCGTGATTGTCGAATACGACTTGAGTTTATCAAACGACGTGAGTAAATGGAAACAAGTTATCGAGAGACACGGTGGGGAGGTTGAACCGCAATATTGTCCTCGAGCGACTCACGTTCTCGCCATTACGCAAAAACATCCCATTGTTGTGCAAGCCCTGCGGGAAGGAAAACGCTGCGTCAGCGCTGATTGGCTGTCCGACGTCGTAACGAAACAACAAGTTTTGCCACCGTGGCACGCTCTCCATCTTCCAATTCCGTTCAGCCTCAATGAATTGCCATGCATGAAACAAATCATATCATCCTCGGGTTTCGAGGACGAAGAAAAAGCTAAAGTTACCAATATGCTCGAGCTATTAGGAGCAAAGTGTACAAAATACTTTTCGAGGCATAATACTCTCCTCGTTTGCAGAAGGTTCGTCTTGCTTACAAATTTTCAAAAATCTTTAATATAAAGGATTCACCATATTTTTAAAATTTGACTTTAACTCTTTTTCTTTCAGGCCCGACGGTCCAAAATACAAAAAAGCAAGAGAATGGCAAATCCCGGTAGTGAATGCCCAATGGCTAACGGATTTGATGTGCGGTCAGAGAGGCGTTTTGCATCAAACCGACGTACCAAAATACCAACATTTTAGCCTTGCCAATCCCTTCAGGCTCGACTACTCGCTCGTGCCCCATCTTATGGGTAAGTTTCGTATAATCTATTGAAAAAAAAAAAAAAAAATGCGAAAACAGCCTCACGCGATCGGTCGAAACGTTGAATTTCAAACTTGTCGTTTTTCTTCTCTCTCTCTCTCTCTCTATTTTATTTAAAATCTTTTGTGTTCTTACAGCCGCTTGGAAAATGCCAATAAATATTACGCAAGAATCTTACGACAAGGTCAAACAAGTTGGTCAAGGGCCAAACGCTATGAGAAAATATAAGAAACCGCGATTAGAGGAACCTCTTACGAACAAAGAACCACATCTGCTGGGACTCGATGAACCAATTGTCATAAGCAATCCAGATCCCCCACCGCCGGAACATCAGCCGAAAATATTATTCTCTGGTATAAATCCAAAGAAACACGCGAAGGTAGAATCAATAGCATTCTAAAACATTGCAAGACTTTGCCATTTTTAGTTTAAATAACAAAAAATATTCGTCTTGGTTAATCCGTGGATGAAACTTGATGAATTCCAGAGGATTCGCGAGCTCGGCGGTGCTTTGGCATCAAGTTGGCGCGATGCTACGCATCTCGTAATGGCCGCGCCGCTCCGAACAGTGAAACTTCTGTGCTGTTTATCGAGGTGCAAGTACATCGTAAATATTCAATGGCTGTTGGATTGTTCAGCGAAAAATACGTTTGTCGATGAATCTGCGTACACCCTGGGCGATGCCGAGTTCGAGAAGAGCTTCAACTGCAACATCGAGAAAGCTCTGTCCAGCCCGAACAGAGGATCCGTACTTAAGGTAAACACGAGGACAATAAATTACTCCTCGACAAACCACAAATAAAAGTTATATCGTAACTCATTTTTTTTCGAAAACTTGAAAAATTTGGTTCGATCGTGACCAATGTGCAGCCGGAAGAAGGGATTTAAAAAGACGAATTGGCGATATTTTGGAAATTTGTAAAAAACGTATTTTCGATCGATAGGAAAAATTGATTTGGATCGTTTTACAGGGTAAAACGTTTTACGTGACACCGAGTGTCGTACCGTCGCCTTCAGCCTTTGCCGAAATAGTAGAGAGCGCCGGTGGAAGTTTTGAAAAAACTCGAAGATCCGTGGCTCAGATACAAGAAATGAATGGGTCTAAAATAAACTACGTTATCGTTACTCACGACAGCGATCTTCACTTGTTGGCCGATGTGTTGCGTGCTGATATTAGTAAGTTTTATTGATACGACTAGAATAATACAGGAATAGATTGCTTGTTTTTTTTACGCCTTCATTAATGCTTGTTTATACTTGTGCAGGTGTGTTCAATGCAGAGATTGTGCTTGGAGCAATCTCCCGGCAAAACTTCCAAATAGACCAGCATCAACTATGAGCCATATCGGCTATTCGTTACGAGTCCGTGTGTAATGATTAACTTTTGTGTAAAAAAAAAATCTGGTCCTCCCAACACGCCACTACTTCGGGCGTCTTTTCCATGCGAAATATGCTCGATAACGAATTTGCTCGTAAGGAATAATCGTGAAATTAAAATCGAAAGAATTCGTTAACGAAAATTTTACTTATTCCGATCTCATTACCGAACCAACTCGGTAAACGAAACTAAAAAATTGCTCCGGGGCGTCTAGAGCTCTCGTCAGCTTCCCGTACTTTTCATTTTCACTCTCTTGATAACTAGCATCGATTTTTTCAAGGGAGTCCATTCGAACGAAATCATTGTCCATTCACGCAATATTAGTATCTTCAGTGTACAGCTTTTTATCTCTTTACTTTTTTCTTTATATATATTTTTCTCCTTTAAACCGTGTAGTAATTTTAAACAAAATTATTTACTCCAAGACAACGTTTGCCGCTTTAACAATCGGGTGGTTTTCAAAATTTCCAAAATCTTTGAAAACAACTCTTGTAGCTTTTTCTACGAACAACTCTATTGATTCCCTAGTCTACGACATGCGAAGCAGCGCGACCGCATATTTGCTTCTTGGAATATTTTACCCATCGATATGTTTCTAGTTGCGCCATAATTACGCGGCTCCTCGCAGTATAAATATAACTTTTTTTTTGCTTGCGTCATTTCCAGCTTCAATTACTGTTCGCTCTTATTTTTTCTCAAATCGACGTGATTTTTCAAACGGGTCCGGGTTATTCGCTAGCTTTTCACCCCTATTTCGTAGCACGAAGATTCCGTCATCCATTTGTCGGAATCTACCGCCCCTAGCAACCCTTGGCTTCCGCGCAGAAAACAAAAAATTCAATATTTCCGATCGCAACTCCCATGGCTTTCGCTTTAATGTCGATCTCCTCCAAATGAAATTCTTTACTATCCCAACGAATTGGTCCATAAAACATATAGGTCGTATAAATAGTCTTCATTAAATTTGTCTAGTAAGAATGTTAAATAAAATTGATATATTTATGAGAATACTTTTCATAAATTATGTAATCTTTAGGTTAATCGGATAGCTTGGGTGAGTTTTTGAACGATAAATTTCATACCGGGTGGAAACCCTCGTGGATCAAATGACCACAATCGAAAATGCTGGATCGAATTGTCATGAATTCTGTATAAAAAGATCAATGCATCTGTTACGTATATATATTTATATGTATATTGTTTATTTCTTTCGAAAGCTGAAACACATTCACCTCGAGATGGGACCCAAATGAAAACAAAAAAAAACGAAAAAAAAAAAAAAAAATCAAATCCACGAAATTCTTCGCGAAGGCGACTCTGCCAGAAATGTTCATCGAGCCTCTGCGGCGAACGAGATAACGAGGAAATACGAATTTAATATGTAAAATTAAATCACCATACCGCGTTTTTAGCCGGCGATAAAAAGAAAGAAAAAAATAACTGAACTTGTTCTCTGGCGAGTTATTTTTGAAATCGTACATTTTTTATCTTACCTTTCGTCGACGGGACAATAAATAAACTTACTTTTGTGGTATTTCCTGAATTCGTCGTTTATCATGCTCCTTCCTCAATTAGAAAGAAAGTACGAGAAGTGAAGAACTCAACCAAAAAATCCATCCGCAAAAATTATTTTAAATCATTATTTTCAACTTTTTTTGTTTTTTGATTTCAGTTTGTTGTTTATTAATACATCAGACAGTAGAGCTCGTGGGACTCGGTGTTGTCGTCGTCATAGGTTCATCCGTTCCGATGACAGTGATCGGATGTAATGTTGTTTGATGGGTAACTTGTTGTTCGATATCAGTAACGGTGACACTAACAATATCCGATGGAACAGTTGTAGTTTCAATGGTAACTTGCGATGTTGAATTCGTTTCGGCAGTCGCGAAATCGTTGTTCGCGGAAAATTCACTTTCCGTCAGCGAGGCTTCATTCGTATTCAATTTTTCCAAATCCATTCGTGTATTTATTTCGGTTTCGGAGTATGTGTGAGTATCGGCGGGTAGTCTCGTGGGAAGAGGTATAGTGGGAAGAGGTATACGATTTATCGAGGTTGATGGTTTGCGATGAGGCAGCATTGGGTAAGGAAATCCAACGAGATCCACTTTCTGTCCTGGCTCGGACAGCACAGCTACGTCCAAAGGCTCATGCACTTTGCCATTAATGACTACCTGCAATTTAATTGGTCTGTCACAAGGTTTAGGACATTTAAGCTTGTTGGGAATATCGGCGAAACTGTTAAATCCCGAATTTTCACCGAGTAATAGGCTTTCGGAGTAAAGGAGTGGTAATCGGATTGCAGGATTTCCAAACTGGAATTTATCAACTGCGAATGGCCTAGGGCGTATGTTGTAGTTTATTAATGATGGCTTTTGGTGGATTCGCATGCAATGTGAGTTTCGGCATGGAGGCCTCGATGCCAAGACACTCGGATCGTTTCGATTGAAATATTGCATCAGAGCAGCTCTGTGAGGTTTTGTTTGAGAATTCTGGATCGGGCTATAAACCTTTCTGCTGTAGGGTAAATTGTTGTAATCCCACGGTCGAGAACGCTCAACGATCGGTTGCTGGTAGGGCCTCGTTATGGGAGATTTATAAATGTTGTGCATGGGTGGAAATCGTTGTCCTGCTGCATAACGATTAATTCGAGATTTTTCGTATCGATTTCTCTCTGCTACGGATCGCTGATAATCAACGTAACTCGTGCCAGCAGGCATCGACTTTCCAACAGCTATCTTTCTCTGTATAAATTGGCGCGTAGGATCTGTCAGGCAGGAGATCCTTTTCACGCCAAGAGCAGGACTCGGTCGTTTGGAACGTAGCAACGTACGTCTCGCGATAGCATCGTTTCGCGCTTTCTCATCTAATATCTTCCGTGGAAAAAGTATATTTTTGGCACTCCGTGATTCAAGTCCGCCGATTGATCGCAAAGGAGCGGAGTTGTAATCGAAAAAGGAATCACGCAGACGCTTCGAAGCTAATGATGTTGGAGTACTTGGAACAGGGATATCGTATTGAACGAAAGGTTTAGTCGCACAACGACGGTTTTGGCATGGCCAACGTTGACGTAATTGTGGGTCTTGATAAAACGGAAAATTCTTCGTTGATAAACTTTGATAGCCGGGATAATCGTTTGGATTGAGTACGACGAAAAGAATCGGAAAGGCGAAGGGAAATTCATCGGGCACATTGTCGCACTTGCGAAGGTCTGGCTTTTTGCAACAACAATCAATTCTCGTTGGCGAACCTGCACTCAAATAATTTCCCATTTGACGACGAATTCCATTTTTTTCTCCGACGTTTTTCGCCGCATTTTTTACATTCGATGGATTATCCTTACCATCTGGGTTTTGGGGAGATGGTTCAGTGGGTAACTTTTTCAACGCTCGAGAGGCAGAAGGCATCGATGATGGCTGGTCCATGGTCGATATTGCATTTGTGGTTCCTGTCGGAACTGCACTCGAAATGTTAATCGTAGTAATTTCTTTTTTCGTCGTTGTCGATGGTGCTTGACTCGTGGTTACCGGTACTTGCTTTTTCTTTAAACATATAACGTACTTCCGACCGGTATCGATCGCCAAATGTACTTCATGACCGGGTGTAACTGTTTCCAAAAATTTTTTCCAATCGTCAGCTCTTTTGGTTGTTTCGTTGCTGTTTTTTCGATACAAACAAATAATATCGTCTTCCATTTCTATATTGGCTATTAAATCTTTCCAATTGTCAATTTGCCCCGAATTGAGATCTATTCTTGAACTGATGCTATTCGTAGAATTTGATGCGTTCAAAAGAGTTGAGGCAGCTCGCCAAACCGTATCGCCTTCTTTCGTTTTTCGGAGAACCGCACTCATAAGTTCCGATGTCGTCAATGGCGTTGAGTTTGTTTTCGCTAATCCTGAGAGCCAATCCGTTCCTGATTTATTTTGTAAAAATTGCCCAACGATCTTTTGAGCTTCTTGGATATCGCTGAAATGGCCAAATCAGTTAACAAATTCTCAATAAAATCCACAAAGACGTTTAGTTTCAAAAAATCATTATTTTTTTTTTTTTTTTTAACATAAATCACGATTCGAAATGAATCGGAGGAGAATCGCGCAGCTGCGAGCGCGTTTTTCACAAGTTTTAGCCAAGGTCGTCACAATTCTCGCATGGACACGATGTATGAATAAATAACAAAGGTATTCAATTACCGGTGAGAGGGTGACGCTTGGGCCCCTTCAACGTTCGATAACGACGTAGCAGTTGCAGCATTTAAAAAAATCAAAAGGAACAAGACAAACAAAGTTCCTGAGCCACAAAATCTCTTGCAATTACGACACATGTCTGTAGTGATTGCGATTTTATTTCCGTATCCTCATTAATCGCATCTGACGAACAGAATAACTTTGTAAACTTAAAACTTGGAATATTTTTCAAATTTTCTTGTACACGAAAAATTTGTGTTTCCACACGATAATATTACGAAATAGTTGAACAACACACAGAGACCAAATATTTTTTGTTGGTCGTAAGGGGCGATGAAGATCAGAACATGGTAAAGCTTTGCAAACCGCGTTGACCGAGAATCGAGCTCGGAAGGGAGATTGACGAACTTTATCGATGTATACGATTTCACACTGTTATAATTTCATTTAGATTCGAGAAAAAGTTTTAAAGTTTTAATTAAAGACTCGACAAGTACGATTGCTCGGAGACTTTTATTGTGAGAATGACACGACGATAAAACGATCATGCTTCGACCGATCGCCGAGTCGAATGTTTCACAGTTGAACGTGCACAAATAATGAGAAGGATTATTTCTGTTAAATCGAGCTGAATAATTATCATGAAAATCTGAAAAATAATCTTACGATTCAGATTTAATTTTCTGCAGTTTTTTTTTTCATTTCACAGCAACATATTCTTTCACTGCTGGGCTCGAAAGCAACAGCCTAACAACGTATTTAAACAAAATGCTGTTGGAGAACGCAGATATTTATATTTTGAAAAACCATCGGAGTAATCAGACACTTTTTCGGGAATGTATCATTTTATTTACAAAAAATGAATATCGCTGTGATGCAGTCAAGTCGTAATGATTCTGAAGAATAAAAACGCGACAACGCCAACGTGTGTATTTTTGCCAAAAACTAACTGGCAATACCAAAAGCGTGGGAAGTCAGAATAATTAGTATTTGCGATTTTCAACTGATTTGCGTCTCGCTTACGATCTTCACGAATTTATAATCGTGCGTACAGAGCGCACATTACATCTGACTTATCCCTGCGAGTTGAAAGCACACAGACGTAGCACTAAACGTTTTTCTTCATCATTCATTCGTTTTGGCCACTAATAATTAAGCTGGATATTAATCCAATCGGAAAATTTGGCTGCGTCGACGTAAACGACGTACTGAGAAAGATCGCAGGATCTTCTGTCCTTGTCCAATAGTGATAAAGAAACTATACCGCGTAAATGATAACGTCCAGTATTTTCATCCAGCAGAACGAGTCCACTGCCACTATCGCCGTTACAGGGTCCGCTACCGTCTCTGCGACCAGCACACAACGTTCGATTTGATGTTGAATGTACGAATGCGATGTTACTTCTGAGACAGTCCTCCTGAAAATTATTTGAAAACGTGTAATAAATGCATATTTGGCAATAAAAATGAATAATGTTTATTTGAGCTTGAGGATTTTCTTTTTTCAAGCTGAGCCAAATCATCGAATGTATCGAACGTACCTGTGAGACGATGGGTGTCACAGCCACGCGAGGTTCTTTCGAGTGTTGCTGACCATTCTCATCTTTTCCCCATCCAACGACGTAACCATTGAGTAGAACGATTCTTTCAAGAGTAATCGGTCCGTTCCAAAGACACAGCGGCTGTATCTTCGGTGTGAATTCAACTCTGGTACGCAGAGTTATTACCGCGATATCGGCATCGGCACTAAACGGACTTCCGTAATCCGGATGTGTACGAAAATTCAATACTTCGTGAGTCTGGGAACCTGGCTCTCGCCATTTGCGCAGATGATAACGACCCAAAGAAACGAGGAATGCATTCGGTGGTACATCAATGCCCTTGTTGTATTTGCAATGAGCAGCTGACACGACAAAAATAAGTATTAAGATTTGAAAAGCCAGTTATATATATTTTCTTTGGCGTTAATTTTCATCATTTCGCGTATATGGATCGATTTTTGTTTGCGTGGTTATTATTTAGCAAAATACCTGTGATAATGTGTTTGTCAGTGACGAGACTCCCGGCACACTGGAACTGGAATTGAATTCTAGCAACAAAAATCGCTGCTAGCCATGGCCATTGTCCAGGCCAAGTTTGCTCACCATTTGCTATGAGATAATTTACTCCAGCGGTGTGGACACGCCCACAAATTT
The DNA here is from genome assembly GCA_963921915.1 of Hyposoter dolosus. Classification (NCBI taxonomy): domain Eukaryota; kingdom Metazoa; phylum Arthropoda; class Insecta; order Hymenoptera; family Ichneumonidae; genus Hyposoter; species Hyposoter dolosus. The sequence goes on along the minus strand of OY998130.1, from coordinate 18,310,534 downwards.
TGTTATAGTCCCTTAATGAATCAGGCATCGGAAGAGGCTTTTCTGTGTAACGTTCTGGCGTGAATGGTCGCACGTTGTTTGCATGGGGTTTGGAGCTCGGTTCTTCTACATTCGTAAACGTAGGATCCTCGTCGCTGGCGGGCGACGAAAACGTAGGAGAAATATCCTGCCCCGGTTCATACGGTAAAAAATTAGTTGCTGGTCTTCTTTCAGGAACGTCGAAATAGTCGGCGTTTTCGAGACTCGGTCTATTTTCCGAAAGAACTCTCACCAGCGGTGGATAAAGCGTGTGCTCGAGGTTTATGGTCGTCACTACCGGAGCGTTTGCTGCAAATTAGCCAGGAAGCGGACGATTTTTCTTGCATTCTCGTGTCAAAATTTACAGTATGTATTTTTTCGTAAATATATGCATATCGATTTTCTTACCTCGACTTCCCATGCAGTAACGTTGCCCATTGAACGTTATTTCCAGGAGCATAGGGATCGGATTACGAAGTGGAAAATGAACGTCATAAACCAAAGGTCTGCCTTGGTTTATTGCTTTAACCGCTTCTCTTTTCGAAGTTGCTAATTCCAATCGCCCCACGTATTTCTAGAAAAATTGAAAAAAAATGTAGCATGACAATTATCCTTCACTTTTCCCATTAGGCCTGGACGTCTTTTTATTCCTTTATTTTATTGACTCTGGTGAAGAATATTTTTCATAGCAAGAAATGTTTTGTGAAAGCAGCAAATAACAAGCAGGGTAATCGAGGATTCTTACCGTTGGCAGGGTGGTGGCGATACTGAGTCTAACTCGAATGTGCAAAGCGACATTTTTCGGAGCTCGTGGTATTTCAATTCTTGCCCAAATTTCTCCAGTTGCTTCGTCTCTCATATAACGAAAATATTCAGGACATGGTGATCGTGCGAATCCAGAATTGGTCGAATGACACAGCAGCAATAGAAAAACGGGGATTCCACAAATTCCTCCGAACATTTTAATATCTGTGTGGGGGAGATGGAACTTTAGTACTAAGAACAAAATCAGACGCTGGGAAATCCTGTCTCGCTATTAACTATATTACGTGGTAGATCACGTGCTATTGGCATTCATCAGCTTACGATGTGCCTTTTATTCAATATGTTGTGACATTAATTTTCCGCTTTATCCTTGCAACATTTTTTCTCGATTTTTTCAATGCTCGAATATACGCGGAGAGATACACGAATGAATACATCATTCAAGTGCTAAATCAATCCGAACGTTAAACATTCCCCGTGCGTGCTGCTGACGAGCTGTAGTTAAGTTGTTTTTTTACTCAAAAAATCGTCAACTCCCTCGTCGACAATCATCCTTTCAGGTATTCTCCACGAGGCTACATCTGCACAGAATGCTTCTCGTACCAATGAGAGAATTTCCGGATTTATCGTAATATTCACCAGTGCATGCGTGCAATTGCAATTATCATCGCAATTAAGATTAATTAATGGGAATGTTAAATGGCTAATGACGAAGGTACGAATCTACATAAATATTCAAATGGCTTCCCGCTAACACGTTGATCACTGTCAACATTAACGTTGTTTATTTCATCCTCGCCAATTCTTCACGAATTTTTTTACAAATAACACGATAAAGTATAACAAAATTCCGTTGAATTCGTATTTTTCAGTGCCATAACATAGACACATGCATACACACACACATCCGGACATTTTAAGCACATTGACATTGAAAACTGGAAAAAAACCATTTTCACCGTCACATAGCTTCCTCTGTGAGGAAGCAAAAAGAAACATGGCATTCTTCTGATTAAGAAATATCAAATCAAGTCGTGGACACAACGGCGCAGCACTACCGAAAATAATTCAAGTGCTTCGCAAAAATGATTTTGGAGATTTTTTATGCATGCAAGATGGAATACTTGAAATAATTTTAAATAATTGTGCCCGTTTCTAAACCGTGGACGATTGGCAGTCAAATGCGATTATAAAACTTGCAATATGGCATTTACTTACCCAATCGAATTCCCAGAACGAATTATTGCACGAAGATGGCTTCAGACGATCTATCCCAAAGAAAAGTTTGGTTTCTATACTTTAAAAAATCTCCGGAACATCCGCGAATGAAACTTGTCGACCTATCGAGCAGGCACGATACTTGTCTTTGCCAAAAAGTTCACAGGCTTTCATCTTTATATCCCGAATGAGCACTTGACTATCGTCGGTCACGTAAAGCGACGAAATAAACTGTGCGAGGGACACTCGTATAAATGGGAAATTGACGAGTGCCGAAGAAACGGTGTTTCATATTTTCCAAGTAAGACAAAGTGGTGGGGGAAAAACGGCAAAGAAAATATATCAAGCAGGATCCGAAGAACGTGGGAGGGAAGGAATGTTTTGAAAAATTGACGATTATTGGCAGGAAAAAAAAAGTCATTCTTTCCCAGCAGTGTTTACATTTAACTACTCCCCAAAAGCAGGTGAGCAAAGGGGTCGACGTCAGCGTGAGTGGCACAGTATGTATACTTCGGTTTGGAAAAATTGATTACTCTTCAATTTATTTCCTATATATATTATATTACGGCTTTGTAATAATTTAATTACGACACATACACCCGCTGTGATCGTCATCAGGTTCCCGGCGGATGGATTGCAACTACCAATGACTTGCACGAGCAATGACAAAAAAAAATGCCAATTTTATCTTCAGATGTAATGTCTCGAATAAAATGCATAGCTCACTACATTCTTTCCAGTAGCAAAAAAAATAAAGAGTCCTTTATCGAAACTAAATTGCATGAGCAGTCGGGGGATTCCGGAACCGCAATATAGTGTCATTCTCCGTCATACCGGATCCGTTTAATTAATTATTCTCCGGAAGAAAAATGAGCGGATCGGTTGGGAGGGAAAATAGCAATCGAATTGAAATGTCTGCGTAATGAATTTAAAAAATGTTCTACTTCCTCGTCATTCTTTGTATAATAGAAATAACGGTTGGAATTTAAAAATAGCACTGATTTCTTATGAACCCGACAAAATACGTCTGTTCACATTTCATGATAATATTTCGGGTTGTTCGAAGCTGCTCCGCCATGTATTTTTCAAATGAACCGTTATTTTTGTGAATGAAATCGCAGCAATAAATAACAGTGTAAAATCCTAGAATCCTCAAATGCGGCAACGAAACCTGATGGAGAATGAAAATGTCAAGTAAAAAGGGAAGCACAGTGATTTTTTTTTACAAAGTGTCGCGCCACAGTCGGCTCGCGTGATTGGTGCGTCATTTGATCGGCGGCGGAGCATGCGCCGCGTTTCAAAACTTGAAACGAAAACACACGTATATTTTGGTACATAACCTGGTAGATATTGATGACAATAGTAACAGCAGCAGCCCGGTAGTGCGGTAGTTCAGTTGAATATTGTAAATACTCGAAAGCGGATCATACATCGGTCGTGTATTGGAATATATATTGAAAAAATGGAGGACATGGAGGTCGTAATTAGCGGCAGTGGTGGGCCAGAGAGCGGGATTAAAGGCAAGAATAGCAACGACGAAAGTGGAAAAATGCCGGAGCAGGAAGTGTTTGAGAGCGAAGCCGAGAACAAGGTAATTAAGGATGGAATCGATGAATCCGGAATAATCGATGACGCGATCAATGAGGATGATGATGAGGAGGAGGAGGAGGAGGATGAAGACGACGACGAGGAGGATGACGAGAATGCGGATGAAGCCGCGGTGAAAATCCTCGAAACGTCGCTCGCTCAAAATCCTTACGATTACTCGAGTCATTTGGCACTCATCTTGAAATTGCAAACAATGGGGGAATTGGAACGTTTGAGAACTGCTAGAGAAAACATGAGTGCAAAATATCCTTTGAGTCCTGATATTTGGTTGTCCTGGCTGAGAGACGAAATCAAATTGGCCATGACTCTGGAACAACGAAACGCCGTTACCAAGCTTTGCGAGAGAGCCGTCAAGGATTATTTGTGTAAGAATTTTCTTCATTATAATTCCAAATGAAGTTCTAAATCCGAAATTGTAAAATTGCCCAAAAAGAAACAAAATTTTTCATGCAAAAAGAAAATATCTCTCGAGTACTTAATTGAGCCAAAGATTGATGTTTCAGCGGTGGATATTTGGTTGGAATACTTGCAGTTCAGTATAGGATCCATGGGTTTGGAATCGAATGCTATGAAAAACATACGACAATTATTTGAGAGGGCGTTAACCGCCGTTGGATTGCACGTCACCAAGGGAGCTATAATCTGGGAAGCGTACAGGGAATTTGAAACTGTTTTACTTTCAATGGTAAGTTGGAATCTCTACAGAGACTCAATTTTGGGGACAGACTGCAATTGCTGATATTCTTATTAATTAATCAAGGAATTGACAAACTTTTGTAAAAGTTGCTTTGCTATTAGCGTACGCTTGGCAAGAATATGGAAAGTTCTCTCGGATAGAGGCAAGTATTGATTTTGGGCCGGTATTGATGATTTCAGATAGACTCTGGTAACGAGGCGGAAATAAAGGAGCACCTGAATCACATTGGCAGTCTTTTCCGTCGTCAACTAGCTTGTCCCCTGTTGGATATGGAAAAGACGTTGGAAGAGTACGAAATATGGCGTCGGAGTGAGGGTACAAACGCGACGATTGATGAAAAGATTGTAATGAGCGGTTACACGCGGGCTTTGAAGAGTCTGAGTGAAAGATTGGCTTTTGAGGAAAAACTCGTTTCCGCTCAAGGTGACAGTGAGCTTTGGGATGCTTATCGAGGATACTTACTTTACGAGAAAAAGAATGGAGATCCAGGACGCGTGAACGTGCTTTACGAGCGGGCCGTCGCTGATCTTAGTCTCGAATCGCATCTCTGGCTCGATTACATGGCGTATCTTGAGAATCACTTGAAGATCGAGTCCATCCTTGCGGATGTTTTCGTACGAGCCAGTAGAAACATTCCATGGTGTGCTAAAATTTGGCAAAAATGGATAAGAGCGATGGAAAAGTGGGGAAAGCCTCTGTTGGAAGTTCAATCGTTGCTCGAAAATGCCCTCACCGCGGGTTTCCCTACGGCCGAGGAGTACAGGAGCGTTTGGATCGCCTACATCGAGTACCTGAGACGAAAAATCAATCACGAAGGCTCGGCAGCGGAGGAGGAAAAGCAAATAGAAGTGATACGAAATACGTTCGAACGCGCGTGCGAACATCTCGCCAAGCTTTTCGGTCTTCAGGGTGATCCGAATTGCACGCTCCTCCAATATTGGGCACGCACAGAAGCGATTCACGCTAATGATATGGAAAAAGCACGATCATTGTGGGCGGACATACTGTCTCAGGGTCATTCGTCGAACGCCTCGAGCTGGCTCGAGTATATTTCGCTCGAGAAATGTTACGGCGACACGAAACACCTGCGAAAGTTGTATCAGAAAGCTTTGTCAGCGGTAAAAGATTGGCCGGAGAGTATCGCCAATTCGTGGATGGATTTCGAGCGTGACGAGGGGACGCTCGATCAAATGGAACACTGTGAAGCAAAGGTTAACGAAAAGATGGAAAAAGTACTGGAAGAGAGACAAAAATTGCAGCAAGACGTTAACCACGATAAAGAAAACGTCGAAGCGACGAAAAAATGGAATAAACGAAAACCGGAGGATGGCGGGAGGTGGAAAAATCTTGGAGTCTCACCGTATAAACACGCCCGAGTAGAAAAGCCAAAAGTGCGAGAGAGTATTCTGAGTTTCGATAAAAAAATGGCTCAATCTTTACCGGAGGAAGCATCGACGAGTAAGCCCATCGGAAGCACATCGAAACCAAAAATCGCCCCGCCGCCAGGTTATCGTCAATCGGCTGAAGAAGAAAAAATGGAGACCGAAAGTACGCACGAGGTTGATGATAAAATAACGGTCTTTGTGAGTAACTTGGATTACACAGCGACGGAGGAGCAAGTTCGAGAAGCATTGGCACCAGCAGGTCCAATAACTCTCGTTAAACTCGTACAGGATTATAAAGGACGTAGCAAAGGGTTCGGCTACGTGCAGTTCGCAGATTCTGTGAGTACTCGGTCCGTTCGGAATAATTTCTTACTTTTTTCTTACTCTCAAGCTCCTTTTTCTATTCTTTTAGAACACCGTCGAGCGAGCATTGAGTTTGGACAGGACACCGATCAAAGGACGACCCATGTTCGTATCACGATGTGATCCTGATAAAACTACCCGAGGATCGGGATTCAAGTATCGCTGCACACTCGAAAAGAACAAACTTTTCGTCAAAGGTAATTTCGAATACACGTTGAACATTCCGGGTGGTTCAAGTTTATGGTTCAATTAATTAATTGAAATGTCCTTTCCAGGTCTTCCCGTATCAACGACGAAGGAAGAGCTGGAAAAGTTGTTTGAGATTCACGGAGCATTGAAGGATGTTCGTTTGGTGACTTATCGAAACGGCCATTCCAAAGGTTTGGCATACGTCGAATTTATGGATGAAGCAAGCGCCGGTAAAGCCCTTCTCGCAACTGATGGAATGACGATTCAAGACAAGATAATAAGTGTGGCGATAAGTCAACCACCGGAACGGAGGAAGGGAGCGGGTGAGGAAGTGCCTCAAGTAAAGTCCCTCGGTGGGACAAGCGTAAGCAGAACAGGTCTCGGCGGTCCAAAAACACTGTTATCGATGGTCCCGCGCAACGTAAAAACGGCTGGGAGCGGCGCAACTCCCATCGCCGTTCCAGGCAACGGCGTAAAACAGCCGCTCAACAATCAAGACTTCAGAAATATGCTCTTGAATAAAAAATAGTTGATCATCATGTGCCGAAATACCAAGTTTTTCTTGTTTTTACTCAAATACTCGGTATCGCATTTGCACTTGGCATTCAAACAACATAAATAATCAAATTTACAAAATAAATACGTTTAGTTTTGTAAAAAAAAGGATTTATATATACACGATAAGATAGTGAGGTACTTTTGCAGTCTCGGCTGCACACGATAAAAAGTTTTTTTTTAATCATTATAGTATTCGTACGACCGTGTGTCGTTTTTATCAGTCGAAAGGTCAAGTTCTCTCGCATTCACACCCTTCCCGGCAGTATTATAAGTTCAGACCTTAATTTAATAATCCATTATTTCATTGCTAGTCTTATATTTGCAGTTGAATATTCGACAGCGAATGTCTCTTGTGTCTGGGCGGTGCAACTGGCGGGCTTTCCGGTGATAGAAGCCTCCTCGATTTGAGCCATTTCTTGGCGCGATTCGCGTGGTAATAATAAGCATAAATGAGAGCCATAGCTGCAAGTACAACGACCAGACAAGTTCCAGCGATGACGAAACTGTACAGCCAATAATTGGGGAAACTTTGAGGCACGTAGGACGTATCGGTAGGATAACCCGGACTCTCCGTCGCCACTTTGACTCCTGGTTTTGCTTTTGGTCTCGGTGGCAATGGCGCGACATTGTCGCCTATCGTTATGTCCGCGCAACCACGAAATTCTTCCTGCGGACCGCAGCCAACCGCACCTACGAAAATATGAAATTCGCCAAACGTATGAATTCGCCATGGACAAACAACTTTTTCTGTTTATACCGTTCGAAAGGTATGAAAGAAATAAGTCACTGAAATCATGATTACTGTTATTTGTCAACTAAAAACTCATGAATCTCTATCAACTCTCGTCATTGGCTAACAATGTTTTGATCAACCGTTACCTTTCGCTTATATCACCATCTTGAAACGTTCGAACACAAACTGAAAAAATTCATGGGCTTTTTTCAACCGTTAACTAAATAATGATAATTTGTAGCATGCAAGATTTGGTAGTGACTAAAAAATTATGGATTTTTCGTATAATCTTCATAAAAGTTCATTCGCCCGCTAACAAAGTTCCGGTCGGAGTTGAATATCAGAGTTTTATCTGCTCCTTTGGCATCCTTTCAAAAATATCTTTGTGGAGCTCGTAAATTTCGAATGTTTCAGCTGGACAAACGATGAAAAGTTGAAAAGTTGCAAAGTTGTGACAACTGAGGGTTCGCGGGAGTGATGGCAATTAACGTATTACTATAACAAAATTACTTTATTCAGGATTCTCTAATAATTTTGTATGAAAATTCTTGACACTAAAACTAAAAATTTTCTCCTATGAAGAAAAATTTTTTGACGTTAAGAATTTGAGATATTTTATTTCCAATTGTTAACTTTTTCCATCTAAACGCGTGTAAATTGACGTCGCGATTAGTTTATGAGTTGCAAAAATGTGTTTACTACTCGTAAGGAAAAATTCGGCCTTTCTGGCTATCTGCAAAAAAAATCCTAAATACTTTTTCTTTTTGCAACTTTTTGACGAAACGAGAGTTCAATTTATACGCGTTTAGATGAGGCAAATAAAAAATTAAATATCTCAAATTCTAAATGTCAGAAAAATTTTCTTTATAGGAAAAAACTGTTAATTTTCGTGCCAAGAACGTTTATACAAAATTTCGAAATAACTCTAAATAAAGTCGTTTTGTGATGGTAATACCTCAACACAAACATTCTGTAAGGTACTTTATGTAAATATAGTTGTCGCGAAGGAGGCAAAGGGAAGGGAGAGGAGCCATGAACCGGAACATAGTTTTGGGAAGATTAATCGGATGGACAAAGGTCGCGGAGACGTTGTTGAGCAACCAGCAGCGGAGATTCGCTGCAGTGATTTCGTGTGTGACGAAATTATGTCACACGCGACAATTATGATTATCATTGTCATCGATTGGTTAACTTCCGGTGTGTGGATACGCGTAATAACGATGGATAATTCGCGACTTTCCAATCGATACGATATGCGATTTTCAATGCGCGTTCTACGGCTTGCAATTTAATGTTTTCTATAGTACCAGTGAATTAAACATTTTTTTTTTCTTCTTCATTCTCACCTGTTCCGTTGCCACACTCGCCCCAATTATTTCCGGCGATATATCTCCATTGGAAAACACACTGTGCACAGGTCAGATCATCGGGTAATTTATAATAACCCTCGAAAACTCGACTACCAGGTCCAGGATAATAACGAGCTGTGCCGTTCTCCATTTTGAGCAAATATTTATCGAGACACTCATCCGTGACTTCGACTCCTCGGACGGTCATCGCACACGTACGAAATTCAAAATAGCCATGATGATTAGCCGTCAACTCGACACGAACCGGAATTACTGAGCCCGTTCGATATTTACGAACTATTACGCCGTTTCCATATTTTCCTCCGTTCTCGTGAGCTCTGGGCTAATTTTCGAATTATTCGTTCAGAAATGAAAAAAGTTTACAACCAATTATTTTGGGTTTTAATGAGTGGAAAAATAGAAAAATATTTTTAATTCTTTTAACAAATCTAACGTTTCATGTTTGCGGTAACGATTGTACCAATTTTTTTGCTTTCGCCTTTTTTCGTTACTTCAAAAAGATGTGGAATATTTTTATTCACTAATAATCGTAACGAAATTCTCAGTCATAAATGAATTGATGCAAAAATTTGTTATTTTTTTACCTTTGCCGAGTCCCAAGGGTCACCGCAAATACCACATTTACCGGCATTCCTTTGCCACTGTCTACTGAAACCGCCACAGTAAGATTCGTGATCGTTGTAATCGTGCGGTGTGTCAAAACCATATCTCCACATTGACGCTCTCGAAGGTGGCTCAATGAGTCGGCCGTGTGACTCAACTCCGATTACGAAAAATGCTCCGAGAAGCATGAATCCCAGGATCGTCGACCTCATGCTGCGATTATTCTGCCAATCCTGCAGTATAGACCTAAGAAATATGAATAATATTATAAAATAATATTATGATCTTTTTTTCATTCTTTTCAACATTTTTGAAAAAGAGTGTTAAAAATTGAATAAAGTTGTGATTTTTATTTTGGAATGGTATGGATGCTTTTTTTTTTGTTTTCTTAGAAATTTGCATTCGATCGTTTTGTTGGCGCAGTGAACCGTCGTGTTTGCCGTCACAGCGATTAGAAAGCTACGAAATCAAAGGAAAGCAACAGTGCACCGTGGACAATCAATCGTTATCGTTATTAACACAACTTTTTCTTTCACATGGAGGTAGAAACGCGCTTGCAGAAAATTTCACGACGACGATAATAGTAATTTTATGGATACAGTCATGCGTGAGAATTTCTCGTCCCTCATGCAGACTACGCCGTTGAAATACCGGGTTCGAAGAAGAATAGGAAATGAAGTATGGCTGCGAAGAGCTCGAGAAGAAAGAGTTGCGTATACATTTCGTGTTCTGAAATTTATGGGAAATATATATTTTCTTGATTTTTATTATCTGTTGGTTACGTCGGAGTTGCTCGTTAATTGGTCAGAGAAAAAGGTGCACGGGGTGAATTATAATCTCGACCCAGTTCTCATCACGCCAATAGCTATGAACTTTTGCTGCATTGAAATGCAGCAGAATTAACGAAACGTTTCTCTCTACTGATTTTCGTTTCTTCGACGAGAGCTTCCGGTAAATATTTCTTCGCCAATTTCGATCTACGATTCTTATCGCTTCAGTGTAATACAAAAACAATCGAAACGAACGTTTAACGCGATCTGGGAATCGTTACGCTTCCTTGAACCGGAAATTGCGCAAAAATAATCGAGGAAGAGAAAAAACAATGACGGACGTATTTTTATTCTTTTTCCACAAAGGAACAAAAACCAATTCCCGCTTTTAACAATCTTCCGTTTTGTACTCTTATTGTTCGTTGCATTCCACGTATCATTTGCCTCTCATTAATTTGCATTGTGCCAGTCGTGACATTCGGTATGTCGAATAATCGATCATATTGTTTCATTGTCGTCAACTGCATGGAATTCACAAAGGACAATAGAAAAATACATTTTCACGTCTAAACACTAATGCTAATCACGTGCTTATAAAATAGCATGGAGCATCAAGGCTCCTGCGTACGTGATCCCCGATTGATCATTTAACGTTTTTATAATTACTCGAACTGCTTCAAGTTTCATACAGCAGGTCGTTAAGGTGTGAAAATATTTTTCAAACACCTTTCAAATTTTTTACAGTAATTAATTATCTTCCCGATAATTCGTAAAAGGATCACAGCATTTAACGAATTATTTTTTCAACAAATATGACGTTCACGCCTTTTGTGACAAAAATCAAACAAAATAACTTCTCGAAGTGGAAATTCTTTCAAAAGAAACTTTTGAAACCAAAACTTTCTGGGTAAGAGTCCAGCACGAAATGAAAAACTTGGTCACTTGTAAATGATTTTCGTTTAAAAATAATCGTTTCTTGTCACGAGCTGATGGCCGAGCGAATTCATGCAAGTGGAACACAGTTGTTAAACGCGACACAGTGACGCACAGCTGCAACACGTTTTGCCCTTCGTTACAAAAACCAGACAAACGCCAATCACCTTCGAGTCGTTATCGGGCGAGCTGTGTGATATTCTCGAGTGGCTATAATAAAGGACTGAAATATTGTTCCTTCACTAGACGAGGTATACCCACAAAATCCGATTATATTTAAAGTGGCATCGATCGATGGGAACCGGTTCGGCGGAATACGTGCTCGGGCGAAAGGTAAAGAGGCAAAAAGAAACTTTGCTGCGTGTCCTGACTGTTTAACCGGTCATCGAAGACTGAACCCAGGATCCTATACTCGGGCTCTTTGAGCAACGAAACATTCACCGTCTGAGTTTCCAGCGATTCAAGAGCAGCACCGCAAAGAGTGTAGGAGTAGGTCATTAGAACGATGTGGCGTTTGTCCGCATTCGTGCGTCGTTCGGTGGGCTTCGTACGAGCTCGCGAATGAAAAAAAAAAACAAACTGAGAGTAAGAACGAGAAAAAAAGAAACATAAAAGGCCAAAGAAAGGTTGTGAGGTAGCAGGAAGTGAAAGAGCAAGCGGGAGGAGGTGAGGATAGTGATGTATATTTTCGTTGAGTTCGCCCGCAAGAGTAATGAGGCTTGTAAACGACCAAGACAGGAAGAACGAGGGAAATCGAGAAAAATTATCAATTTTTTTCAGTGCATCATGCACGTACGCAAAGCAAAACGATGATCAATGGTCCGAAGAGAAAAGGAAACTGCTCAAACAATAATAACGACCGTTATACGTGAGTATGCCAGCATCTTAATAGAAAAAAAAGAATGCAGTGAAATACACGAAGCTTGAACGATCGATGGGCCGCGTCATGGACACAAATAACGCGTCGTAAATGATCGAAGAACTGTATACATTTGGACATCTCGTTTTACTGTTATCAACGATGTAAATCTTAATACACAAAAAAAAGTGTCGAAGGCTCCATTCGATACTAATGTTCGAGAAATCAAAAAGCATTCTGCAATTGCCACAGAATGTTGAGAAAGATACTGAGCAAGAAGAGCAAGGAGGGATAATTGGTACAAATTAAAATTAGTAATTACAACCACGACGAATATAATTTCTGTAAATACAAAAATTATTTACGAGGTAAGCAACGCTCTGGCTCCTTTGAGATGGATAGAAAGTCATTCGAACCAATTATTTTGTTTAATGAGGATCATTTGCAATAATAAATCGTCTGACACTATGGTCGTCAATTTTTTTCAACGATAATGTCAAATTCTCAAGCATAATGATCACTGAGGCATGATTAAGTGGTAATTTCCTTGTCTTCGATTTAACGAATTGTTTTGTCGGTAAGAAAAGTCAACGGATATACTTCGTCGGGCAATGACGTCTCGTTTACTCTGACCCAGCCAATCTAGCACGGTTACACCGTTGAGATCCCTTGAACCGTAAGAAGGACACGGTTCGTAAAGTTTCCGAGAGCTCCTCGTGCACACGAGCACACCTTTCACGACCGTCTGCGGCTTAATTTTTTCCAACTCTTTACACACTCGACAGACATTTGTATACTTGGTTTCTTTCGTGAAAGGAGTACTCATTATTATATATTGTTTGTTCGAATCATCAGGACAGAGTTTTAAAAAATACACAACGCGAGTGACGAGACAATAACTTGTTGAAGAGTACGCGGAAGCCTCGATGTTGTCAGTGTTGTCTGACTGCGACGACGAGTTATCAAGGAAGAAAATGAAAAGCAGAATCATCAAGCATCAAAAATGTTAGAATCTTGAGTCTCACGATTTTATTAGAAAACGCTGCTTTGAATCGAATGAGGGGAAAAAATGTCTGTGATTCAATGCGAACAAGAATAAATTAAAGGCCTGCTCCTTCCTGTTCCCGTTTCTTTCACCGAGCATAGAGTGTTGGCTGCTGGAATTACAGGTTGAAGAAAAAACAAAGAATCACCAAAGAAATAATTCCAAGTGCACCGAAAAACACTGTTAACTAAAAGTTCCACGAACGATCGAGACGTTTTCCACCCGAATTCGCAGCAACTTCCCGTCTCACGTTAGTAACTATGGACGCGCGCTCGAGAATACGAACCGGTTCGTGCCTTCAGCCAAACCGCACAAACGACAATGCCATACAGTCGCGAGCCAACTTTTGTAGCTACCCAGATCTCCACAGTGTTTGGCTTCGAGTGGCAGAATAATCCCCGCAAGAGGCTTTTTGCCTTTTCGTGTCGCCAGCGAAGAAACAACACTACGAAAGATTACCTTGCGTGGAGTTATTTTGGAGGAAGGTGTCTTTGGACTCTTCTCACTGTAAACAACCGCAGTCGTGAGAATTCAACTTTCCACGTCCGGAAATACTCTCATCCTAGTCGACGGAAAACAAAACACTCACACGAGAAATACCCACTTTAATTTAATTAGAGCGTTGTGCAGACGCATCTCCAGAGATCTATGTCAACGGCTTCAATATATTCACTCATGCTCTTGATTTTTAATATCGCTGTGATTAGTTTCTTCCTCCAATTTAGCCCATTTCTGACTGTTCAATGACAAAAATGATATTTGGCTAATTATTATGCGATTAAAGATTCGAAAATTCAGCTTGACACTCGTTAGACTATTTCTCAACGAAATTTCAACTTTAGTGAAATCAATAGACGTGGCAGCGACTCGACGCCAAGGACTAAAACAAAAGGCTCCAGCGGCGAGCCCTGCGGTACTTTTATATACAGTAAAATTACTATTTTCGCAATTTTTTTCTCTTCAAACCGCTCTCGTGAGGACACGAGTTAAGGAAAAGATCTCATATTAAATTATGATTGATAATTGTTTACGTTTTTTTTTTCTTTCGTATGGTTGTTTTTTTCAAGGAAATCTGTCTAGCCATTCGCGAGAAAACCCATATTTCAGATTTTCGATCGGCGGTTTTTGGAATGTTTGACATTTGTCTACCTTGACGTCACTCAGTCCACGGCACCGACGGAACGTGGCTTACACCCACTCTTCACGCGCCACTCAGCGAGAGACAGACATATCGTGCCTTTCTTCCCTCTACCGTTAACCCGCTTAGTGCTGAATTTTGGTTTTCGTTCTTTTGTTTTTTTGTCACCTTTTGGTAGACACACATGGATCTGGGGTGTCCAGCCCCATTGAGCGAATGGCGTGAATTTCTTGTTTTCCGGATCGATTACCATTGAATGAAAATAATCATGACAAATCCTCTTCACGGGGAAAAAGCCCGGACAAATACATTCGTTGATCCCACGTCTGCATTGTTTCCGTTCAAGATTGTTTTCCAACTCGCTCGGTACACAAGCTTTCTACTGTACCGAGCCGGCGAAAAGGTTTCGGTTATTATAGTTCTCTTGAACGGAGTTCAAAACAATGCAGACGTGCGATCAACGAATGTACTTGTCCGGGCTTTTATCCCGTGAAGCGGATTTGCCGCTTCAGTGGATACTATTACTCGGCCGGGTCCTCGGTTCAACAGACGACGGGGTTGTCAAACAGATCTATCAAATATATTTGTCGCAAGACTTTACCGAGTCTCCAGATTTAATTAATTATCAAGTGGAGAGATAGGATTTTGTTAGGATGGGATGAATGAATCGATGGATGAATTGATAAGATGACTGAAGAGACCAATGGAAGCCATTAATGGGATGGAATGGGTCGATCGTGGCCATCCACGTCCATACGGATGGATGAAATTGGTGGAATTACTAATACGATGAATGGGTATGACGGAATGGAAGAAATCAATTGAATCGATGGGACTAATGGAATCGATAAAGTAATTGCGATGCATGGAATTGATAGAATGGGATGGATGAAGATCCATTCGTTTCTTTATCATTTCAACTCGAAGCAATTTTTTGTTTGTTCATCTAGTTGTAATAAAAAAAACTACTTCAAATAACTCTCCTTAAGATAATTTTACAAATGTTATCACTCTGCGATAATTTTCTAGCATTATTATTCCATGCACTTCCCCCTATACATATATTAAAGAAACATAACAATGTGATCCCCTACTCTATATTACAAATCATGTACATATAGTATATTACACTACAAGGGCAGAAAGTTTGGGATTCCTGCACTGCGCAACTTCATGCCCGAGGCGAAGCCGAGGGCATGATGTTGCGCAGTTCAGGGCTTCCAAACTTCTGCCCGTGTGGTGTATACTATTTTTCTCCATAGCCGGTCGAAAGTACGATCGATTCACGGCAGATTATCGATCATGACAGATTTCATGTATTGATGCCTGCCCCGACATTTGCGGCACGAGCGAAGCGAGTGCCAGCTGGTCGGGGGCAGGCATCAAATACACAAGAAAAGCAACGAAAAGATACACAATCATCGAAGAATAAAAACAATAATTGATTCAAACTAATACGAATTTTTTTAAATTTTACGTAATAGATAATCCACAACACACACATACAAGTGCATGATTTTGTGATCTATTATCACAAAATTCAATAAAATTATAATATTGAAGTTTCCATCGTTGGAATGCAACGAAATTATGTTTTCTCTTGAACAGAGCTCATGATTCTTATTCAATATTTCGTCCGTACAATAAAAGAATTTTTTTTAGAATCCAAACACAGAATCGATAGAAAAATTGTCATGGTTTTTGAATTTGAACAAAAAATTCACAGAAAAAGTATTTTTCGTTGGAACGCAACGTTGCGACCATCAGTGTAATGTAAAATCATATTTTTTACGAAGATTTTTATTCCAGAAGTTTGTTTCCATCATATTTATCACGACCACTGCAATGAAAAAAATTGTTAACGATATTTTCACGAAATGCACAGTTTTCATTTTTATTAAATGGACATTCGTCAACAAATCGATCGGTTGACGAAAATTTCGAAATTTGTCCTCTTGCACTTTGATTTTAAAATAGTTCATTCTCTGATATTTTCCAAAAAGCTCTAACCTTAGAAAAACGGATCATGGAAAAAATTCAAATTTGGAATAACACAACAGCTCTGTCATTAGACTTTGACATTAGAGAAAACACGGTTAGAAAGTCACTTTCGGCAGTCGTGGCAGCCGAAAATACTATTTGCTCCCGATCAGAGGGCGATTGTGTTTTTTTTTTACCAATGCACGAATGTCGCACTTTCTGCATCGAAATCGATGCGGGAATCACGTACTTTCGACCGAGGTATGGAGAAAAATCATTTGTTATCGTACGAATAATAGATCTACATTATCTAACTAATTAAATTCCTTTTACGCTATTTTCAGCTTTTTTAGCAAATGTAGTTGAATCGAAGGTGCCTTGAAGAATGTTACAACGTGACTAGCGCCCACGTTTCCGACGGACCCTAATCTCCGAACAATCTTTCAATCAACGAACAACGCTCTAAGTACAAATTCGACGCGATTAAACGAGACAATTCCATCTCGTCTGATAAATATATGCGCATTAATACGACATAACTACATGATTGATTTTAAATATGCTTCTTTAGTCCTATGTATTATTTACACGTGTCGTTTTTTCCGACGATCACATTTTTCATTTCTACTATCGCAACTCTCTCCCATGGACGTATAGTTTCACGAACGTTGGTAACATCATTCGTCGCATGTGTGGTTTAATGAACTCGACATTCGTGAATCGGTTCATGTAACTCAATTTTTTTGTTATATGGAATATATATGGAATCTTTTTATATTTCATTTTTCTATGTAAAAAAACACTTTCGATCGTAGGCTTCATTGTCTTGAAACGGATCCAGACTATTGACAAACAGCTTGAGAAAATGTCGTTGGCAAGAAAAGGAAACACATTTGAAGTACGGATTGATGAAAAAAAAAAAACTAATAAATCGCTTGTATCAGCAACATCGTTTGTTGCGTAGATTTTCGATGATTTTTATGATCCATTCGAATTTTCATTTGGACCGAAAAATTAAAAGTTTCACAAAAAATAGTCTGAATCGTCATTTTCTTTGTGTATAAAAACGCAAACAATTTAAGATTACCTTACGTTTCTTATGCAATGCTATATGGGCAAGGACTAGGCGCGACACGAAACTCTTTTAATATCCCTTTCATGAGAATGAAGTGACTCTTATTAAATTTTTCAACGATTGTTCCCTGGACATTGGCAAAATTTTTGACGCTTAGGAACATTATGAAATTTATATCCAATTGGCATGGTTCTTCAAAATATTGTTAGTTCGTCGGTTTGGTAAATTATTGTGTTTATAAGAATTTGTTTTTCAACTCTTATAACGGTTTATGTATTGCACTTTGAACGATCCCATTGGCCAAATTACAATACGACTTTCACACTTTCGTTTTCTTCTTCTCTCGATTGGTTGACTCACCGAATTTTGTTTTTAAACTTTTCAGAGTGGACGTAAGCTCTATTATTTTCTTTTCCTCTTCGTAATCGTAAACTCTGATGTCCGGATTGTTGGTTTCCGCTTTTTCGCAACTTTTTTCCAATGTTTCGTCGAGTTCGATATTTTCAATGGATTCGAAACTTTAATTTATAATGGAGAACCTCGATGGGTTGCCGAATAAAAACTTCTTCAACTTTGTTGAACTCATGCACATAATTCCTCTTATTTAATTATCCGATTGTCTGTACCTTTTTTTTTAAATAATTCGATTGGACGCAATGATTTCGTAGACACAATTTTCCTTCGTTCGAATGAGATTAATTTTGGACAACTTCAAACTTGCTTTTGTCTAGAGTCATCAATCCAACGAGACGACTTTGGAAGGAATTTTCACCGAAGAAATTCACGTATACATTAATTAGCCAAAACGTACGTATTTTTTCCCATTTTCGGCAACGAAACTTTTTACAATTGTTTTTTTGTTTTCGATTCGAAATTAAGCGCGAAATTCTGATCTCGAGTCGAGAGATAAAATCGCATGTTCTTGAGCTATCGCAGCCAATTCTTTTAGCCATTCGTCCATCACGACGGCACACAGCACAACGTTCTGAGCCGGACTCACATCCTTTGGTGATTCCCATGTAGTTTTTGGATAGTATCTATAAATCGAGAACAAATCAGTCAATTTAGTTGGAGTGGAAAAACTTCGGTTTTGCGAATGGAAAATGAAGCCTCTTTACCTGTAACCGGAACCATTGTCAGTAATTTCGAGAAGTTCTTCCTTCATGCCAAACTTTTGAGCTAGGGAACTTCTCAAACTATTCGCACCGGAAGTCCCTGCTGACCAATCGAACACTTGTCCCAATAAACTCCTTCGTTTTGGCTCACCTGTCGAATAATTCGTGCGTTCGTTAAAATTTCATGACAAAAACAAATAACTGTGATTTACATTCACCGTTTTTTCGACAAAATCGTGGTACCTACATCGTTTGAGACCTTTCCATGCAAAAGCAGCGTAAAAAACATTTTATTTGTTAAAAGTTACATGACGGTAAATTCCTATATATTTAGAATAGTTTGGATCGTTACCTCTCGTGAACGGTTCACCGGCAGAAACGGTACGTTTCATCTGCGGCGATTGGGCTGCAGCTTCAAGAACATTTTTTCTCGCATTTACGAGTCTATCCTCTCGACCTATCAAAAAAGTTCTAGCTTGTTCGACCAACTGATCGATATCTTCAATCTTCGACAAGTATTGATCGATCTTGTGTTTCAGTGAAGCGAGAACCTGAGAAACAAAAATTCATTTCAATAACTTTAGTAGTTTCAACTTTGTCCAATAAACTCAAAAAATGGAAATTGATTTCGTGCATTGCTTTCTCGTGATAATTTCGTTAGTAAGATTTGTTCGTTTCACTCACTTGCAGTAAGGATCTGATGCTAGGTTGGAAGACCAGCGAGTGATTGAGTAGAAAAGATTGCAAAAGTGGTTGAGGATAAATGGCGAGACGACTTATGAGTCCGGTGAGATGAAGATTAACGTAAACGTTGTTACTGGTCATGCATTCCAATTTTCTCAAAATGACATCGAGAAAAATGCCAACGTTGGGTTTGCCGTTGAATAAATCTTGCCGTTGAGAAATTTGATTTTTGGGTTCGATAGTCGAATCGGGCGATTCCTCAAGTTCGCCGTTGTCAGTATGAGAATCTGTCGATGTTTTGGTATAATCATTGGAAATTGTCGTTTCACCGATAGCTGCTAAACGCGTGATGTCACCGTTACTCTCATCGTGTTCACTGGAGCGATCTTCACTGTGTTCGTTTTCAGGTGTTGATTCAGAAGACCCTTTAAACGCAAAACTCTCATAGCCGCTACTTTCCCCGAATGAGAGAAGCGAGTTCATGGCTGTATTCGAATCGTCGTTTTCAGTCTCGAACATAGTTGTTCGTTTTTCGAAAACTCGCGACTCAGCATGACTGTCAATGGTTTCGATCTCGCCTGGGCTGTTGGACCGGGATTCGCCGAGTAGGTTCATTATCGTGCATACATCTTCACCCAACAATTCAGCAATGTCAGCATCGAGTTTGCCCTGTTCCTCGGCCGAGAGCGTACGAACGATTTGGACACTGTCGTCCAGACCGTTTTTACCCTCCAAACTCGTTGCACGTTCTTTTTCTTCGGCTAGTATTTCTTCTAACACTTCGTCGGCTTCCAGGAGGGATTTTATATTATCGAGAATATTTTCTTGCGACATAAATTCGATGGGAACGTTTCCTCGTTCACTGGGAGATGAATTCGAAGGGCACAGAGTTGTTTCTTTTTCTCCATTGGGCGCTAAGGCACCAGTGGGTCGTGACGCATCTCGGGACCATTCGATACTTCCTTGACTCTTTAATCTTGCATCACGGTTGAATTTCAAATCGTCATTCTCGATACGCCACAAGTTCACTTGATCCGCAAGTGTCGAAGTTTCCTGGGACGAACTCGTGCCACTGCTTTTCTTATTGTTTTCGTTCGACTCACCGTCGTAAAGCGAAGACCACATGGAACAAGCAGCTTGGCAAGCGACGATTTTCTGTCTCGCGTCGTACAAATATGCGTGATAATTTCCGTACAAACTTTCCGTGTGCTTCGAGCCATAATTAATCGGTGCTGGAAGGGACGCGAAGCCAGGATTCTCCGCGTTTCCAACTGGATTCGAAGGATTCGAAGCTGAGCTCCGTCTTCGTCCACCACTTTCTGATGGCACGTACGGCAGTGATCTCGATACGTTCGTTTGACTCGAACCTCCATGAAAGGACAAACAACACGCAGGTGTCAGAGATAAAAATTTCTCTGCGCCACGACCAAATGGATCTACGTCCCGTAACCTTCTCCGTTGTGACAACATCACGTGCGAACACGGCGTTAAAGCACCGAGACACAACTCCAGCATCACATCTTCACAGTTTAGATCCACCAGAGTCTCGAACAACGCAAGTGTCACGATACAGAGCTGCGAAAAGAGAAATGTATGAAAAAAGCGACAATAAAAATAAATTTTAATTTATTGCGAGTAAACTTTTGAATAAGCAAAGACAAACAATAACTATAAACAAATAAGGTTTATTCAACTTCGAGATCCTGTTAACCGTTGTCAGCGAAGAGTTTTTTGATTAAAGTTTAAATTGCAGAACCGCAGTTTGAATATCATGAGATTCCTAATCGATATTCATTTATGGACTGCACAGTCACGTGATGTTTATTATTTTTAGTAAGAGAACGAGAAGGTTTAAATATTTTACTGAGTGGTGGGAAACCTTACCAGTGAAAAAACTTCGAAAACAGTGTTACGTATCTCCAGAAGCCGTACGAAATTTTTCGAATATTGGAAAGAACCAATGACGCAAGTTTAAATCCGAATTATGCAAAAGGCCAAGCATATCATTTTTTAAAATTCATTTTTATCTCAAGACTTGGCCAAGTTTTCTTTTTTGAATTTTGATACACAAGGATTAGTGTCTTACCCTCGATCTCGATGATATCCTCTGGATGAGACTGTCCAAAATTCGACAAAGATCGTAATTATCCTCGAGAAGAAATCTGACGAGCGAACGCAATAATCCAGGATCGGTAACGGAGCGCAGAAAGAGATCGAAGTAGGCAGTGGCGGAGACCAGCTCTTCCACCGTTGTCTGAGCAATGAAAATTTCAGCATTATACGATCCAAAAATACCAATAAATTCTATAATACACTCATTAATGTATTGGCGGAATAAAAGAGAAAATTAAAACAAACAGAAAAGCAGAGTACAAGCAGCGAACACTGAAGCGACACATACCGTTAGAGGCAAAAGCTGTTACCAAGACGATACAAAGAAAAAAACAAATGACAATGAATTGCTCACCCTTTGTTAGAATATTTTGACTGTTATACCGAAGTGATTTCTCAACAGATCCATTTTTGATAATAAACACATTCTCCGAAAACTTCTCGATTTATCTAGTTGTTATCGTGTTAATTAATTGTCATTCCCGCGCGATTTGATCTTAATGTTAAAATATTTGATTCTCAAACAAAATGCAAACGCAAAGAGAAATTTTCAATGAAAACATTACTTGCGTCAAAAAATACAGTCATAAAATGTGTTAGTCTGGCAAAAACGCTGAAAATTATGTGAAGTTTTGATATTTTTGTATGTGCACATACTAACCCGATTATCCGGTGCATCTAGCTGATCTAGTGTCAAGCCGAGGGAATCCTACGAGCGCAAATAAAGAGTCACCAGACAGCCACCGACAACCACAAGCCACAACGTCAATATATGAATTGTAATTTCTTCTTTTCATGTCGCAATTTATGTTTTTCGTGTTAATTACGAATAAGTTAGGAATTACGCGTTATCATGGTTTTAGAAATTTACAGTTTCCATACAACGATGAGTAATTTCAATTTCCCTCGATTTCCATTTAATTAATCAGATTTTTTTATTCCCTACCCTATCATTTTTCTATTCACTATCTAAATAGATAGACGAACGATTAACGAGAACACGTGATGGTTTTGAACAGAATTTATAGCTTCCTACTGCACGTTTCATCGAAGGAAGAGGAAAATAACCAATCGATTGCGCGCATTACTTGAACAAACAGTGCCTCGGATGTAATCAGTGTTTATGTACAGTCATGATAAGAAATCATTGAAATGAAGGAAGGCTTGACATAGACCATTCTTATTATTTTGACTGCATTGGGCGGCGGTCGTCGTCGATAACTCGAACAATGAAAAAAGCTCGATAGGGTGCATAGGCGAAACGTGAAATAGAAAACCGAGAATTTGGAAATGTGTGAGAGTGCCAAAAGAAAGTTTTTATTCAAAAGCAAGAAGTTTCAAGAATTTTCCTCACGGGAGTTTGCCTGTGCACTGTGTGATGAGTTTCTAACGGACCACAAAATCAACGGCAATTTTTGGAAAGGATATGAAGGAACTTTTCACTTTTTAAAAGCACAAAAAAGAATTTATCTTATTATTTTTTTTTTCGCGAACGGTACTTTTAGTTTGTAAGCAATGAAAAGTCGAAAGTTTCCTGCTGAACAATGTGGTCGTTCGTAAACTCATGATGAAAAAAAAGCGTGTACGCGATGAAACGAGATTGCAACCAAACACCCGCAGACGCAACGCAGTCAAAACGAATAAGAACAAAACAAATACAAGCCCACTATATTGCAATTGAAAAAAATTTCGCGACCAGAAGAAATCAAATTCACAATAATTTTGGTTTCTTTTATACCATTCATTGTGATACCATTCAAAGAGGTTTTCAAGTACCTGAAGGAGCGCTGGTCCCATTACGGGCACGAGGAATCCTTGATACAGAAACTCAAGGAGTTGCTGCTGTATCAAAGGATGAGCGACTTGTGCAACAGCGTTGCAGAATTCCAATGAATCCATGAGCTGGGTGAGCTCAGGTATTTCGTTAACATCGTCTGGTGTCAAGCGATGCCAATCGTCTGTTTCTATGGCCAATTTTCTGGGAAGAACCGAGTAAAGTCCGCTTAGACCCGTCGCCAATACCTGCAAAGAAAAATATTTGAGAAGAGCACAGTCTTTTTTTGGATATATCAATTTTTTGAGTTGTTACAAGGAAAATGTTAGCCATTGCATATGAAAATTTTTCAACAAACTAACAATAGGCATAGTTTATGTTTTGACCTCATTGTTTCCCCCACTCTTGCGTTGTGGCGGGAAAAAAAAAACGAAATACCGTTGTCTAATCATAAGGCAGAATGAAAAAAGGGACAAGGACTATTACGCTATCGAACGACCTGCTGAATTTCGACTGTGTGTGTCCCACTTGCATGCGTAATACAAACGATAAAGATACGAGGCGAGTAAATTGCGGCGTTAAGCATAGTCGTCGGAAAAGTGCAAAAATTCTTATTGAAAATGTATCAAAGTTTTTTTTCCATATTTTCGGCCGGCACCTTATGGTGCCATTTCCGACTTGAATTATTTTTCCGGGAAAACTCGTTTTCGATTAGAGTTACTGATAAAAACATACACAGATGTATCCTTATCAGTGATTTATCAAAAAAAGAAATAAATCGATAAAGATACTTTATCGAGGAGCTGGTGGAATTCGCGTTATAATTTTCATCAATGTAGAACATCCCAGGTTCGGAGATTGTTAGTTACAGCCAAAATATCATTATTACGGAGCGGCATGTATAACGAAAAGAATAAAACATTATAATGCTACAGAGGTGTAACGAATGGACGCCGCGGACCGAGCAGAGTGACGTGTGAAAGAAAAAAAGAAAAACTTTGTTACATGCGATGTTAATTACGCGAGTCACGTGGTCTCGTGGGAGCAATTCCCCGTGACGAAAAGGATTATCCGAATGAATATATTATCAAGAACGTTTGCATAGCACGAGTATCGAGGGCACTTAAGAAAGAACTCTCCGTACACGTGTAATTTATCTTTTTCACACAAGTAACGCAAATTTTGCTTCCACGTTAATTTGCTTGATTACTGTAATAGTTACAGGGTAATTTCGTGTCCTCTAATTACAGAGGAATAAGAATTCAATCAGCGTGTGTTCTTTATTTTTTCCATGATTCTTTACTTACCGGACAAACATTTGAGGAATCGGCAATGTACACTCCCAAATCCTCGTTTTTCTTGGAAAGCGACATGCACAATAGCATCGCATCTCGCGCTTGTTGGCCCAAAGATCCTTCTCGATGAATGTGCGGTATCAACAGCGTGAAGATGATGAACCTTCGTGTAATTATGAAAAATAAATAAGATATTCTTTCCCTCGTTATATCTAATGAATTTCTATGGCTCGAGCATGAATTCCACGACCTTGAGACTTTTTGATCACGATTGTTTTTGTCTTTTCCGAGAATCTTTCAGATAATCCGAGTTCAATCACATGCCGAGGTTTATGAGATAAATTTATTTGAAAGTTTGATAAAAACACTTCGTGATCGTGAAATTAAATGGAATTTTTTTTTTTTTACGATTCGTTGGATTCCAACGTGCAAAAATGTTGAAATTTTCGAGAATATTGATTATTGTTATTGACATAAAAATCGGCTCAAGGTTTCAGTAGATAAAACAGTTTTCAAATGCCAATTTTGAATAAAAACGTGAAGGCAATACGAACTTATTTTTTCCGGTTCCATTGGGCTGGAAGAACAAATCGAGGAGAGCTATATTTTGCATGATAGCGACGCACAATTGATTGAGCAACGATATGAGCCTCTTCTCGACTTCGTTCTCGAGTATATCGTTGGCGCATGCTTCTAAAAATCTGAGAATCGGCCTTGCCACTGGTTCGTGAGCGAGCAACGTGCTGCTATGCGAAACTAAAAGTTCATGGAGCTTGAGTTGCTTCAAACGCAAAACTGATGTGTACCTGAAGTAAATTAAAAAAAATAAAAATAAAAAAACAAAGTTTGAAGTTTATAATGTTGTTGAGGAAAATGAAATCGAGTTAATTGACGAAAAATTACCTTCCGGCATTTGTACTCAATTCAAAAAGGGCGTCGAGCAAATTTTCGCTCAATAAATATTCCAGGCAAGGTGAATGTGTAGGTGCTGAGTTTTTACGCTGTTGCGAACCCGTCGTATTTCGAAGTTCAAGCAGCAAAAGGTTTACCATTTGATCGACATGATTAACAACTCCCAAAACCTCGTCGTGCGTTGGTCCACTTCTCGGTGGCTGAAATTAGACGAATAAAGTGAACATGGATTTCTTGATCAAACTGCAAAACGAACTCAGCCTAAAAAAACTGAATTTTTTTTTCACTTACCCGTGTTTTGCGAATTATTTCATGGGTCTGTTGCCAATGCTTGCAAAAACTGTCGTAACATGCCGTGGGATCGGCATCTTTCGGTGGTGAATCTCTTGAATGTTGTTTGCTGAAGCTTGCCCTCAAAGGGCTGCTCCTCAGCCAACTCATTGTTCAATCTCACCCAACACGATTTCATCAACGGCAATTTTTCGATCCAAACACTCGTCGCAATAATGGTTCTTCCAATTTATCAGCAATAGCGCATCTGCAAAATTCATACATGGATTTTTCAAGTATTTATCATTATAAATAAATAAAAAAAGATTTTCCAGCTCGACCTTTTTTGTTTTTTTTAGAGAATCAAAATGCTAGCGTTTTTTTTTTAAAACTTGTGCAAAATAAACCATCAAATTCCCATATTGATTTGCCTAATACTTTTGCTGTCGTTTCGGGGAAAAAATACTGGAATTAGTCATTACAACCTCCGACAATCATTCAGTGAATACTTCGGTAATCATCGAGCACATTCATACTCGATACTTGGCATAAAAAAAGTGCATCATCATTCAATATAGTGTTTGTACGTTCTATAGCGAAATAATGAAGAGTGCGGAATAAAGCAAATTCTAGCTTGAAGCATAATTTCGAAATATTTCTTCTCTTATGATAAAACTTTCTCTGCGATGAATCATTGTTATCTGGTTCTGTAAAAAACTAGCTACAGAATTATGAAAAGTATTCTTTTGTGTTTCCGTTGATATTATTTAGTGCTCAAAAGTCTCAGGCAATAATTTACTCTATTGAAATTCAAATCACGTATAAATCATGACACAAGAGCCAATCGCATCGACAATGAAAAGATTTCTCTGTAGATTCATAGAGAAAAAGTATTCGAGTGAAAAATTTTAATTGTTCAAAGTAGTTTTTGCTTTTTCTGTTCAAATAATCTCTCGAAATTCCTTCACGTAATTTGTTATCTTCGCAGTATATATTCTTCGTTTGCTTTTCATCGTCGTACATCAGCAAATATTATACCTCAAGAACGAGAACCTGGTCGGCGAAGGATTCTTACAGAGTGTTATTGGGTGTCGTATTACCTAAAAAGCCACAAACTGCCATCAGTAAAGATCTGGCTCAGTAAAGAAATAATGTGCAAAACTTGTAAAGAGCTCGGAGTGACCGTGAAGTGTGTAACATTCTGGTAATAATAATTGCCGAAAGAAATAATGATCCATTTGTCAGTTCTTATAATCGTTAGTAAAAAAGTAATTGGAGCTCGAAAAAATATAGATGGACTTGCAAAAGACAAGAAAAAATATTCAAACTTACTCGACATTACTCGATATTACGACATTACGAGTATTTCCAGGAAGAGAGGAAAAAATAATGAATTTAGCCGTTTCATTGAACCGCATATAAACACAGATGCTAGATCTTCAATGCACTCGAGCTCATTCGAAACGCTGTAGTAATAGAGAGTTAATTATAACTCTGTAAGATCCGGCATATTTCAACACAACCATATACGCACACGAGCACGCGCGTATTCTGATGTTTCTTCTCTCTATATCTAGTTTTGACGTTTCGGAGAAAAACGAGGAATAAAACCCACACAACGTGCGTATAAAACACTTGTTTCCAAAAATGTGTACGTCACGAGAAGTTATCGAAAAATGTAGAGATTTAAAGTGCCGTTTAAAGAGACGAAGAAAAAATAAGATAACGATCATGCGTGGAACACCTTTATTTTACCTTTGTTTACGATGTACGGAGAAACGCGTGCGATACACGAATAATTCGCGATAATAGAAAAACTTGGCAGAGCAGAAAGAGAGAGAAGGAATATCCGAATTTCGCTACAGGAAATGTAGAGCATAACAAATTGAACGGAAAAGAAAAATCTATTCGTAAAAACACTTTCTGTCCTATTTTGTTCGAGAACGTGTGCAATTCACACGTTAGCGCGGGACAACGAGAGAAACGAGACGCGTCTGGTTAATAAAAAAAAAAAAAGTAAAAGGAGGCTGATATAGATAACTCAACAAAACGTAGGCTCGATTATTATATGTACACTACATGAATACAGGTATGTGTGTGAATTCATACACTGTCACGGAAACCGCGAGTACGCGGTTACACGCGTAAGAATCAAAAGAGAGTACTCAAAGAGTTTATATACCCGTGAAGCGGAGATCCGTTTGTCAGAAGCGTCGAGGCACGTCCCACTTGTCGAAACAACGATATATCGCCCACTACATTACCGCGACTACCACCTACGCGATAACAACGCAGCATATTATGATTATTGTACTAAAGAACAATAGTTTGCACAAAAAAAGACACTATCGCGGATTCCTCGTCTGACGGAGTTCGGTCGTTCGAAATGTGCAAGAAAATACTTCGAGCGACTTGTCACTTTGCCTGATTCTATTCCTTTCGGAATAGAACCCGTTTATATCACATGGGATGGATTAAACAAGAGGCTGGAGTGTAGCAAGAGTCGCAGGTATATTTTTAGCGCCACTCTCGCAATGACAGCTCGACGGTTTAACGCTCCAGGAGAATGTTAACAGCTTCAGCGACGTACTTTGGTACGATTTATTCACATAAAATATCTGTACGAACTCTTGTTTGCTCCACTTCGGACTTTAAGGTCCATAAGCTATCGTAAACGGACTCTTCGCTGAATCATGACACCTTATCGTCGCTTATCACGAAACAACGTCTCGTGTGCACCAATGTTCGAAGCACTTTACACATTATTACCGTAGCACAGAGAAAATACAGCACGACGAACAGTTGGGGACTAAGGACGAAGTTGGACTGAAAAAAAAATGTTTGCGCCTTCTGATGCCTGCGTACGCCCCATGGGAATAATCTAAGTTACGTGTGGTACACGTCTAGGAGGCGCGATCATGCAGGCGTCACAATTCCATCGTTATCGTTACCAGCACAAAAACATTTCTTAACCGCTTGCTGGCTCGATGATTCATATTTTCTAACTCGTGTAGGTTTTATTGTTCTTTCCAGCACCTAAACTTTATATGCACATATTAGAGTCATCATGAAAGTACGTTCATTTAACACTGGTAGAAAAAACAACAATCTACCGTTCTTGCAGCCGGCAAAGTAAATTAACCAGTTCAATCGCGAACCTGCTGCCACCAGCGGAACAAATACCAACGAAGAAATGCCTTTTTTTTATCATTGTTTACATTATATTCATTCAGAACTCCGTTGTGTACATTCTTCAATGTTTGATGTTACGTCTCAACATCATCGTTTACCTTAGACACACGTGTGTCCCAACGTGTCGAGAACTCGTCTCCTCAGACGTTATTGTTTAGATTTTTAATTTATTTATCCGCCAAAATGTTACAAGAAGAAGAATGGTCGACGGATACATCGAGAGATGGAACATCCCCAACAAATTTCCATCTTCTGGAGGATCCGCTAAAGCTGGAAAAGGAAGATATGGAAGACGATGAGGGTATGAGAAAATTAGAAAAAATATCGGAAGAGCGTTCCCTAAAGAGAAAACATTCGTTAACGATATCCGACAAAATAACTCTGCTCCAAAAACTCGAGAATGGCGTGACACCCGGTGATATAGCTAGACAGTACGGTATATCGACCGCTGCGGTCAGTAGAACGAAGAAAAAAAAAATGGATTATTTGTCTAAGGCAACCAACGAGATTAGCATGGAACAAAAAAATTTACGAATCACACAAAATCGAGCCTTCGATGATATAACGTACGCGTGGCTCTGTCAACAAATTTATTTAGGCGAGCCCATAAATGGCCCGATTCTCTGTGAAAAAGCTCTCGTTCTAAATGAAAAAATCAACGGACCGTCCACTTTCAAGGTACGCTTTATGATTTCCACTCGTTCCTCGCAGCGCTCCCAGTGAAAAACTTTAGCTTCTCTCCGAGCGAACAACAATTGAAGATTTGGTTTTATTTTTCAAGGCAAGCAACGGCTGGTTGTATCGCTTTAAAAGACGACACGGTATCAAGCATCTGACCTCCCAGAATGAGAAAGTTACTGCGGATGAGGCATCGTTGAAGCAATTTGTCAGGGGTCTGAACAAATTTATCGGCTTCCATGCCTACGAATATGTTAATATTTACAACACTGACGAGACTGGCTTGAATTGGAAATCTTTGCCATGGAAAAAAAATTCCTCGGACAATGAGATTTCCAAGCCCACTGACAAAGAACGAATAACCATTGGGTTATGCGCCAATGCGACTGGCACTCACAGAATCCCTGCTCTAGTTATCGGAGATCAAGAGAAATACAAAGTCTTTGGCGATGTCGCATGTTTGCCTATTGTTTACAAGAGTCAAGCAAATTCTCGAATGGACAGACCGTTATTTATTGATTGGTAAAACTTGTTTCATTATGCGAGCAGAATCATAAAGAATGTTGAAAAACGTCATGAACGTGCCCTGTTTTTTCTTATTCTTATTGCCAGTATTTGTGTACGTTTCGGAATTGCACAGAAATAAAAAGAACGAACGTTTTGACTCGAAAACGAAAAGATCACGGAAGCGTAACAGTATAATTAAGTTCATGATTCTTTTTATTCTCTTTGGATGAGAATTAGGAGAGGGACGTAAGCCCAAGCATGCATCCTCGTAATCAATCGAGGTAACGATTGTTATCTTTTTGCAAAGGTACACAAACGATTTCATCCCTGCTGTGAAGCTGGAGCAAGAGAAAACTGGGAACAAAGGAAAAGTGTTGTTGCTGTTGGACAATGCGCCTTGTCATTCCTCAGCTTCTGTGTTGAATTCGATAGACGAACATTTTTCCGTAATGTATTTGCCACCCGATGTAACAGTCGCGTTACAACCGATGAACCAGGGAATAATAAAATCGATAAAAGACCATTATCGGAAGACTCTAACGATACGTTTGTTACTTTCCAACAACATAGGAGCGGATGATTTCATTGACAATTTGACGATCAAAGATTGTTGCGAAATGATCGCTTGCTCGTGGCAAAGTTTTTCGTCTCCAATCTTATCGAAAACGTGGCAATCACTTTTAACCGATCAAAACATTGCTCGTGAGCAAGACTCGCCACCTCCGAACCCTGTGCTACCCGATGAATTAGCCTCTAGTTTGAATCAACTCGAAGATTTTCAGTTAACGGAGAGTGACGTAGAGGCTTGGTTGAACGAGGACAGTGGGGATCACGGTTGGGCGGCATTGACCGACGAACAATTAATAGCAGAAGCGATCGGTCCTGAAACCTTTAACGTCAACGTAGACATCAAATGCGAACACTACGACGAAATAATCCAAGAGCAGGACGAACAATACAGCGCTCAGGATGCACTGAGTGCAATCGATATCGTTTATAAATGGTATGAAAAACAACACACATGCATCCTCCAAGATCTCGAGATTTTAAACAAAATCAGAAACACGGCAATGGGCAAAGTTTTGAGCGAGAAATAAAACTTGTATAAATAGTTATTCGAAAAATCTCAAATGAACAACGTAGAGAAATACTCGTGCCGCGTCATGGTTGTAAAGGCGATACTAAATAAGATTTAGTCGCAATTCTTTGTATTAGTTTATGACAATATAATTTATATTTCAATCATCGTGTACAATGATAATTCCTTCGCCTCGAAATAATTCGATTTTTGAAAAATACCATATCT
This sequence comes from Hyposoter dolosus, assembly GCA_963921915.1. Taxonomy (NCBI): domain Eukaryota; kingdom Metazoa; phylum Arthropoda; class Insecta; order Hymenoptera; family Ichneumonidae; genus Hyposoter; species Hyposoter dolosus. The sequence goes on along the minus strand of OY998130.1, from coordinate 18,279,382 downwards.
TATTATTTTCTTCGAATTTTTTACTTTCGTTCTTTTTTTTTTTTTTTAAGCAAACAGAAATTTATCATACAGCATCATTCTATGTGATCTTTTTCAATAAATATAAACTTTATTCGTATACCGAATTCGAAACACATTTTCAAGCTGATTTTGTTCAATAAATATATCAAGTTTATTCTTGTTTCCGTATTCGAAACATGTACATATTCAGAATTTTGAATTCCCATCTATCTACGTGTGTATTTGCACGTATGCATAGAAACATCAATGACTTTGAGCCAATGATGAAAATGAATGTATAAACAGATCCGAATTCCATTTGACGTTTCCGAAGCATAAGAATAAGGACTCGTTAAACGTTTTCTTCGAATTGACATGATTACGTATCAAATATTTTTCGGTTTCGTTTCTCACATGTGTACAATCTATGCACAAAATATTTTACGTACCGAAAATTAATGAGTTGTTAGTGACGTGAAAAATTGTCTTAATTTACACAGTGGACTAGAAGCGTTTCATGATATTGATAATTTTGTTGTACAGCAATGACTTGGCATCCCTGCCCCATAGATAATCGATGTGGTTGAATTTCGCGTACTCGATTTTATGCTTTTCCAATACATTCGGCAGCGCGTCGGCCAGCTTGTCCACATCCTGTTTTACGATGAAAGAGCATTCATTAGTTTCTGATCAAGGTGAATGTCGCGTAATTATGAAAAAGTGTAAAAAAATAAAGTTTCGTGAGGATTCCTTACATTGGGATGATTGAGAAAATCGTTTTCACTGTAAAATATGGCGACAGGCACTTTCACCTTGTTCAACGGGTATGCAGGTGGCTCAGGTACTCCGTAAAGTTTAGTGTTCTTCGTCGATCCATAATCAAATTTTCGAAATATTCCTTAGAAAAAAACGATTTGTTAAAAATCAGAGCTAAATTATTTCGATTGACGAATACGAAAAAGAACAAAAATCAATGTACCTGATTGGATCGTTTGACTGTAATGGATGATTTGTTTGGCCGAGGCGCCGGCAGGAAAGTGGCCGAAAATAATCGGTAACATTGATTTGTCAAGCTGATCGCTACCGAATCCAGCGACGAGGTAAAACCAACAGGCGCAAAAAGTTTTGGTGAATGTGTCCGGCGCGTTTCTCATCAGCGTACCAAGAGCATAGGATTGTAACTTGTTACGGGGGAACCATTGGTTTATGTTGCAGTACGACTGGGCCCACTGAAACACGCTAACAATAAATATAACGTGAAGGATATAGAGAGAGGTGGAAGCAAGGAAATTTGCAGAAATTGTCGAACACACCAAAACAGACTAAATACAAAATTAGGGCGAGTTGGTTCAGTCCGAACGAAACCAGATCGTTTGAAAATTGATTTTTGCTAATAACGCGACAACAAATTTTTCCCAAAATAATTTCGATTGAGATTTAGAGTTGAAAAAAAGTTTTCAGTCTTGTTTTTTTGTTTTATTTTGCAATGTGTCAATAAGACCCACACCTTCATTACGATGTGAAGTGGAACGACACACTTCAACAGTGGACTGCGCTGATGGTAGAGAAAGGCAATTGGGGCAAGGCACACCATTCCTTTGACTTTCCCGTTGTATTCGGGACGTTCGCTCGCCATTACGAAAAAAGCTGTTGTGCCTTGACTGTAGCCGATGTACAGGAGAGACTTCTGTCCGGTATTATCGAGTATATAATCTATCATGGCCGGCACATCGTACAATCCCATCTCGTGCCAACTGCAATTCAACATTTACTCGTTGTCACCAATTTTCAAATAACTGTATATAATAATTACTCATTAATTTTTTGTCTTTGCAATATTTCGACGAATAATCAAGCCAAATCATTTCCAATGGAAAGAAAAATCAGTAATTTTTTTTTTTTTTTAATGAAATAAACGAATAAGATAGTGAAAAATATTCAAGATTTAAAAATCATTGCAATGTTTACCTAAAGTCCCAAAATTCTTTATCTTTAGTCGTGTATTGTTTGTGATACTGAGAGTATCGGTTGCCTCTTGCATTTCCGAGCCAAACGTCATAGCCATTGTCGCACAGTTCATAAGCTACAAAGAGTCGGATGAGTACAAAAGAAATGCAAGCGAAATTCATTGATCTCGCGATCAAGTTTTATGCTGACGTTCATTTTTTTTTTTTTTTTAAATTACCAAGTGCTTTCCCAGGTCCGAGAAGAATCCAGTCTGCGGAACTCGAGAGCAATCCATGATGAATTAGTACAGCTGGCTTCGACGATTTCTCCGTACTGTCGGATAAACGGAGCGGCGATATTTCCGAGGTTTTTTCGTAGCCGTTGGTCAATATCTCGTTGCTCGGTGGCTCGCGTATCGTTTCGTCCACGTGTGGCACATTAACGAATGCTTTTCCATTGTTTATTATCGTATCTTTATCTGGTTTTATCACACGATGTACTTCCAGCCGATAACCATCTTCGGTCCAAATAAAGTGAGTCTCCGGATGATAATTGTGAAGGCGAGTAAGTTCGGGCTGGATTAAAAAATATTCGTCATAATGATAAGAAAGAAAATTGCATTTATTGTAACGAGAAAAATAATCATCCATCAATGTCATTAGTTGAAGAATGAATGACAGAAAATATACAGGAAGTGTGGTGAGGAACGATCAGATAAATTATTAATTATCAAGGTCAACGAACATTCAATCTTTCAGGGCGCCCCCTATCGAAAGTCTTGCAAATAGCGTAAAAATGCATAGGACCAATTTTGTAGAGCACAAAATTACCTACAAAAAAGGTCCAGAAAAGACTTTTCAATTTTCAATAATTTAGTCCCGAGACCGTCACGAAAAACGATCCAGATTCCGAAGGTTGTGCATAACAGTTTTTAAGCTTGGTTTTACGATCCGCAGCTGGAACTAGGGAATAAAGAATACGGACTGTGCCTCTTAAAACCAAGTGCTTCTGCTCAATCTCCCATTGTACCACGAATGTGGGCGTCGAACGAGGCCGCATTCATACAATTAATACACAATTAGCTTGTGAGAATAAGGGAATTCGAAAAGAAAACATGAAAAATACGGTTTCTTCGTATTTCGCGATCTTGAGTTCATGGAAATGGTAATCCATTATGAAACACGCTGTAGATTCGTACGTATATGCAAAAACAACATATTAAAAAAAAATGATAACTTCGACGGATAGTATTGGAAAACAAAACAAGTCTTAAAAATAGTTTGACACGCTTTTGAAGTATAACGTGAAATATGCCTTCTCACTCTTATCATGGACGAAGGCCTGACTCATCCGTTATGTTTACATTATCTCGCTATACTTGCGAATCTTCCGAAGAATAAAAGTAAAAAAGAAGAAATATGAAAATAAGAGAAATAGCCTTTGTATACGCTGAGGCAACTATCTTTCTGAGAAGCAACTCTTTCTGTTCGTCCATTGTTTGCTCATCTATTCTCCTTTGTTTTCTTATTCGTACACGCATGAGTGAGTCTTCGTACTTTTTTCCACACATCGATGGCATGTTACGATGTTTGTTATTGATATCGTGACGTTCATATTGCAACGTTAGACTCCCCAACAAAGTGAAAAATTCGATATCTACTTTGTTATTGCTTGAATGGTTTATTTTTGGGATTGAGCAACAATGGACAAATGTTTGTGGGCTAGAAACGTTCCGAAGCTCGCTTTTCGAGGAGGTTAATTTCAGCGATTGTTACGATTGATCGAGATTAATTTCAATCCCATCATTTGGCAAATAAAGTCTTGATCGCGATTCGTTTCGTCGATCGAATGTGTTGCGTTATGAATAAACATAACCGGGCACTCGAGTAGCTTGCGACCTCATAGGGTTTTAGAAATTGCTGGATGAGCGGCGACGACTTCGATCCGATTAGAGGATCAAGGACGAACTTTGAATTCTAAACTGTGTTGATAGTTTGAAATGCTATCTCGATAAAAGATTCTTCGCACTTATCTCCAACCACCAATGGAATATTCGACGGTTCGTACGTCTGCCCGAGTGGTGACGAATTTCCATTTCCTGCTCTTAAACATGTTTTTGTTTCCACACATGTCGATCCATAGGTCTCGCGAAAAACTAGCTCCGCGGTTCACACTTTAGCGATAACACGACCTCGAGCTGTCGTGATTCATTGCCTATCAGGATCTACGATTGAAAATGATTTTCGATTACTCTTTCACGAGCTCAAAAATCACGTGCAACATTGCGGAGAAAATAATATTTCGTACTAAGCGTAATTTCGTACTAAAGCGAATTTAATCAAATTTTATGGTGACAATCTTTACCATCAAATACGATGACACAATTTTTTTCAAATTTTTCGTCTACATAGTTGTCGAATAATTCGAGTTTACAAAATGCAAAAGATATACCTATATACATATCTGAATCCTATGCTTATGCATGTAAACTCTAGTGTTCAATTACTCGAAAACTATGTAGAAGAAAAATCTTAAAAAAATTAGTATATTCATTTTTAATACTAAAGAATATACTCACAAAATTTCATTAAATCCTAATCATTTCGAATTTTTCTATGCTTTCAACATGGCAACATTGTTGTGTGTAGCCAACCACCCTAATTGCGAAATTCCCCCGACGTTATGGGACAATTAACACGATTCCAAAAAAAAAAAACGATTTTGATAAATGAATACGAGATTTTTTGTTGTGTTCTAACGATGCAGACTTCAATGACGTCAATGTCGTTTTCGTTGTCGAAAAAAAACGTCGGCTCGCATGAAAATTTTTCAAAGAAACAATCGTCAGCCGATATGTGCAAAGTTTAAGAATTTTTTCGCTTCTTTCGTCAATGACGCGACACCGGACAATGCGCTGTGTATAAATTGAATATGGAAAAACGTATTATCTCTCATATCGGCCAGTCTTCATCGAAGGTCTATTCGAACAACGCACACAACATACAGGATCTGCATACACGTAGTATTCACACGTGCATTTACCAAATGCGAGCCAAATGACGTGTCTCTTTAATGTTTTTCGTTTCCTTATCGTTTACTCGTCCACTTTTACGCGAAAATACGTTATAAGTGGATTTTTTGAAATATTGTATCGTTAGTTGAAAAAAATGCTATAGGTAATTAATACTTTTAATCTTAAAATTCCCCCCCTCCTCGCATGCAACGTGAATCTATTTTTCTTTGGAATCCAGTCTCGAAATGTGCCTCGATTTTTAGGATCTGGAAAGTTTATCCGCGACCCCACGTGTAGAGCATCGAGAATCGTGAGGTTTGTGACATTGAGAAAACCGTGATATTTATTTACACCGAAGGAATCACACGCAACCGTGGAAAGCACGTGTTGCAATCATAATGATAATACGCGTACATATTGAGATGTGTGTCAGGCAGGTGGAGGACAAGTTCTCGGGATTGTGTCAACGACACATTTCCATTTTTTCAGCTTTTATTGAGACCGCACAAATGATTTTTCTCTCGAGTATTTTCGTTAAAATGTGGACAATCGATTCGCGAGAACGTGTTGACACGATGGAACGTGAAAATTTAGGCGAAGGAAAAGAAAAATCAAATGCTTAACCCACCGTTGTCATATTAACTTCATCCTCGTTAGTAGTTTTGTTCATTTCACGAGCAGCTGTAGGTTTATATCTTGCCACAATTATTTCTTTATATAATGGAAGAAAAATGTATATGAAACGGAAGTGCAGTTCGTTTTTCTAATCAATGTTCTTACACAAACGAACGCTTTCTAAAATGTGTGCGGACGTTTCTCTCGTTGGTTTCCTCTCTCTCTCTCTATTCTTCGTGCTCATCACTCTGAACGCGGTCTATTATTCACTTGGTACTATATGCGCAGCACCCAATCGTGTACCAGCCAACTGTCAGATTCCAGACGATGACACACACCGCACGACGAAAAAAAAAATACGCATGTACACTCGTTTTTTATACCAAAGATATTATGATGTAATGTCCATGTCCAAAAGAGGATTTTATTTTTGTTGAGCTTCGTGAGTCTAAAACGAATTAAAATATTGGAATTTCGACGACGCGCACCATCCCGGTTTTGTGGGTCTTCGCTCTCTCTGGCCCTTTTATTACGTGTCACTTTACGAAACAAGCGTCTTTATCCAAGCAACATTTGCTTCAATCGATACGCTTGAGAAAAAAAGAGAATAAATGGTGAAAACATAAGAGTACCAGTTGTTGGAACGTCTACGAATCTTTTTCGATTCTTTTATTTTCTCGTCAAGTGACGGGATAAAGGTTAACGGAATAAACACTACCGACGTTCGTCGATCAGCTTTCAAAGAATTACTGGTACTGACTACAGTCGCTACAGTTTCACTTCACTGTACGATCGCTTCTGTTATGATCTCGAATCTCGAAGCTTCGAGCGTACAACGGCGCTACACCATAAGGAGGGGGGACACTCGTGTGAAGGGCTTACAGCGCGCGCACATCGCTGCTGTGTTTTTCCCTCTCTCGCGCTCTCTCGCTTTCGAAGTGTGGAGAGGGTTTCGCAAGAGCTTCCTCGCATTCTTTTTTCACTGTAGGTTTACACATGGACCTCGTGGATCTTCCCAATGGGAACAAAATATCTTTGGAATGACAGGCTATTTTGAAATTGTTATTTCCAGCGGAGTTTGTTTTTTCTTTTTTCGCATCGGGCTTGACGGTCGAAAATGGGGAGGACGACTGGACGACACCAGTGGCGGCGCTACCGTCTACAATTTTTGCGTGTCCTCTATACACGATTAATAATTTCAGATTTCAGTTTCGCGAGTTTTGTGCGGGAAAGTAGACGAAATGTTGAGCCATTGCTCGTACTAATTAGAAAAATAATACTTCAGACCATACGGGTTTCAAAGAAAAATCATTTTCAGAGATTTCATATTGCAATATGCGCGTTCGATAGAATATTCATTGGAGGTTCAAAAATATTCGAAAACGTTTCTATTTTATTAAACCCGGGTATTCGCACATGTGTACCTTTCACTTTTTCCGGGCAGCGTCCGATTTACGAAACACACGTGCCCCACCATAGGTTCGTCGGTTTTGATTGTAGTATCGATTGACAAACCTGCGACGAACAGCATGGCAGGAAGCGATGGACATGTGACGGAGTTGCGAAGTATCCCATCCAACAAAAACGTATGTGCACAAAAATAAGTAAACACTGCAATTTTTGCCAGATTTCGAATAATAATAAAGAAACACACTTCAACTTCGATCTCTGCCTATTGAAAAATTTTTCACATGTTTTCTCACCTGAATTTTAATCTGAAAACGCCGATCATTATTTTCTTCGTGCAAATTCGTTTTTTTATAAAATATGAAAAATCCAAATATTCTCGCGCATTTTCTCGAATTGTGATGATCCGATAAGGTTAAAAATTCAGTTTTTTCCGCTGTTTTTCGAAAGAGTATCGCGAACAACATGGAATATACAGAATAGCAATTAATAAAAGTCCAGTGCTCTGCAACAGCGGATGTGATTAAAATACACAGTTCATTCATGCGCTTTGAATGCTTTCTGCGTCACTTTTTTCGTGACACCGTTTACGGCATCAAAATCATGATTAATCATGTATGCTATTAATTCTATGACAAAATTACGACTGCATGTTTTTTTTCTACATTTACTGAAAATTACTCGTTCAATTCGCACGAGGAACGATTAAAATAAATTCAATTTTTTCCCCGATTCACCTTGAAAACTCAACGAACAAAAATATATATTTTTTGACAATACTCCAACGAATACTTTCGTATGTAAACACAAATTTGAGGAATGACAAGAGTCTAGTCAAACGAAATCGTTTACAGATAAATTCCAATCAGCCAATGTAATTAATTGCTACACTCGTTGAATCCTTTCACTTTTGTCCATTAAAATAGACACATTTTTAGCGTCGAACTCGAATGTTCCCAAATATTTCGTATATTTTTCATTGCACCCTTGTACTATTACAGAGAAAACTTTCAAATTTTAAGATATAGGAACATATATTGTCTTTCGAATGGTATTAGCGAATATTCGTATTGAATATTAAACGTAATTATTAAACTCTTACGTTTCTACGAGATTAGACTTATTCTTCGACGATAGAGTGATAACCCTTCGAGTGCATACTGGGTCGTTTTGACCCGAACAATTTTCTGTCACCGATTGTTTGGCATTCAATGGCATCGAATGTTTTACCATTTAATTATCGTTCCCGTCAAAAAAATAATGTCAGGGCCATAAAATATGGACAATTGACTAAAATAACGTCTCCACAAAAAAAAAAAAAACAAAAAAATGCATATTTACCGGAATACAACGGTTAAAAAAACGTCTTGGATCAGATTGACCCAATATGCACTTATTGGATAGAGAATAATAATAATAATCGTGATGATGATAATGTTTCTGATATTAACGATGAAAAAATCGATACTGTCGTGGAATGCGCTTTTTCCTGTTTTTGTTGTTCTCATATTTCGTGGATTTGGATGGACGACGTAATTTTTGTTTCCGCGTAATGAAAAACGTCACATCTTTCGAGTTTCGTGGCAGCTTAGGTTGTTTCTTTTATTTTTCGGTTTCATTTTAATTCAGTACTTTCGACACCATATACACGCGTGTGACGTACGTTAACGAGAAACGTCGCCGTTTATTATTACTTAAATATATATATATATTCGACTTATTCGTTTCGATCAAGGGCACACATTACCGTCGCGTTATATTTCAAGGTCGCAATCTTGTGTTTTTTTTCCATTATTTCGTTTCTTTCTCTCCTTCGTAATACTATTTATTTGGAGTCCGTTGTGATTCGCACTGAGAACCGAAAAAACAACTTTGTCGGTTTCATTTTTGGCTTATACTTTTTTTTTCTTACTCGTGCGAAATTCTCGCTGGTGCCTCGTTGTGAAACAAATACCTAGTTACAAATATTGATCTCTCTCGCTCTCTCTCTCTCTCTCTCTCTCTCTCTCTTGATAATTTTTCGGTTTCTTCACATTTATTAATAGCGATCGTAATCGACGCGATATTCGGCGCGTAAAAATGATTTCGAATGCACGATCAACGTGATCACTGCGGTGTTTTTTTCCTTCTTATTATAATTTCCTTTTATGTTATTGACTCCCGGAGCTGAAGCTCCGCAAAAGGTCATCGGACGTTGACCTGCTCGTCGGACACACAAATACTCGAAATATTATTTCGATATTATTTTCTCTATGAAAATAAAACAGCGAGAATCTTTCATCGGCATTATCAAAGTCGAAAATAATGACAGTTCATCTCTTCAAGGTTATTCGGCCTCCCCGCTTCACAGCACGTAGAAGATCCAATATACTGCGTTGAAGAGCATAAAACTCACGGGGAATATGATCCTCGAATATTTGTCGATAACGTTCACGTCTTTGATTTTTGGCATCGAGGCTCGTAGGACTGACGCTCCCCGACGAATCGCGTGCAATACCTGCACAGAATATTATCATCATTATCATATATCATTATCAAACGAGTTTTTCGCAAACTTAAGAATTTTCTGGCGAGACATTCGATCCGAAAGGTCAACGCTCGCTGCGGACAGAGCATTGACTTTTCCGAGAAATTGAAATTTCTGTAGATTTTTTTTTTTTGTCATTCGGTTGTCGCGGGAAAAAGTAAATCTCTGCGCAGCGATGACGTCACGGCTCCAAACACCATGGAGTCGAAAATGACCCCGTAACGGGTTAGAATATACAAAAAAAAAAAATAATCCTGACGTTTGCATCGTTGCAATGCAACGGAATTTATGATTTTATTCTATTTTTCGAAAGCAGAGCCAAAAATTAAGCTGCAGTGTTCGACTAAGAAAATTTTAGCAAATAAAAAATTGAGTGTCAAAGAAAAATTGAGGCGATTCCGAAAATCTAGAAAATGGTGAGTGGATAGAATATTTTTCTTTCAATTCCAACGGTGAAAACTTCAATATCGTAAACAAAAAATGACGCACAGGGTTAATTTCGTATTTTATAGAAAAATTGATTGTTTGTCATTGTCAATGGATATGAGGGAAAGTAAAAACCTTCGGTTTGTGCTGTCTCGGTCCTCGATATCTCAGACCGCTGTTCCTCCCGTGTACGTTGTATCCGGCGGTCCTCGCGATTCTAAAGCTAGGTGGAAATTTGGCTGGATCGTGATGTTGTTCGTTGCGAAGTCCTATCGTACCCGAAGCTCCTGAACCGCTTGCGATTCCGGACCTGCTCCTGATGCTTGGCAGTGGTGACATTCGAAGATCTTGAAGTTCTATTATGTCGGCGTCTGTCGTGCCAGGAAACGGCGAACTAGCTTTGCTGCCTGTGAAAAAAAAAAAAATATATCAATTTTGCCTCGAAATTAACTAGAAAGTTGTGCAAAGTAAAGATGAAAACAAGTGTGAAAAAAAAAAATGATTGATTTCGATAAATCAGCCGATAAAATGTGCAACTCGCTGAACTTTTTGCGTCACGTTGCAAAAGCGTGAATTAAAGTTTGAGGAATGCTAAATATTTGCTTTTGTACCAGACGTAATCGTCGTTGCTTTCTTCTCGTCTCCCTCCTTCTTCTTCGTCTTTTTTTTCGCTCTCGCCCCCCAATAAGTGTAGTTGACAGCAGCGTATTCCAAAAGAGCGGCAAACACGAAGACGAAACACATTACGAGATAAATGTCGATCGCCTTGACGTAACTTATCCGTGGCAGGGAACTCCTCACTCCGGTAGATATCGTCGTCATTGTTAGCACCGTTGTAATACCTTAACCGAAAAATCGATCCAGAAGCCAAAGAGTTAATGGCATTATTTGTGAGGTAATTAGAATGTCAATAATTAACGAATATTTCTTTTTCTTGCCCACAGAAAATTGAGTTTCCACTCGAGATGGTTGTAAATTCTACAAAAATGATTATTTTCAAAATCCCCCATTCATTTCTTTTCGAAATATTATTTCATCGTTAGACGTTCAAGTAGCAAACGTTGACAATCGATTTTTCTCACCGAGAGCAACTCTCGCACTCGTGGCTTCGTGATTTATCCAAAAGCTGACCCAGCTCAGCATCACGATCAGTATACTTGGCAGATAAGTTTGAAACACGAAGTAACCAATGTTCCTTTGAAGTTTGAAACTCAATGAGAGTCTCTGATATATGCCGGTCGCTAATCGTTCCTTTCGGTCGTTTGTCTCGTAACCGATTATCGTAAATTGTGGTAATTCGGCTTCCTCGACACCCCGAACAGGCGTTTCTTTCCAGTACATCACGACGTCGAGCACTGTGTAACCGTCTGTGAAAAAAATCATCATTCAGTATTTTCTTCACAGCCCGCCCGTATGCACCAAATTTTTCGTCAAATATTCACAAAATAATAATAAAAGCAACATTATTGTGAATTTCTCAAATTTGCTCGTCATTTAATTCCATCAATTTCTCACACTTTTTAATTGAAACCCATAGCAGAATTGAATGTTTCATAAAGTGGAATAATTATTAAATAGGTCGAGACTAAGCGTGTGGGAAAATGAAAGTGAAAATTGTAGGATCATCGTAAAAATGATGTAAACGATTTGGGCGGATTTGTAAAGATTTGAGAATTGGTGAACGAACGCCAAGTACAAGTCATCAAATGCAAATTACGTGTTACATGTAAACTCCGATATGTTGTAAGGCATATTATCGTTTATAGCAACGTTCGCGCAATAGCTCGACAAAATATACGAAGCTAGATGAGGCGAGAGTAGGCAAAGTGAGTGGAAGAGAAAGAGAGCGAGAGCGAGTAGCTGTAGACACCGGAACACGGGGAATGAGCAACGAGGTCGATCCTCGAGATTGGTAATCCAGAAGCGCAGCATCATCGTCGTACCGAGGGCCTTCGGGGTCATAGCTTAATGCATTTCGCGGTATAAGCTCGTATATAAAGGGAGATGCCAGTTTACTCATTCGGCTGGTCGAACTCGTGCCACGAGATTTCGAGATGAGCATGAATGCGAGCAACACCACAAAATATAATCAAACGATGAGATTACTATGCGGTAAACGTGTAGAGAACGCCATTTCACTTGATGCATTTATTCGTACATAAGATGCAAGCAGAAATTTAAAAATATTCCAATTACCAAACTGCATTTCGTGTAAACATCAAAATCTCAGGATTTTTGTTCTTTGAAGCACTTTCTCTGAGCAATTTTGCAAAAGTCTTAATGAAATTTTTTAATATTTTATAAAAATTCTATCGATTTCGAGCCATCGATAAAACGACGTCAGTAAAATATGCACGATGCACTTTTCCCCGAGACAATTTAATTGATTCGGAATCCAAATTGTTTTAATTTCTATTTGAAAAAATTCATTAGTCACTTTTTTAATTACAATATTGATCAATTAACTTACAACTCTCGATCTCGACGGTGCAGTTCTGTGAGTCCAGGGGATAGTAATGTAGGTCCATCATACATGCGAGTGTCGTAGTAAATCTCATCCCATATGTGACCGAACCATCGCCGGAGAGCCTGACGAGTTTATTGCGCTCGGTCACGTCGTGAAGAAAACTGTCCACAAAAAAGACAAATTATAGGCAGGCGGAGGGGTAAGGGCAAGAAGAAAAATGCGTCACGTGGTAAGATACGAAAATGTTTTACGATTCCGACCTGTGCGTGTATATGAAGAAAAAAAAAAGAAGATATTTCAGGAGCGAGGATCCGAGAGAAAGGGAGGCAAAACACTAAGAGGGCTCTTGCCCAAAGAGAACTATTTTGCATGAACCCCTGTTAACCCACATCCATATATATCATCCACGTAGGTAGAGCTTTTCTCTTCCCGGAAAGAAACTCATAGAAGAGGAAAGAGGGCCGAGGGCTTCCCACACGATCGACCGTTTTCTCTTCGGAGATAAGTCAAAAGTCTTTTGTCCTCGTCAAGATTTCGACAGCTAATGACACACGATTCAACGCAATGACTCTCAAATATTTTCAATACACAATGTATCATTTTTTTTTTTTCTTAATTACGATTCGTGGATATTACAGAATGACAGAAAAGTTGCATTACTTTTCATCCATATTGTATGTTCTCAGAGATCATGGCAGCAGACATTTTTTATCGTTACTTCGATAATCTGAAATACAGTTTTATTCACTATACTCTAATAGTTTGACCTTGGGTTATTAACCCTAGAACCAGGGTAGATATCCACCCCAGGCGAGCTTCGAATTACGTTCCTAAGTCAATTTTTCAACACTTTAAGGTATTCAAATCGATTTTTCACCAACTAACCCTCGTTGAAATTGAATTCGTTCTCCACCAAGCTCTTCGGCAGGAAAAAACAAAAAGATTCATGTACTTATAAGTCAGATTACTGCTTTCGGAACAATTTTACGAAAAAGAAACCCGTAGGGTAAATATTTACTCCGGTTTGTAGTTCAAGGTAGTACTGTCGATTCTAGAATTACCGTACAGAATTTAATAAAATTTAGTACAGTGGTAGATTCTGATAAGAAAAAGATCCAGTAAAATTTTCAAGAGGCTAAAGAGAATCAGAAAAAATATATTCGTATTGGTTAGTTTTATACATTTAACATTGAATTTTATGATAAATCTCAGTTTTCATTGTAAAAAATGAAATGTATTAAATCAATGTTAAATTCATGAAATTATCAATGCAAATATCTTTTTTCTGGTTCTCTGTAGTCTCTTGAAAATTTGACTGGATCTTTTTTTTATCATCATCTACTACTATATCAAATTTCATTAAATTCTGAACGATAATTCTAAAACTGACAGTACTATACCTCAGAGGGAAAAAATTGGGTTTGTAGTTGTAGGGTTAAGATTACATCTGGCTTGGAATAGTCCGATAATTTTTGAAAACCATACGCGATTTGCGATTAAATAATCTTTATACTTCTGGATTATTTGTCGTGTCTTTTTACCTGTTTTTGTCATTCGCAAAAAAAGTGTCCGGGACCCAAATCTTCTCGGCGAAATCGCCGCTCAAGGTGAGAACTTCCTCTTCCTGGGAAAAGGCCAGTCTCTCGTCCTTCCAATACTGATTCAAGTACATCGTAATCGTGTAGTCCTTGAATTGGTGAGATTCGTTAATTATCGATTGAAAGTTTTGAGGTCTGAGCGATGGACAAAGGTTTTTGTTTGGATATTTGTGCGAGGGTAATTTGACGATGTATTTTTGTTAATTGAAAATGAATCGATATCGCGTTTAGTAGGTCTAAGAATTTGCGCATGAGTTTACACATCAACGAAATTGCTGCCAAAGGTTTAATAAGTCGATATATTCATTGAGTTTTCTTAATGGAAAACGAGCTTTTTACCTTTTGCATACAAGCTCACACACGGCTTTCGAAAAAGGGAAAAATATCCGATAAAAAATGGAAGAAAAATGTGATCGAGGTCGAGACTGAATGGCATAGAAAGGGTAAAGAGAGCAAGTATGTAAAATCTCGAATATCCGAGAGTTTCCTTAGCCTCGAGGCTTTCCTTCGTCGTAGCTAATGGTGTTGGTAACCCTGGTGGGTGCGAGATACGTTCATCTCTCGAGGACACACACGAAGACGACGCCCAAAAGGTTTTTCAAATGCTTCGGATATCTGTTGTCCTCGTGGATAACGGATATACTCGATCGTGAATGTGTGTCTGTGTGAGAGAGACAGTATCTGTGTGTCTGGGAAAAGCGTGTGGATGAGGGATGAAGAGAGTCATCGCGAGACACATAGAAATTGCTTGGAATCTAAAAGGCGAATCCTCCAACTTAAAATCCTAACAGTTACGTCCTGTTTCCGATCACCAGCCTCGAGAGTGTGTATCGATCAAATAAATTACGAGACTCGAACGTTTTTCGAGCAACTCATCCTTTCAATTTTTTTTTCTTTCGACTTTAGACTTCTTGCTATATGTTTGCTACTTGGCATTTGAAAACCTTCCTTTCAATTCACTCACCATATTCACTTCCGATATTGCATCGAAGCTCGCGATCGTGAGATCCATACCAACCAGCAATGGTTCACCTGCAACAGATCCGGAAAAAGTGAAACAAAAAAGGGGACGAGTTCACGATTGAGTCACTGCAATAAATCGACATAATTAGAATATAAATAAATCACCGTCTCAGCGATTTTTCCATCATTTTCCAACCGAGTGTCTCCATTTTCATTTTTCCAATTCTTTGCCACGATTTTCTTCTTCCATACGAACACACAAAAACTTCGACAATACAATTTTTCCTTCAACAACCGCTTAGCCAGGCGGCGAGCACAGTAGCAATAAAAAAAAAACGCACAGGATTAAGTTTCAAACTGGAAACCGATTTTATTTCTCAACCTGCAGTCTTTCAATTAAAAAACCGTTGGATAATCCTGAGCTCGCGAGTGTTCAGTGCGGTGGAAAATCCTATTAGAAGCGTTTTATCTCCTTTTATTATCCCAGTCAGAAATAAAAATAAAAATTGCGAAAGTTTATTTTATAAACAGCGAAGAAACGTTTTTTCTTGAATATTGAAAATAATACAAAAATTTAATGCAGCAAAACGATGCAAAAGATCGTTCGATTACCGCGGAAAACCCCATAAATCGTCGCCCTCAAGTTTTTCATTCAAATTTATTATGAATTATGAATTACATTATGAATCTCGTGTCACGAGAAATAATAGTGTGACATGGAAAAAGGCACATGTAGTCGCGAACCTGCAGCGTAAGGAGATGTGCTGATGATTTCTGTGAGATAATGTTACGGGATGAAACCCCCAACAACGATTTTTTCATCCATCATCACGCAAGAGGATACCAATTTACGAAAAATTCTTTATCACGAATAACAAGTTCCAAAAAGAAGTTTGAGACGGCAAGAGAGGAGCAGGTTGAGAAAAATTGTTGTTCACAATAACGACGCGATTTGCCAAAATGATAGTAAAAAGTCTCAAGATTCTCGTTAAGTAAACGGATCTTGACAAGTGTATGGTATTAATCATCGAAATAATGGCAAATGTTTCGTATACTCACCACCAAAATTCGGCCTCAGACGAATATCGTAACCGTCGAGAATCCGCGAAATCGTTTGTGTTACATTTTCTAGTCGATCTGACATGGCTGTACCACCGGAATCTAGATAACCCCTGCGAAATTTTACCGATTATTTTTTTCATCAATAAATACTCGACGAGCCATCGGAATGCAGATTTTTATCGTGTCTACTAAGATTATTGTTGTCATTTTTATAAATCGATCCGATTCGCGATATCGGCAAGCTTCACTCGTTTCGGCAAAAATGAAGTAACCAACAAATTTGATAATTTCGTAAAAAAAAAAAAAAGAAAAAAAATTCAATCAAATCTTTTGAAATTACTAAACGTATGAAATCCCCTCACGAAAGACTCAACATCAAGAAAATAAGATTCGTATTCGCAAAAATGGGCTGCTGTCCAAAACAAAATGAATCCATGTTTCCCGGTGACCCAAACCTGGGCTGGGCCATTGCCGGGATTCTTCTCATTCTCTTGATGTATATCTTTGCAAAAGCTTGGCTTAGGAGGAATTATCCAGAGTCACCATTTCTCATGACCACTGGAGGCTCCATTTTTTGATCATGAATTTGTTTCGAAGTACAAAACGAACCCAGACCATTCCATCCGTAAGTTGACAAATCTTTTTCTAATTACCTGATAATTGACAATAATCGTTCATAGTTTATACGCTTATTGCAAAAAGAAAAAAAAAGAAAATTCCAAAGAATACCGTTGTCGGTTTCACGACAGCTGAACGGTATTTGCTGCAAAGTTGCGAAGGCAGTGATTTCAATCGAGGAAGTGTACATAGCCAACTCTCGTACTCATGTTCGACAAATTGATTTTACGCCCCTATCGAGTATCCATTCGAATATCGCGATGTTGCTTGACTCGTTGTTATTGTTATAATAATAATGACAAACGTGATGGCGACGACATGAATTTTTTGAGATGCGAAATAAAGGGCATAGAAACGACGAAGAGAAAATAATGAATTTTTCAATCAGGCAATTTCGAAACGGTGATAAAATTTGTGAAGAACGTGAATAAACTAGTCACTGAGGGGAATGAAATCGTGATTTTTCTTGAAAGTAAGTCAGACGCATTGTTCGTGAAGTTCAATGAAAATGTGTAATGGTGTCGAAGAAAAAGTGCGGCGCGCGGGGAGAGCATGTGCGCGTATCGTTGCGCGAAGATATTTGCCTTGAAAAATGACAAAACTATGTTGTAATTTGGCGGGATTCGCAGGCGAGTGTGGTACATTATTTCTTTTCGATTTTCGAGAAATGAGAAACTGAAAGGAAAGATTATGATTTAAGGGCACTTACCAAGCCGTGAGGTGACCCAGATGGACTATTAGAACCGTCAGGATAAATTCGGCGAGGGACAACGTCATCCTGCCACTCATTATCACCGACGTATTCTCGTTGTTGCGTCACTGAGCAACAGTCAATATTGTCATCTCAATGGACTTTCGTGCGCCAATTTCGCGCCTCGGCATCTCAAAACGTAAAGTTGCAGCTTTAACATTTTTTTTTCGATCATTTGTGGGAAAAAAACAAAACAAAAAATAATATAAGCATCAAACATTTTTACAGGCAGGTTCGTTAGCACGACTTCAAATTCATCAATGTTCGTTTTCGGTTCGCATTTTCGATCGATATTCCACTATATTTGATTATTTTGAACTTCTCGATGGAACGGATTTTCAAACTGAATCATTCGGTGTATGAAACACTCATCACAAACGGATTTAACAAGAAAATTCATGGAAACTTTCGACCTTAATAAAATGTGAAATTGAAAATAGGGAATTATGTTAAAAAGGGAATAAAAATACTTTTATAAATACCAATAAATCTTTACGATAGCTTTACGAAACCTTTCACGAGGTTCTGATTTCCAAGCCCATAAATTTCCCAATACCGGTTCGTCAGAATTGAGCAAAAAGCTGTTGAAAAGCGAGAAAATTCATACCTGATGAATGTGTAACGAATGTCACGTTGCCGAAATGAAAGTTTCGAGTCCGGAACGATGATTCGTGATCGTCGAACTAGTCTTGACACTGATATCGACGAACATTCGTCCTTCGTATATTTTTTCCAATTCTGCACTGAATTAACTTTCGGAAATGTTATGATCATCTGGTTTCTCGATATCGAGACGAAGAATAATTTTTTTCACTGTTCTCCATTGATTTGGAGTATTTCCGAACGAGAGGCTCGCTTGTGTGTCGAATGAGTGTCGAGTCAATGAGAGAAGAAGCATTTTTATAAATTCGGGGAGACACTGATTGCCTGTAAGAAATTTAGTCACTTGGAGCACATTTCTCGAGTAACAATATCACAAAACACGCGGATGATGAGGTCGAACGGGGGAATTTGATGTGTCACATGTATATGTGTGTCTGCACGTATATGCACATATGTATTCATACATAACAGGTACATACACGAGTGCAGATATAAGTGTGAAGATGTTCTTGTTTCGTGCGTAACGATTGGATGGATGACATTTCGTTTCTTAATATTGAAATAATATGGGGAAGAACACAGGCTCGTTCAAGAGAGCAGAGTCGATGTATTTTCGACAGTAACGTCTTCTCTCGAGGGTCGCATCCCTTTCGCGATAGAACCGGGTGGGTATGTTCGCGGGGATAACTCCCCTCGTTCTCTCCTGAATTTCCTCCCTCCTCTCCTGTACAACATCCTCGGCTTTCTCCCTTGCCAATCTTCGCTCCTCCATCGTTTACATTCCCTTTACCTCACCCGTTAGCTTCTCCCTCTCGTCTTTCTCTCTCAGACTCGTTCTAGACATGTACCAATGAAGAATGTCTGTGTGAGAGGGGGTTGCTAAAATGGGGCTAACCGTGCGCGGGCGCGAAATACACCGCTGAATCCCGAATCGTCACGAGTTCCTCCGAGGCGACTCGACGACCCAAAAATCATCATATACGTCAGCTATACCATCCTCGTGTGTATATACACTTTGGTACACGTATATGTCGTTGCCTCCTCGCGCCTTCCTCAATGTACAACATTTTTTTGCACTATCTTGCACTATAAACTCACGTACGTTAAATTCGAAACGACGTTCAGAAAGAATAACAAGTTTTCAATCACTTGAGGGGGCATATAAAAATATTTGTCCACACTTGACGGTTGAAAGAAAAGAAATACACAGTTCAACTCGGATAGAGACGAAAAAAAAACGAAGAGAATTGCATTTGCAGTAAAACATTAATAAATCGTGTCGCGGCATCGATCTCTAACTACTTTGAGTGGCACATTTTGTTGTTGTTTTTTTTTTGGCTTAACGAACAACTGATTTTTGAAATATTTCTGAATGAACTGATCTCTGAGATTTTTTTTTTATTATTCATTTCTCCGCAAGCGAAAAATGCTGATCGTTATCCATTAAATTCAGGAGATTAGCTTATTCGTGAGATGTTGTAGATTAATCAATTAGGCAAACTTTTTTCGGGGATATACAAGATCCATAATGCATCAAGATGTCAACGAATTCCGTCCCTTCCTCGAACTCGAGGACATAGCTTCCGGTCAGGGTAATTGGAACACTCCTCACCTGTATATGCAATTAAATGGCGAACATGCTTTTCGGAGCCGCTGTCGCCGGATTTCAGCGCAAACTGCTCCATCAATTTATGAATAAATGAAAATACGCTTGTGACTACACGTCGTCGTCTTCGTTAGAAGAAGATATCGGTGACGTGCATTGCTACTTCAACGCATTCACGTAAATGGTCGTTCTACACTCACTCAGTTATCGTTCAACTCAGTTTATGAAATTCTCGTAATTTCCAAGAGTCTCGATCGTTTCTCCCGGTATACTCGTGTGCTTTTTCGATGGATTGCATTTTTTGTTTGTGCTCGCTACGCTGCTGTCTATGAGACACATATCTTTTTGTGTCCTGGAAAGCTAAATTTTTTTTTGTCTCATCGAAATCTGCGCTCATCGAATTATTCTGTTCATTCCAACAATAATTTTTTTTTCCATTCACTTCGTTTCGTGGCTGAAATAAATATGCGACGATATTGCTGTTGAATTAATAAAAATTCCATTTTGTACGACACAGTTCATTGACCCTGCACATTTGGTTTCTTAGCGTTATAAACAAACCGGGACAACAAGAAGCAAAATGCTTTTTCGATCTATATGGAAACATGGAAGACAAAATTTTGAATTATTCTAATGATTCACAAAATATTGGTACATGTGATTGCGTTTCCCTATTGCGGTGCAACATATTTTTTAACTTATAATAAATCAGGGACTCGAATCCATAGATGCATTCATATGAAACGTGAAAAAACGATGGACAATTGTTTGGAAAATAGTGAAGAAATGTAACTCGTTCCAGGGTCTTTCGTATGATCGATAATGTTTTTTTAAATTTCATCGAACAAATCGTACAAATGCGTAATTCAATTTCATTTCAACTAATTCTGCTAATAATGATAATTCCCCACTTTTCATTAATAGAAGTAATCTGGCATTCAATCACTGGCCATTATCTTGAGGTCGAGGATCCGTCTCACTCGACCTCTGCTGGGCAATCGAATAGAATCAATCCATCCCGTCTATTTACTCGATTCTCTGATGACTCTGCGGTATTTAAGTATGCAGACGAGATTGCAAACTGAGCGAAATCCTCAAGAAGTTAAGTGCGAGATGCTTTGATGCTTTATGGAACTAAATGTCTATGTTAATAACGGTTATGGCGTCATTCGCTGTGTCTGACCATGAGGAACTTTTTCTACTAGAATTCCGCGTGTTATTAAACGCCTCGGTTTCATCGTTGCTTTTGTTTGTAAAGTGGCAGCGATGACGTGCTCGTTGGATGTGTTAACAAACATTATTTTGTAGTAAAATCGTGATGGATCTTTTCATATTTAAATATTCGAGCACGTCGTAATCCCGTCAACTTTTGGTTGCGCGGTGACGGGCTCGATATTCTGCTGGGATTTATTAATGTGAAATGCTTTAGAAAGCTTTCAATTACTGGGAACGCGAAGGGCTAAAAAATTGGCAGGTATTCGTCTCGCCCAAACCATTTCTGCTTTCGTCTCCAATTTACATTGGACAATAGCTCGGGATTGAATCGTCATAAAAAAAAACTTCTCGAGTACTATACGTATGCAGCATGCAGAAAGCTCGATTAATAATTGCTGATTCTGGCCTCTCCCTTTCGTCAAACTATTTTTTTTTGTACGTACATCCAGTGACGAGTTTTCTTCGGTTGCCCAAGGTAGCCATCTCCTGGATACGATACGACCACTTTACTTGAATCCTATCGGAAAATTCCTTGCCCGAGCAAGACCTAAACTTTTGCAGTACCGAACGTACCTTTGGACTATATACGTGTATATTAGATCCAAAGCAGTTTTTCACTTTCCCGGGACGTCTGGCATTTCTTCTCCACTCTCTTTCAATCTCACTGCTTCCACCCCCGACACCACTTCCCTTTTCGTTCTTTCTTTCTTTCTTCGAATTCCATTACAATAGTGCATCGCTATCAAATATTCCATGAGGAATAATATAACAATGACATTGGAAATGGAGTGAGAATTGTGATTTTTCAAAACTGTGTTTGAACACCAAGTTTTTAGCGGATATATTTTATTACAACTTTTCCTATCCCATTGTCATCTTATTCAGCATCAACATCGCAATTTGGAAAAAAAGTTGAAAAATAATTATCGATCGTCAAACAGTTCCGCATGAAAAAATTGTTCATCCATTTTTGTTTGAATTTATTACGAAGGAAAAATCAATCGGAATGGTCAATAAGAATTATTTATGATTTCCTTTATGAAATTAGACGGAATGAGTGTTTGAACTTGAAGTTTTACTGGCGCGATTTCTAATTGAATATTTTCGATGAGAATTATTGCATGGGAAATTTTCCAATGGTAAAAAATTTTGAACGTGGTGCTAAAGGATATTTCGAAAGATCGTGGTTTATCCTGCAGTCGATCATGACGTCATACAGCATAAAAACGTGGCGTATGTGTATAGGAAATTTTTCGTACAAAGATATTTCGGAGCTTGCGCGAACGGTATTTAGTTGCGCGGTCCACGAGAAGATCTCGTTTGAAGGGTAGAAGGGGTGGAGAAGGCTGGCATTGTGAATTACAAACTGGTGGAAAGGTGGGAGCGAGCAACACCACGCGGGATCTGATGCTTCGTAATGGTTCGTCGACGTCGACTCGCGTCTCGACTGACTGCCGGTGTGTTACGTATATATTTATAACAGTTTATTAACAGTGACTATTGTACGACGTGAAATACAACTAAGAATCTACTCATTACCAATCATGACGAAGATAACATCTTTATGCGTGTGAGTACGAAAAACACGAGCAAAAATCACTTTCTAATACAATTCATAAAACGAGAGTCAATAGTTTTTATTTTTTTTGTGAAATTTTATTCATTATTTTGAATGAATCATGAAAAAATGATTTTTCATCCATGCGTCTCATCAGTTTCTTTTGGGTTTGACATTTGGGCATAAATTTATTTGAACAAATAAAATATTAAATGAATCTCAATATTCTGCTCATTATATTTTAAGAATCGAGGACAATTAAGTTTATGTTCATTTAGCAACAATTTCTCAAGGCATTTCTGGAAATACTTTTAACAAAGCGAACTAATTGTAAGAAATTCATCAAAAAGAAAGGTCCCCTCCATGTTCCTCTATCGATAGGAAAAGATTCTTGTTTTTTTTTTAGTGCGATTCAATTTTTGTTGTTAATAATTTTGAACCAATTTGCTGCTCGCGGCACTAACAAAGTGGGAAATTATCGGCACGTTGCTAGTTGACCGTTGTCCAGTGTCTTTGGACATAAAAATAATGGATAATAAAGTATTGAGGAATAATTGAAAGAGAGAGGGAGGATGCTCACGATTAATAGCTGAAAGATAAGCGCGACATATGTGATGTGGGGATGGTGACAGTTGAGAGTGACGTGAATCTCCGGGCGCATCGCGGGTCTTGGCATTCTGGCATCCTGTTGTAACACTCTCATCTCCTCAGCTTTCGGTACACGGTGAAATTTACCAGCCTCTATCCGCAAATCAACTATCATCTGCAATAACCGCAGAATACGCACATTTGCTGCAATTGGTGCTGCAATTTGTATACATATACAAAACCAGTTTAATCCAGCGATTGAATTCAAATATTAATTAAGCTCTTCGTGAACTTCGATGACAATTAGTCGACATCCAAGCAAATTCTGATTTTGCTCGAACGTATCTATTGCACAGTGCACATACGTCACAGATTTGTTATGCGAATTTCACAAGTTGATTTCATTTTCGAATAATTCCATTAATCGTGAAATCGTTCCAATTAAGAAATTAGTATCGTTCATTTTTATTAATTTAATTCATTCGAGTTTTTATTAAGCGTAATTATTTGTGAAATTAACGTTTTTTTTTACTGGAGTTTTGAATGAAACAATACAATCAATTTTCTCCATGACCGCATGCGGAATGTTTCGTAATGAATAACTAGAAAGTAATTGTCCTTTCGCGTACATTTTCCCATTTGAATTGATGTATTGTATGTTCATTGAACAGTAGTGAATCAAGGGGATTAATGAACAATGTGATTTTCTTGTCAATGAGAAGGGTTGTCCTGCTTTTATTGTATTTAACAGCTGCGACATTTCGTTGGGATTTGAATACAACAGCGGGCACGCTAATGTCGAAAAGCAAATTTCCGCTTCAACGTACGCTACGCGATTGCCATTTATATATGTACGTCGTATTTACATAGACATGGACACGTGTGGATGTACATGGTGTATCACATTGTTATAACAAAAGAGAGTGAGCTCGATATTGCTGTCCGCAAACAGTCTCCTCCGCGTCTCTGGCGATACTTCCGGTCATTACATTTTATAAACTTTCAATTGCTATACATTTCTCTCGACCGCTGTGTGTTTCGTTATTGCGGCTTTTTTCGCTCACAAATTCGTGATTTTGTGAACTTTCATGACACCTGCGTATCGTTCGTATCCGAAATAACTAATCGTCGTGTTTCGTACCAACGGTCATCGAACTTTGTTCGCTTTATAAATACGTCACCGTCCTTCGCAGTCTTTTTTTTTTCAATTCAACTATTTTGAACGCGTTTTGATTTTCAGCATTTACTCTACTTCCAATTAGACGATACGTGTTTTGCAAGATTCACGAAATATCATTATTTGTTACTCGAGGAAGAGGCAGAACTGTTGCGCGCGACTTGAACTCTCGACGAAACAGTATTTTTTGTATTTCTTCATAGACTCTCGAAGACACTTGATCTCTCTAAAGTCGTCGATGGCTTGGAGGAGTCAATTAAACTCGATGCTTTTGCTACGGTTTCTTGGTTGCAATGGATTACTCAAATACCTACAAAATGCAGTTCCAGCTAACAGCAGTC
Source organism: Hyposoter dolosus (assembly GCA_963921915.1). Lineage (NCBI taxonomy): Eukaryota > Metazoa > Arthropoda > Insecta > Hymenoptera > Ichneumonidae > Hyposoter > Hyposoter dolosus. The sequence continues at coordinate 18,254,900 of OY998130.1, read as the reverse complement.
AATCCGGCAGAGAAAAACTATTACCAAACCCCACGATTTGTCCGATTCGTATAGTCTGTCGAGTTTCTTACGAAAGAACGTTCGGAAGTCCTTGTACGTGTGAGTCGATATGTAATTTTATACTGTAAACTAACGGATACGAACAACACACGTTTGAACTTTCACTCATTGGTAAAAAAGACTTGGGAGATAACTCGACAAGTTTTACGGAAATCGAGGAATAATCGGACGAGTTTTAAGGGGTTGGAAATAGTTGAAGGAATCAATGTATTCATCTCGCGAGCAAGGCAACTGCAAATGTGCTTTACGTTTTGCACGTGTGAGTGCTTCTGTTCATCCTAGCACAGCACTATCTCGGTAATGCTATTCTATATATAACTGTATTAGTCGTTCTTCTCGACGACGACGAAGTTGCTGCAGTTTCGAGAACGTAATGAGGGTGCTAACGTATTGGTTCATAGCTGGATCGTCTGTTATTTGTCGAATTGGCAAATCTATGGACTATTCATGAATTGTCGAACGTCCACTCTCCAGCAATTGGTAAGATAATGAAGAGAGATGTAATCCTGACTCGGAGAATATTGGCAGAGCGGAAGTTCGTTTTTATATGGTTTCTAATATATGTCCAGCTTAAGTCTATACGATGATGAAATTACTCAATTCTGTTTTGACCTTGCTTCGAAATTACCGAGAATCAAATGAAGGAAATAAATTTTGCCGACGAAAAAATGTCGTCTTTGCTATTTGTGAAAGTAATTACGACGTATTTTCCGTGCGATCCTCTTAAGGTTCTTCGTTCTTTGATATTTCGTCCCTTTATACCCTGGACTCAATTCTCCTTCATCGTCGATGCTCCCGAAGCTCTATTATTATTCTGTTCGAAGAATCGCTATACAGATTTCGTTTTTTAATATTATATCTTTTCGTGAAACTTTGATTGCTTCACGGAATGAATTAACGTTGAAAAATCACAGAATAATAAAGACGGCGGACAACTTTACTGATTCTTTCGAAAGTTCTCAGCAAAATGCAACGTTTAAAAAACTGCATGATATTTCTTGTACTTTGCAAAAAATGTTTGTATCATTTTCATATGAAAATTGATCCTTCGCTTGGTATTAATAACGAAAATTCAACTTTTCGCGCATTTTTTTTCGCATCAACGTTTCAGTTTAATGGAAAAATAGACAAAATTTTGTCCGGAAACTTTAAAATCCCATGCGGAATTCATTACAGCGCGGCCTTTAACCCTTCTCGTATTTTTGGACCTAAAAATTTTTGTTTTCTCGAATGACCATTGAAATTTGTCGCTGCTAATTAATGAGCAACTTATATAGGAAGGCGATCTGCTCCGTAAGATTCCAAATCGATGCAACGACTTGTATAGAATGAGGGAAGGGGAAGGTAGAGACGGGGGGTCGGATAAGAAGGCGAAAGAACAAGTGCGAAGAAATATAAGAGGCGCGAACGAGACATAATCGGCAAAATTGTATGATGTAACCAAGCGGGAAGTTCACTCGAAACGGTGACGTGAACCCTTTCACGCCGAGCGCCTGCTGCCTCAGCGGATGACGAGAGCTCTCCTTTCCTTTACTTCCTCGCCAGCCTAGCTGGGTAGCCCTCGTACGGGGGCCAAGGCCTGTATATACTGTATATATGCGCAAACATGTACGAGCCCTATAGACTTTACATTTATAAATATATATATATACCTTTTCATCTTAGGCGAAGCCAAGCCGTTACCTCGTCACGAGGACAGACTCGTGTCCGTCGATGAGCGCTACTCATCCCCAGAGACGGTTGCAATGGACGAACGGAACATTTCGAAGGATGCTTGGCTCCTTTACAGTGCCAGTCGCGTTCTCTGTCCTTGTCAATCCGTCTCTCTCTCTCTCTCTTTCTCTCTATTCACTTATTTGGCCTTCTCGCTTCCCTTTTCGAGAGCCTTATACAACGATCGAAAAAAAAAAATGATCGAAAGATCAATGGCAAAATGTACGAAACATGCCTTCAGTCTCGGTGATGGCCAAAGTATCGAAAAGGCTTATTTCGAGACTAATTGAAGTTTGACGTTATCAGCCAAGTCAGCCAATCAGCAAATGCCAAATACAAGAAGCATTAGTTTTGCTTCTCAAGGCGTATCCTTCAAGGCTTCCTAGCACTAATTGGTATATTTCTCCTATTCTGCTCATCCCTTCGGATTTAAAGGGTTAGACCGACAGTTTAGTCCTTACTCTGCTTGTGTCAGATTATCCTGCGATCTGTTGTCTCCAAAACTGAATACGTAGATTTGGTACTCTGCTTTACCTCGCAACGCCCTCGCATCTCGAGTCCATTCTGGATGCCCAATTCCTCTATTTGGTATTCAAAGTCTCGTGAGATCGTACCAGGAGCCGTTGCTCGTGGTGTCGTGCATGTGCGTGGTGGACTTGTCGAAGGTCGTTTGAATCGAAGCACGAATAAATCAGGACTCATTCAGATAATGAGATCTTGCTTGTAATTGTTCCGATGGACGAGAAAAGTTGATTGAAGTTTAGAGCAAAGATTGTGTAGAAATCGTAACGTCCCGAAAATCAACACGAAATATATATGAATTCTTTTAAATTATTGAATTGGTAAATGGTAAAGAGCAAAGACGACGGAACGCGAAAAATGGCTACAAATTGAGGAGATTCGCTTGTAAATATAGTCGAGGGTTTTTTAGCTCCGTCAAAGTTTGAAGCATATCCGTCGGTATTTCTTGGCGTTATTAGGATGGAGCTCGGCTATGCCGAAAGAAGCGGAATTCTGCGAGGCTTCCCGTTGTTGGATCCTCGGGCTATGTTCCTGCATGCTTTGCGTACCTCTTCATACTTCTTGATCGCAACATGGCTCTATGAAGCTGATATATACAGTGGTTTATAGCTGTACCTATTGGTGGTCGGTAAACATCATGGTTCTTCCTTGCTCTTGGAAATATATTGGTTGGCTTCCTAACTGGTCCGGTATATACTATTAAACTTTAATATTTGTTTTGGTATAGATATATATGTGCCATATGTGAACAACGTGTGGACAAGAGTTTCGAAATCTCTTATTCGAATCGAGAGCAACAGCACGACTGTGTCGTTCAGTGAAAAGCTCGTGGAATGTGAGATTCGAAAAAAAAATTCGATGTTTGCAAAGTAAGACTGTTCCCACGTTACACGACGAACTTATTCGTCATTGAGAACGTTTTGATAAAACACCTCGTCGAACACGATGTAACGTCGAATTTTTTTAGAGTGAAAAAATAGTCTCATTCGTTATGTGTGAGATTCCCTGATTTTTCATGGACTATCTGTCGCGTGAAGAAAAATTCAGAATGTCATATTTCTCCGGAGAAATCGGAAGAGAATGAGAGAATAAAATTTTTCATCCGATTGATCGACAGCCTGCTTACCGTCGTATTGCCCCTTGGGATGTGTCGGAAGAACCATTCGATTCGGCCGAGATCGACTTGGCCCCTGGCCTCGCTTCTCGTCAACCAGTCCATCGAAAACTCGGCATCGTCCTTCCCATCGCTACCATCTACGACTCTCATCTTTCCTGATACTAGAATCACCCGAGCCACGGTTAACGATGTCGTCTCTAAAAATATTACAATGGTTCTTGAGAACCTGCTGATGAATTACGAAAACAGCCAACTCCCGACTCATGGACAGGGTGAGTGATCTTGAAATCTTCAGCATTCGGTTGAACTTAATTTTTAAGGGCTATTGTTTGATCAAATTTCTCAATTTGTCTGTGGACCAATTTTCCATTAAGAACGCAGTGCCATGCTAACGAACGTAGAAAAAATTCGTCTGGACAGTTCGACGAAGATTTTTTTTTAATTTCTCGATATAAAAGTAATTTTTTATTTACATTTAAAAATGAATCATTCCGTATATTTAAAAATATAACGCGCGTTACATCATCGTCTGGAAGAAAAAAGAATCGATTGCATTAAAACGAAGAGACTTTAGTTGATGGAGTAAAACAAGTTGTAAAAACAATTTAATTCAAGAATCTTCAAAATGTTCGATCTCCTGAAAACACCAACGTCATCGTAAATTCCTTTCCCGAGAAATCCCGCAACGGATATTCGATCAATTAATTCTGATATAAATCCGGCGTTGAAAAATAATTTGGGGATTCGTTGATCGCACACACGAGTAGGTACAAACACTACCATCCGAATTATTTTTCTATGCGGGTATCCGAGAGAAGAGCATGGGTGGATGAACGCCTCGATAAGTACTCAGCCAGCATACTTTTCCTATTTTTTTCGTCCAATAATTGTTCCATTTTTTATTGGTTTTTTTTTTCTGCGGAACCATAAGCTTAAAAACTCGCCGCTGGATGTAAACGATGCGTTGGCTATAGTAAAGCTGTCTTATCAATTGTAAAAATGCTCATATAAATTATTCCGATTGATATGGCTAGCTGAGACGTTTGGACGAAGTCGATGACAAGGAGCATGATCATCCACTAGCTGTCTTTGGCTTATCCATGTGGATATATACTTTAAACCATTAGCTCGGTGTGGTTTTTAGAGACTCGGAACCTCCGGAGTTCTACAGTCAAGTTGGACATCAGCCAGACGAAGGGAACACTGGTATACTGTCCTCACGTGTTCTCTGCTTGTGGATATAACGTTCCGTTTGTTTCAACCTGCCGAGTCTCTCATGGATATGCGTTTTGTTGCGATTCAGTGAAAAAAAATGTCTCTTTTTTTTTCTCTGTAAATCCAACACGATCCTGGGGCTTTTCTGTACTATTATTTTTCACTACTACTACTTGCTGCTATGTCTGCAGCACTGTGAGAAACTAGTGTATCGATCACGCAGCCAGTCTTTCGAATATAATCGAGTTATTCCATCATTTGAATCGTCCAAATGCTCGATTAATCCCATCATTTCTTTTCTCTTCCAGTTTACCTTTTTGATTTTCGGTTGTCTTTTCATTTTGTAACATTTTCCTCAACGCAGTGCAGAACTTTCTGTCATTTTATATTAATCACAACACGCAGGTACATCACTGGACGCTCCTATGTTTTCACCACTCTAAAATATTCGAAACATCACAATTACTTATTGTCAAGTATAGACATTGACAGATTGTAATTTAAACGGGAAATAAAAATATAAAAATAAAATTTTATATTAAGACAAATTTTTTCAGGCACTCCGACTATCGTCAAGACCAACATTTTGATAAGGAGCATGGGCCCTGTTTCGGAGCTTGACATGGTGAGTAGGTTTCCCTTCGAGAAAAGTAATTCGATCATAACAACGTCATGTCACTTTAGTGTGGAGTACGTGTATGCATTTTTTTTTTTATTATGCAATTATGCGCATCGTTCTTTAGTTAATATTAATTTTTCAGTAGAAAATACAGATCGATTATCCAAAGTTTTTTTTCCAAATTTTACCCGAAATAAATTTTGATACTGTTGTTGATAAAATTTTCTGATGGATTTTAATTCGGTGAATCATTTTTAAAGTATTTCCTGAAGGACGGTTCGATAAGTATATGAATTGAAAATAAAACGAGAGAATAAAGTTCATGAGATTGACTATAAAATAGATCATAATTGTCGCACACCGCTTAATTGCGAGTTAACGAGCAAGCGGTTAATGAAATGAGAATAGTTCGGTGGTTCCCGCGTAAGAAAAGTTTTGGGTGAATTAATTGACCTCCCGATGTTTCTGTACAAGAATAAAGAGTCTGAACAATTTGGTTAAATTTCCCTCGCAGGACTATTCGATGGATTGTTACTTTCGGCAATATTGGCGTGACTCACGTTTGAGTTTTCTTGGGCCAATAAAATCGCTGAGTCTTAGTATAAAAATGCTCGAGAGAATATGGCGACCGGATACTTATTTCTACAATGGAAAACATAGTTACGTTCATACAATTACCGTACCTAACAAACTTTTACGAATTTCTCAAGATGGCGACATATTGTACTCGATGAGGTAAGTCGCATCAACTATTCCGAATGAATCTAATGACCAACGTTTCACGATTTCACTCTTTTCGTCCAATCCACATCATCGACGTGATAACAAGAATTTTGCACAAATCTGAACAAACTGTCGACTGATCGAGATTTTCTCGTTCTAAAAAGAATCGTAAACAATTTAACGAATTATCCAAATTGTGCATTTATTCTTCTTCCATCATTTTTATATTTTCGTTTATCACTCTCGGTCTAAAACTTTTGCATATTTATCGCACTTGTTTAACTTCATTTGTATAATTAAAAAAAAAATAACAGACTAATTAACAGATAATTAGCAGTCGGTACTCTCGTAGTCGCCGTTTTGAAAAATATCTTGTCTTGTCTTTACGACGACAATTTTTTATCAAAGATTATTTTTTTAAGAATCGTTGTATTGTTTTGATTTGATGTTGATTTCTCCGCGTTTTTTTGAATATTCAGCACCGAGAGCCTCGACTGCGTATCGATATGTAACATATTTTTTGAATTAATCGTATTGCGATCGTAAAAATTTTTATCAGCTTCTTGAAAGTGTCGTATAAATCTCGCAATGCAGACTCACTATTAAGGCGAAGTGTCCGATGGAGCTGAGGAACTTCCCGATGGATCGGCAATCCTGTCCGCTGATCCTTGGGAGCTGTACGTGGGAGTACCGAGTTCCCTGTTTTCTCTATTTGTCGCTAATCGCTTTTAGCTAATAGATTTTCTATTCATTCATTTTATTTACATGAATATCCGTCGCACGCTCGTGTATATTTCAATGTTATAAAAGTGAGGAACTTGGATCTCAGTTTATCGCTGTACCACTGAGCTTTGCGTCAAATTAAGAACCAATTAATAATTATTCAGTTAACATGAAATGTAATTAATAAGGCACTTTTTTATATTTGAATGAGAATGAAAATATTTTCATAAAGAATGCCTTAGAATGCATAGATCTTACGATAGCATTATTTGCACGATAGATCAATAACTCAAAAACTTATAGAAAAGATCCAATTGCAAATGCGTTATTCCGGTGGTTTTTATTAAAAATAACAAGAGAACTTCCAACGTTGAATTCCCAAATTTCAAGTCGAAAAGTTTTCATGTCCCTGGTGTAAAAAATTAAAAAATATTATCACTTTCTTCGTCGAAGTATTTCCAAGATTTCCAGAATTCACCGAAGAGTTAACTTTTGATCGTGACTGTGACGATAATATATTGCGTCAAGATGTCAAAATGAAGGCAGAATGTTTTTTTTTCCTCTCATTCGTTGTTACCAATTGGGAAAAAATTTAATTTTCGTCGTAGCAGAGAAAAACACCAGTTGAATGTACGAGCGCATGCGAACCAATGCAGTTGATATTTAGCTCCCATTTTCTTCCGGTATTTGAATCAATTCCCATGGATGTTTTATTTTCTCGATCGACTCGATCGTCTCTATACTACATACGGCATGCTATTTCGTTTGCAACAGCTGGTCCAATTTATTGCGATATATTCATGAATATTTCTGTACGACAAGGTATACGTACGTACATGTAGATTCGAGGATGCCGCGTCACAGCATCCTCGTGTATTCTCTTGTTTTCCTGCAGCATAACTTACAGTACGTAAGGAGCATGTAGTAATCAAGCGAGGGAAAAAATGTGCCTTGTTTGCGATGGGCAGGAGGGCACGGAAAATTTGGACATAAACTTGCAGGAACCTCCATAAAAGGTAAAATACTCTCGCCGAAATTTCAGACGCTTATACATCGAGACAGTTGGTTTACGAGTGGCAGGAAGGCTCGTCTGTAAATTTCGAGCCTGGTATGGCACTTTCCCAGTTCGATCTCATGGGTTCACCTTACCGAAATCTCACCTACGTTAGGCGCGAGGGTGAATTCTCGGTTCTCCAAGTTTCCTTCAATCTTCAACGAAATACCGGATATTTTCTCATACAGGCGAGTACACAAGGGCAGTGCAAATACATATATATATATATATGTATTTTTGGAATGCAGGCATTTTGCTTTAGGCCAAGTTTGAACTACAAAAGTTGACAAAAAAATTGTTCTACTGGTACCGAAGAGTCTTTTAAAACAAAGCAGAGTTTCTGTTGAATTGGGACGATTGGAATTTTGATATCTAAATGCAAATAAAACGTAAACCGTTTGGCAAATTCCACATTTATTGTAATTCATTAGCGTTGGAAAAACTGTTGAGAAAACGAAGCTTCGCTGGGATCCTTCATTTTAGCGAGAGGATCCTTGTCTGTGTTATCATTTTTTTTCGTTCTTACTTTTTAATGGATTCTTCGGGAGTAAAGTTGAACGAATCCTTTTAATTCCGCAGGTGTACGTACCTTGCGTTTTAATAGTAGTCCTGAGTTGGGTATCATTCTGGATACATCGAGAAGCAACCAGCGACAGAGTGGGTCTAGGTAATTGGCATCGTGCCACCCAAACCACTGTTCTTCCAGTTTTTTCCCATTTTTTTAAATTCCTGTATATACATACGGTTGCACATATCCCACGTTCTAGAGGGCCGAAGAATTTATGGATAAAAACGAGAGACGCGCGATCTATCTCTGCCCAAATTTTTTTCTTCTTCTACCCCGTCTCCTCTTTTTTTTTTACTCCGCTTTGTATGTGTATGAATTCTTGTTTCCTTCGTTATTTTTTTCCATATTTTTTTTATGCATTTCTTTTTATTTTCTCTCTGGAAAGGCATCACGACTGTGCTGACTCTGTCGACGATAAGCCTTGACTCGAGGACGGACTTGCCGAAAGTCCGATATGCCACCGCTCTGGACTGGTTTCTGCTGATGAGTTTTGGCTACTGCATCGCGACCCTACTAGAATTCGCGGGCGTTCATTACTTCACTAAGGTAAATAAATTGCCCAAATTTCTGGTCGTATTCCCTTCCGGCCACGCTCCGATTATTTCCCCCCGTTTTATCGGTTACATTTACGTATACGCGCACCCATATTTCACTTTTTCAGCTGGCTGTACGTTCATTTGATAAATACCAACATTACGCTTGAAAAATTATGGCGAAATGATTCCAGAGCCTTTCGTACCATTGCCAGAAACGTTAGACCGCGTTGATGAAAATTTGCTTTACGAATATTCTTCATGAATGAGTTCAATTTCCATTCGGTCTAGATCGGAAGTGGCGAGATACCTTTGGACGAGAGCGAGTGGGAAGACTGGGAAGACGTCACGACTATCATCGATAATAAACAGGAAAATCAGTATAACGAGGCGTTGAGCCCTATCAACGCTCGCAGTCCACAAACCGTCCATTCGGAAACCTCCATCAGTGCTTCTTCCAGGAGACGCAGTTCGGTCCTATGCGCTGTCTATAACGTGAGCAAACCTCATCCTCGTTTAAACATATCTATCATTTACACAACGTGTCCGAAACTCCACAGCGCACTTTCTCACGAACTTGACAGATTCAGCCTCGAAGCTACGGTCAGAAAAGTGCGTTTTTCCCTTTTTTTCATCAATACTTTCGATCGGGTTTGTATTATTGAATTCGTCAACGTTGTTTCCAGTTGGAATGGCAGATGCGCGAGATACATATTAACCAACTAGTCACTGATGATTTGCCAACAGGCCAGAAACTAAAACATGAAAACCAAAAAATTTAATAAGATCCTCTCTTTAGAATTTTCTAGGGGAAATAAATATTTCTCACAATTCTTGAGACACCCTGCACGTTCGTATTTGGGTTTAACGTCAACATGCTTAATCCTTGTAATATACACTTGGTTGCTTCTGAGCCGAGTCCAGAACGCTCCATCCATTCCTGATGTATCAGGAAAGCAGAAATTTAGACGAAATTCATAATCCTTTGTCTCGCGTCTCTAGTTTAAAGCTCCTCGTTATGAAGAAAATGTGCATTTGATAATTTATGTCTGACTTCCACGAAGCGTTACTACTGCTTTTTTTTTTTTTTTCGTGTTTCATTTTGCACTCTATCTCAGGACTCTTGATATCAGAGACTTCATGGTGTATTTTTGGATTGGATTGCAGCCGGATTCGACGACACTGGGAATGAGCACGAGGTTCACTATATCGGCAGCAGTTACGTGCAAACCGTCTACAATGGAGAGACAAACGCAAACGGAACTATGCTTGCCCAAGTGGCGACAGTTTTTGTATTGTCTTGCAGGCGATGACGCTTTCAGGTAAGTAACTTCCGGTTGAAATATATTTTCTTCCAGGCGCCGCAACAAATGTGCTTCCGCTATGCTCGGGAAGGATTTTCATGGAAAATTCATTCTTTTTCGTGTTTGTCGTACGAGCTTGAAACCGAAAGAAAAAATTGGTGGAAAAAATGTTGTTGTCGAGACAAATGTAGAAAGTCATTTGACACGGAGAAACGATATTCGTTGACCAACTTACCGTTGAATTAATAATGTATAAACATTGTTGTCTGTATTTTCCGTAAAGCATCTCGCCCTTAAACTCGATGCTTTATATCCGTAGGAGACGACGCGAGAGAGAAGCGGCTGGTGGGTGTCGAAAGCACGGTGAACGAATCGAACGACACATCAACAGTGTTTCGTACATCGATCGAGTCGCCAGAATCGTATTTCCGGCTTCTTTCGGTCTCCTTAATGTTTGCTATTGGGTTGTTTACGTCACGTGTCAAGAGGAATTCAAGTGGCAGGATCCACCGATTGGTTCGATTTAACGGACGACACATTCTGCTTTGTTACCATAAATAAAATATATCAAGTGTATAGTGAAAATATTGTTGAAGTGACTCGAACAGGTACAAATATCTACTGTGTACTTGTTTAGAAATTTGTTTGAATGCACGTGGAATTAAAGTAACAATTCATACGTTCGATCGTTTGTTCTTGCCTCGTGCGCAACCGCTAATAAGATATTATTTCCTCATTTTTTTGAACGTTTGATAAAAGTTGTAACTTCGTGCATCGAGCGATCGAAGTTCAGCCAATGAAAAATTTGCACGACTCAAAAATCATCTTTACTGTATTCCCACACGTACGAAGATGAAAAAATCTTTGATCGAATAAATTTTATTTACAGAAACATCTCACGAGTACTTACTCCAAATTGAGAGACTTTTTTTTCATAATTTTTCGTCTGTCGGAATGGAGCGTCAATATTTATGACGAAATTGATAATTCTCGGTTTTTTTTTCTTCATTTTTACGTGTGTTTTCGTAACTTGTGGTAATATTTTGTCTCAATCTGCTGATCAGGGTTTTGGAGTTATGTCTTCGGACATTGATTGTTGCTTTCGTCTGTTTGACAGCTGTCATATTTGTTGCTAAGTGAGTTTCCTTCTTTGCTTATTTTTGTAAATAAACAGGAAATCTTCGATACCGACATCTATTACGTTTCGTAGTTCGCATCAGCTGTTTGGCAGTGAAGGAAAAACGTGTTGAGATAAAAACATTGCGCAGTAATTAAAAAAAACTCGAACGCGGTACGAAACGCGTGAAAAATAATGAATCTCGCATTGAAGTCCAGCTGGTCGCTGGTAATTAATTCAATTGAATCATTCGCCACAGTTTGCAGCGTATGTGCATAAATATATACAGCGTCGAAACGACTTTTGGTTTTGTAGGTTAGACCTTTAAATCACGTAAGAGCGTTTTCGATGAGCGCGATTACAGCTGGACCTCACGATGACGGTCTTCATCATCCCGAAGGTCGTGAACCGAGTATTCCACTTTATGTAGAACGGGAAGGAGAAAGTTCGGAACTCAAAAGAGCAAGGTAGGATTTACACTTCGAAATTTTGAGTTTTTATCGATCAAATTGGATTTTCAATCATTTTCCTAAAAAAAATCACGTTTTTTTATAATAAAATGTATTGAGAAAATTGTAAGTCGATGCAGAGGGATAAACATTGAACGATTTATAAGAAAATATCGTTATAGCAACTTAATCCTTTTATTATTATCCAAGTCAATCGGAATAAAATGTAAGGAGCGAGAAAAGTTGCGGCCAGAGCCAATTTAGTGAAAAAAAAAAGAAAGGATATTTTATGGGATTCGTTTCAGATTGGTGTATCAGTCACGTAAACGAGGAATGCTCGAGAATGGTTTGGTATTGAGTACTTTTGCGAAAAAGTATTTGGATACGTTCGACGACAAGCAGCTCAGGATGTACGATGTGTTGATAAATTTGCCAACAAACGATTGGGATCTTTTTTACTGGGCAGCTGGAGTAAAACCAACGCCCGCTGAGTTTGATCACGAAATAATGGATTTGCTGAAGAAACATGTTAGAAACGACGATCGTCAGGCGAGAATCATGCAGCCGGCACTTTGATGGTGCCGACGCAATAGTCATTACGTAAATTTGTAAGGAATGCAATGCGTATGTGAAAATGGATGAAAATCCGCTTGGAAAACGTTTTATAAAAACGTATGAAAAAGATTGTATTTATTTTAGTTCAATATTTTATGTACATGTTTCGAGACGTATCATTAAATAGTGTTTACGAACAGTTAAGGGAAATGACGGACGAAACAAGTAGTTGAACGTTAGAAACAAGGAAAACGTGAATAATTAAAAAAAAACCTCGATTAGCACGAGTGAACGACGAAAACTGCGTACTAAACGACAGGACGCTGTTCCATGTTTTACGAATTCACGAAACTATGATACCTCATAATCCTACATGACCGAACCGATGTGGATCCATAAGGAATTCCTTCTTCTGAGTAAAATCGACGAGCCCTGCTCGACTCTTCGTTACAGCACGGCCCCTGTTTGATCGAGACGAGGCTGAACCTCTTGACGACGCCGAACCTCTTGCCGAACGTGCTTTTTGAACTCTGAAAATTGTTTCGTTTCATTTTTACGTTTCATTATTGATGAACGATTAGTAACCAGAATTTGACTTTTCCCGCTTACCCGCTACTTGCTCGGTACCTCTTAGCGCCGTTACCACGAAAACTCGTATTTTTTCGTTTTGTTCCGCGACCTCTCCATCTTGATTTCTGTGGCGAAGTTTTCGTATCGATCCACGTCTCGTTTTCTTCGTCCTCTTCTTCCTCGTTTCCTTCGTTCAACAAAACTGAACAACAATTCGTAATTAATCGTTTGAATTCATTGAATTTGTAATTTTCGAAGTTGTAATCTTGAAAATCGTTGGACAAAAGAAAATTTACTGAGTTTTTCAGCTGCGTATTTTTGCGTTATGTCGAGCAAAGCTTTTCCGTATTTCTCAAAATTCGCTTTCGTCACGTGAGGAATTTTTAGCATGGCTTCTTCCGATTCTGGCAACTGTTGACTCATTGCTCGTATCGCGATCATGTTCATAATCGACGACGCAGAGACATCAAGAGCCCCAGCTATTCCCTTCACGATCGCTATCAATTCGCCGTAACACTTGTCCTGCAATTCCTTCAGTATTTTGTTCACCGGCTGGGCTTCGGTCGACACGGTTGCGACGCCTGTAGAGCTGCTTGCCGAAGATCGCATTGAGAAGAGCACCTGATTGTTTATGATTTAAAAAAAATCGATTACACTATCGTTCCGTCGAACTTTTGTTTTCATAAAATAAAAAAAATCATTCACTTTTTTCTCGTACTCGTTACGGAAATATTTAATTGCAAGGGAAAAAACTGGGAATTCTCAGATCCTGTCGCCTGAATAATGGCTTAACCTTGAATAATGACAAAACGCCAGAACGGCTCTGAATGCTCTGTCTGGCATAAGATAAGGGGCAAGGATTGTGTGGGTAAGTCACAGGTTCATGACTCAATACGATTTTCGTTGGACATTTCGATGGCAAGTTACGAAATTCACAAATAAGAGGTCAATTGAAAATTTCGTGGAATTCTCGAATTTTATAAAACCAAAGTAAATTACCGTAGATAATTGCACAAGTTATACGTTTATAGTCGTACAAGGTTAATACGCACCTTAGCGTCCTTGGATCTCATGAAGTCCGCCCCTTTAGGTCCAATTCTAATGTAACCACAGGCCATTTCGTTCTTGATATACATATCCTCCTGAAGCAGCTCATCAATCACCAGCTTGTGAAGCAACCGTTCAATGTCAACTTTGTTCCAAGCTTTTCCTCGACCGTAAATCGAGATGGTGTTGAGACCAGCCTCTCTAATTTTCTGGAGATTACTACCCTTGTAAATGTCTGTGAGGTAAAGAAGCGTTAGATTACATTTGCGAGTCCTGGTGATTTCTCGTACGTCGTTCAGAATCGCTTTGGTGTCCTCGGTGACATCGATTATCTCATAATCGTCCTAAAAATGATAAATAACGATTCCATTGACAAAAAATACCGAAAAATATTGGGAATCCGTGGGAGTTTGTCGACGGAGCACTGACCTTGCATCGACAGTTATCACACGCCGTTGCTTTGTTGGCAATACATTTTTCCCTACTAAATATTTCGCCGAAGTAATTCAATTGCTGTGTCCTTCTGCAATCCGTTTGATTCTCCGCGAAGGAAACCATTTTCATGAGATTATCGATATGCGTTTTGATCACTTCTGGCCTTGCAGACCTGTCGCTCTCGATCATTTTCCGCATTCGGAAAACGTCTGCGTAGCTGTAGAAAAGGACACATTCGGCAAGCTCACCGTCACGACCAGCGCGACCGCTCTCTTGATAGTAACCCTCGATTGATTTTGCTATCGCCGCGTGTATGACGAATTTAACGTTTGGCTTGTCGATACCCATTCCAAAAGCTATCGTTGCGCAAACTATTTTGATCTGGAATTTAGTCGACGTTCAAGTAAGTGTTCCAGCATTCTCAAGTCCATAAAATATTCGAATATTCTAAAGAAAAAAAAAGCTAATACCTCTTCGGAAAGCCACCTTCCCTGAACATCGCATCGCTGATTATCGGAAAGACCAGCATGATAACTGTGCGCCTTAATACCATTGGCTTGCATTTGAGCTGCATAATCGTCGCAATCTTTTCGCGAAAAGCAATAAACGATGCCGCATTCATTTTTCCATCTTGACTTTATCATTCCTATAACTTCATCCGCGCAGTTTTTGCCTTTTTTCGCAATAACGCTGTATCGAAGGTTCGGTCTGTTGAAGCTGCTCAGAAACCTGGCGAAATTGGAAACATTGAGCCATCGGTGCGGATTAAATTTGCACAACCCTTTCACCACTAAAACGATTGAAGGAAACTCACCACTTTGGATTCGTCATGCTCAACTGATGCAAAATATCAGTGCGCACTCGCGGCGTCGCAGTCGCTGTCAAAGCGATAGTTGGAACTCCCGGATAATTGTCTCTCAATAATTTCAACTTTTTATAATCCGGTCTAAAGTCGTGACCCCACTGACTGACACAATGAGCTTCATCAATGATGAATCTTGCCAAAAGACCTCGCTCGTAGAGTCTTGTCATGATACCGCAAAATTTCTGCGACGCTGATATTTTCTCGGGCGTCACGTACAAAAGTCTTAGACCAGGATTTTCCTTAGACAGCTCACGATATATAGCATCGGACTGTTTATCCGTAATACTACCCGACATGTGAGCTGCAGGAATCTTGATTCAAAAAATAAATAAAACAACAATTTATTGACGAAATCGAAAAGTAAAAAAACGTCAAATATTCAGTTTGTTTCCAAGACTTACATCCAAGGACGTGAGCTTCTGAACCTGATCGATAATGAGACTTTTTAGAGGCGATATGACTATCGTGAGACCAGGTGTGATAAGAGCTGGTAATTGATAACATAGTGATTTCCCTCCGCCAGTTGGCATTAGTATGAAACAATCGTAAGAGAGCAGAGTAGCATTTATAGCTTGTAATTGATTGGGTCGAAACGAATAAAGACCAAAAGTTCGCCGGAAAATCTGAAAAAGTATGAAAAAAATAAATTAGCTGCAAGTTCAGTGTTTATGGAATAAAAAATAGTGATAGCTGAATTTTATTGATACCTTTAACATTTCCGATGAATGAGGGTAATTGATGCCGTCGAATTCGCCGCTGATACCATCGTTTTTGTAATTGCCGGTAAAATTACCGATCTCGAAGTTATTTTGATCGGATTTCAACTTCACGCTGACCGGCGAGTCGCTCGAAGTAATTTTCTTCGTCGACGACGAAGGTCCAAGAAATCCGCTGAAACTTTTGAATTCTTGGGAAATGGGAGGCTCAATTTGTTGGGATAACGGGACGGAGTCTTCGGCTGTGAAATTTTCTTCTAAATCGCCCCATGGATCGTCGACGGTCACTGTGGCGGAAGGTTTCGTTGTTTTGGCGGGCAATCGATATGAGTCGTCGTCGTAATCATCTTCGATCTCATCGTAGACGTCCGTTATGTCTATTAACGGTTCGGAGGAATTCGATGGTGACGCTTCCTTTGCCGATGTTGTTGCCGACATCGATGAATATTTGCTTTCTATCGGTGGTGACTTAACTTCTGCAGATTGTTCCATCGGTGAGGATCTGTTTTCCATCGATGAAGACTTCGGCAGTGGATTTCGTTCCATTATCGCATCTATTTTTTTTGTTACTTGTGTTGAAATGGCAGCTTTCATGGGTCTTTTCAATTGAAAAGTGCTACGTTTTGGTTGCATCGGTGAAGTAATATCAGGCGGTGTATTTTTCGTGCTTTGTTGGAACTTGCTCGTCGTTGTTGTTGTCGTTGTCGTGTTCGTCGAGTTTTCACGTGTACTTTCGCCATCTTCGTTTCGACTTTGAATGATTCCTGACGATTGCAACTGCATCGATTGTCGGAAATGCGAGGATGTTTGGTTGCTGGAGCTCGTCGATGGCAGCGGTTCATCCTCGATACGATTCTCTCGTTCACTGACGAACGTACGGGCTGTCGAATTGCTGGACGAGTCTGTAGTGTTCTCGAGCCTCGTTGTCAGTGGAACGTAATCTTCGATATTGTCAGGATACTCCGAATCGCTTGGCGCGTTGTTAGACTTTTTTTTATTCAATTCAGTGATCAGCTTCTCGGTGCGTTTTATTTTCGCCTGAACGTGCTTACGCAATGTTCTCAATCTCCCAAAAGCATCAACATCGAAATGTGGGAACTTTTCCAATACGGGCTCAGGAATCTTCTCGAGAGCGGTGGCAAATTTTTCTAAGATTTCGAGTTGAAGGTCTTTTAAGTGTTGGCAGTGTTCTGTTAGCTCGTCATTTACCTTTAACAACCAATTCAATATGAATTACAAAAACAAGATTTCAGTGTAGAATTTATTGTGATAAAAATCGTTTTTAACCCTAAAACTACAAAGCAGGGAATATTTATCCCAGGCGAACTTTGAACTACGTTCATAAGTTAGTTTTCAGCACTTTTAGGTATTTAAATCGATTTTTCGGCAACTAAACCGTGACGAAATTTAACTTGCTATCCGCCATTCTCTTTGGCATGAAAAAACCACAAGATTCATATACTTTTAAGTCAGATTACTGCTTACAGAACGATTTTACGAACAAGAAACCCGTGGGGTACATATTTACCCCCGTTTCCAGTTTAAAGGTCAAAAATGGGTTTGTAGCTCTCGAGATAAAATATAAAACACTTACAGGCGTTGATAACATGACCGGCTTTTTCCGCATCGAATCGACCCATGGCTTGAGCTCACTATCTATACCCAATGGCTTTAGATTTAATTTATAGTCTGGTCCCTCCCACTGTTTGGTTGGTGTTTTTTTTGGGCTTTTAAACGGAGAAGTATCACAGTCCGAGTCGAGAGATATTATCACGCTGCTTTGCAACTTAGTTGGCACACGTTTCAAAGGTGTTAACTTGACGTCTAACTTTTGGAAAGAATCATCAGAATCGTCCAGGCTCATCGATTCATCAGGCAGAGAAGCTTTGCCTCCCAATGTCTTTCTCATCAGAGGAGATGTTTTTGCTTCATGTTGATTACCAACATTTTTACCCTTCAACGAAGCTCTCGTCGAACTCTCATTCTTAGTGAGCCTGGAAGTCGAATCCGAGCCCTGAGAACCAGTTTTCACTTCGAATTCGTCTTCGCTATCTGAACCGATAAAATTTCTGCATACTCTCCTCTTGGGCCAGAGTTCGTTTGATCGATCTTCTTGATTGCAAGGCATTTTTAATTTTCCAACACAATCATCACCCGATCTTGATTCGTGTGTGAGATCGTTTTTCAACAAAGATTTGTCGCCAAAAGACTCAAAAGAATCTTCCGTACTGCTCTGTTAAATAAATGCAAATCAGATAAAGATCAGTATTTTTTGGAACAAATTTCAAAATCATTGAAACATGCAGCAGGAATAAAAACGAATGTGTGCAGGTTCCTTGTACCTTCCAAAATTGCTGTGTAGAAAAAAAAAACTATCACAGATGCAAAACAAGTGCAGGGGAAAAGGATTATGCCCGGTGTATCAAAATTTGTTGAATCGGAATGCAACCACAAATCTTTTTCTATATCTCTATCATTGTTAAAACTAATTTTGTTCAAAGTAAACCTTTTTGAAAATTTGAGGATGTGACAAAATGTTCTTACTGTGGTAATAATTTGATGTGTGTCTGAGGTCTAAAAATTAAGAAATAATTGCAAAATCAAACCAAGGAACAATATTTGTGATTCAGAGTGCAGAAACCTGAGAAAAATGATCAAAGAAGAATCAATTAACAATAAAAATCAGTCTTCACCACACCTGCACAGAAAGTTCTACTTTCCATGCAGATGTGATGAAAAATCGTATACATTCCACGGGAGTAAAATTAAAAAAAAAAAGCATGCTTCAAACCGCGTGCTTGTCAATCTTGCCTTTGGCTCGGCTGACAATTCGGCACGCGGTTTGACGTAGTCTACTTTTCGTCCCTAGGTGCGTAATATACTATTTTGTCCAGTAATAATTCTGACAAAAACTTGTCAACACTTTCAATTGACAACGATGAAAATTGGGGCAGTTGAATCTTTTTATTTAGGTTTCTGCATTTTGGATCAAAATTACAATTCGTTCGTGCAAGTCTTGCACTCGTTATTCGGCTTTGCAGCAATAAAAAATTAATCAAGAACACTATAGATATAAAATCTATACCAATATCTATGCTCAAATTATTTGAATGACCTTGATGTCAGTGAAGATTAGTAAATAATTGCAAGAACTTAAAGCCCAATGTATTGGACAAGATCGAGAAAAGAAAAGAATGGTTATGTTAAAATTTGAACTCACAATGGAAATAATGGAATTCATTTTTGTCGGTTGAACCGCGGACAACGAAATATTCTGTGATATGTCTGCGAAATCAAAATCTTCTAACAGAGAACAACTGTCAAATGCATCTAGGCTATTTCCAAGCGTGGGAGCGTCATTATCGCTGTAGGGAAAAACGAAAAGAAATAAAAAACGATAACAAAAGCAGTTGAACATATAATCTTGGGCACGTGAATATCGATGACGAATGAAATAATCGTCGTTTAAATGATTGAAAAAAAAAAAGTAAACAAACTGGAAGCAAAAGCAGAATATTGAAGGGCACGAAGATTCTAACCTCTCAACGACCGATGGCATTTTGACGGGCGAGTCTTTTGTCGTATACATTTTCAACAACAAAGCGATTGCCTTGAGATCTCAATTTTTATTTATCGACATGCTGTTTGTTTATAGGAATCAGAGTCATTGGAATAAAGATGTTTGAAAACACACGATGGCGAAGAGCCATTAGATTTTGCTTTCGGCGGATATAACCATGCAATAGCTTGTCACCGCAAAAACCTTACTTTCGTTTTGAAACACACAATTAATAGTATCCGGACATTCTTACAATATTTGGAGAAATCGCGCGAATAAGTAAGCACTGTATCACATCGTGATTACGATATCATCCAATATTCAAATCTTAACAACGACAACAAATCGATGCGAAGCGCGAAAAATTTTAGATCGTGTGACGTGTGGTCGGACTGGTCGGCTGGTCGGAGCAGCAGCAGCGCCATTTCCAATATTTTCGACTGTCGATACTAAAAAAAAAAAAGAAACAAAAAAAACGAAGTCGTGTTTCTCCGCTCACTTCAAACGCTAATTTCGTGTGTTACAGCTGTTAAATTATGTCAAATGACACAATTGTGCACATTCGATGTTTTTTTGTACCTCAAGGTCAACAACAAAAAGTTTTATAAATACGTGAATGTAACGAAACTTTTGAACGTTCGGCCATAGTTCGGTGTATTAAAAATCAGGATGAGTTCGGTTAATTCAACACTATCTTCGTATTTGGAATCGTACAGAGAATGGATATTGAGCAAACCTCAACTTATTGCTGACATCGAAAGTACAGTACGATGTTTGTCGTACTTCACAGCCGGTTTGTTGACATGTTATTGGTTATAAGACATGAAAAAAAAAAAAATTATTTCAAGAATAATAGTAATATGTTCCGGTTTCTTTCAGGTCGCTTTACCAACTCGACTCTAGCTTCCGAGCTCATTTATTCTATGCCGAATCTCTTAATCCTTCTGAACGATCGGTTGATATACAGCAGCAAATATGCCCACCTCAAATTGCCACAATTCCAATCACAAATTAAAGTATGGCTGACGGTTATAGAATATACAGAATCGCTCATCGAAGTATCAGCTAAAAATGTTTGGGGCGAGCGAGGACGTTGGTGCATCATAGTCATCATACAGAGTTTAAAGTGAGTCTTCCTTTCCCCACGTCCAAGTTGTCCAAGCTCATGTGAACAACTTTTCAATAATTTGCTGACGAGACATATTTCTCTATGCACCATCAGTCAAGTAGGAACTATGCATAAAGCGTCACAACTTTTTCAGAGCTTTGTTGAGATTGGTACTTGTCCATCGAAACAAAGAACGAATGACGCAAACTCCAGCTATACCGCCTTTGAATCGGGAAAAACTCAGCGATTCTTGCAATGTTCCGCCGGTGAAAGAAGGATTTGCTCTAAAAAACTCTGGCACCGTCATCAGGAGCGTTTCCGGAACAGCTCCGCTCCATTCACGAGTCTGGTCTCCTTTGAAGCCCGTGGAGGGCTCGCAAAATGAACAGTCTCCGACTCCCGCTATGAGGAAAAATATAATCCTAGCAGAGGTTTGTTCAAGCCAATCACGGATTCTATTTTTGACTTTGAGTCTTTTGAGATTTTTCTTGAATTGTGTTTTTCACACGATCTGTTAACTGCGATCTTCATAAACTGAACACTAACGTTCGAAAATGAAAAATTGGGACGAAAATTCCAAATCGATTCAGATTACCACTAGAAGAAATAAATTTACGATATTGAAGTTTGCATCGTTGGAATTGAACGAAAAATATTTCAGCCATTCACCATTTCTTTTCATTTTTGGAATCGCTTCAATTTTTACTTGACATTTAATTTTCCATGCGCAAATAATTTCCATAGACAAACACCGCATTTTTTTTGGTTCTGCTTTCAAAAAATAGAATAAAACAATGAATTCCGTTGCATTCCAACAATGCAGACTTCATCATATGAATTTTTCTGTTGAGGCGATCTATCAGTTGGGTAAAAAAACAGATACTCGTTTTTCTTGGACAATTTCCATGTTTTGACAAAAGAGAAAATGAGAATTCGATCTTTAGCGAATAAAAAGCAACATAAAACTTGTATTTTTCTGGAAATGTAAAGTCTCCCGAAATACAAAATGCAACAGACTTTTCAGAGACTGCACAACTGTCGGATCGCCTTGACTTTCTTGAAAATACGTGGATCACCGAATTTCTTGAAAACTTTGAAACGTTTATAATTTCCAGACCCTGTACATAATAAAACCACTGGTTCATCTGAGTTGCATGCTCGTAAAGGGCCAGAAGAATTGGTTACCATGGTCGATATCGTTTCTGCTGGACATAACGAGTCTGCGTCTCTTGAGTAAAGACGCAAAGAGTGTTTCATTCACAAAAGAAGAGAGAGAGGAAATTTGCCGTCGAAGAATAGGACTTTTATTGTACATACTGCGATCACCGTTCTACGACAAATGTAGTAAGGAGAGGATTTTCTCGTTGCTTACCCGCGTCTCAACGAGCATACCATTGGCAAGATTCGTCGCTGAGCCTGTAGCCAAATATTTACCACATTGGCAAAACACGTATTTCTATATGTGGTCGAGTTGATAAAGGAGGAGACTGTTTTTCAAGTCATTGACAAGATGACAATTACGTTAGATCATGACAAACATTCCACGTTGATTGATGGATTGAAATAATGAAACTAGGAATAGTTTGACGGAAAATTCATTCAAAAAATACGAACAAAAAAAAGGAGTATGAATGTTACTCAAGGGTTATTGTTACATAGAGCCATTTCAAATCGAACTGTTGGTGAAAATAAAATACTTATCTTTATCCTCGGAATTGATACACTGTGGTTGTTTTTACTTTTTATCGCGACACATTTCGCATTATAATAAAATATTCCATTAACAAATTGATCGCGAAAAGGCATTACAATTGATTATAATAATTTACAAATATATTACATTCTTAATTCGATGGGGTCTTGGTGGATAACGGGAAATACATTTTTTAGCAGAAAATACAAATATGGCGTCCTGGAATTCATATATGTACGTATATATCTGTGTATCGTATGTCCGTGTTCTCGTGTAATGTAGAAACGTCCCTCGTGAGAAATGAATCGTTCAAGACGAAAAAGCGTCAAATTATTCGCACATTTGAAGCAGCGAGTTGATCGTCACGTCCTTTTTTCCATGATTGGCATCGTAGACAGACTTTATCACCTCTGCGTCAATGTTTGGGAACATTTCAGCGATCTGGAACAATAATTTCGGAGAATCGTTTGAAAAACGCATTCTTTTTAGTGCCCATTAAATTCGCATTAAAACGAAATCGCCGCGAAAGTAATTGCCATCAGTTCGTCAGCTCGTAATGGTCAGATTGCCAGCAAATGAACTTTGCAGGTTCGAAATATTCACCTGCTTCAATTCAACTTCGGCGTCAGGCAGAGAACTCGGAAGTACTGTAACCGGAGGAACAGCCGCGACTGGTGGCGCGGTGTAAACATTAACCGGAGCATATGGTGGCATCCCAAACATCGTTGCTGATGGCACCATCATAACAGGTGCTGCAGCTTGATAAGGTGTGAACTTTGTCTGTTGATACATAAGGACTATCAATGATGAGAGAAAAACTGAATTTTCCAAAAACCTATACAAACTTCTGCTACGACAATCATTGCTTGAGGAGCCATTAGACAAAAAAAGTTAAACGGAACTTTCTTTTTTCCCAACACGACGGAATTTTCAATCTAATCTCCTATGTTCACACATAAATAACGAATAGAAAGATTTCCTAGCAGCTTGAAGTAAATTTTTCAATAGATAATGTATTTATTTAATGGATTTTTTAATCACCGTGTAGCTCAGCACTAAATTGATCATTCCTTCCTGATTATCTCCTTGTTTACCACTCAGCATGTACCAATCTTCATGGGTCTCCCCTCTCTGTATAACTTGAGGTGGAATTTCTATGTGACCCCAGGCAACCAATTCGTCCATCGTGAACGAACATTCATCATAAATTTCGACGTATATTTGCGTCACCCCAAGGGGTAGAAAACTGATATTGTGGAAACAAAAAAGTATTTTCTCACTCGTAACGGTATTCCAAAATCAATGTCAAAATAGAATGAATACATAATCATTAACCCTTCGAGTGCATATTGGGTCGTTTTGACCCCAACGACTTTCTGTTACCGATTGTTTTGGCATTTAATTTCCGTTTTTGTCGAAAAATCAATTTAGGGCCATCAAATATGGATAAATCACCAGAAAAAAAATGTCTCTACAAAAAAAAACTAAAAACGACTATTCACCGCAATACAACGATTTGAAAAACGCCTAGGGTCAGATTGACCCAATATGCACTTATAGGAGGTGTGCTCTCGAAAGGTTAACTACAGCTTGCAATTCATAAATAAAGTCGTCAGGTAGGTCCAAATTCAATGAATAAACTATGAAACCACAAAAATGTTGAAAATAATTCTCAGATATCAACGCAAATGAAGCGATGAAGTAAAAATCATTTTACCATTGTATAACTTTATTCCAGTGAGGATTTTTTCCACCGTTTGTATCAGTTTGTGTTTCGTAAACTGCGTGCCCGACTCGCAGTCTTACATAAGGATCCATCCTCGTCATCCCATAATTTTTTACTAATTTTGCCTGGAAAAAAAGACAGAATATTACAAGTGCTCACATAAGAGACAATGTTTGAGTTAACAGGAGGATGCAGTTTTCTTACTTGAGCAATCGTTATGCTCAGCCTTCCGACTCGAGGATCGTGCATTTGTGGCGTTCCTTGTAATTGCTGCAACGCCAGCGCAGCTTGTTGGTCCGCTGCCTCTTGTTGTTGCTGCGGAGAGTATTCTTGCAGTCTCAAGAAACCGCTCGGCAAAGGTCCCAAGAAAGCCTATCGAAGAATATTATTATTCTGTTTTTTATTTCAATTCTCCATCAAGGTCCTGTGGTTCCAAAAAATTCATTTCTCCACGATCGTCACGCAATAAAATATTGATATACTTGACGATTTGACAATATTATTTTTCCCGCAGTATTTGTGTTTGTTTTTTTTTCTCTAATTATTTGTACAATAGAAAAAATTTTGTAAATCATCTCAAGTTTCAAACGGTTATTAGGGAGAAAAACAACCTCAAAATGTACATGAATTTGAGGTCGAAGTGCCATCAGAATGAGAGCGGCGTCTTATCAGTACAATCGAATAAAGTTATAAACGTCAAACGTAATAAAAGTTGCAATGGGAGGGAAATACTCCGAATATTATGTTTTCGACGAGGTCATTAGGATTTTTCTGGAACATGCTTTCGGACGACCATATGATTCATCTTGTATGAACGCAAAAGTTTGCAGAATTTGACACCTGTGTGTATGACATTTTCCAGAGCAGACTCGCGAAAAGGAATGACTCGCATTATTCATACCCGTTTCCTCCATTCTTCGCATTGCTGTGATTGCCCAGCCGCCTCCATTATTTTAACCACTTTTCGATAATCCAGTAAATAGTTAAACTTCACGTTTTCTCTTTATTGTTTCAACCCACAATTATAATTGATATCGTTGAATGTACGTGTTACGAGAAACCTCTCAAGACGTCACACTAAGTTACCTGCGCACAAGCGCACGAATGAGGCATAAAGATTCGTTCACAATCACACAATAAATGCGATGATGCATACTGTCGTGCTATCACGCTTATCGTGTACGATTTGCCGTGTATCATTTGAAACAATTTCCCTCCAGTATTTTGACCACGTTAAATAATAATTATTATCCACAACTGCTCGCACATAATATTATGTTCTATGGTAAATTTTTTGTCGAAAAGAAAAAGCATAATACGAACTGATCGGAATAAATATATAAAATGTTATCGTGCTTAGGGAATCGTCAAAATCGAAGTTAATACTGAGTCAACACTGGCATGGTTTTCTCAAACATTGGACACCAGAAAAAGCCATTATTTTTCTGAAAGTTAAAAGGTTTTATATCCATAATCCATAATGCCCTCGACTCATAAATTGGAAATGTATGACCAACGTTTGAGGAGAATGTCGTCTGCTACCACGAAAATAAAAGTTCGATGTGTTCACGAATGAATTCAGCTTTTTTGCATCTACGATTAATGAATTTACCGCTGGAGGGAATAATAAAGTATGGAAAAATCGTCAGAGCAATGGATCGAATGGAGTGTCTGATGCCGGCATCCCCGGCATTGCCGATTTTTCTGAGAAAGCTGCAGTATAACATGTGTGTGGAGATTTCTATGTGTGTCTTCATCATTGTAGTAACTGAGATGAGGACGCCACTGTATAGTAAATAGAAAAACGGTTTAACAGAGGACAGTAATTGTCATGGCTACGCCTGGAACGTAGCGAGAGCGTCGAGAGCGGAGTCGCCATGACAGTTAGTCTCGACGGTCCTGCAGTCCTGCAACGATTGGCTCGGTTTCGTTTGGTTTGCTCGACTGCTAAAGCGCCCTCATCTCTCAATGACGAAAACGTGGAGCGCGTGGGTCGTGTTTGAGCGTTAGTGCGTGCAGTTGAATATACAGAGAGGTTGGAGCGTTTGTTGGCTCCCGTCATCCTCAGTACTCGGTACACCGTGGGTGACGACGATCGTTGATCGTGACCATCGTCGCGAGATCATGGCAATGCAACGTGATGAATACGAATTTTACGATGGTTTTCGGACTTTCGCTTGGCTATCCGATATCATCGGATTACCGATCGATCAGGTAAGCAAAATAGAAACCACACATCAAAGCGCCGCCAAATTTTTCCGTTTTCACTTTTTTTTCTTCACAAAAAACTATCAGACGATCCGTACTGGAAGGAAGAAATGTTTGACTTTCTAACTCCTCTAATGCAACAGTTCAAAAGGGGCGCTTCCCTCATAGAGCGTTGCTCTTTCTCTCAAAAGTGGGGGAAGCGCGAGTAACCTGTTGTGGCCAACACGCCCGTTTTGGGCGACAACACGCGGTTCTCCCGGTTTGTGTACAGATTTCGCGTAAATAAACATCCATGCACCTTAATATCCTAATACTTGCGATCCACTTCCCGCTCTGCGGCGGTTTTTAGACTGTTGCGGTTTGTGTAGAGCATTTCAGATTCTACGAGATGTGAATGTTTGAAACTCTCTGACTTGCCGTCAGAAATTTTTGGTTAAGCCCCAAAAAAGTGGAAGAAGACGAACGAAAGACCACACAAAATAGTTCAATTTTAGTGACAGAGCCAGATTTGTATCTTTCACGAAAACATTGCAGTCCAAGTCGATGGTAGATCGATTGTTTGTTAATTTCGGAAACCGTTTTTTTCGTACCGCACTAATAATTCGATCTCATTAATCTGTGATTCAGTTGTTGTGATAAAAAATGTAGGACGAGACTCGGTGAAAAGTTTACAAAGGAAGAGAGTAGTTTGTAGCAGTTTGAACGAGTGCGTCGTGTTTCTTTTTTGTATGCTTTACAAACCGGCGGCTGCGAGCATTCATCTGTTGAACGACGTGATTCTTTCTCGTCTCCCCGCGCTCTGATCCCTGCCGGCACGTTTATACACACACACACACACACACACACACACACATTCCATAGTGCATAGATATAGATCGATCACAGAGTTTAGTTTCCTTTCCCCGCGCGATGATTCACGAAAATTTCGTCGCGCAGTTATGTACATCCGCAGGTTTGTTAAGACAATTATTCTTCAACCAGTCGAGCTGCGAACTCAAACAGCAGTCTACGCTGTAATAACATAATCGTATCAAGTTATAACATGTAATATTGCAACATAAAAAAACGTAGCGACACTAACAAATGTTTCGATACAGTCACGTTCATAAGTTTACTCCCCGGTCAACGAACGAGAGCTTCGATTTAGGATATTCCCTCCACGAATGCGACTCTTTACGCGTAACTTTTCTGTTTATTGTCCGATGAGAATAAATTACATTCGATTTCACTGGAATAATATCAAGCCAAATAGCTGAACCTTTCACTATAAAAAATGACCTTGAAAATCGTCTAATTTCTGGGACATTTTTGACGAGCAATACCGCAGCGCTTTCCCGGAAATGTTGTTTGTTTCGCCGAATGGAATTGAAGCAAAATAATCGGAACTCGTAGTTTTTGATGGTTGGATTCGTGGTATTTTCTTTATTCGAAAACTAGGCGGAAAAATTTTGGAAAAGATCCAGATTATTCTGGGAAATAGAATGAGACAAGGAAATTGTGAATATTTTAATATCAGAAAAGAATTAAATATAGAAATTCAATATTCAATCGAATAAAATTGTTAGTGATTTAGAAATTCATTAAAATATTCAAATACCCGAAAACCGAGGACACATTCAATAAAATATTTCGGCTTACTTATTACGAGTGACTGCATACTTTCAGGCTTCACTTTGTTTGTCGTGGACGATGGTGATTATCGAAACTCTGAGCTATTGACAAAAAAATTAGCGTGACACGTTTCTATTTTCACTGATAACATTTTTCCCGTGAATTGGCGCGTAAATTCTTTTTCATTCTTGGGAAAACTGATGGGATTCATAGAATAATTCGAATAGGTTTTGCTGTGCTGTACCGTGCCGCATTTTTGCGTACAGTGTGGAACAACCACAAGTGTTCGTGTCCTTGGAACCTCCAGCATGGCGGAACGGTCATGCCTTCGTGTAGTTTACAGAGTGAATTTACATCACTCCTCCCCTTGGTGTTATAAAGATAAATTGATATGCACAGCGTCCTGAAATCCCAAGCAAACAAAAATAACACTGACAAAAGTAATTTGCCTTTTCCTCTGATTCAAACCAAAAACAATCCCTAAAAATTCGCCCATATCGTTACGTCCTCTCTATGGTCAATAAAGAATCTTCACTGTTGACAAAAGTGAGATCAACACATGGGAACAAATGAATGGAAATCGACGAAATTTTTATACCAACACGGAACACTTTCGAGCTCGAAAAACAGCCTCTCGCTATTCATTTTTGTAGTGTGATAAAAACTATAGTTGTGGTATTTTGGCATCGAGCAATAAAAAAAGATGTGCGTTACTTTCTCTCGTAACATTCGAAGATCCAAGGCCGTACACGGACACGTGGCTCATTCAATTTTGGCTCTCATGCAGAAAGAGCTATGCGAATGTATAGACAATTTTTTTCCGAGCAGAATTTTTTTTTTACATTCTAATCTTGAAATGAATAATTTATTTTTCGATTATTTTCGACGATTCAATAGAAACATCGCATTTTTCTCTCACAATGGTAATTAAAGCTCGTTCGTTAATGAGCACGATACGGGAGAAAAATCATCGCAAGCACGTTGCACTATAAAAATTACTGTGACCTTGAAAGAGCTCTTGAGAAATCGAGCCAAGTTTCTTCGCTCAATGAAATTCCGCGGTAGAACAGTCGGGCGTTGTAATGACTTCATAGGCAACGTTGTGCTGCTGTTTCTCATGACACAATGCGGTGGAATAATAGAGCGAAGTAAATACCGTCATGCATATCGTGTTTTTCGTACGTGGATACGACGTTTCGAAATTATTTTATGATGCTGCGCCATCTACGCTTTAAGACTGTATGTAATGATAAAAATCGCACGTTTCGTTGAGCGTATGCTAATTTTTTTTCGTGCAACAAAAAATTAAAAAAAAAAAAAGAAATAAAAAGCCTCGCACTGCGATAGCTCGCGATTATTTTTCTGATTTTTTAAAAATATTTATAAACGTAATTAATAAATATTAGAAATGAAACTTAATAAAAGTTTAGGAACGTTTCAAACTTTATTGAACTTGAGACGTCTCGAATGAGTCACGATCTTGTTACTGGTAACAAGGAATAAATACATTTACGCGTTCATCCTTATTACGGAGTCAAGTACTCGTTTAGTCCAATTGCACTCATTTTTTTGTCCGCTGGAGCAGCGACAATTGTCAATTTTTTCAATCTTCCTTCAGCTTCGAAAAGTTCTCGAAGTTGGTGTTTTTGTATCAGAGCAACGGGAAAAGAATGAGTAAACGAGAAGAATGAACAAAACGTGAACAAATATGTAGGTAGATCGTAAACATTTTTTTCGGCATTCGTATTTTCTTCCGTCCAGTTTCAATTCACAAGTTTCTCCCACCAACCGTTCGTGGCAGCAACTGCCACATATTTTTAGAATTTATACTGTATGGCTTTGAGAAATGAGGCAGCGTGATCGGTTGGAAAAGATAAACGCTGTGGCTCGTTCTCACGTTTCAAAATGCGCTCGCCATTCGGCATGCGATTTAATTTTAGAAAAAATGTACAAGTCTCCTCGAATGGTTATCGATCGCCTAACGTGTTTTTTTTTTTTTTTCGTACGAATGCAACTCGAGAAGCTCGTCAACACTCGTGTTATGATCTAAGAAACATTTTTAGGAATGTTTCTCGAAGAAGGGTCTGGGAGACCCCTACGAAAACAGTTTTAACATTATCTCAAAAAGTCAAAATATTTCCAACTTTTTACAAAACACTTTACACGTTGCGACTGTCCAGTGTTCCTAGTAATCGTTGAAAAAAATGATGTCACTGAAGTTCGCAACGTTGGGGTCCAACGAAAAATACGTTTTTCTATTAATTGTTTGTTCAATTTAAAAACCATGACAATTTTCGAACCGATTTTCTCTTTGGATCCTAAAAAAAAAAATGGTTTTATTGTCCTGACCAAATATTTGATAAAAATTTCGAGCTCGGCTCAAGAAAAAACCGAATTTCGTTGCATTCCAACGATGCAAACTTCAACATCGTAAAAAAATAGGGAAAATGATCGATTTCGATTATTCTAGCCACTTTCTTTAATTGCCAGCCAATAACTTTTAAAAAGGTTCATTACGATGAGTATTTCCATTAGTTTAGCGAGACGCGTAATTTTTTAAATACACAACAGCGGCTACCCCAATACAAAAGTATGAAAAAAAAATCGGTCGAGGTCGTTTCATATCGCAAATATTACTTGGCATATTTTTATCTTGCTCCATTAGAGATGAATGATTTTTTTAGTTTTTTATACTCCGATTATCCGTAGACGAGTCATCAACCCTTGTTCCACGTGAATCTAAAGGAGATTCAATTTCAAATTCGTAAAAACATAACCGCGGTCTTCGAAAAGGACCCAAAGTATAAAAAATGTGCACCTCAGTTATAATTTCACAAAAATAATTGAAATAAGTATTTTTTTTTTTTTTCAAATTGTCAAGAAAAACAAACCAAACTCCAAAAACTTGGTTTTTTATTCGCGTGCGACTTGCCTTTGCTTTTTTTACTTGGCCGCGCGTCTCTAGATGCGATAATTACAAACTAAAAATTGACAATCTCACGATAAAACACAATCGCGTTAATCTTTTCAGTGTTATCAGTGAATCCCTAAGATCCGTGTGTTGTGTGTATATCGCAGCATTTTTTGATAACGAGAATAACGAAAGTTGCAGCTCGTTAGATATCTTTCTCTTATCTGGTACAAGATTCTTATATACGTGAGGAACTTGTGTAGACTGATTCGGAAATGATATCCGAGTAAGTTTCATTGTGTGGAGACTCAATTCCGAGCGTTCGAATTGAAAGCTGCGACGCATTTGTTCGCCGAGCCAAATGCAAGCTTTGCGTTTTGATTCCCAACGATTTTTATTGATCGAGTTATCGATTCTCGTGGTTTGTCACGATTGAGAATAATTGACGATCGACTTACTCGCTATAAACGAGCGATAGTTTATTTTCTATGTTCAATAAATTGACAATTATTTATTGTCTACTCGGTTGCACGTGTCTATACATATAGAGGTGGATTTGTCGTCCGCATATTTCTCCCTCTTACGAATGCGATATTCACGTCCGATGCTGTCACCTATGTATATACGTGCCGTTATCATGACGAGACAACATCACTTCCACATTTCGACTCTGTACAGGGTGTCTCGCGAGCCACAGTCCCAAATATTATTCCTTTGTAGATTTTTATCGCTTCAGTAGTAGGAGAAGCTAAAATTTTCTACAAATATACGAACAAAATTTAATTACGTTATTTATTATAATTATCGACCTTGTAACGTTTCTCCAGTGGAATTTTTTTTGTAGATTATTTGAAGACGCGTGTATGCTATTGTAAACATTTTCTTATATTTTTACAAATTGCTCGATGGTATACAATTTCACGGTAAAAGGAATAATTATTTGTGGAACAATTTAGAAACGTAATTAGTCAATTTTCGACGTAGATAATGAGGAAAATGGCTTGTATCTTTTGTGAAACGATACATTGAAATTTTGAAAGCTTTATAAAACATTTGAAATTCAGATAATTAGAAAAAATCGATAAAAACATCAAATTTCAACAAAATTTTGGATTTAAAATCTTTCCAACGATTTCGGCGTATGGACGTTCCTGTATTTACAAAAAAACAAAGCTGTACTTTGGGGGCCTTAATGAATACATCGATAACTATTTTTTAACGAAAAGACAAAAGTAGCTTGAAACTTGTGTCGAGCTTAGGCTTTTTTCGGATTTTAAACAAAAACATGAGCAATGACGATCGATCGAACGCTTATTGTTATTCGCTTACTTTTCTCCCTGTAAAAAATTGGAATATTGAGATATTATATCGCTTTCACACTCTATGACCACGATTATGATCAGAAGGGGTTATAAATAAATTATACGAGGGCATACACGATGAACTATCGATGGAGAGTGAGTGTCATGGCGATTTATCTATGACGGCGATACGGAGTTTTTATTTATACTTGGAAAAAAAACTTCTTCCGTGAATAATTCACATAATTGTTAGGTCAAGCTTCCATCCTTTCGTACGCTTTGGAACTGTTCGAGTTACATGATTTTCAGGATCCGACACGTAATCACAGAATCTTTATATTATAACACTTTTCATTGATCGTGTAGTGTTCATTGTTGTCATTCCGTGAGATTTCATGCCTAACGTCAGGCGTGATGATAAAATCAGCATTTATCAAAAGTACATAATCGTCTGAATGGATAAGCTTCGTGATTATGGAGGTTGCATGATCGCGACGAACTCGCCATAATTATTCTTTATTCTGTTGCAATTGTGTACACGGTGCAAATAATTGTTTAGATTTTTCATGCTCAATCGAATTATTAAGACACGTCGAAATGAAACTTTTCATATTCTCGCTTCGACCGGCAAGATTTATTTTCTTCTGTTTCAATTCCGCATGGTATGAAGGACCGAAGAATATTCTTGGCGTGTACGAGAGATAACAAAGCTTGACTAAAAAGCGTGGCTTTTTGTTGGTCCGAGAAAAACGATAATAGTATTCGCTCTCGTGTCTCATAAATATCGTCCTAGTCAATGCGTCTATGAATTTATATTCGCGCATGTCGGACATGCATTAACGTGACAAAAGAGATTTGATTTTCTGACAACGACAATCTAAGGAAAGCACGTTTTTCTTATTTATATCACCAGGTCACTCCTCTCGTCGTTTTACGATCAACCATAGTTTCGTGTGTCTGATGAGTTTCATTTTTTTTTGTTTTGCAAATCTCGGCACAACTTTTTTCTGAATTTCCTCTGCTTCATTCGATGATCCGGCTCTTTGTCAAATGTCCTTACCGAATAACTGACGAAAATAGAGCTCAGTAATTACTCGAACCGCTTTCGGGCAGTCATTCGTCATTATAACGACAATAGGAATCACTTGGAATAAAAAACATGGTGACATAATTTCTAAATATATGAGAATATTAATGTTGTTCTTTGGGCGGTCGAATTCATGAATCAAATTGACTATGCATTTTTTTTTAGCAAAAGACTGTGTCACTACGATATTAATTCGAATCGCTCGTTTTAACTTCTCGGTTTGAAATAATTTCGCGATGAAGACGTTTGGGTTTTTTTTTGATATTGGATAATCTTAAGGCTTCTATCACAAAACGACTTTATTTAGGGTTCTTTCAAAATTTTGTATAAACGTTCTTGGCACCAAAACTAACAGTTTTCTCCTATGAAGGAAAAATTTCTGACGTTTAGAATTTGAAATATTTAACTTCGAATTTTTAACTATTGAAACGCGTGTAAATTGAAGTCACGTATCGTTAAAAAGTTGCAAAAATCGAGTTACAAAAAATAGTATATTACGCCACTAGGGAGGGAAGTAGGCCATTTCAAACCGGGTGCAAGTTGCCACCCGAGCCGAAGGCGAGGGTGGCAAGCACGCGGTTTGAGATGGTCTTTTTCCCTCCCGTGTTGCGTATACGATTTTTCACCACACCTGTAACGGGAAGTTCGGAAAATTGGCACAAAATATCGAAAAATTAGCTTGACCGTGAGGTTAAAAGTTATTCTCGGCCTTTTGCATTTGTTTTCATACCGCAAAGATTTAGCATATATATATATATATATACGCTGGTCGAAAGTACGGTAAAAATTAAATAGGATAGATTCACGTATTTGATGCCTGCCCCGACATTTGTGGCACGAGCGAAGCGAGTGCCACTGGTCGGGGGCAGGCATCAAATACAACAGAAAAGCATATTCGATCACAGTCGAACAAAAACAATATTTAATTCGAACTCATATCATTTTTTTTAATTTTTCGGTTACAAATAAAGAAAGAAATGTATAATCCAATGAAATTACTTCAATATCGTTCGACTAATCAGCTTTCTTTTTATTTAACAATTTCAAACAATTATAAAAGTATTTTTTTTCACATGTACAATAAACATGTGAAAAAAGACATGTTTTTTGAAAGATTTTATTAATTTAACAGATTTAACAGTTAATTTAACAGGTAATCATCAACAGATTTATTTATTTTCTTTGTTTTCTTTGCATCCGCAATAATTTATGTTCATTTGTGTGATTTTCAATTTTTTTATTTTTATGGTAGGATGCTCGAAATTAAAAGGTTTCGTTTTATTTTCGTTGTTGACTTCTGGATTATTTTTCAAACCGTCGCGCTTTTTCATTTTTTTGACTGGTGTTTCGCTGTTGACTTCTTGATTATTTTTTGATCTGTCGAGCTTGTTCAATTTTTCGACTGGTGTTTCGCTATCGACTTCGGGATTATTTTTTGCATTGTTGTGTTTTTTTAATTTTTCGTCTGGTGTTTCCGTGCACTGGATGTTTTCGACTCGGTTTTCGATTGTTTGGAGTGGTAATTTTGGTGGCGACTTTGTAATTTTTCCTGTATTCTCTCCTGAAGCCGAAGGAGATGAGGGAGCATCGCTGCTTTCTTGATTCCTCGGGAATGTTGTATGATGAATTCCCGTCGATGTTGAAGGTTCCGAATTCATCCTCGGGAATGTTGTATGACGAATTCCCGTCGATGTTGAAGGTTCCGAATTAACGATACTTTCAAAAATTTTCTTTTTGTTTGCCAGCGAGTTTTCGATATATCCTTCAGCAACGGTGCTGGATTTCCACCCTCCATGCTGTTTCAGGGTCGTCAAGGTAGCACCTGAGTTTGCTAGGAGAGTAGCGGATGTGCGTCGAAAACAGTGACCCGTATAACGTTCAACGTTCGGCAAATTTAAATATAGTGCGATCGTTTTTGGGACCTCACTTATTTTATTTTTTCCGATGACCTGGCGCTTACATTTTCCGTTTTGAAAATTGATGAAAAATCTCGGGGTATCGATGTCCTCCGGTTTTGCATCCATGTATTTTTTTACAAGTTGGTAAAAATTCGCGCCGATTACGAAGGATCGGGGGTAATAATTTTTTGTGTCGCGAATGGTCACGACCAATTGAGACCCTGTATCTTCGACGTCATTTCTGTTTATGCTGCAGAATTCCATACTTCTTAGGGCTCCACAAATACCGAAGATTAAGATGGTCTACAAAACAAAAAATGCGTTGGCTAAAAAATGCTTAATAGACGTCATTGAAGTTTGCATCGTTGGAATACAACAAAATTCTGTTTTCTTCTTGAGCAGACCTCATGATGCTCATTCAATATTTGGTCAGGGCAATGAAACAATTTTTTTTAAGGATCCAAATACAAAATCAGTGGGAAATTGTTCATGGTTTTTTGAATTGAATAAACAATTAATAAAAATAGCATTTTTGTTGGACCCCAACGTTGGAAACTCCAGTACACATGAAAGCAACTTGACAACACGTTTTCCGGGAAAAATCAACCAAAGTCGAATCAAAATAAAAAATATTCAGAATTGGACAAATTCATGATGCTGAATTTCGCAACGTTGGAATGTAACGAAAAATATTTATTTTTATTGACGATTATTACATTTTTTTAAATCATCCACATTTTTCGAGCCGATATTTTTTTCTTGGGGCAAAAATCGATCGTTTTATCATCGCAATAAAATTCTGAATATAAATAATAGGCTTTGGCAAAAAATAAAAGGTATTTCATTGCATTCCAACTATGGAAACTCCTACGTCATGATAAATTCTATACACAAAAAAAATATATATATACATAAAATTTTGATTTTTGAAATAATCAATTGTATTTACCTTCGTTGCCAGATAAATGTGATCGGGAGCTTCTTTGATGAATCTCATTACGTCGTTCCACGAGAAGATCTGTGCTTTTTTTTGAGAAAATCCTTTTGAAAGGTTTTTCAACAGCGTTTTTAGTTTTTTATATTCGTTCAAGTTTATCTCGTGATGCAGTAGCATCGTGGTCCTCAACATGGACCAGCGGCACCATAAAGTTGACGGTTTAATTTTCTTCGACATTTCATCGAAATAAACAAGAAAAACGTCTTCTGCGAAAGACTTCGACTTATTCGCGGATCTCCA
The DNA here is from genome assembly GCA_963921915.1 of Hyposoter dolosus. NCBI lineage: Eukaryota > Metazoa > Arthropoda > Insecta > Hymenoptera > Ichneumonidae > Hyposoter > Hyposoter dolosus. The sequence continues at coordinate 18,218,656 of OY998130.1, read as the reverse complement.
ATCCATAAACTCGCGATAACAGTCATTATACCGCGAACTCGATTTTTTCGGCAACAAATTTTCCGTGATGCCTTTCGCTTCATTTTCAAAATTCCGCGGAGACTCAGAAGAATTACTCTCATAGTCACTGGAGCTAGACGAGGACATTTTAGTATTTTTTCGGCCCACGTAAATGTTTTTTTTTTTTATATAAACTGGATAGACGACCGTTTCTCTCAATTTCGGTGAGAGTGACTGTTATGAGACATTCAATTGTCATCAACAACTCGTTGCTAACGCATTGCAGAAAGGAAGATTGCATTTGTTGTGCGCATGCGTCAACCAACTAAGCGGGCAGAAAAGTGCCACTTCCCTCCCGGAAAACAGGGCAGAAAAGCGAACTTCCCGTGGAGGTGTGGTGAAAATTGTATTTATGGATTTTTTTGCAGATAGCCGGAGAGGCTATGAGCCAAAATTTTCTAAGATTCTAAACACATTATTTGCAACTCATAAAAGAAGCGCAATTTGAATTTGCACGCGTTTAGATGAGAAAAGTTAAATATTGAAAATTAAGTATCTCAAATTCTTAACGTCAGAAAATTTTCTCATAGGAGGAAATTGTTAGTTTTGGTGTCAAGAATGTTCATACAAAATTATTAAAGAACCCTAAATAAAGTAATTTTGTGATAGTAACACGTTAAAGTTGATCCCTCGTTTTCTTTGGCGATAAATTATTCAAAAAACCTTACAGAAGGACTTGAAAGGAAATCGTTTTATGTGTAATCGTGGTCCCCGAGATTGCAGTTGAGTTTGAAGAACGAACTGAAACTCGACGTTGGAGCGTTTCAGCCTTTTATAGTTTGGCTCGTCACGTTTTTCGTTACTTATATTTCGCGTTTAATCGGAAACATGTGTGTGATAACACGTTCGGTGGTTCCCGGAGTTTTCAATTCATGCCGCAATGAATATAATCGAGAATCGTTCAAAGCTTCTCACAGTAATTCCCCCAGGGGAATACCAATACGAGCAATAAAGTTTTTGTTGTATATTTATGATTTGACTCGTTTTTCATGCAAGGTCGTCGAAAAGGTCGCTAAAAATTTCTCCAGTCAAATGAGAAGAGGGCGAATAAGAATTTATCACGTTCGCCCCTTGACCGAGTTAACTATCGGCTTTGCATTTGCCTTGAGTCTACGATTCAAGAGCAATCATGTATAACTGATGTAACAACTTCCTCGATAATACAATGAACTCGGTGCGAGAACGGTGACAAGAACGTTCGTCGCACTAAGTGATTTGCATTAAGCAAGTTTCCTCGATGTTGTCGTCTGGTCATTCGAATGCAAATCGTGAAAAGGATTCCCCTTCGTTTGGATCGATATGTTGAAGAGGAAAAAAACACATTTTTCATGGGAAACATTGGATCGATTGTCGATGATGTTGTGCAGCTTTTTCGTATAAAAGAACCAAGCATTCGAACATTTGACATTCAGTTCTCGTCTAACTTCTGCAAAGTACGAATCGAACGGTGAGTTGAATCCTCGAATTGTCAACTTTATTCTACGTGGTTCCCATTCAGAATATTGGAAATTAATCGCACGAATCTTTTTCCACAGATTGATCCATTCAAAATGAAGCTTCCAGTTCTTACTCTCGCTTTACTGTGCTCCATTCTCTACACCTCCCAGGCTCAAACGGAGGATCTGGAACAAGACCCTCAAGAACACCTTATTGTGAGTAAATTTCACGAAACCCTCAATCAAAAATTCAAGCGAAACTGCCGAAAAAATGTAACTTTGTTTCCATATAAAAATTTGGAATTATTGAAAATCGTTTTTATTTGTCAATTGAATTTTAGCCTCATCGTTTCCGTCGCGATCCCCAAGGGTCGGTAAGGCTCGACGCAACGCAGCCTCTCAGTGGACCGAACAGAAATCCCTCTGTTGACCTCTCGTACAATCAACGATTGATAGACAACGGAAGAACGACTCTTGATGCTTATGGTGGCGCGGGTCTCCATAATCGACACGTATCACCGCATGCTGGTCTGAATTACGAACACAGATTCAATAACAACGTGTTTGTAAGAGGCCAAGGTGCGGTACGAGAAGGTCCACGTGGTCGATTGGAACCATCCGTTGGTGTTGGAATCGGCTGGAGATTCCGTCGCGAAGTTATGCCCGACGGAGAGGAAGAACTCGTCGAAGAATTCGCTTAAAAATTATGCAAACATTGTCATAATTCCAGTTCCTGAAAATATTCTTGTTCCTACATATATATATATCACGATCATTATTTTCTTGTTATTTCAACGTTCAATGATTTAATGAGTCGATCGTGTACCAAATAAAAAGTTCCTGCTAATTGGAGTTTACATTTATAAATTTTTTTCTATTTGTAAACGATAATCCCTCATTTCAACGTCCTTGGTCATAAAAGTCATTCAGAAACCATGAACAAAGAAATTCGGGACAGGTCTCTCGAACGGCGAAGACATATTCGATAATATTCAACATCTAATTCGATCGAAGAGGATTGAATCGTTTACGAAACTTTGCGAAATGTGACTTTTAATTTCAACATGTGGGCAATTTTATTTGTTATCCTATTATAACAATATTTCCTCTTGTCAAGTAAACACAAGTGAGCACCATGATAATCCATGCTCTTAACACCACACTGGGTCTAGCAGACCCAGGAAACATTAGTTTGAACCGCTTTTTTTCTTCTTAATTCATCAAGTAATAGTTTATCGATATTTTCGAGTTACGATTTTTTATGGAAACGTGTTTGATTTTTGTGCAGATGAATTTTGTGTTGACTCAATTCACGGCGCTGGGCTTGGCAGGACTCCTGAGATCAACCCTCAACCCACTAGTCGTGCCTCCAGCAACGCGACATGCCTTTGGTCTCGTAATTGGGCTCTGCCTCGGTTACTTCTGTTTCGGCAAGTAAGGCAATAGCCTAGCATCTCAATCACACATCAACCTCAGATCAATTCGTAGTAATCTTCTTAGTTGCAAATTTCAATTAACGAGCTCATGAAAAATGTCATGAATCGACGAGATTTCGTCCTGGCTATTAATCAATGAATTCTAAGTTTACGATTTATGCTATGTATTTTTCTTATGTTTCTAGACAAGCGGTCCACTTGGCTGGACTCCCGGCGATATGTTACATCGCCATGAGGACGCAGGATCCAAAAGTCATGCAAACGTAAGATAAATCACAAGCGTTTCAGATAATTCGTACCCTAGCTGATTCGCCCACATGATTTTCGTCAAATTGCCGAAAGATTTGAGCCAATACGGAGAATCGTTTTTTTTTTTTTATCGCTAGTATCGTTTTGAAAGATTGAATTCTCAGTAAGAAAGGCATCTTTTTCAATTCTTCAAGTTCTATTTTTTTTTCCTGTTGAAAACATATCACGAAATCTGTCACAGAGCAATTTTTCAATTTTGATTCTACTTGCCATTCCGTTATTCATTTTAATCAATTTCAGATATGTGCTCACTTTGGCTCTTGGATACTTGTCGAGCGTCCACTTTTACCGGCAGGTCTACGATTATGGCTCCTATCATCTTGACATCACTGGTGAGCTTGGTTTTTTGTTTTCCAAAGACGCTGTGTTAATTGGGCGAGACCGAGAGGAATAATTGAAAAGCAGATTGATTTTTTTTTAACGTGCTTCACACCCTGAGCAAAATGAACGTTTCGTTTTATTCTCTGACAGAAGGAGGAGAACGTGTCACTTTTATTCATTTTGCAGTATCCAGTCGCTGTGAAAAAAAAAAACTCGAAATCCTTTTCGTGGCATTTTACATTGATTTCTATCATAGCTCCCAAAAAAAAGTACGAAATTCCTGAAAATTAAAAATTATACCAAAACTTGATGAATATATTTATTACGACTTGGATAATATGCACGTAAATTTTTTCTTCGCTTCGCTATATGCTGCAGATTTTGGTAATAATTTATAATTTAAATTTCTTTCAGGTCCGTTGATGGTGATAACACAAAAGGTCGTAAGTCTGGCGTACAACATCCACGACGGCTTTACTCGTGTAGAGTATGATCTCACCCCTACTCAGAGACATCAAGCCGTAAAGTAAAAACATTCGTCTTGAATAGTATTTCCGTATTTTTGTTTTATAATTAATGCGCCTCGCAGAACTGGATAACTGATTTAATGAATGGGACACTCCGACGTTTTAGGAGAATGCCAACAACCCTCGAGTACTTCAGTTACGTCTTCCACTTTCAGGCGTTAATGGCGGGTCCTGTAATCTTCTATCGTGATTACATAGATTTTATCCACGGCAGCGGAATTCGAGGAACGAAACCATTGACGGTAATTACGTGGATTACTTATGGATCTTTTAAAAATTCACTTAGAGATGTCTTTGAAAAAGTAGATTTCTTTAAAAATTTCATTTTTATTGATTTTTTCATCAGCAACCAAAGTGTCAGATTCTTCAAGGCCCCAAGAAAACAATTGAAAAAGCATGTTTATTTTTTGCGCAGATATTTTACGATAAATCACCGCAACAGCTGGACGAAATTGTTCTGGAACCATCACTGGCGATAATCGTAATGAAGAAAGTGGTTGCTAGCTTGATGTGCGCTGTGATATTTGTTGCCTTCATTCCAGCGTATCCGATACAGAAAATAAAGGGTAATTTGTTGAAACACGTATTTGTGAACCAAGGGATTTCGTGTTGAAAACTAACTCGAGATTTTGCGATTTGCAGACGATGACTTTTTGGAAAATACCTCAATTGCTTACAAAATTTGGTATTTAATGATCTCGACGATGATGGTACGTTTCAAGTATTATTATGCTTGGTTGTTCGCTGATGCCATTTGCAACAACTCGGGTCTGGGAAGAAACGGTCGAAATCCTGATGGAAGTATCAAATGGGATCTCATTTCCAACGTTGACGTGATACCCTTTGAGGTACGGTATTTGCATAATTAATGAAAATTTGCATAATTAAAAAATAAAAAATAAAAAATAAATCTTTTCAAAAAAATCGCATAAATAAAAAGAAAAAAACAAAAATGTTTTACATTCGTGTGTCTGTGCTCGATGAATCGTCCTAATTCCAAGTAAAATTGATTGTGCTTTTTTCTTTAGACTTCTCTGAGCTTCAGGGACAGTGTCGAACATTGGAACAAAGGAACAAATCGTTGGTTGAGAATGGTCGTTTACGAGAGAGCCACACATCACAAGACTGTTTGGACTTACGCTCTTTCCGCCGTATGGCACGGTTTTTATCCGGGCTACTACCTCACTTTTGCGAATGGAGTTTTCTTCACTTTCGCTTCACGTTCCGTAAGAAAATCTGTATATTTCCATAGGCAAACCGTTGAACAACGGTTTGCAGGACACTGGAATGTTACGATCGTCAAAGGATCGACGGAGTGACGTTTTAACGATTTTTTTCGATTTATTTGCAGGTCCGACGTCACATAAGACCGTATTTCGTTAATTCCAAGCCAGCCAAATTTTTCTACGACGTCGCCACTTTCATCACAACTCGAATATTTTTAGCCTATATGACGTTCAGCTTTGTTGTATTAGAATTCCTGCCGAGCGTTAAATTATACCTGTGAGTATAAAAAATTTTCTACCCAAAGCCAAAACTCGCATGAAAAGCTGGTGAATTAGAAGAAATCTCTTAATCCATCATTCCCAATGAGTCTTCCCCGTCAATCACTGTCTCACTACAAAGTGAAAAACAGCGTTTTCACGTTTTTTCTTCAAACTTTTGCCATCCTTGAAACATGAAAAGATTTGTGAGAACTCTCCATAATTGGGTCGATCGGACCCAAGGCGTTTTTCAAATCGTTGTGTTCCAATAAATATGCATTTTTTGTTTTTTTTTTTTTTGTAGTTATCCATATTTTATGGCCCTAAATTCATTTTTTCATGAAAACGAAAATCAAATGTTAAAACATTCATTGCCAAACAATCGGTGACAGAAAATTTTTTGGGTCAAAACGACCCAGTATGCACTCGAAGGGTTAATTATACAGATTGAAAGTGAATTGTAATGACATTATTGCATAATGACTTTCAGACACTTGTACCTGGCTCCGCATTTGTTGGGATTGGTGGCAATATTTATTCTGCCATTACTTCCATTGAAGAAAGCGATAAAGAAGGAGGCCGAGTCCGAGGCTGGAAAACGCTCCACCGAAGTCACCAATGGCCATGCTAACAAATCGGAGTAAATTATCATCGATGAAACCGCACAACGAGAAATATGGAGAGGAAAGGAAGAAAAAAACAATCGAAATTTTTGTGCGAGCGTTCGACGTTGTGCTACGAAATATTCTACACGTTTGAACAAAGATTTTTTACGATAATAGTTATTAACAATTATACATGAATATATAGGCGTATGGGTTTGTTTGAAAATATATTGACACATACGCGGCCGTTAGAAACAAGATTTTCCATGATGAAACGCATGTGCAATTCTTTGCACACCAAATCCAAAACTAGCACAAAAGAAAACTGTATTTTTTCTATACACGTTTGTCTAGTAATATTTATACATAAATCTTCCGTTAGTGCGACCAGAGATAATCGCATTAACGGATACGTTGAACATTAATTATGATATCAAGAGTTTATTGCACGAATAATCGATAAGAAAAATTTGAAGTAAACACGTTTTTACAAGGAAATGAATTTTACTAAACGGACTTTGCGTCCATAACTCAGGGGAAGTTTTTTAATCGTGTTTTCCATTCCCGTTAATAGAATATATTTTTTAAAAATCATTCTTTTTTGTACGTTACAGTTTTATCTTGTAATAATAAAACGGTTTCTGCGTCGTACTTTCTTCAAGTTGCTTCATTGAAATCCTTTTCTCCAAGTTTAAGAGTACGCGACAGCGGATGAAAACAAAAGTCGACCGTGTGAGTTCTGGAGAATCCTGCAATTTCTCGTCCGAGCCAAAATACGAAGGGACGAGTTCTAAGGGCGAGTTTTGTTCCCCCGAGACATTTACTCGTTCTCGAGAGGTACGATATTCTTGCTCAATTCCATCAGATACATTCGAGTTCGCACGTTCTCCGTATGGACACATGCGCACTTACGTATTCTCCGATTAAGGTCGTGAAAAATAAATCCATTGCAATTAGAAACTCTTAAATGAGAATGAAAAAGCTGATGTGAATTTATTTTCGCAGGCCTAGGAAAATTAAATTGCAAATGGGAGCAGCGAGAGGAGCGGGAAAAAGTGAAGACGTTCCTAGCACACAGGCTTTCGTCTGACAAATCTGTTACGAGCTCACGAAATAGTAACGTCAGGCTTGCTGCGGAACGTGACTAACCGATCGTTTGTCATAGCTTTGTTTTGCATGGTTGATTTTTTCTATTCTCCTCTTTGTTTCATTATTCTTTGGCGTTTCATCCAAGTACTATTTTCACCTGAGAGCCTAATGGAATATCCACCGGCGTATAATCGGGTAAAGAGAAGCACCCGAACTGTCAGGGTGTTCCCGCGAAGCCCTATATTTTATACGTTTACCAATAGGAACGCCGCCATCAAGAAAATCCGAAAGAACGAACCATTTCGTTGTTGTACTGTGACGTTCGTTACGTCGGGCTCAGTCGCCTGACCGAGTTTTTACGCGTCGGGTCATCGCATACCGCGAATATTCTATAAAATGGTAACGGAATGAAATTAACGAGAATCACATTTTAATCTTTTAATCCAAACTATTTCCAACGAGCTGTTAAAAAAAAAAAATCATAATTAAATCGGATTGAAGTTTTTTTCGCGAGACGATCAATTTTCGCAGTGATGTCTCTTTCCATTTCTCTCAACGAAATAACAATACTTTCAGAATCTTTTGACATTCGTGAAAATGGGCTACGCGATGATGATTCTAACACTGATCCTCATGTTTTGGACTTCGATGGTCAGGATGCACGAACTTCCTGTTCAGTATCCACCTTGCTTCTTCAATCCATTGTGCACCTGCTCCAAAGCTATACCAGATCTTGGAATCGTTGCCTGTGACAATGTACCGATGCCGAGGATTCCACAACCCATCAACTCTTCTAAAGTCTTTATGCTCCAATTGGAGAACAACGGACTTCGCCACTTACAACCCCAATTTCTTATTAACACAGGTACGTTTTTATAGACAAATATTTTTCAACATTTTTTTTCCGAATATATAAGCGACAGTGAGAGTTACCTTTTCAACGTTTTTGACTGTCGGAAATATAACGAGTAATCAACGCCTAATTAACTCTTCTCCTTCAAGGTCATTCCATGAAGATTGCAAAAAAATTTAAACAAATCTTTTGTTTTTCCTCATAAACATACCCGCTTTGCATAAATTCAGGCATTGATTCTCATAATAATTGTTTTTACAAATTAATGAATTGAATTATTTTTCGTTGGTATGCTTTCCATTTATTCAAACGTTGATGCCTTCGATCTTATTTCATTATTTTTTCATTCAAACGTCAATGATAAATGGTTCGCCAATGCTACAAGACAAATAAGGGTCGCGCATGTTTCAGGTCTTTACAAGCTACAGATAAAACATAATCCGATATCGGATATACCGGACGAAGCTTTTCTAGGGCTTGAAAGATCATTGTGGGAGCTTGAATTACCATACAATCGACTTACGAGGGTGCCGAGCAAGTCCTTCAGGCACCTACAAAAGTTGAGACTTCTCGATTTAACAGGTATACTTTCGCCCTCTGTTTTTTTTTACGAATAAACAGAAAACTGAAATTTTAACATTTTTCGTATGAAAAATCGAGTTTTCAAGTGACGACAGGAAAAAAAATAATTCGTCGTTGCCGCGAGGAACGAAGAAATGTTACAAATTGATTTTTCAATTTTTCCAATTGTTACTTCGTAAAACGAGTGAATGGGAAAAATATGTAATTTTTCAATCTGTACGCATGAGCGTTTTTCCGAAGACAGAAAATTCCACGAATTGTTAATCACAGAAAAGAAATGATTATTATTTTGTAGGCAATCAAATATCGCACGTCGCTTCGGACAGTTGGCGAGGTTTGGAGAATTCTCTTCAAACGTTGAGGATAGGAAAAAATGCACTTGACAAACTTCCCGCTGATGCATTCGCCGGTCTCACTTATCTCGAAGTTCTCGATCTTCGTGAGAATAGCATCAAGGAAATTGATCCATCGGTCTTTCGCGATGGAATGGCACATCTGACGCATTTGTATTTAAACGACAATCAATTGACGGCCATTCCATATTCCCAAATCTCTTCGCTCAAGCGCATCAAAGTTCTCGATCTCAGTTATAATAGAATTTCTAAGGTTATTCACCCTCAGATGGAGGCTGAGATTCGAGGACTTCAAATCTCATTGGATATCTTGCGGCTTGACAACAATCACATCGATAGACTTATGCCGGGCTCTTTTCAGCATTTTTACAAAGTCAACAAGACGTATTTGAACGGCAATCCTTTGATGATCGTTGAGGTTCGTACGAACGAAAGAAAACAAAAAGTTTATCCTTTAAAATTCGAGGATTGTTACACCGAATATAAAATAACGACCTCAATATTTTTCGCAGGATGGAACATTCCGTGATTCGAGAATTCGCGAATTATACTTTACGGATTGTGATCTGTCGGAAATCAGCTCTCCCGATCTCTCGGGCCTGGAATCGTCTCTCGAATTACTCGATCTCTCCGGAAACAACATCACCGGATTGCCCAATCATTTATTCCAGGAATTTGACTTTTTGAGGACGCTCATTTTTCGGGAAAATCGTATCGACAGCTTTGCACCAGGTTCATGAAGATTTTCCTCTCGTTTAATCGTTTTATTCGATTATTTTTTTCTCGCTGATATGAAAAAGTTTTAACGCCAAACTTTTGCCTCTTTTCAGCCGAAATTTTCACCGGGTTCCAGTACTCTCTGTACAATCTCGACATAAGTGGCAAGAAAAATGGAGTAATATCGTTGCAAGATTTGAGGCAAATGAGAAATTTGCGTTTTCTCTCAATGTCACGAATGCCCGAGGCGACTCTCTCTCCTGACAATTTCCTCGAGTTTGGTATAGACGTCAAAGAGCTACACATTGTTCAGAGCAATCTCAACACCATCAAGAGTCACGCTTTTATGCACGTTCGGGGAATAAAGTTTTTGGATTTTTCGGAAAATTCGATAACTACGATCGACGAAGATGCGTTTTCCGAGGTATATCGTCAATTGGAAAAACCGCTGGAGATAATTTCGTTTTTATTGTATTATTTATCATCACAATAATTCTTCAAGGTCGGACACTCCCTTTTGACTCTCCGGATGTCCAACGGATTGGCGACATCGACGAGCGAACTCCCCAGCAAGTCATTCAAGTCATTGACTAATCTGCAGCATCTTGACTTGAGTAACAACAAAATAAAAACCATGCCAGATACATCTTTTCACTTCTTGAAGCGAATCAAGCGTCTGGAGTTGCAAGACAACGAGATTCAAGAGATTCGAAAAGGAACTTTCCAGGTGCGTTGCATTTTTTTTAAAAAACAAAGTCGTCGTCGAGTGAAATTGCTGAAGAACAATCTTCCGGACACGCAGGGAGACATCCATTCGACCCTGGAGGAAGTGAACATGGCGTTCAATCATCTTGGCAACATACAAACTCACACATTCGTTGATTTGACCTCCTTGACGAGTATCAATCTCGAGGACAATAACATCAATAGAATCGAGAGACGGGCTTTCATGAATATGAATCGCTTGAAGTACATCAATCTACGGGGCAACAAAATCAAGGATATTACCGATGAGGCATTTCAAGTGAGTTCCAAAAAAAAACAAAACAAACAACAACAATGGAGGAAAAACGAATCGTGCGTTTACTTATTTGCAGTTTCAATTTGCAGAATCTTCCGGATCTCGAATTTCTGGATTTGGCTTATAACGAACTCGACGAATTCGATTTCGCTTCTTTCGATCAAGTCGGCACTTTGGCCTCGTTCAAAGTTAATGTAAGCCACAACAGTATACCGAAATTATGGATCAACAGCACAACCATGACACCTGCAACCAACAGTTAGTTTCACTTTTGTCATTTTTAACAAGTTTTGTATCATTTATCGCATACATTTCGTTAAATTCAATGAAATTTTGTGCTGCTTTCATTTTACATTCAATTTGGCATCGAATGCGTGTCGTAGTTAACCCTACAACTCATGACTGGGGTTCGAACGCATCCCACGCGAATTCTAAAAAACGAGCTTTTTGCTTTTTTTTTTTCCGGTTTTCAGTCCTCGAATGGATTTTTCATTAGGCCGTGGTCACCAGGGGTCAAAATAACCCCAAGCGCAATTTTGAGCTAGAATTACTACAAGTCATTGGCTCTCGAGACGGTTGGCCTCCTATCCAACGGCGCTTTTGGTGCCCGCAATTCTTTTTTTTTTACCCATTGTTCCTTTGCCGGTTGTTTTTTTAGACATTTTGAAAATTGGATAAAAATTTTTTCTCTCGATATTCTTATTCGCAAAGGTTCAAACTAATAACTACTGGCAACGTGGCAAGCGTTTACACATGGCTGGGGTCATTCCGACTCAGTGTGACCAGCGCGTTATTTCTAGAACGTGTGACCATGGAGAGCTAACTAAATGTGCATAATATCAGATTTCTCAGACATCATTCTCTTCCTTATAAAAATATGAAGAAAATAGGGCATAGGGTCGGTTTTATGATTGAGAAAAGCGTGGGTTACGTTCGGAGCACAGTTATGCGTTTAAAAGTAAGAAAAATAAGTCATGAGGTTGAGGAAATAATCGAAAAATTTGATTGTCTTTTAGTCGGCGGCAACTTACAATCAAACATCAAGGTGCTGGACATGAGTCACAACAACATTAGCGACATAATGAGATACTATTTCCGCCCTGTGGAATATTCCTTGACGCATCTGTATCTCGCTCACAACGAAATAGCAAACGTGACTCAGGGAGTATTCGGAAATATGCCACATTTGCAATGGCTCGATTTTCGTTACAACGACCTCGTCGAGGTCGATTTCGATTGTTTTAGAAACACAAAAAACCTGCAAGTACTATTGTTATCGCACAACAACATGATGGACATTCCAGCAGAGGCTCTGAGGCCGCTTAAGAAACTCCGTATCCTCGATTTGTCCTGGAACAAACTACGGACTTTACCAGACAATTTGTTTACCGAGCCCACCATCGAGAGTCTCGATCTTTCGCATAATCAATTCATGCGCTTGCCTGCTAAAGCCATGTCGCCCGCCGCTGCCGGTTGGTTATCGACGCTCGACATGTCTTGGAATTTGTTGTCCGGTATTCACAACACCGATGCTATTTCTAAGCTCCATGTGAGTCAGCAAAATTCATAAAATATTTTTACGATAAAAAATAACGCCAATTTGTATCGAACCATTTTTTACTGCTGCAGAGTCTTTCTTGGCTCGACCTCTCGTACAACCGTCTGGTGAGGCTCGACGATGCCGTTTTCTCAGAGCTGGATCAGCTCAACCATCTCGACCTGAGCCACAATAAACAATTGATCCTGGAATCACGTGGCAGAACTTTCAACGGATTAGAAGATTCTCTACTCTTTTTAGGACTCAGCAATATTTCGCTGCTCAGTGTGAGTCTTTCGATTTTTTTTCATTTCACTAACAAATTCCAACAGATTTTCCGAAAATTTAACAATTCCTTCGACTCTCCAGGTGCCTGAATTGCCCTTCCGGTACTTGAGAACTTTGTACCTCGCTCACAACGAATTGGCATCGATACCAGCTGAAATGGCCTCCAATTTGAGCTCCCTCCATCATCTTGATCTTAGCCACAACGATTTATCGGTTGTCCCACTCATTACTCACACACTTCCGGAATTGAAGACTTTCGATATTGGCTATAATCCTATCACGGCTATCACCAACACGAGCTTTCTTGGTTTGGCCGATAGTCTCGAAGAACTCGATATCCGGAGGCTTTCCTTATCTATCTTCGAGGTAGTTCCATTTTTTTTTTTTTTTCGTAGCTATTCATAGACTGTAAACACAGGCGCATAGAATTTTTTTTTTGTCAAGCAAATCAGAGATTTAAATCTCTGTTATGCTTGAACTTTTGTTTATAACGATTTAGAGAATTTGACTCACGTGATTTTGCCAGCAAATGGAAATTGTAAACATCTGAATTACCCGTTCGATTTTTAGGCTGGTGCACTCTGCAAAGCTTCCAAGCTCAAAACGTTACTCGTGACTGCCTACACCGGTGTTAAAAATTTCAATTTACCCAATATCTTGGAATACAATCACGGCCTGAAAAATCTTCATATTGACGTAAGTGTTTAACTTTAAAAAATTGTTCAATCGATTAATTTCGCTGTATCGAAGATCATGAAGAAAAGCTCGCTTCGCAGATTGACAATGAGACTAATTTGGAGAAGGAAATGAAGGGCAAGTTCCCTGCGAAGCTTTACAACTTTACTCTGAGCGGAAGGAATCTTCGGACGCTGGACAAGGATATTTTGCGGGTGAGAATCAATTGTTTCTCCTCGACGGAATTCTCACGCTATGGACAAATTATTTTGAATCATTACAAAACTGAAATAATGTTCCATTGTTTATTTTCCAGGGTATGCGAAATCCTCATCTTCACTTTGCCCTTCACAACACAAGCGTGGCGACCGTGCCACGAGAAATTTTTGACCATGCAAAGTTCGTTAGAAACGTCACGATCGATTTGCACAACAACGACTTGAAAACTCTGCAAAATCCTTCTTCGGGCCACAAGCCAGGAATGCCGGACAAGAGATTTTTACTCAGGCTCAGAATGGCAGGGAGTTACGTGAATTGTGACTGCGACATGGGGTAAGTTGTGAAATTCACGTGCAGTACGAATTGTTCGAACAATTGAAATTTCAGTGAAGAATAATTCTTTCAAATCTCACGATTCCCCAAATCCTTAAAAAACTGAGAATTTCGTTTCGGCAAACGAGGAAAAATATTTGAAAACCGATTTTTTTTTCAAGCTGGATCGAAGTTTGGCAAAGAAAGCATCGACAATATCAAGAGGACAGATGCACGACGTACGGCGAATACAACAATTATGAGCGTGACGAAGGTGGAGAGTACAGTTGCTGGGACAACGGTTGGGACGACGATTTACGGGAGACGTTCTGTCTGAACAAAAACAACATGTCGCTCGCGAAGGCCCTTAAATCAGACATAGAATGTGGTTGGGGAGCAGCGAGTACGATCCATTTATCGAGCGTTCTCGTTTTCTTCGTTTTCACGATACTCACTACGACCATCTACTAAAAAAACAATGACGCGTCAACATATTTTTTCTCTTCAACTGCGTTAAACAAAAAAAAATATCTCTTAATAGTAATAATCACGATAATTGTTCAGCATTCGTCGACCGAATAGCGAACAACGAAAAATCTTCTTTTTCTGTATTTTCTACTGAAGCGGACGTGTCGAAGGTAAACATTTAATGCAGCAACTTCTTCTCTTCCCTTGCTCAACGACGTTCAGATTAAAAAATTGCTAAATTGAAATCCAATCTCGTTCAAAATGCGCGTCATATCATACGACATTAAACCCTTCGAGTGCACACTGGGTCATTTTGACCCCAACTATTTTCTGTCACCGTTTGTTTGGCATTTAATGGCTTCGAATGTTTTGCCCTTTAATTTTCGTTTTCGTCACAAAATCAATTGAGGGCCATAACATATGGATAATTTACTACGAAACACGTCTCTACAAAAAATAAAACAAAAAATGCATATTCACCGGAATACAACGATTCGAAAAACGCCTTGGGTCAAATTGACCCAATGTGCTAGGATGTGTTCATTCGAAGGGTTGAATGAATTCGTTCATCAATCAAAAAATCAATTATCACGGTTTCGCAACAAGTTATTTAGGAAATTTTGCGAGGTTTAAACTTTTCGAAATATTTTGATTTGCACGTTGCTTCACGCACGACTGTGGTCTTATTTATTATTTTTATTTGTATCACAGATTTGAAAATCTGTACTTGGTAGAGATGTGGCCAGAACTATCAAATAAAATAAACATTCGAATGTATTTATTCGTTTATTCACATTTTCCCTAGAAACTTTCATTCGGATTTTCGTCAAGTTCAAATTTTACATGAGAATTCGAACAAAGTCGGAAGGAATCCGAAATACACGTCGATTTTTTCCGGCATAGAAACAAAAGGAATTATTTATGAACGAGGAACAAAAGAAAAATCATTGATTTATTCAATGGTTACAAAACATAAAGAAAAATACTTTGAACAATATTCTTTTTTTTTTAGTTGTAAAGAGTCATTTTCGTGATTATTCCAAAAGCCATGTACAGGATTGGCATAACTATGCAACCGAAGATAAACACGAGACACACGTAAATACAGAGTAATTGGAGTCCGAGAATCGCGTACTTGACCAATATTTGATGAAAGTCATTTGTATTTTGTATGCTTATCGTTTTGTCCAATATAAATCGTAAAATGTGCAGTAACACCTGAAAACGTATCGCGTATTGATAAAGTAAAGTTTTCATGTCAACTGTAAGGTGCGATTAGAATAGGACTTAGCTGCCTCCATATGCGAATAATTGAATTATGCTTGGGACAGTGTCCTAAGGAGGGAGGAAAAATACGTGTGTATTTGTTGAGGTTAATATACCTGAGCCATGGGTGTAATATTGAGGATCACGTAAAGCAAAGCGAGTAGCGATCGTCCGGTCGCTTGTCCCATGACCTTGATCAACGTTGTGAAAGAGTATTCGGTACGGGGAACACCGTATAATTCCTGATAATTTGCCAAGTATTCGCGAACTTTGATCAAAATACTTTTTTCTCCTTGTGTGATATCGACATCTGAACGATTTTCCGGAATATCTGTTGGACATGAATTCATGAGAAAAAAAAACATGCCAATATTCGAAAGGGTTTTTGAAGCATTGATTTTCATCATTTTTGTAGTTTTATGTGAGAAACGACTAGATAAGAACGTTTAAGACGCTTCTACGACTTCTAGCCAATCGGAAATGGCTTGTAATCGACGAATTAAACTTGGATTTGTCACTTCCGTCAACTTCCGGTTCGATAGCGTTCCTTATTGCACGTTTACCGTTGGTCAGCGCCGCGGTGCGGCCAGCGTCCCAAAATCTCGGCAGTCGCGGTAGTCCGCCAGTCCGGGCTGATACGCTGTATAAATTTTTATATTTCCATTCCGTGATGCTCTCAGTTGACAAATCCGCGTTGTTTTCATTGTTTTTTTGTGACTCGGTGTACCAATTCGTGTCAACGGTGTTTTTCCAGTCACCGGAATCATCGCGATCGTGTAGCGACTTTTGCGTAACATTAAAATCGTCTGTTATTGTCTTTCCCGCCGTTTCGTCCGGGTCCTCTTTCGGGCTGGCGGTAACGCAGTATTGCGCCATATCCGCCATTTTTGATTCTTTGACTTCTGGATGCGAAGCGTCAGTACAAAAACACGGTTTTCTACCATCAACGAGGTGGCATAATTATTACCAAAGTAACCGATTTTTTTCTTATTGCAATGAAAAGTGAAAGAAACTTTTATGTTGATTTCGTAAGTAGAGGCAAAAGACGCGATCTGCGGTTAAAAAAAGTGACGTAAAATTATGTGAACCTGAACAAAACAAAAGACTTGCCGTTTTTGGGAACCGATTGCAGTCACGTCGATTTCTACTTCCGATTCAGATCGTGAGTACATTTTGAGCATTTTTAACAACTTGCATGATAATTACTTATTCGAAACGCACTAATTTATTTCGTTGAACGCGCGTGTATTAAACACTATTGAGAACTTTCGCTGTTGATTGAAACATATCGCGTAACAACTTTCAACACAAACTTCATGTTGTGACACGAAAATATTTGTTTTTCATTTGTATACAAGCGTCTGAGGTCACGCTGTGGCGTGCAGTGTGAAGGTCGCAAAGATATTTTCATGGGGTCTTTCGCGCCTTTTCGTCATATGTTTTTTATACACCGTTGAGGTTTTGCCGCGCCGTTGGATGTTATTATTCTGTATTGGAAAAGTATTATGGGGATTCATGGAAAAGTGACCTTGGGTTTGCATTGCGAAAGAAACCCCGAAATTGTCAAATAGAAATGCAAAATCGTTCAATCGCACGTGATCAGCTGTATCGATAAGCGACTTACACTCAAGGGCACGTTATTGTTGTTTTATTACAGAAAATCGTGCGATAGTTTGGCATTCAGTGTTCCCGTTCAGCTGTGGGAAAAAAAATTGTTCAGGGGTGATTTGTCCTGAAAATACTCAAGCTTCGAAGACGAAGAAGGCAATTTTTGATAAAAAATTCAAGGTTAACGACGCCTTGACGAGAGCTCGCGTCCGTCTCAATGCGTTGGCGCGTCGTCAGTTTTGCTCAGCGCCAGTTGTTCAAAACATGGCGGATTTTGCTCGAAGCTTCTTTTCGCGCCACGCTCGCGATAACTCGATAACAAATCTTTTTTATTTTTTCTGTTCTCATTTTCCTGAGGACGTTTTTTTTTCAAGCCAGGTAATTTGTTTTTCAAAAAGTATATTCTATTCCGAAACGCTTTAAAATGCTGATCCGTGGAAACAAAATCTACATTAACGTGCATGCGAAAGATTAATTGACATTTATTTTTCTATTGACTTGAAAAACCAGTATTTTCCGGAAAAACACGAAATTTTTTAAGTGCTCGATACATTAGCCTCTCTAATCCTGCCAAGGAATTTGGTACGGGGGATAAAAAAAAAATAAGATCAAGTGTCCAGTAAAGTGTTTATTGTAACATGGCAAAAATCGATTTACATATTGTTGTTCAATATTTTATTCCATCGTGAAAAATAAATAAATTATATAATGGAAATGATAATCAATTGTTTAGCCAATTGTTTTGAGAATTTGCTTTCAACAATTAGTATTTTGCGTGAATAAATGAATGAAATGGAAACAAATGATAAGGAAACAATACTATCTCAAGAGTTTACAAACAATGGCAATTTTTTTTTACGTTCGGTCAGTTTCGCCCTCGTTTTCACAAGATTTTTCATCTTTTTTCTCGGGTGTATTGCATTGGATATTATTTATCTTTAGTCAAAGGTTTTCGTTGTTGTTGATGTAAATTAAAAGTTACGCTCTCGAAATAATGTTGTTGCGTAAAAAAAACACAAAATATTCTATCACCGTATTAACAAACGATTATTCAACTATCGCCATCCACATGTGGATCACGTAAAACCTCCAGAAATCCTTTTTATAATCGTAAAAAAATATGTTTCTCCCTCTGTCTGTTCCGCACACGCATACACAGAATTTTCATCGACAAACCGATAAAATGCATTTCGTTTTTCACCGAAGTCAAACACGCTCCGTAAAAATATGTTGAAAAAAATCATTCGCTACTGTTCAGGAAGAAACGCTGGCGCGAAACCGAAAAATCTAATCAATTAGATTCTCTTTATTCTTTATTCTCGTACTAGCAATTTCGGGGGTTTTTGAAAATAAAGAAAAAATGTGTGCAATGCGTTGACAAACGACGTAGGTGATTGACAAGTCGGAAAACGATAGCATGCGCACATCTATGCGGCGTGTGATAGCGGAGCAATATTATTTGAGAAACTCAACGAAAATGTTTGCGCTTGTTGCACTGTTCATTAATATTTATTCTCATAATTGTTCTATTTTGTTTGTTTAGTTGGTATCGTAAATATGTGATTGAATTATGAGGTTTTTTTCATAGCCGATCTTAGAATGGCTGTTCTCATTGAAGTGACAAGTTTATCGAGTTCGTCGACTTTCATTTTGAGTATCCTGTTGTCCTTCTCGAGTTCGCCAGCTCTCATCATCATTTCGTTCTCTTTAGCTTTTTTGTTTTGACGAGATTTTCTAGAAGCTTCGTTATTTTTTTCCCTCGATTCCTTGTAACTACCATCGTCGGAAATGCGCTCTTCTGATTCGCTGTCGTAACAGCGCTTTTTGTGTCTCGCTTTTTCAGCTGCGATGTCGTGTTCATCGCGCATCGATCTGGAATTCCGTTTTTGCCTGTTCCTCGAGGCACGCTCGGACATTTTTGCAACGCTGTCGAGAGCCGCGGAGATGGCGGCTATCGATGCCGAGGACGAAGAATTCGTTTCGTCATAGTTGGACCTCAAAGCTGCCATCTTTTTTCGACCCTTGTGCAAATTTCCTGGCGTCGTTGTCATCGTACTCGTCGACGATGATGTCTCGTCAACGGAACCCGCGATTGGTGAATTCGACGCGATCGTTGGTTCGGAATCTCGCGATATAATACTCCCATCTGGTGATTGGATATCATCCTGCAAATAAAAACATCGTTGTAAAGTTTTATATAACGACGGAAAGGGAAAACGGTTGGTGGCAAAGTCCGACGTGATTTTTTTAGATTTTTCGATCAGAAAAACACGTTAACAGAAATTCCAGCTTCTCGAATAACAAAATCTCTTTTATATCGTAAAATGTGGTGATTACGTGAGAAGCACAATCTCGGATTGAAGCGTCACATAATCGTGTCAATTTTGCGCAATTGTTCGTCTTATTAACGTCGATTATTTTCCCTTAATTCACAGCCCAAACGATTAAAGTTCACGTAACACCACTTGTATATTTATTTATCCACCGCATCGTTTATGTAACAGAGCATGACTCGCGAACAAGCTCGTGTGGATTCTAAGAATCTGATGAAATTGCAAGATTTTGCAGAGATCTCGTGATTAGAACTTGTTCAGTTTTCACGCAGTTGGAAGCTGACTCGATTCAAACTCAACATTGTTGTATATGACGAGTCTTACGTGATTACTTGCTTTGCAAAATGAATCTACTCTTCTCTCGACTTTTTACGTAACGAATTTACGAAGAATTATCATCATGGGACCGATTGAGAGAATTTTTCAGCCATCGCGATGCCAAAAAACGCTACAACTTTGAAGATTCGTCGAGATTAATGATTTTAGAAAATTCGTCCGTCACGAGGCGTATCGCTCGAGTCTTGATTTATAGAAATAGAACATTCAATGGCTCACATTTATTTTTCAATCAGGAGGAATTTTGCGAAAAGATGATTTTACTTGTTAGTCGCGTTGTTGGAATATTGCTAGAGAGATGTAAAGAGCAACTTACGTCACAAAGATAAGAGAGAAGATCAAAAGTTTCTGATTGTGTGCTGTCGAACGTATTGATGGTCTCCCAATTATCCTTTTCATCTTTAGCGATCTCGTGAAGAATCGTACTTGGATATTCGACGCTGATAACGTTATTTCCCTTTTTATTGTTTATTGGTTTGTGGTGGAGACTGATTGGCGAAACGGCTGCTAAATCGACGTTTCCGAGCTGAATCCAATCGCTGGTTCTCTGATTGATCGAAGAATCGATTGGATCCAGCAGCAGTATATCATTCATTTCCATTGGTCTAGTGTCGAATATTTCCGACTTGACAGCAACTTGCAAATCCCCCACATTATTATTTCTCGTCTCAGACTCGACGATCGGAAGTTCCGGTACTTTCAGGCTCGAATCATTGAGACTCGCTTGATCCCCGGGAAGCCCCTTTGTTACCACCCTCCCAATTGCCCCCGTCTTTTCTATCGAAACAACGTTATCCTCGCTTTCCATGCCTGCGAAAAAAACACACCAATTTTATTATTTCGATGAATCCTCTGATAAAAAAAAACATCGT
Source organism: Hyposoter dolosus (assembly GCA_963921915.1). Lineage (NCBI taxonomy): Eukaryota > Metazoa > Arthropoda > Insecta > Hymenoptera > Ichneumonidae > Hyposoter > Hyposoter dolosus. Next base: position 18,197,949 of record OY998130.1, on the reverse strand, counting down.
TCAATCGAGATTTCCCCAGTTTGACGAATCTTGGCTAAAGCTTTCCCAACTCACCGGAATATTTACTCTCCTCGAATTCACCTATAGGAAAAGCGCATCGTCCTTGGAATGTGTCGATGCACCATCCGCTGAGATCCTGATAATTCTCCTCCCAAATTGAATGTATAGAATTTTCCTCCTCGGTCCTTGTCTTCTTCAGCGTATTCGGATACTCCAACGAATCTATCGAGGGCCAAGGTGCCTTGAGGAGATCCAGCTCCATAGTCGGACTCAGCAGAGGTATCGTGTCCAGCAAGATACTCGCTTCGTCCGACTGCCGCAATTTCACGCCATGAGAAGCAGAGGACAGCTTCACCTTTGGGTTGCATTTTTCTGTTTTCTGGAATAGATTGGTGTCTTGATTGAGAAGCAGCTAAAACAGACCGTAAGCACATACATTTGTTTTGTGTCTTCGGTGTTCATTTCAAAAATGCCGCAGCAACAACGATCAGGTATATTTTTAATGATTAAACATTCGATCTGTTCGAACGTTCTGATTAACAAAAAACGATTTTCTACATCTGTTCTGCGTTAAAAAAAACTGTTGAAAAAAAGTTACTAACAAATTTTCCCAGAAAAGTTTCAGAAAATAAAAAAAGCAGTGAAATTCTTTATTTTTATTTTCTGCCAATGAGATATTTTGTGGGCTAGAAACTGTTATGTAACTTACGTTAAATTCGCCTCCTTTCTCAAATGAAATGTTGCTGGCCGTTGAGTGCTTGTTTATGGGAGGGATTTTGGAAGCCTGTGGAAAAAAAAAAAAACAATTTCGTGTGTTAAAACAAGTGAAAAATGTTGTCAGCAAAGTGATCTGGTGCCGCTGTCTGTAAAAACACGTTCTTCACGTTTTGCTCAGACACTTGATGTTTTGAAGAAAAAATAGATTTTTATGTTTTTCTCTGTTTGTCAGAGAACAGCGAATTACTTTTTTTTTCCTCACGTGTCCAGAGAAACTGTGAAACTACTTGTTGGATTTTTCTCTGACACTTTTGCGTGATTTTACCAACTGATAGATCACCTTAAGCACGATCTTTGCTTATTTCTAATCTAAAAGATTCCGTTATCTGTTTTATCACAAACGAATCAAGAACTAGACCGGATCTGATAAACTTCTGAGAAATAGTTCAAACAATGTGACTCATTCTTGAGAGCACTTTCAATGAATGTTTGAAACTTTTTTGAATTAAAAATTCTGGAGATGTTCTTTGGAATAATTCCTTTATTTTTTTAAATTAAAAAATGAAGCTATCTCGATGAGAAAATGCTGTGAGCACGATCGACAAAACTGCCGGTAAAAGCTGACGAAACGTCATAGTATTCTGGGTCATTCGATTGTTTATGTAAATTCTAAATCTTAATGCAACAATTTTGGCGAGCGGCCAGAATTTCGCGGTTTGTTAAATATTTTTTCGTGCGCGAAACGCGATGGCTCGTTGCTTACAAGTTCCGCGCCCTTTTTGACATGGAAACGTGTGCGTTATGTAACTCGTGTTTAACCTTTCGATGTGTCACGGGATTCTCGCATTACGAACTTACGTCATTGTGTGTCTTTGACTGGAGCTATATGCATATCTATATCGAGAGGAATATGTTCACTCGATTCCACTTGTACAAACGCCACGCAATACAGTTATCATATCCTCGTTACTAATTTTTTCTCGATCATTTAAAACATCGTGACTATGCAGAAGAAACAATGTGTAGATATTTATACTCGTACGATGTTTTCACATGCGTATTACAGACTTCTATATATAAAACGCGAAGAATCAACGAATTTTCTCGAAACAAATGACCGACAAGTGGTAATCTATATTTAGAAAACCGGCGAGCAACGAATGTGTGCCCGAAGCATATGCCGCGATGGGTTTTTCCTCTCTAGGACTTTTTTCTATCTCAATCGTTATACGTCTGCCTTTTTATCACACGCTCAGAGTTATTGCCTCGTCACGAAGCGATAAAAACTTAGCGATAACAAAAAATTAAATGTACCACATTGTATCACGCGACCTGTCGCTGAAACTGTAGCAAATATCGAATATCACAAATAACGTGTTTTATCTTGTTCGTACATGTCGTCAACAGTATTTCAAGAAATTTACGTGGAATTGATAATTTTATAATTGAAGCGACGTGGACTTTGTGTACTTTGACTTTTCGATTATTTTGCAAGGATGAGTGCAGAGAACTTACCCTCCCTGAATCGATGGTAACCGGTGTAACTTTCACTTGGAACGTAGAAGATTCGTCGGAAATTTTCCCTCGATCGTATGAAAGTTGAATAAAACTTTGTTCCACGCGATTATACGATCGATAACTTTCCGTAGCTAACGTGTAACGAGATTCTTTGAATAGATTGTTGTCGTTCGAGCTCACTTGGGACAAACACTTCGTTCGCAATATTCGTTAAGACTGAGAACTGTCGCGTTCGCTTTAGTTTTGTTGAATATTTTTTGGCCAGCTGCCGCGTACAGAATATGCGTCTTACGAGGTGTGCGAGCGGTGGCTCTCTACGAACGTCACGAGACTCCCGTGCGCTAGTTCACCGCGGTACGCCGGACTGTGTAACGGTTTAACTGCCAGGGGGCAGCAGTGTCGTCATCGTCGACCAATCCGACCATCAGTGACGTCAATTTCAACCAGTTATTTTGCAGCTTTTGTACACGGCACACAACTCCCACACGACCCGGCAAATAACAAGAAAAAAAAAGACTCGAGAGTCGATAAATGGCGCTTCAACCGTTCCGTCTCTCTCTCTCTCTCTCGCTCCCTCTTCCTCTACCTCTCTTTCTCTCTTCTCGCTCGCGTTTAACCTCCCCACCATTTTTTTGTAAAACATTCTCCGCATACTTCAGTTCCGTTTGTTTTTTTTTATCAATTCATTACTGCTCTTTTCCGAGAATCATTCAACTTGACATTGTAAACTTTTTTTTTTCTTACTTTTTCTTTACGATCGATCCATTTGCATTTTGCGACCAGATATTTGCAAAACAGAGCTTCAGCGAATGAATTCGTTAAACTTTTGGTCGAAGCTAGGAAAAATAGGTACACGAGAAAATAACATTTCGATTCAAATATTTGTTCATCACAATCAACAAAACGAAATCGCAAATACTTCCATAATATATCATGCTGCTCGGGTTTCCAAACTCGAGTACACGTGATTGCTGGGTCGACGTACGGCTGAAGGTCAACAGAGGAGTCGAAAATTTACTTGTCATTGTTATTCCATTGGGTACTCCTCGTGTCTATTTAGAGAACTTTTTCTCTTTCGTTTGCTCGATGTTTGTATTTTCATCTTTTTAAGTTAAATTTTGTGAAAACATTCATACACCGTCAGCTCAATAAATATTTTCTGCCTAATTCTTATCGAGATGTTGCCGAGACAATTCGGGGAAATACGAGATCGTAATTAAAAAAGTCATAAAAGGATCGGAAGATTTCGAGCGCCTATCACGGATCCTAGATAAAAAATCGTCGTCGATTTTTCATGAAAAACTCCCTCAGAATTCATCGTTGCTGTAAAAATAAAAGAATAATCAATGTTGTTTTTATTTTTTGAAATATTTTTTATTTTTCTGGAAATTAAATGTTGAAAAACGTGGCATTCGAGGCCACATTTTTTTACGATGACACAATTCGGCCAATATTGGCTTAAGAATGATGTCAGGCTCCATTTTTCATAAAATTCATCCTCCAATTCTCAACAGTAGATAAAAGGCTCTCGTCCCAATCCATCATTTCAATTTCTTATCCAATTTTAGAAACTGTATCGTATCATTATCTCTGTTTTTCTGGCAGATTTGAATTATCTCACTTTTTTTATTTTTCAAACGGTTATAATTTACACTGTCATCGCGAGGTTCAATTACGCCAAAATTGGCAACGAAAAAAATGAATCAAGAGTTGATTTGATTGCAGGTAACGTCCGGAAATATCGGAAATAAAAAAAAAAATTTTTGTACAAAAAAAATCGTTGTTTTTTTCACGACTTTTGGGTAAAAAGTTTTCAAAATTGTTGCGATTGGTGTGGATCGAATTTTAAACGCTCGAAACAATTTCTGACACAGGTTTAAAAAACAAAAACAAACAAACACAAAAGTGCGTTGATAGTGTTCGATAAATTTTGGGGCTGGGAACGAATTCGGCGAAGCAGACTTCGCGAAGGGACGAATTGCTTGGTCATGATTCACAGGGAGCCGCGAATTGCGTCAGAAACGAGTTTTCATGCGGAGCAGATATACATATATAGAGTGATAGAGCTAAACCGTTAAAAAGATTTTGGGTTTTACCCCCGATGAAAGTCAAGTCCACGACCATGTTTCGAAAATCGAAACCCGCTCGTTATTTATTATTCCGATGACGTCATCCATGCAAACGAATGTCGAGAATTTTTTTTTTACAGTGTGAAAGTGGCTTGAGATCTTGATCGAACTTTTTCGACTTGGGAAATCTTCGTGTTTTGTCAGGTGAAGCCTTTCGAAGATTCCTATTTTTCAGGTTATTATTTTTATCGATAATATTTTGGTCCATCGAAATTTTCACATGTCTCGATCAATTTATGTGTAAATCTGTGAAAAAAAATTTACGATCGTATAATCAAAGTTGACGATGGAGCCGAAAGACGAGAGAATAAACGCGGAACGATCCGAAGTATGTGCGATTTGAGTTTTTCAAATTTGGCACGATTTCCGTAATTTATTTATTTCCATAAAAAACAACGAGGCGTTGAGATTATTTCTAATTATTGAATCGATTTAGTTTGTTGTCGCTATTATGGGGAAAGATTACTCGAAAGCAATCGATCTTGGAACAGCAAGTACGTGATTTAAAATTCATATCATTCGATGAATCCTCCATGCGTTCTGTGTCTTTAACGAATCAAAGGAAAATCTCATTTGCAGTCTTGGTCAGATATCCGAATGATCATCTCGTTCGTAATTGCTTAGTGGCTTTGGAAAAACTTTGTAAATCCAGTGAGTTACGTTCAACGATTTTTCATTTTTACAACAAACAAAAAAGCACGTTTTGCTGCGATTGAATTCATTAAGTATTTTGCGGTATTGTTAATTCTCGAAAAAGTTTAAAAAATATCTACACATTTGAAAATTCAAAAAAATCTGTAAACGCGCGATCACACACCTCTCTGTTGATTCTGCTTTCGCTAAATCGTCGGTAAAACAGAAAAAATCAAGTTGCCTGAATTGCAAGAAGCAAGTTCGATTGATAACGAGACTGAGAAGCCAGAAGAGTCGACTTCGGGTACGGAAGTGAGTGACGAAGCGGCGAGCAGTAGTTCCGTCGGTAGCGACGAAAAGAGCCCTGAAAGATTGATCGACCTCGAAGGGTTATTAGCGGAGCATTTCGATTAGAATCAGACTGCACGAAACAATATCACAGGAATAAAGAGCTCGCCATCCTGAAAAGTACTGGAAAAATGTGACGAACGATAGCAACGAATCAGTCGGACAAGAAAAAAATCAGCATACACGATGAATAACACGATAAATAAAAAATGCCAGTATTTTTACAAACATTGAAATAATAATATATTGCAATTTTACATATTCTAAATATAGTCTCCTGGTTTATTGAGACGCACTTAAATTCGCAGTTTTGGCGTCTCACGTCTTCGTCTCTATAATCGCTAATATTTTACAAAGAATGGAAGAATCCTCTTATGAAAAAATACTAATGAGCACCAGCTCGCCCCATCAGCGATAGCAATTTCGTTAGTAAAGTTACTAGCAACGTTTCATTTTTAACATAAACTTCCCCCCGTTGTCATCCTACGAATCTTTATAATTACCGATAGCCAATTAATGAACAAATTACCAGTAACTTCGTTAATGAAATCGCTAAAGAACAGCTGGTTTTTGAGGCGGATAAAAATTCCAGTGTTCGGATTGTCCAGAGCTCATGAGTATTTTTCCATAAAGCGAAAGTCGAACAGGATAGAAATGAACACGTAGATTGAAAAGAGTTGCAAATTTGTCGTAACAATGTATAAATTCACTTAAAAAATAATATTAATATTATTTATGACATACAGAGCACACGTTTCACTTTCGCACCGTTAATAAAATCGTATCCATCTGGTTCGATGGTATATTCAATAAACAAGAAAAAACGTGTGTGTATGTATACACGACGTATTTAAATACAAAAATTACACTCATACCGCTTGCATACGATGCACCACGCGCACTTGCATATCTCAGTACCATAAATATAAACTTGTTCGATCGCTGATTCAAGATAAAAATAGAAAAAACAAGCAGTATTTCCTGTTGTTTGAGCGACGTGGTTTTTACTTGATCGGTATCGGACAAAAATGGAGCTGCTGTTGAACGCGGCTTGTTTTCAAGTCCGTTAATAATTTGAAAATATTTCCTCGTGGCTGCGACGGCGGAAAACGTGCCGAAGTAACGATCTGCTCTTATTAATTTTATTATTTTATTTATTATTGTATATTTCTTTTGGCAGATCGCCACTCCAGGACTTTCAGAATCGAACTCAATATTCACATTTGGTTTTTCTCACAACGAGGAGAAAAAGTCTTTCCAACGAACGAGTACGACTTTTCGTCGCTGTGTTGATAAGTTTTTTTTTTTTTACTCTAATGCAGTCGCAATGTTTTGACTCTTGGTTGCTCGCAATTTCAAGGCCTCGGTTCTCGATTTTCTTTCCCTGCTTTCTTCCTTTTATCTCTTCTCTCTGTTTAACGCTTCCTTTGTGCAATTGCGTGTGACTGTCTGACTCACAGATGATCACTGACCTTCGCTGTCGCTGTCGCTCTTGTCTGCGAAGAATTAAGAAGACCCCCATCAAGCTGAGATCGATAAGTAGAACAGTGAACATTTTGGGGACAAGAGATATTGTATAGAAAGTTTTGGGGCCTGCGAAACCCCGACGTTGCTTTTGACAACTGTGAACTCTCAACATGGCTCATTGCTTTTGCTACGCTTTTACGTGACAACGTTATTTTTTTTTATGAACAAAAAAAAACCATGGTGTAAAGAATAGATTTTTATAATTGTTCGATACAGAATTCGGACGAATGTCTGCGCTTTTCACCGAAAGGTTTGGCTGCGAGTGACACAACGTTAGAGTTCTAGGGCTGACTATCTTTTCGTGGCTTCGCTTTTAATGTTTTTATTTATGAATTTGAATTCTCGTTTCAATGAAATAATCATTTGTTCTATTCATAATGACGCATCGCAGGGAATATTCGGCGTACCTTTCTTGCCTGGATAAGCGTGACGTTTCAGTCTGTCGTAAAGATCGTCCTTCGTACCGTAAATACTGGCGTTCGAGCGTGCCAAACTGTTCATTTTGCCGCCGTTGTGTAGACTCTCTGGAATTTGTAAATCTCCGTATTAATATTATTTTCTCACGGCGTAATTCGTTTATTGGTGAATCGTGAATGTTGAGTTGAAGTTAAAAATCGAAATATTGGCAAATAAAAATAGCCTGGCAGGGAAGAGACAATTGAACGATTTCGATGACGAACTTTTCATGTTGAAAGAAGAAGAAAATAAAATAAACGAAAGTTCACCTTTCATGTACGTCTCATTGTAGAAATTTGGCATTTCCCAGCCATCTTCCTCGTCGTCGTAATAATGAGCGTAAGTGCTGTGATGAGAGGGCGCGATTGATTCGGCGTACGGGGTTGGTGCGCCGTAGTAGAAATTCACTTGCGAGCCATTTTGGTCGGCAGCCGGTGATAGCATTTTTTTAGGTTCTCTTTTCCGTGAGGATCTCACACAAATCATCCAAACGAGTAAGACAACGATGATAATGAGTATAACGCCGCCGGCTATTCCGCCCGTTATGTAGAAGAATTCCGACTTTTCGGCGCAGTGTTTGCCGGTGAAACTTCCGCTGCAACGACACGATGGCTGGCCTCTCGAGTCCTTGAGGCAAACACCTTCGTTGTCGCAATACCCTGAACATACGTCTATGCACTCTGTGCCCGTGCCGTTGTAACCAGGTTTACACTCGCATTTGAAATCGCTCGTTTCCGGTATCAAGAGACAGTAGGCATTTGCGTCGCAGTGCATTTCTTCGCCACTCATGTCGCAGGGATTCGTGCACTCGGCTTTGCTCGTCTGCAAAGAAAATCAAATGAAATATATTCATCAAGTTTCCAATTGATGTTTCGGAATCAACTTGAGAACTACAAATCGGGGTAAACATCTACCCCGGGCGAGCTTCGAATCACTAAGTTCATTTTACAGCACTTTTAGGCATTCAAATCGATTTTTCACCAACTAAACCTCGATGAAATCGAATTTACTCTTCAACATTCTCTTGGGCATGAAAAAACAAAAAGATTCACGTTTTCATAAGTCAGATTCCTGCTTTCACAAAGATTTTGCGAACGAAAAACCCGCGGGGTAAATATCTACCCCGGTTTGTAGTTTAAAGGTAAAAAAAATGGTAACAACTCATGACTGGAGTCCGAAAGCTCCCCACGCTCTAAAAAATGAACTTTTTGCTGATTTATTTTCCGGTTTTCGGTCTTCGAATGAATTTTTCAATAACTAAATGTGCATATAATCAAATTTCGCAGACATGATTCTCTTCCTTATGAAAAACTGAAGAAAATCATGTATGAGAAAGTTTGTTTATCAGCATAGGGTCAGTTTTATGATCAAGAACAGCGTGGGGTGCGTTCCGTCCCCAGTTATCCGTTTGCAGGTAAGAAAAATAACTGTTGGGGTGTAGGGTGAATTGGAAAAATGAAGAACGAAGGGATTGCTTACCGCTGCTGGTCCCTTGGTACTCGTGTTGGGTGGACAAGGTATGCAGAAGGTTTGTTGAGGTTCCGACTGATAAGTGCCCTTTTTACATTGTACGCATTCGTTGAGAGTGCCGTTCAAATGTGTACCAGGTTCGCAAACCGGAAGAGAACATTCTTCAACGGCAGCTGATCCCATGTTCGGGGTTGTTCGTCCGAGAGGGCAAGCTTGACAAGCAGCCTGAACTCCCTGCGTTCTGTAAGTTCCTCTTGGACATGGTTCGCACTTTCCTTCCACGGCCAATTGTTGTCCCGAGCCACATTCGTCCCTGCACTCCTCGTGCGAAACCGCCTCGGCAGTTCTCGTCGTCTTACCCAGTCCGCAGAGCTTGCACGCGAAACTTCCTTCGTTCGGTTGGTAAAATCCGTGACCGCAGCTACGACACAGACCCGCTGTGTCGTCGTAGTATTTACCAGCAGGACAACGCTCTTTGCAATCTGCCGCACTACGTGCGCCTGGCCCGACCGTCACGCTCGAACGTCCAGCAATAACTGGGCAACTGCTACACTTGAGTTGACCACTCTCGCTCTGATAACTTCCAACTGGGCAGGATTCACATTTCTTTGTTGCTTCGTCGTAGAAACTTCCGACCGCACAGGGTACTGAAAAATAATGTACGTCTCTTGTGAATTTTCGGCCACCCAAATTTCCTGGTACACGAAATTTCAATCAATCGGATTCGGTGGACAAAAATTGTATGGCTCTTCCGTTTTTTTTTTCTAAAGACTTTTTAAATGTTCATAATTGCATCATCGATTTGTAGAAAACCGTTCACGATAAAAAATAATGAAAGAAAATGCGGAGTGGAAATATTAAAAAAAAAAAATGAAATTACCGCAATCTGGCGCCATGACGACTTGTCCAACCGGGCAAGCGTAGTCGGATTCCAATGTAAGCGATGCTGGATCAGGCACAGTGTTGGGTAAAATATCGTGAACATCGAATTGATCTTCTTCGAGAATGAGTTTCTCCAAGAGCGATTGAACGGTGGCTCGATCGTTGGAATTCGTATTCTGAATCGGATCGCTATGAACGAGAAGGAAATTATTAGAGACGATCGTTGCAACGATAAAAAGGTTTTTCCAATAGGTTGTACAGGCACCAGGTTATGCGCGTAATATATACAGCCGTTATTCTTGCACTTTGTGTTCTATTTATAAATATATATATATATATATATATATATGGATGGATTTGTTGTTGTTTTAATTAGGCAGCATTTCCATCCGGTCGACGTGCTGCAATTTCTAATACTAATTCGTACACTGTGTAGAGAAAAATTGTATTTTCTAATCGGACATGAAACATTGCTGCTCGATGTCTTCTCATCCTTGTTCCTAACGACGAGTATTCGAGTGTTAAAAAAATTGTTAAATCGAATCTCGCGACGATAATATTTCCACACCTGTCGTTTGGAAAAGTTAGTAGAAAAAAAAGGAGACGTGCATTCCATCGTTTTATGTATAGCTGTTAAAAACGAGTGTATTACTTTTTTGGAATACCATGAGATTATTGTTTTTTGTTGCTGTTGTTGAACCATGAGGAAGGAATGATTAATGACACTGAATGATTGTTTACAAAAATGAGGACGAAATGATAAATGCAGTGAAAAACCTAACAGTCGATCGATTCGATCGACAACATCTCTCGTGTTTTTGTGTGTGGATGGTTTTTTTTTTGTTCTTTTCTCTTTACGAGAGAGGCAAATCTTACTTTATGGCCGGAAACGAAATCTCCACTTCGTAGGTATCGCTGCCTTGGCGCCCTTGTCTCGTTCTATTACGTGAAACAAGCAAGAAAGTCTCAGTTTTTCTGACGCTAAATCGCGACGAAAAAGCATTTCGCTATGCCGCAAGGATTTTTTAATAAAATTCTACGATTCTCGAATTTCTCATTTACTGATGAAATACATTTGGAATTTTCATGTTGTTGTACTTACGGCTCTGCTGGTACTGCTGCCGATATTATGTAAGTTCCGCCGTCTTCCTCGTTCGCTTCCCGAGTCGAACGAGCCCGATGATCGCACTGCACGTCAATTTTCAGATCTTTGCACTCTCGCGTTCCTAAAAAACAAACGAAATTAAAAAAATGTTTTGCCGAAATTCCTGTCGTTTTTATTAATCGATAAAATTCGTTGAAACAATCATAGTTCGGGATTTTACCTTCGAACGAGTACGAGCAGAAGTTCCAGTCCCTGTTCAACGAGTTAACAGCGTTGCGGACTTTCTGCTTGAGCACACCTTGTCCAGCCTCGTTACAGAGGACGGAAGTTGGGAAGTTCATTTTTATTCTAAAGACTCGTTGTGCCGGGGTAGAACCTTGAGAAATAGTGAAATGAAATTTTGTTTAATTAGAAAAATGAAAATTCCGTTAATTTGAAGCAAGGAAACGAGTCAACGGTTTTTATGTGTCAAACTTACTCGTGCAAGCAGGATAAACAATAGGCAAGCTCGGGTCTATCGTGGGTCTCCAGAATCCTTCAGCTCCGCAGGTGTAGAATTTAGGGACTTCTTGTGAAAATCTCAGACCGTTGTTACAAGCAATTTCGCAAACCTTGAATTGACCGCCGGAGCCCCAATCTTTGCAAAGTTGTGAGCCACCGATAGGATCGGCGAGTTCCGGACAGAAGTCAGCTGAAGTGAAAAGAGAGATTCCAGTGTTAAATAATGCGAGAAACGGTGTTGAAGTTTGCGTCGTTGGAATGCAACGAAAAATGATTATTTTTGTATTGCAGAGCGGTCAATTTTCGTCAACGATGATGGGACAGTCTTCCTTGTCATTGGAAAACATAATTTACCAGAAAAATTGCAACGACCGCATTAATTATCAAAATAATGAATAAAAAATGTATTGGCTTCGTGGGAATTCTGAGTTCGTGCAGTAATCGCATACCCAAAACGTAGACTTTGAAGTTGCATCCTGCGGAATTTCCAGCTTGATCGTAAGCCACGTAACTGATGTCGTAAGTGCCCCATAAGAGGGTTTGACCAGATCGATGACCGCTCTTTTCCTGGATCTTCGTCACACCGACGTTATCACTGAACCTGGGTTCGTCCCAGGTCACGATGGATGATCCATTCTTCGCGATGACCCACAAATCACCAGGACAATGTTCGACCTTTGGAGGTATCTTGTCGGATTCGAGTTGGAGACATTTACTGCCACCATAGCCGGGTGGACAGATTCTTTGTCCACAGTGAGAAGGTACGACGCGTTCGACTCCACCAAAGCTGTCGTCATAACCGGCCCATGTGAGCACAAGGTCTTGGTAGAGTACCGGCTCGGTTCTACAGTCGCGAACTTGTTTCTGTATTTCGTTGGTAACGTGGAGAGCACGACCCCAGACTTGAACCTTGGTCAAGTGTCCTTGGAATCCTGATTCGGTGTATCCTTTGGGATTTTCGCTTCTAGGTTTACCGAGAACGGTCCAGCCACTGAAAAACGAAGATTAATTTTTAAAATTTCGATTCTTGCATATTTGTTAGTTCCGCACGTGCCCTGTGCTCGATTTTCACAAAGAGCAAAATTCTTCAACGTTATTTCATGGACTCACTAAGATGGTAAAGTTCTTCCACTTCCGTAGGCCTCGGTCTTGCTCGCTATCAATCCCTCGGTTATGAGAATCAATTCTCCACCGTTGTCACCGTTCCAAACGATGGCAACGTGATGCCACTGACCGTCGTTTATCGTCGCGTATTCGCGGAATGGTAAATAAACGTCCTGAATATCGTGGAACAAGGAAACTTGAACGCCGTTGCTATGGGCTTGGATCATAGGTCGACGGTTTGTTGGCACGTGAGGTGAGCTGCAAAACAGATTGACAAACGGCTGTAGAAATGGCAAGAACTAGAAATTTCTCATTTTAACCCTTACTTGCGACACCTCCATAGAATTACGTACTTGCCACCATAGGGTAGATTTATACCCCAGTGAGAAAAATTATTATAAAAATGAACTACTGAATATTCCGACTTGAAAATTGTTGTAGAACATATTAAAAGCTTTTTTTAAAGATTGTTTACTTTGTATAGCCAAAAATTAAATTTAAGTACATTAAAAAAATGCTATACCCAACAAAAGTGGAAAAGTGACTATTTTCCTTAATAGGCCTGGGGTAGTTTGTACCCCAAGGTGGCAAGTAAGGGTTCAATCATAAGAGCCCATACCTGACGCTGTAAAGTGTGAAGAATATTCCAGCTTCGTCTTTCTGGGTGAATTGAACCCACATTGCGACGGTAAGACTCTTGTGACCGCCGGTGAAGAACGGAATAACCTGAGACGCACTACTTCGGGCTGGATCAGTGAAGTACAAATCGTAGTCGACTTGGATAGCTGAAAAGTCGAATGCAACGTTATTGATTGATGCAATGATTGAGCTAGAGAATGACGACGAAATGGCGAATGATTTGGGGAGTGTTTTTGATCTTACATTTCCTGCAGTCGTCACCGGTCAAGTTGAAGGGACACTGACAGAAGAATTTGCCGGTTAGATCGATACACGTCGCGGAAGGAGGACAAGAATTCTCCTTGCAGTCGACGATATCTTCTTCGCAAGTTTTTCCAGTGTAGCCAGGAGGACAGACACAGGCGAAACCTGGTCCGTCGTCGATGCAGGTGGCGCCGTTTTTACAGGCACCAGCTTGGCAAGCGTCGTATTCGTATTGGCAACCGATACCCGTGAAATCGTCTGGACAGGTGCAATTGAGTCCGGAACCAAAATCTTGACAGCGACCGCTGTGCATGCAAGGATTTCCGATGCATCGCTCAGGCGCCGTTTCACATTGTTTGCCATCGGTGCCTGATGGGCATCTGCATAAGGAAAAAACGAAGATTATTTTAGAGTGGAAAATTTCGAGCCTTCCTGTAGGTAAATTTCCGGTAAACTTACACGCAGAAGAAATCTTGGAAAAGATCAACGCAAGCTGCGTCATTTTGGCAAGGTCGGTTCATACACATTCCAACGTCATGCTCGCAATGTGTACCGGTCCATCCTTCTGGACACATGCACTTGAAACCGCCAACTTCGTCGCGGCAAGTCGCGCCGTTGAGACAGGGACTCGAGGCGCAATCGTCGATATTGATTTCGCAGGCTGCGCCGGTATAGCCCTCGCGACAATGACAAGAGAATTTATTATCAAGATCAACGCATCGATCGGTGCCAACCGGACTGCAAGGATCGCTCAAGCATTCGTCGATCTCGGCTTCGCATTGAAGCCCGACGAAGCCAGGGCGACATTTGCACACGAAGCCTTCGAGTTGGTCGACGCAAGTGGCTCCGTTCTGGCACGGTTCGGAGGCACAATCGTCCACAGTGTGTTGGCACATTTGTCCGGTATAGCCAGGCTCACACGTGCACGTATAACCGCCAGTCTGATCCAAACACTGGCCATTATTTCTACAAGGTTTATCCGCGCACTCGTTGATGTTCGTTTCGCAAGCTGCCCCCGTCCAACCAGGATTACAAATACAAGAGTGATCAAAGAGATTATCCACGCATATGCCGTTGAGGCAAGGATTTCCCGAGCAAAGATCGATCTTTTCGTGGCAACGCTTTCCCGTGAAACCAGGTGGACAGTCGCAAGTGAAATCAGCCACAAGGTCCGTACAATTGGCTCCCAGAAGACAAGGTCTCTCTGCACAGTCGTCGGTGTTGATCTCGCAGCTCTGACCTTCCCATCCATCGGGGCATTCACATTTGTATCTACCCTGCTGCAGTGCCACGCAGCTGGCACCGTTGTTGCAAGGATTTCCACTGGCGGTGCAAGGATTTATCTGGAAATTACAGAACAACGAGTGAGAAACCTTGTCAAGCTGCTTGAGTTTTTATTTATTTTTCACTCCGTAAGGTGATCCATCAGTCTCGTGACGGCGAGACAAATAACGAACAAGTAGATCCAAGTTTTTCTCATTCTTGATATATTAAGGAAAAGAAAAGTGAAATCGAGTGCATACTGGGTCATTTTGACCCCAACAATTTTCTGTCACCGATTGATTCGGATTCAATGGCAACGAATGTTTTGCATTGAATCGTCGTTTTCACGCAAAAATGATTTCCGGGCCATGAAAAAACGTTTATACGAAAAAACAAAAACTGCATATTTATCGAAAAACAACGTTTTGGACAACGCCCGGGCTCAATATTTCAAGAAAAATATTAATTAGACTTTGTTCCCATTACACCAGCGGAGATGTAACTTTTATTTTTCTCAAAATATTGAGGGTGTCCGAGAACAACGTGTATCTATACTTTTTGGTGATGTCTCTCGCACTCGCGCGACTGATAAATGACCCTAAGGATCGTACTTGTTAATTTGAAACTTACCGTGATGTCACAGCCGACACCGGTGTATCCGGATCGGCATAAACAAGTGTAATTGTTGAAGCCTGGTTCGTCCTTGCACATGGCTCTTTCGGGACAAGTGTCATTGGAACAATCAGATTTTTCCTCTTGGCAATTGATGCCGGAATAGCCGTTGGCGCATTGACAACGATATCCTTGCGGAAGATCGATGCAAGTCGCGCCATTGTAGCAAGGCTGCGACGCGCACTCGTCGATGTCGATTTCGCAGCGTCTACCGGAGAAACCGGCTGGACAGAAGCATTGGACGTCGTGACCCATGGGTATACACAGTCCACCGTGTTGGCAGGCACTTTCGGTGCATTCCACGGGCTTGCACTCTTCGCGACCTACGCCGCCAGGCCCATCGGTGTACATGTTGGTAGGACATTCCATGCAAGTTGTGGCACCGTGCTGCGGTTGATAAAAGTTTTTCGGGCACTGGGCACAAGGCGCGAGACCCGTGTCGGAATACATGCCGGGCGAACATTTGGCGCGACAACGATCGCGACCCGGAGCTGCTGGTTGATAAGTAAACGTGCCGGGTGGACAAGCCTGACAATCCTTGTAACCACCGATCGGCGGTTCACCGGTATAACTGTTGCTCGGACACTCGAGGCAAGGCACCAAACCCGTTGGCGAGTAAGTTCCGTATCCACAAACTGGTATGCAATCGTCGATGCTCTTGGAACCAAGTTCCCGGGTGTAAGTGCCGAACGGGCAGCGCAAACAGGCTCCCTGACGATCACTGTTTTGATAGAAACCTTTGGGACAAGATGTACACAATTTTTGTTTCTCACCGGCGAAAGTTCCTGCCGGGCAGTGCAAGCATCGTGGCACGTCATTCGTATCCATGTTCAAAACTTCGCCAACGCTGCAAGTGAAACCCCGCGATATCGAGGATCTCAGGGCTCGTAAAGGTGGACACTGATTTCCAATCGCTGAGACATTGAGAAGTGGCTCGATAACGGCGCTCGCGTGAGGCACCGACAGATCGAATATCAGATTCAATGTTGAGCCGCAAAGATCGTACAATTGGGGTTGACGCACCGCCGGTACAATCGCCAAAACAAAGTCCATTTTCAATACATTCTCTTCCAGCAAAGCAGGAATCGATCTCACGAATGTTACATTCATGTTGACGTTGACCGCCGAACAACGTTGCGTCAGAATGTTGTTCAAGTTCAGGTAATACTGGGCCATCAAATCTTGATACTGCGGCAAGCAGTTTCGCGATACTGCACCGTTTGCTCTGTAAGTTACCGACGCAATTACGTGGTAATCCGCTTGTTGAGTGTTCTCGGAAACGCAATCCGGAACCACGGAAGTCGGTGTCCAGTGTCTCACCGTGTCACACGTGAATGTCTTGGTCGATGCACCATCGGTGAACCGGTAACCGTTTCTACAAGTCGCTATGCATTGCAGAGCTTTGTCACCAGGCACACATTTCAATGCTCCATTTGCCGGTGCCTTCAGTTCCCAATCGACGCAACGCGTAGCTTGAACCGATACTTGGAAGTGGCACGATGCACGGTTTCCACTCGAATCTGTCGCGTAAACGGTTACATTCTCAAAACCACCAATTGGGATGATCGCTCGTTCTGGGACGAATGTTACTTTCACTGGACCTGAAGCATCTGTTGTATTTATCCTTCGGCGCGTCTC
The DNA here is from genome assembly GCA_963921915.1 of Hyposoter dolosus. Lineage (NCBI taxonomy): Eukaryota > Metazoa > Arthropoda > Insecta > Hymenoptera > Ichneumonidae > Hyposoter > Hyposoter dolosus. The sequence continues at coordinate 18,181,104 of OY998130.1, read as the reverse complement.
GTTGAAATTCACCGAGTAACTGTCTTGCTGATCTACCAACTCGATTACGTAACTCTGAGGGCAGCTGAGCTTGGGCGGTGTAACGTCTGTACAAAAATTTAATCATTGCAGCAATTAGCGCGAGTTGCTACTTAATGGAGCCCTTCGAATGAAATTAATTCCCTTTTTCGTAAGAAAATGAATTCAGGGTCATAAAAAATGGATATTTTACTACAAAAAACGTTTGTATGAAAAAAAATACGCATATTTATCGGAATACAACGATTTGAAAAGAGCCTTGGGTCAGATTGACCCAAGATGCACTTATAGGAGGTGTGCATTCGAACGGCTAAACCCTCAGACGGCACAATGTCTCGAATAGTAACGTCAGGAAAATCTATAACTTTACGAAACCCAAAGTCGCCCCGAAGAAGACAATCAGAATTTTAACAGGAAAATGAAATTACTTGAAAGTCAACACTGGGAGCTTCGGAATTGAAAATTTTATTCCATGAAAAAACTGGAAAGTCTGAGTTATTTGCGGTTGATTTTGCCATTCGTTCGACTGTCAACGAAAAACTCTAGGTCCATGCCGAAAAATTTCGCGAATGGGCTGAGACTCGTGAACATTACGACGAGACGAACAGAGTCGGAGAATTTGGAAAATTCTACACGCAGGGTGATCGGATGATGGTGAAGTCTTCATCGTTGCATGGAATGCAATGGAATTCATTATTTTATTCTATTTCTAGGAAGCAGAGTCAAAAATAAAAATGGAGTTTTCGTCGAATTATTTGAAAATAAAAAATTGAATTTCAAGGAAAAATTGAAGCGATCCCAAAAATGAAAAAAAAATGGTGAATGGATAGAATATTTTTCGCTCAACTCCAACGATGCAAACTCCAATATCGCGATGATCAGTCTATCAGGTTGAGATCGAGAAAACTAGTTGTTCCGGAACTTGGCAACGTGGGATCCGACGTTTGGAAAAATGGCTGTTTCTACTAATGGCAAACTTACCAGGGACGGTGATGTTGATTTCGCAAATGGCTACGTTGCCATCATAATCAAAGGCAACGTATTTGACGACCGTGTTCTCGAAGATGCGAATAGGTGTCTTGAAGCTTTGGGGCTTGACTTCGAGTCTGGCGATGCTGCCGCTGTTGTCAACAGCGGTTGGTTCTGTGAAATTCACAGGCAACAATCCACCGTCGGGTCCTTTTTGGACCATGATGGGTTGTTGAGGGCAATTCTGGAAAACCGGTGGTTCGTTGTCGACACAAGGGGAGAAACCATAGTCGTAACCGAGCAGAGGTTCAACGACAGGTTCTTCGCATCCCATAAGTTCGAATTTCAAACACGCGTTGTCCATGTAGCTGACGATACCGAGAATAACGAACCGGGCTTGTACATATTTCGGCAAAGTGATCATAGCCAGTTCACCGTAGTTTCCTGGATCTCTCATGGTCAGATTGAAGTTCGGGAAGTAAACGACGTAATTAGCCGATTCGGATTGTTTGTAGAAGAAACGGATTTCCGTTGGACGTCCAACAATGTCATTGGTCACGACGCCCTTGACGAGAATAGCTTTGACGCGATACACTTGACCAAGATCAACGCTGATGTAAGTGAAAGCTTCTTGTTTTCCGCACCAACCGGTAACGGAATTGAGGCGAACGTTTTTGGCTTCGTAATTCGGTCTCTCGGAGGTTGCATTGATGGCCGAGTCCGGTATTTTGCCCGAGGCCAAACCGAGTGGTTTAACGACTTTGCATTCGGGTTCTCGGACACAAACGATGGGTCGCGGGTTGATGAGGATGTAGCCAGGTCTGCCGCACTCGAAATGGATTTCCGAGCCTTGCTCGTAGCTCCGAGCAACTTGATGACCGTCACTCGGTCTCCCGGGGTCCTCACAGACCGGGCCCTCGCAACGCAAGTCCCCAAAGTCCCAGACACCGTTGGCTTGACAACGCACGACATTATCGTGGCGATTCGTCTGACCGGCCAATTTGAAAGTGTCCTGACAACCAAAGAAGAACGAAGACTGATATTTCGTGTCCAAATACTGTCCGTACTCTGCTCCAGGGGTTGGCAATGGCTTTCCGCAATCGGATCGTGGGCACGCGGGTGAAAATCCTGATAACCAATAATCCGGAAGACCAGGCTTGGGATCGTAGACACATTGACGAAAACCGGAAGTCGCGGTGTTCCTCAGCGAGCGTCCATTGTTGCTACACTTGAGAGTAACGTTCTGTTGGAACGGCACCAAAACACTCGTCTCGTCCGTTCGAATAACGGATAATCCTTCGTTTTTATCGTCGGGCAACGAAACACATTTGGCGTCTATACCATGCAGAAAAAAACAAACATCAATAATTCTTATTCCTAAGAAATTTTGTATCCTTCCCCCCCAGCTTTTCATTCTTTTTTCCATGAAAATTTTCCCCCGAAACAATTAAACAATAAATACTCACACTGGCATTCCGGCGTTGTTCCGTTCCAAACGCCGCTGGACGTGCAGATAACGGCCGACGATCCGGCAAGAACGTAACCAAAGTTACACTGGAATCTCACCAAATCCCCAAAGTGGAATTGATCCTAAAAAAGAAATGTAATTTTTTATTTTTTTATTTGTGGTTCCTTGTCGATAGGAGACAAAAATGATTGAAATAAAAACTGAAACTCACTTTGGTCGCTAGAACTTTTCCGTTTTCCGGTGGTCCCAGAGGCGGACACATAACGGGAACACAAGTTTTGTTTCTTTGGTATAAATCGCCGTCACGCTCGCCCGTTTCCGATTTAGCAATGGCGAAACCGGCTGTGCCGTTGCTCTTGTAAAGCTCGTATCCGGTGTTGCACATGCAAGAATAACTTCCGGGACTGTTGATACATTTTTGATGACAGCCGCCGTTTCTGTTGGCGCATTCGTTGATGTCGTTGCATTCCAGGCGCGTACAGCCCATTATTTCGAGCTTGACGCACGGCGCTCCGACGTAATCTTGTATGCGGAACTTGACGTATCTCGCCTCGATCGGAACTGGCAAATTCAGGACCGAGAGAGTAGGCTCCATGATTCTAAACTCGACCGGTGTCCCGTCCGGGTTTGTGTAGTCCTTGAAAATGTCTGTAAGTTCGTCTGTATATTGGATTCTTACGGCCGATGTGTACGCTACGTTTCCGTCCGATCTCGCAACGATTTGCGTTCGGAAGCCCCGAATTATCGACGGAGCTTTCATGTCAATCATAATCCAATTGGAACCGGGCTCGACGTTGTTGCCGCACCAACCGTCGCCATTGTTCAAGCGGACGCCCTGGAACAATTCCGAGTAAACAATGGAAAATCTGTTGAATAATGAAAAAGAAATTTTCGAGCAAGGATTCGTCCTGCAAAACTTACGGTTTTCGTGTAACCATTTTCGGAGCTGGAGACGGTGATCGCCTCGTCAGGAATTCCGCCGTTAATAAGTCCCAAATCACCGATTGGACGACATTCCAAAGTTGGCGCGAAACCGGATTTGCATTTGCAGGTAAATGCACCCGGAGTGTTGATGCATTCCGTCGAGGCCAGATCGCATTGACTCGATGCACATTCGTTAATGTCTGGTCGAAAAATGAACAGTTTTATTTTACAATTAGCTGTTTCTTCTTTGCGTAAGAAAATTTACATTTTCGCTCGAACGATTCGAGTTAATTAAAAATTGATGCTGCTCACCTTCGCAGGATGGAACGTTTTCAAAGCGTTGATCCGTACCGCACTGTATGATATTCGATCCACTCAATTTGTAGCCCCGATTGCACTGCACACGTGCCTCGTCGCCAAAGTAATATTCTCGTCTCGTGTCAACCACAAAACCGTTCTTCACGATCGGGAGTATCGAACACTCGGCGCCTGCAAAATAACGTTAAAGAATTCGTACTATCGCGCGGACGAAATAACTCATAATTATTTTGAACGCACTAAGTATTTGGTAAAGTGAATTTTGACGAGCGTATAAATGAATTTATGAAAAAGTTGTGACTTACGAGAACACGTTGGTACGTTGTCGGACCAAGTACCGTTGCTCATGCACAGAATGACCGGATGTCCGCTCCTGACGTAGCCGGGTTCGCACTCGAATCTCACGATAGTACCGTAACTTCGTCCACCACCGTTTAAAACAGTGATGTTTGCATTTGGAGCTTCAGGAAGCGGAGCGCACTGCGAGGCGAGACACGACGGTTTTTTCTCCCATCGACCGTCAGCAAGACACGAAATTTTTTCCGTTGGTCTTCCAGTTGGAAAGGCGAAGCCTGCGTAGCACTGATACGTTGCCAAACCGCGATACGTCACGTTTGACGAACCGATCGAAAAACCGTTGTCTATCTGTGGCACAGGCCCGCAATATACTTCTTGACACTTTGGTATATAAGTTATCGACCAATTTCCTCCTGGCAAACATTCCGTCGTTATTCTCGCTTTTCCGGTCGCAAACTCTTGACCGAGTGGACAGGAGAATGTCACCACCGTTCCGAAAGCCGTATCTCTGCTCGATGCCAAAGCTCCTTCGCCGGGCTTGAGAGGTGGACAGTCTAAAAACAAAACAAATTACAAATCAAATTGAGATGAATTTCTTATGGGAAATTAAAAACTTTTGAACCATCATTTTTCTCTAGTTTTCGTTTTACTCCAACTACAATGGAGGATCCCCATTCATGAGTTTTTTCTTCAACCTTTGAAAAATGTATCTAAGCATTTTATAGCGTTTTATCTAGATAATCAACAGGGCAGTCTCACTGGCAACGTGACAAAATCCACGGAAGCTGCATCCGTAAATTTTTCAAAATTTTTTATTTAAATTTAAAAAAAAATCCTCCGATTCTGAACAACACCCCAAAAGTTCCTTGAATCTATTTTTTCGATAATTGAACGATTTCTCGTTGATTATGTCGATTTATGGTCGAAATATCCATTTCTGTTGTTGTTAATCGAGCAAGTTGCGGGAAGAACAAATTTTACAAGTATTTCGTTTGTTTACCTGCGGAAAAGGCCGCTTGCCATCCAGTGCTGCTTCGCAGAGCATCAGAAACGAATCGAATAAGCATTTCCCCGCTTTCAGCGGTCAATGTGATTTTTGGTCGGACATTAGAGGTGAATCCATTGCCAGAGTGTAATCTGAGACCGTTGGTGTTGGATCCGTCGTAAACTTGTACATAATCGGTATTGTGAACATTGAAGTTGACGAATTTGAGAGACAGAGCTGTGCCTTGAGGGTTTTTGACTCGGTAAAGGCACTCCTGGTTGTTGGGATAGTCGTTCAGGTCGTACGAAGGCGATTGCACCGTTCCATTTCTCGCGATAATCGTTGCTTTGCAGCCTTGAGTGTAACGAATACTAAAACCTCGTCTCGAGTCGCCGAGGCTCGTTTTGAAGTACAGATACAAATTGCTGCCCGTCGACATTATTACCGTTGGATTGTCTTCTGTTTTTCCAGTCAATCTTGCGACTGGACGACTCATTGGAGAGTCGCCGTCTCTTACTAAGATGTAGTCTCGATTCATCTCCAGATCCAAATGTTCGATCTGTAAATCAATGAATCGCATTTTGTCCAAGTTTTCTAAATAAATTCTAAATTGGTATGCGGTGCTTGTTTACGATGATGCGCAAACTTTTTTTCCGATCTGAATAATTTAATGTTTCCCAATAATCGAACGACCTTGAAAAATCGAAACAAAAACAAAAATGGAAAAAAGTTACTTTTTTTTTGTTTTTGTTTTTTCGATTTTTTAAAATGATTTTTGAAAGTGCGTTCCCGTGGTGATTTAGACCATTGAAATTATGAAATAATGTAATGTTTTTTCAAGAGGATTCGAACTCATGAATTGATCGAAAAAAAGGTCAACTCCGGTCGGTTTTTGTCTCGAACTAAGCGAAACATCTTTTTGGTTCTTACCTCGAGGGACATAATTCTTCCGGGTTGAGCCTGAAGTATGTAAAGGCATTCCAGACCGCCGGGATAGTTTTGCGGATAACCGGGGGACGTAAGTACTTGACCCTGCGGCGTTGCTCGAAGTATTCCGCCACAGGTTTGCGGTTCGGTTTTCCACGAAGCCCGAAAACCTTTCCTCTCTACGGAGGAGTCTGTGCTGAACTTAATGATCATGAAATTGGACGCCGAAACGAACAATTTGTTGCTCAGTTCTTGTTTGCCCGAGAGAGTCGCGAGATTCACTGATTTTTCTTCGGTCCTTCCGCCGACTAAAATTTGAACAATATCGAAACTTTTCTCCGTTTCAAATTCTTGAAACTGAAGAAGGATGTTGTGTCCTTGAGGTCCTTCCAGTGTCCATTTGCAGTTACTCAGAGGTGAATATTTGTGAGGATAGTTTGGACTCTCGACGACATCGCCGCTGCTGGCCATATAAAATTGACAATTTCCGGGACAATCCAACTCGTCCGAATAGTCGCCACAGTCATCCTGTTTGTCGCATTTGAATGCCGAATTTATGCACTTTCCGTTCGAACAATGGAACGATCCTGTGGTAATTACACAAATGAAAAAAAAAAAACGTTTACAAAAATCTGCGAAATAACGTAAACGAGAAAATTGCTCCTCCTTGGAAAGTCGTGCAAAATATACAGAGCCTTAAATCATCTCTTTACGAAACTACTGCCGCGGTACTGTATATAATAAAAATTACCTGCGGGACATGCGTTTGCACGACACATGAACGGAAGCAGAGACTCGCAGGTCGTCAGTTCCCATGATTGTTGTTGATCGTCTGTAACTGCGACGTCTACGCATTCTCCAGATTTTGGATTCGGCTGTCTCGAAGCCCAGAAACCTGAATGTTGAAAAAAAATTTAATTGAAGAATTTTTTTTTTTTTTTTTTTTTTTTTAAATATTGAAATCGAATTTATTGTGCAATTTTCATTTTCTTCCGGTCTAATGAGAGTCTTTGAGGTGTGCGCCAAGTTTGGACAGAGTTATGCAAATGCGTATCTCGAGCTTCGCGATGAACTATATCCGCGTGTGTTTGAAATTCGCGATTACTGCACCGAGTCGCGTAAATTGCAGTTGTCGAGCGTCTGGCTGGCTTTGCTAGGCGCATTGTTGTGGGAAAAGTGTGTCTTCGTGCCGGCGTCTCACATATTTACACTAAGTGTGTATATCCATATATATGAGTGTATATAGTAATCGGGAGTTCCGCGTTTCTGCGACCTCGATACGATCCCGCGGAGATCAGCGAGTGCGTACCTTCGAGAGAACATTTTTCCAAGAATTGCGAGACCGGAAAAAAGTTTACGAAAAAAGTTTGTTAAGAGAAATAACTCTCTTTCGATTTTCTATTCGTTATCAAATGATCTATTCGTTACCATTCGTCATTTCTTTTTGGAATTACGTTTTTCTTCAAATTGGTCGCTTTTGTAAAAATTGGAAACTTGACTTAATTCACGGTGTGCTATAACATTATACCGAGTTCCGTTAACTTTTTCTTTTTCTTTTCGTCGATTTGATATCGCAGAGTCATAAACTTTTTGGTACATAATGATACTTTTTTTTTTTTTTTTTCAAACGAATGTACACTTTAAAAGTATTCTCCAAATTATTCCGATCTTTATAAAATCGCGAAACCATGAACTGCTCCGATAAAATAGGGTTATGGCAAATATAATGGAACACTCACGTAACGGGGCATGGCGGAGTTAATTTGTTTTCCGGATTTCACGATGAACATACATACGTGCACGATGAAAGGTGGATAACGTTTTTTATTTTTTTATTTAAGGAACAAACGGAAGTTGAAAAAAAAGAATTCGCGACCGGATTATCTTTGCGATCGAAATGATTTTTATGTAATTTCGATTTTTATATTCAATTCCCGTGGGAAAAATGTTCGAGAGGAGAAAAATCTAAACTTTTTTATATGAAATTTCTGTGACGTGCTCCATGCGACGTTTTGATGGTTTTTGTTGGAATATTTTTATTGATGATTAGGAATAATTGGAAAAAATTTGATCTGAAAATGTGCTGCACTCACCGGCGTATTGGGAGACCAACATTCCTGCTGCCGATTCTAGGGTATTTGTTCGTAAATCGTCCAGAGAAGCGAGGCCAAGCCAGTATCGATCGAGATGCCTTCCAACCATGCTTACAGACATGTTGTTCTCGCCGTAGGACTCGACGACCATAAGTTCGCTTCCGTACCTACGTAATTACCAACAAAATTAATAATAAATAGTGATAATTTTTCAAACGCCACTGTCTCATTATTTTTCCGATGAGACGTGGAAAGAATTTGCGTAAAATTGAATTCTCATTGGGTTGAAATAAATAGGAAGATCTTTAGTTCGATTAATTATAAAAATTAGCATAAAACATAATAATTGTTCATTTATTCGAACCTCCTGCATAATTCGGCTGCTTTCTCCCACGAGTGCCTAATATTGAAGAATTTATAGCAGTGTATTCCTTTCAGTTCCCAACCTGTTGGACAAAAAAAAATCTGGTTAATTAATTTTCATTCATATAATTTTAACGATTGACATACTTGTGTTTTTATTTCGACTCTCAAGTAAATTTCGTTTACAGCTCGTTCATTTTCTATTCATTAAAAAAAAAATTCGTTAAACTATTTATTGAATAATGTAAAATTATTTATGAAACATAATTTTTTTTTCCAGTGTTTTATTTTTTTGTTGTTGAGCAAAACGGAGTTTTTCTGAGACTTTGGAATGTTGCTTGGACAATGAGTGAGTGTTTTTCAAATTGTAAATTCTGAAATGCATTTAATTTCGAGATTTTGCGCCAATTTGCTAGTTCAAGGGGAAATAATTTCCTCCGGAGAATAGTTGATCATGCCCAATAAAAATGAATTATATGAAAAACGAATGCAATAACAATCGAGTCTCGATATTTTCGATTAAAAAAAAAAAAAAAAGACAATGACCGCGTTAACGTAATGGCGTCGATGCGAAATGCGGCTAACCGGTGGTGACCTATACGGACGAATGAGACACGGACGACGCGACCTCGATCGTTTTTAGTGCGAGGTCTCATGTATATACACGATCGTTTCGCACACACAGCAGTACGCGGTACGTTTAATGTGCCGACATGCGAGGAAGCGCCGCTTTTACAGCATCACTGATGCAGGAAAGGCGGATATAGCCTCCGTGAGAAAGAGATAAATGTACGTTCATCGTCGCTCTATAAACATCGGTGAAACGTTATCTTACGTTTGGCGATGACTGCCAGTTTCTCAAAGAGATGCTGCCAAGATTTCGAATTCACTCGAGCGACCAGTCTTTCTTCTCTCCCCCTCGATATACCTTTCTCTCCCATAAATTAGAAGAAAACTAAGTCGGAAAAAATCGACGCTCAAGTTGATTCTTCATTCATTCTGTTGCATTTACCTTTCGAAAATATTTCAAGCATACGAACGAATAATAATTTTGGAAAAACAAGAAACGTTGAAAAATTATTCATTGAAACAAAGATTTTTAATTGATTATTGAATGAATAATTACTCAACTGATTTTCCTAGCGATTTGAATCACGAATTCCTACTAAAAAAATTGCTTCGAACAATCTGTGGCACGCAAGTGACCTATATATCAAGGATAACGACGTAAAAAATCGAGTACAATCCTTACGATGATGCAACGTGTGAAAAGCCCTTCACTCGGTCTTAATTCGTTCTTCTCGACTTGGTAATTGTAAGAGGAATGCGTAAAGAAAAATAAGACTCAATAAACCTCGATTTTAAAATAATTCCAATGGTTTATTCGTACACGTGAATATTTTATCGAAATTAGGACTTTGACGATCTTGGGAATCACATGATCTTGGTTTACATGCGATGGATAAATCGTTGGTCGTCGACTCGTGTTTTCTCAGCCCGAGGCTTTATTTTCTTGAGACAGGTTGTCGACTCTAGATTCGACGTACCAGACAGCGTCGTCCGTCCTCACACGCACTCGACGCAACTTTTTCTGGTCGAATGTGCAGTGTGTCTTAGCGTTGCGAACTCTGTGAGAGTGAGGCAGAACGATAGAGTGCATCGGCGTATCCGTGTCCGGTCTCATCTCTTTGAGCTGAACTCCTCACAGTTGTCTGTATGCTTCTCCTGTTTTGCCCCTCACTTGCTTCAAAGGAACGTGCCCCTTTATACCAACAAGTTGATCGGTGTCAGACGACGAGTGAATCTCGTAAAGCCAAAAGTAAACCACGATCCCATACGGACCTACTTTTTTTTTTCTTGCTCCGTGCCAAATTCGTTAATTTTCTCGCCAATCGATCGTCCAACTGATTTTCTTGATATTCTCTAGGAACTGGTTCAACATTTTAGATGAAATTTAACAAAATGTAATAAACCTTCGATCTATTTTGGGTCAAACCTTTTTCCCAAGGGATATTCAATCTTTCGTCGTTCAAAAATTGTTTACGTAGTTACGAAAGATCAATTTCAATCCCGAAGAAAAATGCAATCGATCGAGTGCGGTGATTGATCGCTAGACTGAATGATTGAGCAATTGAAATACTTGGGACCTTACGATTTAAATAATTCCCCGATCACCTTTCGCCGACATGCGTGTGCGCTATGTAGAAACAATTATGAAACGCCTTGCATGGAATCCTTTGAGACGCGGTAAACGACACGTTACAAAAATACAAATATATGTACAGACACGTGGATATGTGTTTGCGTACAATAATAAGTGTAGGAGCTTGAAAAACTCGTTGGTTTTTATTCTCCAAGTGTAAATACACGACGAAGCATCAAAATCGGTGTTCTTGTGGCTCTCTCTTTCCTTCTCTCTCTTGATAATTCTCATGGAAGGCACATGGCCGACTATGGTCTTTCGTTTAACGTGGCCGGCTTGGTAAGCAGCAAGAGACTTTTACTCCACAGCTGAAAGGTCATGCGGCCACGAGTATGTATGCTATTCGTCGCTCTGTGCAAGCTGCTCTCTTCTCCCAGTTGCCTTTTCTCGAATCTTTCTATTCTCTGTTTCGAGTAATTCGTTCCTAATCTCCAGGGGCTAAAAAAATCAATAAAACCATTGAAGAATTTAGTGCTCCTTGAAATTGTCATCAGAAAAGATGTGAATTGATGGCAGCTCGGAATATTTGAAACAGCGGTGGGTCCAAAGATGCCAGAGACGATATTTGAAGATGGAAAACTGACACTGTGAACGAGGAATTATTAAAAGTCTCGAATCTTTAATGAAAAGCTTGACCCTGCTTCCAAGTTGAAGAAACAACGTCGTTTATTTTTTAGGCATTTCAGAGCAACACGGAGTATCTGGTTCGACTTTTCTTTGCGGTGATTAACGAGATATAAAAATTTTAGTTGGACAAGAGGGGGAAGATCGTTCGTGTATGGATACAACCGCGCGCAGGTCTTGGACGTTTTGAGGGAATTCAACGTGTGTAGTATTTTTAGGACGCTCCGGTTGGTGGATCCAGGACGAACCGGACTCACAACGTCGGAATGTCGTCCCCCCTTCCTCCGTTTCTCTCATCGCCATGCCTGCAGCATCTTCTTCATACTTTTCCATTTATTTTTCTCACGTACTGTAAATCTTGTCCCAATGGCAATTACAAATGAAGTCTTACAACATCTAGCTTCTCGGCTTCTATTTGTATTTTGCTCCACATCATATTGTGTCTCTAAATGTTGAGGGAATCATTTCTCCAAATGAATGTTTCGCTAATCAAACTTCGTGATTGCTTATTTCTCGTCGAAAAAAAAAAGAAAACTGGAAATAAATATTCTCTAGTGTTTCGAAATTCACCTCAGCTGATTCTGTCAAGTTTCCCAAATTTATCATCGCGAAGGATGGGAATAAATCGAGATCCTTCGCGAGTTTGATTTTGTAGTGCGGAACGTCGATTCGTACGAAACGTAGAGATTGAATTTTCCGTGGAGAGGAGAACCGAAAAAAAGTCCTCAGCAAAACTGGTGGGCGATCCGCGATTTCTCAATTAACGGAATCAGCAGCAGTGACAATAGGACTTTTTGTATAGTTTACGAAGACGCCTCACGTGAACATTTCGTTCCACTTTTCCCCCTGTACACACGCTATTATGTAGGTTGCTCTCGTGTTAGCATCGCCAAGATCGTTTTTTTTGCCGTTATCCGTTTAAAACACTCGCACGCCACATACTCTTGCGTTATAACGCGATGTTATAGCGCGTGAGCGAGTGTGAGTGTTATCCGAAGTCTTTAAGAGACCGGACTAGTCTAATTAATGAGCTATAATCGGATCTATCATTAAATTCGTCGGTTTTTATTCCACCGCAACCGTTTTGCACTAATTAATTTCGTATTAATTTTACCCCTTTTCATCATAATCCTTGTTAATGAAATATATCATTCGAAGAAGTGAAATGAATTATCATCACAATTTCTACTAATTTCTGAGATAAAGTCTCGTTCGAATTTTCGGTCCAACGATAATTGGAGAACATTCTTTTCTAGTCCGTGAGAATTTACGATCTTTCGGTGCAAGGAAGATACTCTTTTCGAAGATTGAGAAACTGTGCTCCGGAGGTAAATAAATCTCGATGATTTTCTGAGAATTTTCTTCGACGGGAAGGGAAAAAGATCAAGGAGCTTCGGCTACGTTTTCGGCGATTACTAACGCTCGCTCTGGGAAACGAGAGCTGTGTACCTGGCGAGATAAAGGGAGCCAGTGCCACTGTACCATAATCCAGCATACCTGGGAACAGGTATATATTCCGAAACCTCAATTTCCTTTTTCAACATTTGCACCGACACCATTTGTAACTTTAGTTTTCCACTATAAACATATATATAAATGTTCCCTGAAGCCGAATGAGAAATTATCCGAAGGCTCCATTCGAAAGGTTCACTCACCATTTGGACACGTGAATACGTTCGCGTTCGAAATCTGCAACAAAAGAAAAATAAATCAATATGGACCAAAATCAATAAATTAACATTTTTGCCTTGTCATTATGAAACAGCGTTTCCCACAATACGAGTAGGAACTATAATTAAGAATGTGGTATAAAACTTTAACGATATTTTGTCTTAGTTTTGGGCAGAGTTTTTTTGGGAACAATTTTCAAAGAACCGCAGCCTTTCCTTGCTCCAATATACGAGCCAAAAACAAAATGCCTCAAATTTCTAACATTCTTGTGATTTTTTTTTGAGTTTTATCGAATTAAAAAATTTCTCAGGCGCCAAAAAAAATGTGAGTAATTGCAGCTGCTTTGATTCATTTCTCCTGATCATTATTCAGACATGGATACGATTTTCTAGAGTTTAAACGAAATCTCTGGTAAGTGTATCGAGTTCCATGATTATAATACTTCGATCAAAGCGATTTCTCGACCAGAGCTTTGCTCTCTGGGTAGTGTTCTCTGACAGGCAGCATGTTCTCCAACGGAATTGCACTATCCACGTTATAAGAGCACAGAGAGTATGGTGGACTATACCGGAGATCGTTTGTACATTGCAACACGAAAAAACACGACCGGTTGGCCATTACTCGAGCGGAGAAAGAGGTTCAACGTCTAAACGCATTTACTATACTTCAGGGCTGACTCAACATTTTACCGTACCCTACTGAACAATAGACTTTTTTTTTTTAATTCCAAAAATTTATGTGAAATCGAATTTTTCTTACGAAACAAAATCGAACGATAACCTGGGAGTCATGGGCCGTCAAACTTTATTTTTTTTTGAGATATCGATTGAATTTTCGGCGCCGTTGGAATTTTTCGAAAATGCAATAACGTCATTGACGTTCCGGCACAGTGTCATTTTTATTCCGTTCAATCAAATCATCGAATTCGTGTCTCAGATGATGTGAAAGGAAAAAATGAATTTTTAACTTCGGACATGAAATTTTTTAAATTGCACCAATTTTCGTCGAGGAATTTCTTCTTCCGAAACCTTCGAAACCCTCTGAACATTTTATTCTTTCGAGCAAAATTTCGAAACTTTTGAAAATTCTGATTTCGAGTTAAAAACTAAAATAAAAATCTCGTGAATTTTTTAAGAGCGTCCCTGAGGATCGTGCCAGAGATAGGTCTTTCATTTTTCCTTCAGATATTTCATTCTCGCCAAGTGAAAGCGTATGGCGTCGACCGGCGATACGAGATTTGCACCTGGCTGCACGTGCTGAGACATTTTATGGCTACACAGAGCAAAGACGATATGTTCGAAAAACAGCAAGGTGCATATTCACCAAAAGAACAAAAATTCATGAACGTTAGAAATCGAAAAATTCAGCGTAAATTTGATGAAACGTGTCGTTAAAAAAGAAAATAACGAAGGGAAATTTGGTAAAAAGCAACAACCAACAAGTAACGTTCATTCACGTCCACGCAATTAGAAAAACGAAAATGCAAACGGCGAGAGTCAATTCCTACGATGTGTGCTTGAAACTGATGAGGTTTGAGTCATTTTAACTCTTTGGTTGTGTGGAACTCGCAGTCATGTCCAGAAGTAGCCACGACCGCGACGTTATACGCGTGGCTGTGGTGACATAACGGTAGATGCATTCCAACGAGATCGAGGCTCTTCTCGTCCAAAGAGAAGACTCACGAGATTTTAAAACGGTGTATCACGTGGAATTATACGAAAACGATATAATTTCAATGTTGACTCGAGGAATTTCTCTCATCCTATTAAATGCGGCTTGTTAAAAACAAAAAAACTTTTACAATGTACAGTTGATTAATTATATATTTTTTTAGATGTGATTAAACGTGACCTCGTAATTTTGGAATTTCTGTGAATTAAACTCAATTCGTTGAACAACGATTCCGGCCTCGAAAAATTGAGCTATTAATGTTACGTCCTACTTTGATTATTACTATAAATTGAGCTCTGATAGTGAACGTTGCTATAGCCATTCAAATAAACACTTTTTATTCTTTTTTCTCGTTACTTTGGAGCCATTCCCAAATTTTATGATCGAGCCCCCGATGAATAAATTATCGTGGTCAACAAATAACGACGAACAACTTTATTGCTCGCAAATGGTAATAATGAGTAATAATTAACTGCGAATGTTACTAAAAAAAAGTATTGCGAGCTACAGAAATTTCGTATTTTGGGACCGAAATCGTGTCATCAGTTTTACAGTAATTTGACGACTGAACTTTTTGAATGATTTCGAGAGAACGAAAAGCGATTCGAGCCTCGTGGACAGTTGGCATTTCAATCAAAAGTCTTTATCATTGGTTTGATTTGTTTCGAATGAAATGCAACAAAAATATGATTTTTAATCCGTTTTTTTTTATGGTGGGATATTTTTGTAGTTCCCATGGTAACGGACGTAAACGAGCAGACAGACAAGAGTACGATGGTGTATCCGAGCGTTTCTCCGTATGTTATGAGAAAATTCTCGCAAAATTGCATGCGTGTATGTTTATTTATACATCATATACAGACGTGTACGTACACACATAAATTTTAGAGCAAGTTACGGGGTTTCTGTGCGTGCAAGACACTCGCTTTCACCGCGGGCACTGCAGCAGCACACATGCCGGTCGTATAGTATGTGAGACTACATCCGAGAGAAACGAATATACTCCACACACATATTTTACACATGCATATCCGTAATGCATTGTATGAATCTCGTATAGAATCCAACTCGCCATGTCAATTATTTCATAGGCTTCTCTTTTGCGTCAGAGTTTCCCAAGAAGGGAGAGATCTCATACATACAAAAATGGTTTTATTAAATACGTGCTCGTCTGCCCGTTCTTCCCCCGTCCCCCTTGCAAGAACAATTTATTCGGCTTTTTATGTTTTTTTTTTTTTCCTGAGGCTGTGTGGTAACAGGTATTAATTTCGAGGTCGTCAATATAATATCTGACGGATTATTCTCGCGGAACTTCGAAGTAGGAAATTGACTCGTTTTTTCGGGGTTTTTTTTTTCTCATTGACGTTTCCCCTTTGAATATTTTGTCGTCTCAGCGGTTGAGTATGTTCGCAAATAACATTTCGAATTTTCATGGTTTCCATTGTGTATCGTTATAGCGCGGCTGGATTTCCTTCGGAATTGTGCGAATGGCTTTTTGCGCGTAACCATCAGTTCGGTTGCAGAGGATTTTAAAGCTCTTTTATTCACGTTACGAATATTCTTTGTTTTTTCTTTTTCAAGCCTCCACGCGAGTCTTGGATATTTTTTACAATATTTTTCTTGGGATTGTGGGATTAAAAGGTTTTATCGATTCATTCGATCAATCACGTACCTGCGACTCTGTGGGTCGAAGATGGCACAAGAGTACGGCGACCCATAACGTCGCCACTCCTCTTATCAGCATTTTCTGCAACAACAAAAAATTGTGGGAATTAGTTTTTTTAATTACATAACACTTAAAGGTTTTGATTAAATTTTGGAAATTGTTTCATTTGTTTTTTTATTCATATGAAAATGAACTTTTCTTTGGACGTCCAAATATTCCTGAGACACGTTTCGAAGGCTCCCAAAAAATTGTATCGTTTTTACGGAGAATTTATAAATAATTGGCTCTTACAAGTTTTTTCTAAGATCAAAGACACGATCGAACAGAGAAAAGAACGATGAAAAAAAGAAAACAAGAGAAAATAGAAATAATAGACGGCAGAGAGGAGTAAACAGAAGTGAAAAAAAAGAAGTTGGCGACTGAGGTAAAACGACGAGAAGAAATGGGAGGAAGAAGAGACCTAAAGGAGATGACGGGTTGTGAGGGTCGACTGCACCGCTAGTCAGTCATCCCCAAGCGGTATAATAACCGGTCTCTCCTCTCAGCTTTCGTATCGTTCCGGTAGGAACGATAGTTCGTAGGAAACGTGGTCGATCTTGCTTCCACGGCGAAGTAATTCTCCTTCGTGTTTCTCGATCTCTATGACTGGCCTCCGGCAAGATGTCACGATTTTAATGGCACTTGGACATTATACTTATCGGAAAATATCGCGTTCGTAAGTTGAGGAATGAAAAATTGAATAAAAAAAAATAGAAATCAAAGAATTTCGAAGAGGAATTCCTTGATTTTGCGGTTTGAGAATAAAAATCTATTTTTTTCATTTCAGCGGCCTCGACTAATTTCCTTCAACGAAAAAATCTTATCGACAAAAATACAAAAATTGCGTCAAAATAAACTAGCCGGTAAAAAAAATTTCTGCTTTCCCGGAAAAGTCTCATTCAAGGTTTCGTCCAAGTGAATAGTAATTCATAATAACTTTCATGGTAATCAGCTAATTCAAGCTCGTCGTTAATGAATATGCGTGTTCATCTTTAAATAACCTGAAGTACTCACTCGTGAGGTCACTTCCAACATTTCTCAGCTATCCGTTTTTTCTCTTCATTAATTTATAATGATAATAACAATAATAATATATCTTCGTTTGATCTGGCGAATGTGTCGACCGTTGGCAAGGACTTTCGTTTTGAAATATTATCCCACGTAAGTTTCATCCGCGTATATATACGGACGTCATTGGATAATGATGCACACGTATAATATCGTGGCTTTGCGCCGGTGGTGAGAAATAATATCGTAGTCATTGCAAATCCGATATTAATTTTATGTCCCCAATCATTTGCTTTTTTTAGGACATTTTCGGATTCCTTTCGTAAGGTTTTTCGAAGAAAAATTTTAAACGTTCAAATTTTTTATCAAACGACAGAAAAAAAACTGCAATTTTTTTTCGAAACCATTAATTTTTTTTGTCGATTCCTCGTGCAGCGTGCTCTCTGTAGTTTGATTCGTTCAGCTTCCATCGAAAATGCAAAATTTATCGACCAAGCGACCGATGAGGTATTTTTTTCTCTGCAATGGAATTTTTCCATCGATTGAATGTTTTCAAACATTGCCAATTTGCGTTTGAGTGTAGATTTAGTTACAAGAGTCTCGGGACATGAACGACAGGCTGCTTTTTGAAGCAGGGAAAAATAGCTAAAATTCATTGACTAGAAAAATTCTTGTGGCCACTCGAAAGGAAAGTCGAGACTCTGGATGTTGTTTTTGTTATGAATAGCAAATCTATATACATAATATTATCCTATACAATATTATAGTATGGCAACATTTCTCCCACGTTACACAGATGACTGCAAGCGCGATGTGTACCACAAACATAAAAGTGCATGCATCGTTGGGCTCGTTATTCGTGCGGCAACAAAACCGAGTATCCGCGAGTATATGCAATATATAGGAAATTTATAATCCAGTGAGAACAGAGGCGAGCGGTAGTGCTAAAACTTATGCAACGAGGTAGACGAGGGATGAAAAGTCACATGCTCGCAACGGAAGGCGTTCACTGAGCGCAAAGATTCTCGTGGGAAGAAAATTTTTTGAGGTTTCTTCAAGTAAAAATGGTCGTAGTGTTGGTGTACGATTTTTTCCTCGATCACCTAAATCACATCCCTACAAATTTGCATCTCGCAATGTGTTACATCCGCCAAATTAGTGCTCATGAAATTCCGCCTTTTATTTGCAACGATCTATTGTCTCGAGTAGACACGTATCGTCACATGGCACACAAAGCTGTATGGACAATTTCACTCTTGCCGAGTGGGCACATAACTAGAACGAATCGTTACTCGTTAAAAATAAATATTCACGTAAATACTTTGCACCAGCACCCCAGGATGATCGCGATCTCTCGTCAGGGCACTCTGGATGAATTTTGAATCAAGCGACAAAGCCAGCGGACCAAGGTTGACGAAAAAATACAAAAGATTTTTCTTGTTTCGAATTTTATTGTCAAATTGACAAAAAAAAAATTCTTTCATTTTTTATCGTTCATTTACTCGTTGTAGTTGCGATAATTATTTTCCATTTTCTTAGTGTTTTCTCAATTTCTTTCTTTGCTCATCGGTTGACCCATAAACTCTGTAACCCATCTTCCGAAGCAATAAAACACCCACTTTTGCCACCATTACGCTTATGAGAAGAATTCCACAACAAAATTATCGTCGCGCAGGTCCGCTACACTATAAACTGGCAATCTGTGCTCGCCTCCAGGCCTCTCGTACGATAATTGTCTCTATCAGCCGTGGAGTATAGGTAATGGCTAACGGTATATCGTAACGAGTGATTCCGGGCAGGGTGTACGTGCAAAGAATCTTGGATGTATAGGTATGTATACGAGGAGGTAAGCACGGTCTACCGATAAAAAGGTTTTAATGCATGTATGCTGTTTATATATATAAACATAGCACAAGTGTATCGATCGAAAGCATGAAAAACCGGTAAAACTTGCAAACTCAACTTGCGCATTAAATATTTCCCTTGACTTTCCGAACACATCAACAAAAAGTTTTGAAATTATTTTTGCCACGATGTTCCATTGCTTCCTTTTTTCTATTTTTGAGTCAAATTTTTCCGGAACAAATTCGTTCATAATTATCAACCGGATTTTTTTTTTCTCGATAGGTTCACGCATGACCTAAAAGTTTGCACGAACGACGCAGAATTATTTTGTAACTCGTATACACAGAACGTATTCGCAGTGAGGTAATTATAGGAAATGATTAAATTCGAATTTCACGAGATTCAGCGAAATGTCAAAGCTTCGCTACATGTCTTCCCGTTCTCACGACTCTGCCGAGATTATTGCGTCATGTAATTCATTACAGAGTCCCTCAGAGACATAACTAGAAAAGAAATGTACTCGACAAATCGGCACGCAAGAAAATCTTCGCTCGGAACAATGTTCATTTCTCTGTGCTGAGTCGTAAGCTCTTCTTTTCAATTTTCGTTCTCCAGCTCGTACTGTTACATGAATGTGACTTTGTTATGTTACAGTCATGCGCGAACTTGTATTCTCTCATGCAATTTCATACTGGTCTGTGAAAAAATTCAATGCTTCAATGCGGAACTCACAAAAATCAATTTTCAAGTCTCACCGATAATCAAATGCGGATTCGAAATAATGCAAAAACAAAGAAAAATGAGAGGTGCTTGGGGTTCCGATATCAAATTGAAAAAAGTAACAGCTCTTTTCGTAGATTCATGAAAAATCTGAAAATTCCATCATTTTTCATAATTTCTTGCCCATATTTTTGAGTTTTCTTAGAAAAATACTCAAAGTTACATTTTTATACCGCGGATGTTTGCACGGGAACAGCTGATGGGAATAACAAAAATTAAAATTTACGACCGACTTGTTTAATTAAAATATTTAAATATCAATTAAAATGTATATTCTGCACGCCGTCAGTGATATCATTAAGGAGAACAATGTTAATATAATTACACAACATTAACATCAAAAAGGAGTCGAGGAAGGAAAAAAAAGCAAGATAATTTCATTCTTTTTGATGTTTTCGGAACGAAGCAGCAAATCGTGGTGTTCAGTGGTGCGAAAAGTCGGTCAGGATTGGTAGAGTATCGCTACGTAGAAAGTATTCGGACATTCCGTTAACCGGCATTCGTAACGGGCTTGTCTATGTACAAGAAAAAAAAAGAAGCATTTGTACAATGACTCGTTCAGGTTTCTCTGATAAATTTGCCAGGTCAAGCACTCCGTCCCGCAGGGTTCTCGACGATTATTATTTCACTGAGTGTATACTTTTTGATGCTATTAATGAAGAAGCAGTAGCCAACCGGAAAACCATGTCCCTTACAATTCGTCCACACTCTTAAGTTCGTATACGTGCGAACTGGCGGATAGTGTGAAGATATAGTGGCTCTGGCCACGGTGAGTTAGCAGCAGCGAGCTTGAGCAACGGCAGTAGGCCGAGCAACGGTGATTATCCGAGTTGCGATGCATCCAGCACTTCCAGATTTATCAGCTTGATGCTTTTCTCGATACGTTGACACTTACGTGGCCAATTTTCCTAACGCCAACTCCCGCAATTTTATTCACTCACATTATAATCAATTAATTCCCATGTAACAAAAAAAAGATGTTCGTAGTTTTTTAAAGTTCCACTTGCCGTTACGTCATGCTCCGAGTGAAACATTTCTCATATTTGTACTTGACAGCAACGAGAATCACGTGAAACACGTTCCTTTTTTCTTTCAGCCCAAATTGAAATTAGCGTTGTATTCAATTTTCGTTATAATTGCAGAAAGGCTGCTCGAACATGAAAAAGTGAAAATAAATGTTTACTAATCTTCATTAATCAAATAGAATTTTGTTCTTGGTTAATGTGATAAGTTTTTCAAAGTATTTATCGAAAGTTTCATAATTATTCGCAATATTTATTTATTTCCGAATTAACCAAAATGCAACTTATCGATAATTACGATATATTTTTATGTTTACATCATAAAATCTATTTTTTTTTATTGGTAAAAAAAATTACGGTCATTGTACCAAGTCCGAAAATGTATAAAAATGAATTTCCCCTCACGATAAACTTCGGCAAATATGTCACGAGACACGAATTATGGAATTTTTGGGGGAAAAAACCGAAAATTAATGACGCAAACACATCTTGAGTCGAGGAATTCATTCTTCTTCGTTCTCTCTATCGGTTAACGGTTTTCACACGTTGAATTTCTCTCCTCATAAATATACGGATATGTATGCGTGTACGGCAACGAACTCCCGTGAAATACCGTAATTGCAAACACAGCTATACGGTATTACCGAAGATCGGAGCGAATATTGATGTACAATATCGTAACTTTTCGTACTTAACTTTCGAAAGACTGTATATCGATCGTGCCACGCTTCTGTCTTTGAATATTCGTGCATTTTCATGAAAAATAATAAATCAATTCTGAAAGATAATGTCCAATGAAATTGCGGACTCGAAGCAGCTGGCGCGAACACGCGGAAATGGTAAACTCGACCCTGGACGAGAAGGATGTTCGCTGTTTGCACATCGAGCATATACTCGATCCTATCGAGTTACATTCGCCAGCAGACACGTTCGTGAGTCAGTAAGACAAGTTCTCTACACTTTATAATATCATCTTCGTTTTTTTATGTCGCGTATCCTTTAACTCATAGGCAAAGACACGCATACACAGCTATAGATGTGCTTAACGCCAATATGGCGAAGTTTCACAATCATTTTTCTATCGTGTTCAATAATCAGAAATTTTGAATTTATTGTTTTTCTGCAATAATTCTTCGTCTTTTTTCCCAGTGTATCGTCGAGTGCGATTTCGCTGTTGATTGTTACAGCAATCTCACAGATTCTTTCATATATATGCGTACACGATGCAGTGTGTCTTGTGAGAAAAGTCATTGAAGGGTGTCGATCACGGAGTACAGTACCGCTTGACATTGTCTCTCTGCTTAAGCGAGTCTCGTACGATCGGGTTTCCGGTTGATATTCATGTTACTTGGATGAGCTTATTTGGCTCGAATACTTCCTGTTCTGCAGCCATATCGAAGTTTTTCAATATCACAAACGTAACGGCTCTACGAATATTGCATATTTATTACGCACTCGATAAGATATTACGAAGACTTTTTATTTACGCGTTCGGAATTAAAATTACAATTGATTTTTCGAAGCAACTGGCGAGGTTAATCCCAACGAAGTAATTATGAAAGTAACAATGATTTAACTGGTTGAAAGTTCATTCGATCTTCGTGAAAGAAGAAAGTATATAGAAAATTTCGAAACACGAGTCGAGTTCGTGCGTCGATCACATTTTTCGTCTTGGAGATAAACCAGCATCTCGTTGTCTAATGAAACATCAAAGATTTCTCTATCGTTTCTCCGAGATTCGTTCTCTGATCGTATCGACCTCTCCTCGTCAACGTCGTCGTCGTCGTCATGTCGCTCGACGGGTTCAGCGAGATCGATTCTCGAACGAGTTTTTTTTACCCTAAAGAAGAGCGAGCTTGTCTCTTCCAAAGTGGTTTTATCTATCGCTCGTTCTTACTTCGCCAGGTGCTCACGATTTCTCGGAGAGCTTTACAGGAGAATGTGATTGTTTATTTAAAAAAAGGAGTCGAAAGAAATTCAACTTTTTAATTAACTAATGCTCGCAGGAAGACATAGAAAATTATTTTTCCTAAACAAAAGTTTCTTTCGATGGGGTCAGGTCTTTGCACTCTCCTGTTTACAATCTCTGAACTCCCATCCGCTCACTCCCACCAGTTTTTGAATAAATATGTATCTTGCGTTTGTTGGTGCTGAGTTGGCACGAGTGATGTGTACGAAGTGAAAAAAGAGCTTCTCCTTTGACATTGATCTCACGTGCGCAAGGCCAAAACGCGCTTCATAAATATGAACGGGACTCTGAAAGCCCGTGACGGAAAAGTCTACGCGCGAGTTCGTTGCGATTATAATAAAGTTTCAAGTACATAAAACCGAGCTGGAATGAACAAAATATTCAAATGACTTCGATCGGAGCAGTGAATCCACAAAAAAAAAACAATTGCGGCGAAATGTTAACCGGTGAATTTTTATTGCACAGTTGGCGAAATGCAAGCATTTTCGAAAAATTCTCTGAAAATCCCAAAGCCCACGAGGAGCCACGCTCGCGATCGCATTTTTGTCTCGCTCCACGTGAGCAGAGTGAACTGAAGAATTTCGTCGAGCGCAGATTTTTTTCTCAGGAGTTACGAAGGCAATATTCCTCCTAGCATATACGAAACGTGTCTGAATCCAGTGCTGCACATGCATATAGATATATGTATATAATGCATAATACACTGCCCTCGTTTCGTCGTTGCTGGCTCGTCGAGTTAATTGCACGTTCCAAAGTATATACTCCGCGCCAGTGGATCTCGATGTAATTTTCTCATTGCAAGCTACAAAGCCTCTGCATCTTTTCCCCACGCCTGGCCACCGGTGAATTTTTCACTGCGATGTATAATTGCTGGAGATCGTTTAACTGTATTATAACTCTTGTCTCGTGCTATAACGCGCTTCTTCTGACGTTCGCAGAGCAGTCATCGATACGAAAAATTCAACGCGAAGCAAACAACTACGTTACACCATAAACCCTCGTCATATATTTAAAGCACTGCGTGTATACTATACACGATTGCACTCTCGTCGTTTCTGTTCTCCTAAGCCAATTAGCTACGTATATTCACCGTTAATCGGATTAATGTATACAGAACTTGTTAAGAACGATTCATAAATACGCATATGTGTGTGTATAGATTTATATTTTGCTATGGGGAGATGGGGAGCGCGAGAGAGTAATGAATGATCATTGTCACGGGGGCGTCAAAGGGCTGTCGCTGTGAATCGTTCGTGCAAAGACGTCTATATGTCCACGAAAATTTCTCACGCGATAATATTGAAAAAAGCGTTTCTGTGTTTTGAAATTGTTGATGAGTAATTTATTCGTGAATTATTGCTCGTTTGTGGTTAACGTGGTACGTCTGAACGTTTGAAAGGAAATTTACTCCTTGAAGACTCATTTTTTGAAATTTCCTAATGAATTTTTCCCCGACCGCGCGGCTCGAGACTCAAAATGATGTAAACACGTCGTCCCATAAAAAGCCATTGCGTTTTTGTCAATCATTGAAACTTTATGACTTGATAATTTGCGTATTGCGTCACTTCAACTATTACAAAACGCACATAAACTCGCAGTAAATTATTGGACGTAAAGGTAAACAAAATATTGTCCATCCCTCTTGACTCCACGAAGCTTTCGTTTCTTGAGTCTCGTCGGTGCCATATGACGTGTAATGGCTTTGTGAAGTATCGAGAAATCACGATATTTAGTCACGGTGAAAGCTGCGAGAGAGATGGAAGAGAAATTCTTTATAATGGAAGCTGCGAGCGTGCAATACCTGCTCGAACTCTCAAAGGATCTTACTCGATATCCGCATGACGCGGAAACTTCCAACGGCCATACTCTCGCATTCGAAAAGACTATCAGCATCCGATAGAGCGAGTTTTTAATAATTATACATTCCCGAATAACGCATTGCGATTAACGACTTGGCCGTTATGTCCGACAAGATCTATCGGAACTAGATTCAGAATGATGTACGTTTTCCTGCGCTCCGATATAAATACCGTTATTTTCTTCTTCATCCTAACTGACATCGAACCCAGAGCACTACAGGAAAGAAAAGAAACAGAGAGAAAAGAAGGAAACTTTTTGTTTTTTTTTTTAATCCATTCATTTTCATAGCTGTTAATTTCTATAATTAATCTTTGTGCACCGAGTCTTTCGAGAAATGTGATGATTGAACTAAAATTCATTAATTACACACCAATATTGTTGCAATCAACGATATTCATTGCAACTAATTAAGCGAAAGTAACAAAACCAAATTTTCGTTTTAACGGTGTGATGAACGCAGATTTCGTTGACCAACAAAAGTTTTGTTGGTCAAGGGCTGTCAGCTGTGAATCGTTCGTGCAAAGACATTTCCACGAAAATTTCTCACGCGATAATATTGAAAAAAGAGTTCCTGTATTTTGAAATTGTTGATGAGTCATTTATTAGTGAATTATCGCTCGGTTGTGGTTAACGTGGTACGTTTGAACGTTTGAAAGTAAAATTTACTCCTTGAAAACTCATTTTTTGAAATTTCCGAATGAATTTTTCTCCGGAAAATATAGTGTTGCTTTGAAAAATTTAGTTCTTTACCGAATAATATCGCTTTCGGTTGATAATGAAGGACTGACTTTGGGCATAAAGAAAGTGACAAATGCCCGTAAAGTTTCGGCTCAACATCGGGAAAGAGTAAACTTTGCTATAATCGATTTTCTACGTGTTTCGCAGTCTGCTTCAAGGAGGAAGAAAAGAGGCGACGGATGAGAGTGGGTTCGTTGACTCAATATAAAATTGTCGCAGCAGTTAACCTACTAAAAGTGCGAGGCGATGATAACATAGATCTGTAGATGTACGTGGATATAAATATCAATGAATTTACGTGATTCTCACACGTGCAAATGCATCGGTAGATCGTTCTAAAGGAAAGACTTCCCCTAGAATTCTTCATCGACATTAGTAAGCATGGCACACCGCTCAAACACGTTTCCATGTCGCATGAAAGGAGGTAAATGAAGAAGACTGAAGAAAAAGTCGAGGAGAAAACGTAGAAATTGGTAATTTACATTTTTCGGTTGACCCAGTGAAGGTGAAGGCGAGAGACGAGAGCGATTGTCCGATTTATAATAGAGCAGGAAAATTACGATGTGTCGCGCACGTCGCGATCTCACTCGAGCTCCTTCTCCTTTCCCATTCAACCGACTAAATAACTTTGACAAAATTCTCTGATTGAGTCATGAGAACGTTTCAAGGTTCCCATGAAAATATAATTCCCAAGCCATTTCTTTCGAACGGAATTCCCAAATACAACTCCTTCAGGATTTTCTGTACTTTGGTCTCCTCTCGGCCCATTTCTGCTTCGATAATCAAAGCTCTACTGTAGGTATCCTCATCTATATATATAATATGTAAATACAGTTGAGAATTCGAGCCAAGGATTCTACAAGTTGGATGAACAGGTATGCAAGCAGGTATATAGCTAGTGACCGGGCAAGGGCGTGGTCGTACACATCGCTGCAGTTTCTGGTGTCCCAGTTTTATTCACCCGACAGAAAATCTCGTATAGAGTAGGAAATCATCTGTCGACGTTTAACGAAATAAAAAAGCAACGAAGAGCAGATTTAGATAAGCTATTAAGATACTGGCGCTACAGCAGTTGGGGCTAAAATTAACCTACACTTTTGCATTAAACTCGAGATGTTTATGAATCCAAATACATACGTACAGATGTAAAGAGAACACTAGGGTTAGATATAGAACAAGGATACGTAGGACTGTGGTGCAAAGTATTTTTTTTCGTCGCACTTAAAAATGTGTCGTCCGTCATTCGAGAAACTCCTGAAGCAGTAAAATCTTTGATATTGGAAAATATGATTTATTTTCCTTATCAAATGATCGAGTGCTTATCTAGTTATTTCCACGGTAGAAAAAATACTGGAACTGTTTCTTTGGTTTATGAGAGATTTCGTAAAAAATGAAACGACGATTATGGAACGTAACTTTCTAGCCGAAATAAAATTCCTGCGGATTGAGTT
Source organism: Hyposoter dolosus (assembly GCA_963921915.1). Lineage (NCBI taxonomy): Eukaryota > Metazoa > Arthropoda > Insecta > Hymenoptera > Ichneumonidae > Hyposoter > Hyposoter dolosus. Next base: position 18,154,195 of record OY998130.1, on the reverse strand, counting down.
TCACTATTTAACTTCACAATGTTCCGAAAATATTTGCATTTAATCGAACCTCGGTCTAGAGTGGTCAAACAAGTTTAATTCGTTCTTTCGTAGTGACAATTTCGACACCACGCGCCACAGACACGCTGAACACCTCGAAATCACTCAGACAAATTTCTTCGAAAAAAGTTTTTATATTTTCCTTGTTGCTAGTCGCGCAAATTTAAAGAGAAACAAAAATCAATCGGTGGGTTGCGCCGGTTGAATATTTCTGAAGAAAGAGAAAATGACCGTCAATGACTCTGAATTTTAATAACTTTTTATCCAGCAAAGGATCGAAAGCCTGTGAATGAATAATAATCGCTTCGTTCCCGGATTCCTCGCAAGGGTGCAATTGAATCGCGGCCATACAATTTATTGTGCATCTCGAATTCAATACTCGTGGGGGCGAGAGAACCAAGCGAGCTTTTGAATCTTTGCGAGCGTGCTGGTTTTCTCAAGGTTCTGTGGTGGCTGCACTCCTAAATAAAAAACCGGTACAGACAATACAATGAGAAACGAAAGAGCGAATTGTGATTCATCTCACCGCATATACATAGATCCACCTTTGTTTACATTGTGTGTACGATTACATCGATTATTATACCTAACGAAGGAACGCACACAGTTTTGTTCCTCGTATTACGTCCTCTGACTGCTTTTTCAACAGTTGATTCAATTTCTCAAAATTGCTTGCGCAGGCGAACACTAAATCTTCGCGTCATTGAGGTAAACAGAATTTATCAAATCTTCTGTCGTATGCGTGCGATTGTATAATTTAAAAATTCAAATCTCATTGTGGCCTGGTTTGAAATAACTTTGAAGATTTCTTGACAAACTTCATGTTATACTCGTGATTTCGTATTTTTAATTGACGACAAACAAGAAAGCAAGTTTACTCAATCTTTTTCCTGATTACGGAGCATTTGTGCATGCCGCAGTCAGCGTGAGATCAACAAACGTTCGAAACGTGCCGATCGCGCCCACTGCATACCGCGACACCTACCTCCATCCGCAGCCTACCTGTATTTTCCACCTCGCACACAAAAGATCAAAACGCACACGCAAGCATATATATAAAAAACGGGAGGAGAAAGAAGGAAAAGAACGAGAGTTCTTTCCAGCCTCTCGCGTCCTCCGTCAAGTCTCTCATACGAATATAGGCGCGAATGTTTCTTACACACTGAACGTTTCGTCGTTCACATGTACGAATCGAAAGTTTCCTTGAGAATCCCATCGCCTACCCCACAGAAAATTCGCTTTACCATTCTCTTCGATCAATCCTTCCAACGCGCATTGTCCTTGGTTTTACATTTAAAGGAAGAATATTAGACAAAAAAGTATTGCATTATCCAGTCGCCTCGACCAGTTTGAAAGATTGAATCGTTCCAATGGTTAAGGACATTCAATGGTTTTCGAGTCTTGACCAAATAAGACGCTGCTCTCGGTTCAATCAATTCAAATACCGGCCAAAACTTTTCTATCGATCTTGTTAAAAAAAAAAAAAAAAAATGGTCGCATTGTTTGTTTTCTTCACCGAAAATCCGCCACGTTAATTTTACTATTGGCCATTTTTCTCACCTCAACATCCCATGTGATAAAGGAAAAAGATAACGGTATGTCGCATCCGGTGCGGAATTTTATCATTTTGAAGCTGGGAATAAACTCGCAGTACTCGCATATTTATCACGTGTGAATAGAAGTTCATTCGATGTGCCGGCGTGTTCCCGGCATTTTGAGCGGTGATATTATAATTAGGCATACAAATTAGAGAATCATCCAAGTGCAAACTCGAGAGAAAAAGGAAATAACGCGTCTTCGCCCTCGTTATTTAACTTTCGCGGTTCACGAGGCAGCGTGTGTAATAACTCATATCCAACTTCAAGAGCGCATGAGCATGTGGAGCTAGTTTCGTGTTACTTGGCCGGTTTTTTCGTTCGCCAGTTTTTCGAGTTTTGGTAATAGCGGTCAAGAGGAAATGCCACTATTTTATGTATCGATTTGATTATTATTTATAGACGATTAATTGTTATTGCCTAATTAATGATCACGAGGGAATAATTTCATCGGATTAATTATGATACATACGTTTGCCGGTACGTTCACCTCTTATGCCTATGAAGTAGTCCTGCTTGTGGAGCACATGAACACTTGAGACGCTACAGATCGTCCTCCGAGGGAGTTCCCGAACGGAAAATCTCTCTCGCGTTTTCAACTTCTTCCTGTGTAACGATTACACGTTCAGCACACTCGATTCTACTTTACTGCTCTTCAATAAAAATGAAAAAAATAAAAAAACAGTATCACTTCACTGAATTGAAACTGATCTTAACGAATAAACAAATGCAGTTCGTAGGGAGCTTAGAGCTTGCAACCAAGTCGGTAGAGAATCGATTATATAACTGACGATTGAAAGAGGCTTACGAATATAAAATTGTTTCAATTTATCATAGACATCCTCTGGATGAATACAAAAACGATTGTAACGGACGTTTCGGTCGTTATTTGCGGCGGTTGCTTAAATTCAGGGTCACGGAGCTCCTTCCCTCCGGCCCGACGTTTCGAGACTGAGGCCCAAGTCGTACGAGAACTCTGGAGAACGGCGCCACCACCGTCGTCATTATACCTTTACCTGCCCACCTCGCGAGAGAGGCTCAACACAATCTTTCTCTTTCTTCTATCCGCGCCAGCGTTTCTCCTTTTCTTGGCTTTTCATTCCGCATGTCCTGCTCTTTCTCGCTTTCTGTCTCTCTGTCTCTTTTTCTCCGGGTACGGGCTTCTCGAGCTGGGCAGCTTGCTTTCTTGCTTCTCCGCGGTGAACGAGTATATACTCCAGGGAGAGAGGGCAAGAGGGGTGCAAAGTGAGGAAGAAGAAATGAGTTTATAGCAGAGAGTGGCGTCGGAGCAATATGGTGGCGGAGGAGAGCTCGTCGTTTCGCTTCGAGGCTCAAACAAATCGGCGACTCTCGGTTATCTTCGGCTTTTCTTCGGACTGTCACACATATCGGTACGCATTTACATACATACATAAGTCTTTACATTTGTGTTACATATGGAACTAGCGAATTGTGTTGATATCGTGCGTCTGGGTTAGTGTGTTCACCTACAAATCGTCCTTGAATCCTAATCGAGGCTTCTCCATCGCTTATCACATATTTCATTACCTTTAATCACGCAACATCGTCGCCAATTAACTATATTCACGAGATTGAAAATCTCAGACATCGATATCCAGTGAATCGGAAACTTCGTGTCTGTTGCATCGCAAGATGTATTTCATTCAAACAATTCATAGGTTTTCATAACCATGAGAGACACGATTTCAAGCATGGCTTCCAAAAATATTTAAAAATTGATTCTGATGTCAAAAAGAAATAAAAAGCCTTAGTGACTCATGTGGAAGTACGTCGACTGGCGTGTAGACGCTTTTGCTGGTGATTCCATCGCAGCGCGGAGATGTCGATGCCCGCACAACGCTGCAAGCCATTTTATACTGAAAGTTACTATTTTGAGTCCGAACATAAAATTGGTTTGTTAAGCTTTTCGTGCACCAAATCATAGGATCAACGACAATTTCTTTCAGAAAGCCTTCTGATGGTTGAGTTTTTTTTTTTTTTTTTTTAGTTTTTCCGAGTCTGCGTTCGAAAAACTTTTGGTTTTTTAAGATAGTAACTTTTTTTCTTTAACTTCTCTTTAACTGTTGAGAAGTTTTTTCTGCTTCAATGTGTCTCAGTTTTTCATCAAAATTGATTTCTTATCAAAAGTCCCAGGGCCGAGAATTGATTATAAAGTACGAAAAGACTGAAAGCACTCAAAACTCTGCTGTAAATTGTAACGAGTGCAATTCCTCCGAAGAGTATAAATAAAAAACATATATTGAAGCGTTGCTGAAAAGCAACGAAAATTATAATCCGTCTAAACGGTTCGGTCGAATCGAACGCCGCAACAAACATCGTAATGGAGAGATAGAGTGCCAATGGTTAAAGAAAAAGCACCTATAAAGAGAAAATTCTGTGTTGGGATTTAGAGCCATGCAGGGTGCGGAGACGCGGGCAAGTGTATTCCGTTAGCAGTTATCGGGTCTGTTGCACTTCGAGGCGTTCAACCCGGCAACTAGCTGAAACACGCAAGGTTTTCGTCTCGCTGTTGCAAAACACGAACGTTAGTAAGATCTTTACTTCTTTGGTCCCTCGCGCTTTTTCCCCTCGTTGTATATTTCCAAGACAAATATTACGGCGCGGCACGAAGAAGAACGCAGGAAAACCTGAGCACTGTGTCTCGATATTGTTTTGTACATTTCTATACAGAATATTATGCTTTCTGTGAGCAACAACGTTCTTACGTTGTTCACCTGAGCATGGAAAAAAAGCATCTTGAAATAATTGTTCATAGTTGATTAAAAAAAAAAAAAAATAATACTGACGAATTGTAGCAGGAACGGAAACGTTGAACTCTATATTTTCCAGTTATAAAGGCGGATACGCTTCGAGCTCGCGGGCGTTCGATGCCAATTTTTGAGTTTTTATTTGGCCAAGTTGAACCTTTTGTACATATTTGATGCAATGCCTTCGCTTTTATTCGTGCTTAATCGTTGTAAATCGACTTTGCTACTGCGTACTCGAATTTATATCTATATATCGCATCGAGTCGCTTCTTGCATGCTCTGAGAACCGCTTGGTTATTTACCAGTCATTTTACATGCCACTCCCCGATCTCGGGACGTTCCGTACGTTGCAGTTTCTCCATGCATGCCTCTTTCATTTCTCTCGTTATTCGTTCTCTGCCATGTTTCTAGATCTCCGATCTTCTCCGAGAAATTTCTTCTACGCTTTTTCAATTCGTAGGCACTCAGTTTCAATCAAGCTTTAATTAAACAAATTATCTTATTAATTACCAGTGGCAAATCGACGTAAATGCTTTCAAGAAATCTCATTAATTTTTGCAATAATCTTCTTGTTCTATTTATTCGTACATAAACTGATGATTTCGTGATGGAAAAACGAAAACTGTCGTCTCATGACGTTATTGCTAAGCCATTGACGCTAAATTTTGCTTGGAACTTTTTTCCACTACGCGTATTTGTCATGCCCGTGAACTTCGGTCACGGTTTTAGGTCGTGGAATGTTCGGAGTTAACGAGCATTGAATCTCCAGATCATTTCGTAGGCGTTTCGCCAGAGGACGATGACGTGGTTAACAGGAAAAAAGATTTATTCGATCCTGAGAAATTTCACTGTGTCTCAAAAAAACCATTTAAAGAAAAAATGTTCTTTGCTGCCGCAGAAATTATTTCCGATAAACTTTTTAATTTACTGCTCGATTACACGATAAAAAACCGTAGTACTTTATTTTGTAGATTCTCGACAGTTCGATCTTCTCGGGGATCCAGTGATTCGGAAGAAAGGCTAGCTCAGAAATTTTGGAAATACAGCACATCAGTTTATTCACCGAGATGCCATGATTGAACAGCTGCGAATTCGACAAAACTACAGCATCAAGGTATTTGAAATAAATAAATCTCTATATACACGTAAATCTCTATCGCGGAAACAATTCGAAAATACTGCTAGGTAAAAAATGCAAATTACTCATTCGATATAATTAAAAAATCAGGAGAATAACGTGACTGAGGTTTCGAATTCGAATGGAAAAAAAGTTAGTCACTTTCGTATCCTCACATGCGGATCTCGAACTCTACGGCTAATTGAAGCTAACGAGACGTTCAGGAACGTGTTGGAACTAAAAAGATTATTCCAGACAATGAAGCTCTCTCAATATCACTCTCGATTTACGGGAGAAAACTTTAGGTTATGCCAGAAAAAAATTAGCCACCTCTTGTCGTAATCTTTCTTGTCTGTAACGAATACCGTCGGAGAAAAATCAGTATATGGCTCGAGCAATCCGTTGAATTAAACGTGGGACCATTAGTATTCTTTCGGGTGCGGTGGGAATGATTTTTGGCTTCCCGATTAGCCTCGTCGAGGATTAGGCACATTTTAGAGGGCGTCGACCCGATGAGCACGATAAACCGTTCGGTTTCGTCCAACGAAGAAACTTCCGCTCTTACTCCTCCCCGTGCAGGTGTATGCGAGACATGTGAACATACCTCCTGTACAAGTGTATAAATAGGGCATTTCGTGTTAACGTAACTTCCTCCAAACTATCATAATCCTCGTCCTTCGCTTATTTCGATCAAGATTAGACTTCACTTTATCATTTTTTATAATCCGATTTATCAGAGCAGTGCAAAAATAATCAAACTCTAAAAAGAGTGAATGACATTATTCTAAAAAAAAACAAAAATACATAAAAAAAAGTCACTCATTATAAAAATGATGAGGTAACTATGAAAATATTTTTCGAAAATGTGTAAAGATGCATTTATTTTTCGGTTCGGAGCAGCACTTTTCAGTTTTTTTCTTTTTGTTTTTAAATAAACTAATGAAAATTTTATATTTAGTTTTTATTTTGTGCATTGTGTGAAAAAATTGAATTTTAATTTTGAAGAAAAAAAAAGATCATGGGATGAGCGATCTTGGATCGAGATTCCTTAGTGATGAGGCGAAAAAAATTGAAAACAGATGGAATGAAAGGATCATTCCATGTGGAAAGTCCCATGTGGAGCCCTACACACTCTTGAACCTCGTGTATATGTTCCTCAAGAATCGTGTATATGAGCAACAGGTAGACTCTTGAATACACACTCATTTCCTCGTTTACCTTGGGCCAGGTGCCCTACAAAACTTGGCACGGATCACACAAGTCAACGGACCTATATAAATACGTAGAAGAATATAGGTAACTACAGTATTTTTTTTCCTGGGTGCCTCTTAACTTTTCAGTTAATCAGAGCTTCGAGCACATTTGTTATGTTTCGATTACTGCGTCACTCATTTTTCAAAAGTTATTTCATTTTTCGCAATGATGACGAAAAGTTCGTTCTCAGTTGTGAACTGCATTACGGAGCCAAAAATTCCAACTCGACTAATGATCGCGATGCCCTGCAATAATCCTTTGAACAAAAAAATGAATTTTCAACTCGAATTTCGATCGCAAATGAAATCCATTGAATTATTCAAAATCATACGGTATCTGTGGCGAATCGACTTTGTATGACCATAGAAAAAATGTCGTTCGTAATTCAATTGGCGTGACAGCATCGATCGTGGTATCATCGTTATATTTTGTCATTGGTGTTGACGGTGACGCGGACGTGAACACATGTGCGATCTCGGAATCGCGTATATGGGAAACTCGTGTCGTGAATACGATCGGCGTACGCTTATTTTTTTCCTGTCGCTGGTATATGGTGATGATGCTGATGATGGTGCTGTTGTGGGAGAGAGAGAGAGGGGGAAAGAGAATGAGAGCGAGAGAGAGAGAGAAGAGAGCGAGCGCGGTATTCGAATTCCTTTGATCGGGCGGACACGGAATAGAGCACGGACGGGTTTGGTCGAACGGTTGTCTTGCCGTCGTGGATTGCAAGATGGTGTTGGCCAGATCGTGTATCTATATTGAGGGAAGAAAGAAAAAAGAGAGTCAGGGGCGCGTGGTAGGTGAGGAGAATCTCGATCCTCCCCGCGATCAGGAGGACGGGCAATAAGTATGCAGAAGCGAATCGTCGAGCGAGGGTGACGGAGGCCAGAGCCTCGAGAACCGACAGGAAGCTGACAAGCGTAACGGTAATCTTATCGAGTCGAACGACCAACATCATTGCAATAGATGACCAATGTCTATAATTTCTGTGATTAACCGCTCGGTACGTGATTTGGTACAGTTCATAGGCCATAGACCCTCGAGCATTGCACTCAAAGTTTGTAATGCTTCGAGTCCGATTTCCTGAGATTTAAACGCAGCTCTACTTTTTTTTTTAATGCAATATAAAAAGCAAACGAGGCATAGCCCGTGCAAATTGTCAAAAAAATTTCTTCTTCGTTTCGCTGTTTGTTGGATTTTCTTTCGGTTTGTTGCTTGGGTCTTTGTGATCTTGTGATTTTGGAAAAGAAAAATTGGATCATTAGTCAAAATCATTAGGAGCTGAAAATCTTTTCTGCCAATCGGCAGCTATGGAAATCGTCCTTGTTTTTTTGGATTTTTAATCATTACAGACGAAAGGGTTCACAAACAAGATCACGCGAATGTCAGGCTACGATTTTCCTAGAGTATCTTTTCAAAAGTGTTCGTTTTAAAAAACGTTTTCCTACGAGAATAACTGTCACGAAAAATGACACGAATTTGCCACGAGCACTTTTGGTTTAAATAGTAAAGTGCATGCCGTCGTTGTTGCAACGATCCTCCGGGCATAAAGTTCCAATGAGGATTTTACACACATTCTTCAACAAGATATCCTCGGCACAGTCTCTTTTTCCCCACTCTCGACTCCCTTAAACTACACGTGAACGCGTCCACAACGTTGATTCGTTTGAATATAATCTTCAAGTTCTGTTTCTCGTTTGCCATCCTCGTCGCTCGTATAAGCGAGATGAGATCAGGATAGAAAAGAGGAGAGTGATTCGCTATATGCTTCTTTCTTTGAATCGTATTTATCTCCTCTTAACGTCGTTGATCTCTATCTCGTTCTCTCTCTTTTCTCTACAATCTCAAGACTCACTCACTTTTTCTTCAACTTTGGTATTCACTCCCCCTCCCCTCCCTGTCCCGCCCCCTTTCTGTTTCTTTCTCATTCTTCATCATCCTAAGATATTCGTGTGTGTATGTATACAAACGCTTAACGAGTAGCAGCTCAGCAACTTGGCTCCGAGAACCACGCAGCTCGTGGTGCAACGGTACTTTTCACCTAACGAAATTATACATGTTTCTTTCTCCATACCGTATACCCACATTTCTTCGATACTTGCACCTCGACATGGATTGCATAATCGATGGGTGTTGACCGAACGTTAATTCTCGAGGATTCTTTTTTTGTATTGTTCGTAACGTTCTCCTACGATAGATTGATGCTCTTTTTTTTTTTTTACATCGCTGCTTCCATGCTTGAAATATTTCGTAACTAAATTTTCATTTAGTGCGTTGCATATCGTGCATGTATAATCAATGATCAAAGCATTTGGAGACTCCGCACCTCCCAAGTATTTCTGCAATGTCTGAGGCCAACGTGACATGCGAATTTTTCCCCACGTGATGTCCAGTCCGCGAGCTTACGAGTCGTTCAGGTTCGAAGTATTTGCATTCCTCGCTCTCTCTATGCTTCATGCTCTCTCTCTTACTTATTCAGAGTTCTCTACACAATTCGTATTAAAATTTATAACTTGCTATGGGCGTAGAAAGGACGGGATTGGACGTGGAAAATTATCTTCAGAGAATTGCAACGGAAAGCTTTGAGTTTTTGGTAATTTTCTTTATGCAAAAGATAAATTTTCATGGCCATGCGAAAATGTACAAAAATTCATGTTTATTTCTTGTTCCCATTCAATAACGATAATTTCTCATTTTTGAAACTGTTGGTGCGTGTCTTGGTTACTGAGAAAATAAATTAGATGAAATTATTTTTTGATCACTTGGAAATTTTCGAGCTGCTTCACTCGTTGCAGTTATGATGACGCATTTTTTTATTTATTGTCATTTTTGACGTAAGCAAAATTCAATTCTCGTTTCTTGAAAAACTGTTTCGGAAGATTCGACGATTGGATTAGAAATTCGTGAGCAGTTTCTATCGGGTTGGAAGGAAAATAGAAAAAAATGAATTGTTGATTGAACAGGGAAAGTAATAATTGATCAAAGGCGGAGTTCGACGTTGGCAATCGAAACAATTTTTCTGCAATCAGGTTACGATCGCTACGACTATTTCTAAATAGTGCAATTGTGAGAGATTGTGAATTATTTCCGGTTGATGGAACGGAAAACTGTCTCAATCATTGGAGACACGCAACTAAGCGTTGTCGCTAGTTTTCTCGAATATTTAATGTGGAAAAGGAATGCGCAGCAAACGGGGTCGCTACCGATGAAGGCGAACCGCTGCACCCAACGCAAACGAAAGAACGATCGCTCCTGCTATTGGCATAATAATCTCATCCTGCCCCTCTCCAATACCCACAAAGAACGGGTTACCATTCGCATTCTCAGGTGACTAATTCTCGATGATGCCACGTGTGTTACAATATTATCTGGACGGTACGCCCTGCTCGTACGTACCATCGAATAACGCGAGTTCATCGACTATGAAAACGTTAGAGAAGCATATAATCCGATTGCGTAGTTCATTCAACATATCAAATTTCTTACTCAACGTCCAACGGTCAAAAATCATTATTTCGTGCATCAATGAATACCGCAGACTTTTTGGGAGTTGGATTTTCATCATGGGCGACAAATGGAAACCAAAAGAAAAACTATTCGAAAATTTCTTAAAATAATTCTGTATCTTTCATTTTCTATACAAATACGAGCTTGTTGATGTTTTAATATTGATTATCGTGAAATATATAAACTCCTCCTGATTTTTGGAGCTCACAGAAATTCGAGAATATCGTTCGTGCACGAAAGTCGTTGATTATAGACTTACTTTTCAATTATTTTCCAGTTCATCAGACTCTGAAATTGTAGGTAAACGATGAAATTCCTCTGCACTCTAAATATCATAATTAAATGGAGTATCTATTTCACAGTGGCATCCAAGTTACGGAATCCGTTTTCTTCAACTATTTCGAATCGTCATAAAAATAAAAAAAAAACGATCCATCTGTTTTTGGGAATTTTTATTCACTCCGAATTCTCGAGCGATGTCGGAATTTTTTTAATGAATAAATAAACAAAAGGAACAACAACCCAAACGAGCATAATAAAAAAATGCAAAAAAATTAACGACACGAGATTAAAAATCTGATTCACAGAAAATATTATTACAGTTCATAAACCTCATTCGTTGAAAATCTGTCGATTTCATTCGCATTAATGATTTTTCTTTCACATTGCAAGTCAATAGATTTGAAGGTCGCATTGCGGTACATTCGAAAGTATACATGCGCGTAATTGTGAGGAATGTAACGCTCGGATAATGGATCTTTGACGCAGTCGGAGATTCCATACATCGATAAATATAAATAAATACGTATGGTCGTGTGTTTGAAATAAAATCGCTGTCCCTTACTCGTCAAATGAGAATTAAATTTTCTCACTGATCGTATGCAAAATTCATTTAAAAAATGGAACGATCGACGATGTCTTATAAATCTTGCAACCGATGAATGAAAAATTTGACGACGTCATATTTCGATCAACATTTTTGGAAGTTTGATTTTTAATTCCGAAGCAATTTTTGTGAATATTGATTCGGTTACGTGCACTCAACGAAGAGCCGATAACAAGGCTTGTTTGCAACAACGAGAGTCACCAACGGTCGGTTTTTTCTTAGTATTATCCAAGTCCGTGGATTCATTCTCAGCATGTAAAATTGGTCGCGCTGGGGCACCATCGGTTTTCCATAAACATCATCCGGATTTTCCAATCGCAAAACTTTGCCACTGTTGTAATTCATTGATCTGCAGACATCGGAAGCGTGTTTGGTCGATCTAATCGGCAAGGGAAAACATTCCGAATGCCAAATGCCCAGCGACCGAAGGAGCACCTGACCAGTACCGCGTCTGTTAAATTTTATAGTAAAGATCAAAGTTTCAATCACATCGAACAAGTTTCCCATTTTTTTTCATCGCGTTCTGGTTTATTTTCACACAAATATGTTTCATTTTTTAGCGACGTATTTATTATCAATTTTATGTTGTACGTACGGATCTGTCGGCGATCCTTGAATACCTCGGCAGATTTTTTCGTCCTCCCCGTTCGGACAATCCACTTCACCATCACATACGAAGTCCCGTGACACGCAAGTCTCTGTGGCGTTGACGCCCCTTTAAATAATGAAAACAAATTTTGCTCATTTATCGATATTAATCCTTTGAAGTTTTCCGGTTCTCCATGATGGCCCATACGACTTTTTCAATGTGGAAAGGAGAATGGACAGTAATTAATTTTTAATTGCACAAATTTCAAAAAAAAAATGAAAAAATTTTCTGGATTTTTTACGAATTCAATACAGTGCAACGAATTTGTCAGAATTTTTTTAAAAAATTCCATATGGTCGTTTACGTGTGAAAAAAAAAATAAAGAAGTTGAGAGTTTCGAATGTTCCTCATTCTGAGATCTCCGATTTTCGAGAAAGTTGCACGTCAGCAAAAATGTATAGCTCGAAGGATTTGACTGAGAATTTCTTGGAAAAGTATAAATTGTTAACAACAATAACCAACAAAAATGATAAATTTACCCTGAGCATTTGAATCTGTCTCCTTCGCATTTACAATTTTCGCTGCTCTCGTCACTCTTGTCGAGACAATCCCGCACATTGTTACACAGACGATAAGGTGCCGTCAGCCTCAAATAGTCGGCGCAGGTGCAATGAGGCGTTTCGTCCGAGCCGTCCGCGCAATCGACATGGGAATTGCAAAATGCCTCTTTGGGCACGCACTGTCCATTCGCGCAAGTCAATTCGGATTTGGAACACTCTGAAATAATTGGAAAAATATGAATTTTCTTATAAATTCAAAATAGACAATCAACATTTTTCGAAGAGTTGAAAAATGTTTATCGATCGAAGAAAATTTATAAGGCAACCATTTGTTGCCACGAGCGATTGACATTATTGGGGAACTTACTGCAACGAGTTCCACCGATAGTTTCGCATTCATCTTTCCTCTTTTGGCAATATCCAGCGTCCTCGTCCGAGCCGTCCCGACAGTCGTCCGCTCCGTTGCAAACTTTGTCCCACGGGAGACATTTGCCAAATGGACATCGAAAACCAGTGCAATTTGGTGGAGCGATCGGTTCGAGATTTCCCTCTAATTTCAATGAAAAATTACATACATCGTGGACAAAAATAAAAGTTACACTTGCCATATGCAAATTACGTTTGCTGCAAGTAAAATAAATAAAAAATCAACTTGTTCCTGGTTTAGGAAGTCGTACCCATAACTTGCGTTACATAAGCATATCCATGATCGATGCTGGGCACTATTTGAGTGCTTTGGAAACCGCAGACTACTTCTTTTTTGTGAAACGTTGCAGCTGGGTACCAAGAGCCTGAACCATAACAAACGATAGTTCCACTCCAGTCGGGCAAAGTCTCGTTCTGTGAAAATTCCAATATTCCCAATGGCAAAAGTTTCATTCCCAACGTTTTTTTCTCTGAGGATGAAAAATGTATCAAACTCACGTTGCAATTTTTGAGTGTGTCGTTCTTGTAGCAACGGAAACACGGAGGACAAGGATCAGTAACTGGTTGTATGAACGATGAGTTGGTTCTGTGTTGTTTGTCGACTCCTATCGCTACACATTCGTCCTTATCGGTCGGTGGAATAATTCTGAAAAACATCACCAAAAAGACATTTATTTTATCTCGAGTTTAGAAAAATAAATGGCTGAGTAATCAGCGAAAAATTGGAGTTCGCAATCACCTTTTTTCAAGAAAAACAGGCCGAACGCTTCTCGTATGATTAACCGGGGATACGAGATGTAGCAAAGCAGCGTTCAATTCCTTTATAGGCTTGATAGCATCGATGGGAGAAATTTGCTGATGAGGGCCGTTGACGTAAAGATACGTGGGTTCTGTACCAGCAACGGCCATTGTGTAGTTACGTGCCAAGCTGCCGAAAACAGGAAAAGAAAACTTCATTTACTTCCACGTGCCAAATAATTGTTTCCCATTTTTTAAAGATTGAAATTTACTCAAGAACTTTTTTTGTTATAATTCAATTTCTTGCTCATTACGATTCCAAGTCGGAATCAGCTCCCTGTCAGCACGAATGTTGCTCTTATGGGAATGAAAAAAAAAAAATGCTGCCACCACTTTTTACTCACTCAAGATTCTCGATGCATTGAGAAGCGACCAAAAGCCACGAGCGATCGAGCAACGTTCCTGGACATTGATAACGACCATCCACGAAAACGGACATTTTCCATGGCCACAGATGATCCGAATTATGGTCCAGAGGATTTGTGATGACGTGATGAATTGACTTGGCCGTCACAATTGGCTTGCACGCGATGTATATCCCTTCACAAGTATATGAGGTGTTCTCCGGTTCTTTGAAAGCCGGTGGATATTCGTATGGATACACCAAATCTTTAGTAGATTTTTCGATCGTCATTGCTGTATCCCGGATTATGATTTTTCGAATAAATTCTGTCGGTCTGTAAATCGATACGAAGAGATTAATTTCTCATTACACCGAATACTGAATAATTTCGATTACTTTTCAATAATTTAAATTGTACGAGTACATGTACAATTATTGAAATCGTCGAGAAAGTAGAAGCTTGAAATTTTGTGCATATTTCAAGAATTCTTTGATCTTTACCCAAATCCAAGGAAATCGCACAAATAATTTGATAATCCTGGCAAATCAGTGGTTTCGTGAGAGATGCAAAATGGGCGCCACGTTTGGTTTTGCCATTTCGTAACTACTCCCTCGAGATTCAGATGCGGTCGTCCATCTAAATCCATTCTTATGAAATCTCCGTTCGTCAAAGCAACTGAAAATCAATCCAAGTTGAAAAGTTGACGGTTTTTTGAAATAAACTCATCGTGATTGAAAAAAATGTTTGTCTTGACTCACAGCAATCGAGTTCGTCTTCCATATTTTCACAGTCGACTTTTCGATCACAATGTTTCTCATGTGGAATGCAAGTCCCACTTCTGCTACATGTGAATTCGTTGCTTCTACAAAAGGCTGTGTAAAAAATGGTCGATTTTATGTAACGAAACTTGTTTTGTTACGAAAGCTTTAAAAATGGAAAAATTCAAACATACCGCAGTTTTCCTCGTCGCTGCCATCGTCGCAATCCACATGACCGTCGCAAATTGCTTTTGGATGTAAATTCGCGAGGAAATCCTTGCAAGTGCAGTCGTCCTCATCTGTTCCGTCCTCGCAGTCGATTATACGATCGCAACGTTTATCGACATTGATACTTTGTAAGATTCTGAAATGGTCATCATTTTATTAGTTGCATGTCATTAGGTAATATGGAACAGTCGGGCCAATCCGATTGGAAATTTCGAAAGCAAAATCTTTCGCTACCGTTAGAGCCATCGGAATAAAAAAGTTTGCGCTCAAGTTTTTTTATTCCGATCAGGCAGTCGATCGGGGAAAATTTAACCTCCGGAATTTACCGCGATTTTTCTCTCACTCTGAGGCACGTAATTTCGACTGATCTCGATTGTTCATCGGCGTGCGAATTCAATAACAATAAAGATTTATTATTCGATCTTTACCTCGTGCATGTGAAGCGCGGTTGCTTGACGTAATGCTCCGGAAATTGGGGAACGTTCATCGTAGTGATTGTCGGTCGCTGTGTCGTGGAAGATTCTGTCGTGGCTTCACTCGCATTTGCTACCGTTGAAGTTATTGTCAAAGTATTTTCGTTGTCAATCCTCGGAGATTCTGAATTGAGCGAAAAATTTCATAAGTCGATGGAGTAAATTATATTTACGATATTTGTAGGCAATGAGATTTATTCGATCGTGGTAATTATTGAAATTTCTGACATGGAAATGTCGTTGCAAAAATGTCTGTAAATTATTTGCATCGAACGATCGAACTGCTTTGCTCGTTAATACCTGTGGCGATTGGGCGGTTTGCAATTTTATCATCCAAGAAATTCGGAGGTTTTATGTGGAATATAATTTCGTCCTTGATCGCTGGATTTGCCTGGCCGACCATTTCCGGGTCCCCGGAATCTGCATTTGTATTTGGAGAACTTAGTCCTCTCATTGTGAACAAACTCAATGGACAGTTGATTTCATCCTCGGCATCTAGACAATCTGCCACACCATCGCATCTGTTCCGAGCTGGCAAACATTTTCCGAGACCTCCGTTACAAATAAATCCAGGGCAGACCGCGAGTGGCTTTGGACCACTCATGACAGCTGCTCGGTTATCTGTACGTGTCAAAAAACGAAAGAAATCAATGAAAGTGTCCAGGATCGTCGAGCACGATTGCAATAATTTTCTTCGTTATTTTTATTGTTATCAGAATATTTGTACTCGCCGATAACAGCATCTATCCAATCTACGAAACGGCTCACTTTCGTGTAAGCTCCCGGTTCGTTAGGGCGACCACAACCTTCCCCATGGCTGACTATACCAGCGACGTACCACTGATTCTCCGAATCAGGAAAGCTGCAAGCGCAAATAATATGAAGACGAAAAAAAAAGAATTGAGAAAAAAATTTGACGAAACGAAAATCAAGAAAACTGTCATCATCAAAGTCGTTGGATAAGCTGTAAATAATTAGACTAACTTGCACATAAGTGGACCACCGCTGTCACCTTGACAGGCATCGAAGCCTCCTCCCGGTAATCCGGCACAGAATGCACCGTCATTGCGATCCTCGGGATGTTTGCATTGACGGGTAATCGGTAGTTTGACCTCTCGCAGGTGGTCAGCTACGATTGATTCACGTTGTAGGAAAAACGTAAAAAGAAGATCAAAGGTGAGTAAAACTCGCGAGACTCGTGGAATAGGAACAAGCACATGGTAGAACGATTAAAAACGATGATTTTTACGTCTTTCCATTTTGTTTTTGTTTTTCATCGCGTCTTTAAACTCGAATGACTTGAACTTACGATCAGGACCGTGCTCGAACACTGCTCCCCAACCAGCTGTTACGCAGGTCTCATCGAACAACGGTTCTTTATTGCTGGAGGAGTGCTCACTGAGCCACAGCTTAGGCAAACAGGCTGGTCGTACCCAGCGATTAAACAGAAGTGGCTGGTCGAGCTTTATCAAAGCCAAATCGTTCGTCATAACAATTCTGTCATAATGCGGATGCATCTTGACCCAATCGGCTCGGCGCGTTTGAGCCGTTGCCGAAAACGACAGACGACGAAGTACTCCGGCCTGGATTTCGTAATAGTGGACATTGAACCTGTGAATCGATCATTACAACTTTCAGTAAAAATCAAATATTTATGTTTGAGGAAAAAACTTGTCACAATCGATCAGTGACTCAATTTTTCAACTTGTGGCCATTGAAGGATTTAAACGTAAGCGAGATTCTTAGAATGTCCATAAAAAAAAGGAGATTTTTTATATAAACTGTCGTTTCAATATTTTCCCCATAGAATCAATGGTTTTTAAATTTAATGGTGGTTTGCGTTTTTTCCGCAGTATATTTCGGATTCTATAAATTTTCGTAATAAAATACGCTAAAAAAAAGAACTTCCACTTTGACCACAACGATTAGTGATCAAACGCAATTTTCACGACGTCTAAAGTGAAAACTGCGATTTTGAATTCCGTGCTCACTTCGAAGAAAACGGGGAATATACTTTCGAATAATTTACTAACCCATCGACACAGTGAGCCGCGGTTAAGATCCAGTCTTCGTTGATGATGATACCACCGCAACTGAAGAAACCATCTTTATGAATAGCCACGAGGAAAGGCCAAGCCTTTGGCTGACTGGCTTTACCCCCAACGACTCTCCATGCGGAACCCACTATTTCGCTCGCATTGTTTTCTGCAGTTTCGGTTGTTTGATCGTAATTTGATGATTCTATAATTCGATTCATGATTTCATTGATCACGTTGCCCGTTGCGTTGCTCGCATTTCTCGCCATCCCTAGAAACGAGTCCTCGTTGCGACCAAACGAAGATTTCAATTCTTGATGCGAGAGAACTCGGGTACCGCATGGAATTTGGGGACATTGCACGTAGACCGCGGTCTCGTGACATCTCGGGATAATTTTGATCTCGCCATCTCGTGACAGCACCACGTAAGGTCCGGAATATTCGCCTGCTGATATGGACTCGGACCGGATGTGTGGTCGACGTCTGCGAAAGATAGAAAAGTACGTTCGCGATTCTTCGTTCAATAAAGAAAAATACCAAATCGACGGAATGCGATGAAAAGAAAAAAAATATAAAGCAATCGATTTCGAACTTAATGAAAATGATTGTTGGTGAATTTACGTTAGGCTAAAATAATTTCAGTGCGAAAATGCTCTCAATAGTTTATTTTTATCGTGACGTCGCCCAATGCCGTTCCTGACCTGAGTGGGAAACCAGTTTCTGCCATACAAGCATCCACCGCCCACATTTCCGTAGGACTGCATGCGGGATACCATTGTCCGCGCCAATTTTTGTGAAGGTAGCCGATCGTGTAGCCTATCACATGGATCTGAACATAAAAATCAGTAACAACGGTCAGTTGGTCGTTTTGACTGTATCCTGATTCTTTTGCTTGATATTTAATGATAGACTGTTCAGGATTTTTATTACGTTTTGATTCTCGAAAAATGAAGGTGTCAATATGCTGCAATCGTCTTCGTCCTTCCCATTAAGACATTGTCTCAATCCATCGCATCGTTGCGACAAAGGTACGCATTCCTCGTCCACTCCTTCGCCTTTCGACCAGTCTTTGCAGCTAAAAGAATTAATCGGGCAACCTGGTTGATCGAAAAGAGAGAAATCAAACGTTAATTATGATGTTGAAGTTTGCGTCGCTGGAATGCAACGAAATTCTGTTTTTTTTTTTTTTTCAGCACAGCTTATAATTATTATTCTCTCTTGCAAGACCCCAAAACTGAATCGACACGAAAAATTGCCATGATTCTCAAAATTCAATCAATAATTGATAAAAAAAATTCCAAAGTCGTCCATTAAATCAGATTTTCCTTCGGAGCTTCGTTCCTCGAAAAATGGGGTGATTATTCGATTGCGATAAGAGGTTTTCGTCGCCAATTTATAAAACAGCTTTTACGAGGATGCGAGTTCGAGGAAAGTAGGTCGCAAGAACGAGTCGGTATGAGAGAGTTCTCGCGCCTTGATCCGTTGCTAGGAACTAACGACATCTGCTTCAGTCGTAAGTTGAAATTTGCTCGACGACGATCACACAGGTTGGGCGTAGGTAACGAAGGGAACTTTCTCAAAGGAACGATTGCGCGGTTACCATCGAGAGATCGTAGTTTATCAAGAATTTATTGCATCGTGGTGTGGCGAACGATTTAAAATTATATTTACCGAAGCAACCGAGCTCGTCTTCGCCGCGAGGACAGTCGAAGTAACCGTCGCAGATTCGATCTTTGTTCACTCGGTCTCGACAAGAGCAGCTTGATTCGTCGCTTGCATCGGGACAGTCGACGTGGATATTACACCATAGTTCCTTCGCTACACATCGACTCCCGTCTTTACAGCGTATTTCATTCGCTGCACAACTGACCTCGAATCCTGCACACAGGAATCGACGTGCGAATTAATTTTTGAATAAATGAAATAGAAGAGTATTTCGGAAAATGTGACAGGCTCTTTTTATACCTGAATTATTCGATTCCCCTGGATTCCGTTCGGCATTCAACGGTTTCTCTCTCCCTGTGACAATCGCCGAAGGGTAGTCTTGATCCCTTTGGAATTCAGCTACTCCTGGTTGAGAAGGAAATTGGTATACGGCCGGTGGAGGCATGTACGTACAGTAATAAGGTGCTCGATTCGAGGGCCCTGGAGCGGTAGGGACGTTTCCAAAGTTTGGGAAGAACCCTTGACCTCCCGGAGCGGTTGGTCCCAAATGAGGAACCTGATGGAAAGGTGCTGCGGAGTTTCCATATGGAAATTGTGGTTGGTATTGCATGGAAGCGAATCCTTGAGCCATCGATGGACTCGCGTAGCTGAAACCTCTCTGAGCGAACTGATTCGTTGAAAATGGGAAACTTGCCGGGGACGAAGCCGGAAAACTTATAGGTTGCCTGGCGAGTGGTCCAGCAGGGGGATTTGCTAAATTCGGAGATCCGAAGAAGCACACCGGATATGGGGTCCATGGAAGCGGTGGCGTAAATTGCACATGTTGACTCGTTTTCGTTGTTTCCGCTGTGGGGAACATCACCGAGCTTCCGTCGTAGATACTCTTGGGTGGCTGACGTCGTAGTCCCGCTGCTATCCTTGCACCAGATTGGATGTTTCTCGGTGGCGGCTCTTGATTCCATTCTGGAGCATTCGTTATTTTCTCCGGGGCTGTTGTCGTCGACGGAGATTCTTCTAGTTCGGTTTGTGCTTCCGTAACTTCTCCCCAACCCCAATTTTCCTCAGGACTAGGAGTATTGAAGATTAATGACGGAGCTGTCGGCATTCCTATCCGGATGCTTTCTGGTTGCGATAATTCTCCTCGGGATTCTCCTTTCGACAGATGTTTGATGATCGTTGTGTTCTTTATTATGTAAGTCACTTCCATGTCGTCCGTTTTATTCTGAGTCGTTGCAATGTCAACCGTTTTCTGAACATTGGGGTCGTAAATGTTGTGGTCCGCCCAAGAACTCGGAAACTCATCCATATCATCGATTGGTTGCATTTGTCCGATCATTCTTTTCTTCACGTCGCTGGAGACTGACTTCGGATTATTCAACATTTCCGCTATCGTTAAGACATTTTTTATTTCAGATTGACTGTTTCGATACACGGGATGATTGTAATCCGTATCCTCGTCCGGTTCCGTAGTTTCTATAAATGTAATGGAATCGTCATCCGCCATTCTGTTGCACTCGATGCATCGCAAGAACGTTTCAAACGTTCCTGGCTCTGTTTTTTTCACTGCCTCCTTTATTTGGATTTGACTCATCAACGCATTTAAGCTGTTTACGTTGTCGCCGGCCGCTTTTGTCAACGACTGCATCGACTTCAATACACTTTTGCATTGTTCCACGCTTCGTTTGCAAACACGAATTTTTTCTCTATCTTTGATGCTCCGTTTATTCAAATTCGACGATCCATCAGAGTAGCTGTCGGTTTCAGTCTCGAGAGGCAATTTGCTGCCGGTCTGGACTCTGTGCAGCTTCGTCGTACGAGGCAGGAACCCATCGTCGCTTTTCGACCCAAGAATTTTGGGAGCTTCACGTTTTCGTATTCTACGAACTCTTCGCAGGTTCTGGTCAGGCTCTTCGAAATCGTCGTAAATCACTTGACTGACCAGTTCGTCAGCTCCATCGTGCTTGACCTCATCACTCGATCGAAAAATATTGTAATCGATCTTGCGAATCGTTCCCACTAATTTCTCGAGATCCGATTCCGATGAATCGTCCGCTGTGTAGAAAAAAATCGTGAATCTTTTATTCGATCGTTCTTTTAGTGTCTAACAAAAAATATTTGTGTCTTGCTTACTTACCGAATTTTTCGGTCAAATAAGTGATCGTTATCATCAATAGTAACAGAGCCGCCAAAGAGAAGATTGCAAATAAAATCGGTTCTTTGCAACGTGAAAAGAATTTTTTATGCTTCTTTGTGTCTGGCCATCGAAGTCCTGGTTTTCCCGAAGATTTAACTGAATTCCGAAAAACATAAACAGCTGATTAGTTTTACGATCATCATCAGTAAGAAATTTCTGCCGGAATTGACCGATTGGAAATTTTATCATCCGGCGAAAATTTTGGAAAAACCCACCATATGGAATTTTCGATTTTATCAAATTCTCACTCCGTTGGGCTGTTGGTGTATCGTCCTCATGTGGAAGTGGACCCCGATCGCCTCTCCACGTCTCAGTCATTTTTTAAAACTACGAATGATAATTGTATTGATATTTTAAAAACAGCAATTAATTGGTCAGACACTCCTAGCGACAATTGTTTAGACTCATGAACTACGAGTTGTCAATAATAATGACTGGTTACTAAAGTTTGTACGAAGATCTCGAGCTCGTTCGATCGGAAACCTCAGGAGGAACCTTCTCTGCCTCCGTCCGAAAATTGACTGAAATTCTGGGTCGAGAAGTTTGATAGCATTGGGGTATTTGTGAAATCTTTGCAAAGTCAGCTCTAATTGAGTGCACGACAATTTGTCATAAAAAGGCTTCACCTTTCGTCAATTTCGCTAGCGTAATGCTTTTTCGTTCACGCATTCTTGGCAGGAATTTGTTAATGAGAGCATTCGAATTGTTTTTCAACTCGATCGATTTCTCATTGCATTTGGAAAAACGAATTTACGTTTTCAATTCACACACAGTTTCGAGTAAAAAAAAAAAAAAAAAAAAAAACCACTAGGTCGTAATTCGACCCTGAGTTCGTTGAACCTGCTCTTCGTGGCCTGTGGCATGCAACGATTGCATCGACAGTCGATGCCTCAAGAGTGCAATAAAAAAATTATGAATTTTTATAATTTCATTGCGGTTCGTGTTAACTTGATTTTTTTTCGAAATCTCAATGCAACTTTTTCCGAAACTGAATAAATACATATGTTACGTGATGTAACATTTTTTCCGAACGCTCGTAAAATCCACACTTTGCAATTACAATTTCTTAGTAAAAATAAAACGATAAAAAAAAACTTGTATTTTTTCTTTATCAAGGTCATATCGATTTTGAAAGTAAAAAAAAAACATTTCTTGTCACCAATACTGTTTGCCAATGTTTCGAGATTACGTAACATTTCTGTTTCCTCTCACTTTCTCTTACGAGTTCTAACAGCGGAGGGTACAGCTGTTGCTGGTGAGACTAGCGCTCGAAAGTGATATTGCCGCAGTGTCTGAACGATGTCCAGTGAATCTGGCATCAAAATATACATTTTAAAAGTATCATTTCTCTGTAATAAACAGAAATCTAGTCGCTTTTCAGTGTGTCCAAAGATTCGAAAGTTTATCGAATGCCGTATAAAATATAATCGCTCAGAATTATTCCAAAGAAAATGTTTATTGATAGTCGGTCGAAAGGGTCCACGAAATATACGTTCAAGGAAGGTGTGAAGTTTCGAAAATTGTGTTCGCTTGTAAAGAGGCGTTGAACTTTTTCGATAAACTTTTTTCAATCAAATTCCAATCCGTGCCCGACTAAATTCTCTCAAGCTCGACAGAGCAGAAAAGTTCCGTGGACTTTTTTCCGCACGCGGACACATACTTTGGACTTAACATGCTGCAGAAAAATCGATCGAAAGTGTGGAGTAAAAGAAATGTCAAAAAATCGTTTATGACCGTCACATTTTTCGAATGAAAAGGAAAATGAAATGGAATATAACTGAGGAGGGTCTTTATCAACTTCGGCAAGTACAAATTAAGTTTATTTATACATCTCTCGTTCCACATTTCACGTAATTACACTCCACGATGCAACATGAGTTTGATAATATTGTTGTTAGCTGTGCATGTTAAACGACGAACTGACGTGCTCCGTAACTCTCACGAGGAATGCGATGGTTGCTTAATTTCTTTTGACCGCACAAGTTTTCGCTGGCAACCGGTCATTCTGTATCTATATGAGGTGTCGCAAGAGTGATGTTCAAAAATGTTAATTCAAGTTGAAGATCAAATTCCAAGTTGAAAATTCTACTGATGTTTTCCTGAGTTATAAATTTTCGAAGTCAAAAGCGACGCGTTACTTTATGGCATCGTACCGTCAAAACGGTTAGACATAGAGAAAAAGTCCCAAGGACCAATCTTGTAGGCCATCAAATTTCCTTCGAAAAAGCTCCTGACAGCATATTCGTATTGACCGTCGTTCATTCCTGAGAGCGGATCGAAGGAATACCTCAATATCGTGTCGTAACAAATATTCTGGATAATAAGTAAACGTATCTGGACTTTTACAAAATCGTACATTATGTTCCCATGACTGGAACATAAATTTGAATATCCACTCATCGATATATAATGTGAAAAAAGGAAAATTTGGGACTCCGAAAATCATGGCATTCTGAACTTTCGATGATTTATTATCTTGTTGGCGGAAGTTTGACGAGGATGTTGTTTTCCACTTCCGCATATATTCATACCGAAAGGCCTTCGTGGAAATTGTCGAATGTCACGATTTTGTAGTCAATGTGTCGCGTTCTTGGATAACAAGAGAGCAAATTGTTTCCAAGCGAGAACTCTGGTAGACACGAGGGTCAGAGGCATATAAGAATTAGTAGCTGTTTGCTCGTATATAATGCGTGTCTGCGTCATTCAAAACGATGAATTCTGCTGTCAGACCTTCGCTGGAACGATTCGAAAATAGTGAGTAAGCTTTTTGCGTGAAATTCAACCACGTGGAACGAAATGAAAAATCTGCAATTTTTTGCATCAGTAGCGATTCCCAAGGGGTCAATGATCAATATTTCATTTAATTAAAAAAAAAACAATACCATATTTCTTTATAAAAATAAAACAATCGTACCACAAACGACATGGGGCAGATCCATGAGGCTTTCGAGACTTGTTCACGTATTCTCGAAAGTATTGCAAATTATTTTGCTTAGAATATTGACTCGAACATATTTGGGCAAATAACAAAAAAACGCAATACTATTCGGCACGTTTCTGGAAGATATAGCATTCCTTAAATATTTCCTGTTACATCGAAAGACATGAGGTAGAGTTCCGGTCGTTATAAGAACCGGAAAAAGTGGCCATTTCTCGCATCGCCTTCTAGCCAAACATGAAAGAAATCAAATATTGGCGGTTTGAAGGTCTGGTGAGTCGGCTCTGCGAGACGCATCTGGTGTTTAAATACTTATCCCTCTTCTCCTTCCCCGAGTCCCTCATCGTAGTTTCATCGAGTGCGACTCGGCCAGAGCGTTTTTACTCTCACGCGTCCCAAGAGTCCATCAGTCAGTGTAGCATCGGCGAAAAGATATCTTCCTGAGATTTCGTCTGTTGATCAAAGTGACAACGTCGAAAGACTCCTCCGGGGGTAACCACAGAATAAACAACAGGGAGAAACGATAAAGTCCTTGAGAAGGAAGTTTGCGAAATCGATCAAGTTGTTTTTCATACCAAGTCTAAAGTGTGATTTCCCCAACCTCAATTTTTTCAATCAAAGAGACAAACTTCACGACAAAAATAATGGAAAAAAAAAAAACTGAACAAAGGATTGATTGAATAAAAATAAAATGTAGTATTTCAACGTTCAATTCGTCTTCTCGGACGTGGAGAAGTGTTCAATGAAAAGAAAAACTCTAAAAAAATTAGTGTAAATAAAAAAATCGACAAAATTCGAGTGCAGCATTAATCTCTTTGTCTAGTCCTCGCTTCTTCTCGTTGAAACTACGAGCTGATGCAAGATCGAAGATCGCGTATCGACACTGCAAATGTATTCAACGTCGTGCCACATTTTGATACAAAAGTGAAAACCATAGTCGCCTGCATCGAGAAAAGGAAAGAAGGAATTCCCATCTTAATACAACGGTTTGTGTGTGTACGTTTTTCTCTATCCGATTTTGTTATTAAATCGAGCGCGAAGTAGCGAGCGTGATAAGCTTCGCGAATAAGTTAAAAAGTGGTAAACGAGATCAAGTAATGCGTACCGTAACGACTCGAGTCATTGTATTTACCGATATTTTTTTCCCTCCGTGTTGTAACTAAAACTTTGCAATAACAACAAAGTGTTTGAAAAGTTAGGAGCAGGAATGTGACTAAATGTTTGTGCCACTGTGTGCGAGTAATTCTCAGTCGTAATTAAATTTTATCGCTCCCTATTGACAACGAGCGAGCACTTCTATGTTCCTGACTCATCTTTTGTTCGCACATTCGTTCGTACTCGCATTTTCATACATTCGTCGTGACACACGAAATTACTACAGCCAGGCGCTGAACGAGTCAGGCTAGCTTTTGTGCTTCGATATGTACAGCGCAAGTAGACCGAGTTTTCCATCTGTCAACAGAAATCGCACACACACACGCACATACTCACACACATGCGAATATCGACTGATCACGTTAGAATGCTCGTTACCGGATAAATCGAGAAAAAAAACGAGAGAAAATGAACAGTGAAATGCGACGAAGCAGATTATGCTCATCTCTCGGCTCATCTTTTCTCCGTACTCTTCCTTCGTATTCTTGTTTTTATTTGACGTTGCACAATTGATACTGTTGAATTACAGTATAATGTAACTTTTATCTACGCGATGTCATTCGGCTTTACGGTGAGACTTTGTGTCTCGATTATGTGCCGTGGGTTCAATAGGGGATCAGCTTCAGGAGTATGCAACTGACACTGGATCTACGAGTACTTGTTGGGAATACGAGAGCAGCTGCGACACGTAGTCAGGCTAAGAGGTGACCCCAAAGAGCTGATTTTCCAACACGTTCAAAGGATTCCAATTGCCAAAAAAGAAAATTGTGCTATCGTATTCTTTTGCTGGTTGAAAGAGCCATTTGAAAATCGTTTTCACTTTCCTAGAGGGCAAACGATGATCTATTCAACTCTCGCGATGTTCCTCGTGGGTATATTTTCTCGACTGTACTCTCGTATCGGGCGAACTGCGCACTAACGTGGAATTTTGACAGTCCTTCGTTTTATCAGTTGAAAACAACAGCGTTTCTCTAATTTTGCATTGTTAATTTAGCACGAAGCTAGGAAATGTTTCCTTATTTTAACTTATTCCAGAAAATTTCCTACTTCGTTTTATAAAAATACGACGTTACGTAAATATTCAGAATAACCTGCAACAAAAACCGGATTCTTTGTCGGCCATTTCTCTCGTAATAATGACGAATTTTTTCTACTGCAAATATATGAGAAAAAAAATACCACGCGGTATCTCGTTCGCGTGGTAGGATCGAATGAGCTATGCTCAGTCGAAATCCACGGGACACGTAAAACGATACGATATAAATGTTTGTCACTTGGATACCGATTGAGCACCTTTATTCGGTCCTACGCCTCCACTCGAGATCGCAAACGTCGTAGTCCCATTCGTACAAGTGATACCGAAATAATCAATGAGTCTCATAGGGACGTTGAGAAAAACTCGATACACTGTTTATTGTCCAGCCAGTTGATCGCACGTAGTACGACTGTGAGATCCATTGTGAGCGAAAATTCAAACGTTCGCGAGAATCATTCTTTTTACGGGAAAGAGGAGAATCGTAATTAAGGTAATTCAACAAAAATTGATTTCAATTCCAATTAGTGCCTTTTATTGCAGTAATTACTTGAGATTTTTTCATGCCTCGATATTAAAATCCTAAGACAGTATTTTTGCCTAATGATGAAGCTGCTCTTCGGTGCTTTCGTATCTTCGAACTATGAGCAGAGAAAACTTGCCTTGTTTATAATTTTTTTCTTTTAATTAAATTGCGCCGTTCGACAGGGCGTATTGTGCAGTTCGCGGATATTAAAATGCTTTCCATCTCTGCTATGAATTCTACGGTCCAATTTCGGACACAATGTTTGTGGAAAAACAGCATCGTTATTAGTAAATTATTTCCGGCAAACTAGTATACAGAAATGCGACGTAGAAGCTCGTGATCCTTGCTCTCATGATCTCGTAATTCTTGTTGCAAGAGCACTGGCGAATACTCGCATAACTCAACACATCCGCTTGTTGTTTGCCAAATACACTCCATACAAACAAGTTTGAATATTTCGTAGTTTTTCCGGATACATACCTACTTGCTTGGCTAAGCCGGATAATCCGGATAATATTTCGAGAACGTTTCAACTTGTATTCTCGAATTGGTATATTAAAAGCACTGAACGCGTATCAACGCGAGTATCGCTGTGCGTTTCGTATAAATCCTCTGTATTGGATAGAGAGTGAAAGGATTTTTTGCAGCATCTTATTTTATAGGTCAACGTGCTGCTGCACGATCCAAGGTTAACTGCGTTGATACTACTTTTTGAAGTCCGTCAAGTCGTCGTGACGATCTTAGGTCGTTCACTGTGATTTTTTTACTTCCACGCATGAATAAACCGTCCAGTAGTCGACGGAGTGTGTTGTATTTTTTTAATGCACAAGCAAAGCTCGTTACGAATCTTTATTAACCAGAAATTCGTAACTAATTCTGGGCTCTGACGTTCATTAGGAACCGAAAATGTTCACTTCGGTGAGTGTATCCGAAGAATTTTCTGCGTTTGTCAATGAGCTACACGACGAAACGTTGGAAAACATTATCGAGTCTCGATTAGCCACGAAGCAAAGTGCGTGCGGATTATCTTTTGTGCAATCAGGTTATCAGAATTCAGGTGCAGTTTCAATCGGCCTACATTTTTACAACGTCGAATTTTCTAAGTGTTTTGTTTTTTTACGATCTCTGATAGGTTTGCTGTCTTATAGATACGAAAACAATAAAAAAAAGTCGAGTATGACAGTGATATCTGACGATTCGAAGGTCAGAACTGAACCACAGATGTTTTAATCGTATCCATCGATCCATTGACGAAGACAAATACTCATAAAATCATTTAATCTTCATCTTTACCAAGAAAGTGCTGATTTTATCGAGTCGATGACTCTCGACGAGAAAAACAAACAATAATTGACCGCCAGGACTGTTATCACGATTGTCGTAAACGTTTCTCGATATGATTAAAAATATTTGTAATTTTGATGAAATGTCAATTGAGGCTTGGTGACCGCCCTTGTTTATAATCCATGACCTTGCCTCCGTCTATCGTATTGACCCTTTGGGTACCGTATCATCTCCTACCCTTCTGGCATTAAATAAACTATTCAACGAACGTTAATCACTCTCCAATTATTAAATGCTCATAGCCTTCAATTATATAGATAAAAAAACTTATGAAGTTCCTGAAAATAAAGCAGAGGAATCGCCAAGATTCTCGTTAAAATCAACGATAAAAGTTTGATTGGCTATTTGTTTAATGTTTTATCTTCTTTTCTGTATAGACCAACAAAACCTCAGAGAAGAAAAACTGCTGCATGGATCCACAAATTCGAAAACTCCGTGCTGGTCGCGGTGATTCGTTACTAGGTTGGGTTTTTTTTCTAGCCTGTTTCATGATGTTGCCCACTACACATGGACTGTACAGTGTCGGTGTTGGTATTGCCGACTCCACAGGACCCGTAGCGGAAATTGTGTTTGTACGTCGGAACATCAATATTTTGTTACTTTTTAACCGTGCAATTGAAACGACGTTAAAACATTATGCTATTTTCTGCATAGCTCGGATACGCCAAAATGGAGCAAAAAGGTGCTGGCCTCCATTTACGAACATTTTCGAGAGCCTTCATTATTGATGATGGCGAAGAGAGATTCGTTTTTGTCAGTGTTGAGAGTGCCATGGTTGGCCACGACGTGAGAATGGCTGTGAGTATTTTTTCATTTGTGATAAAATTCAGTCTCGAACTCGTCACTCAACAAACTCTTTATTTGATTTTTCTTGATTTCATTCATTCGTTACCCACACGTCGCCTAATAACCCGTTTTCGTTTAATTCTCTTCCCAGGTAATACGAAATTTACAAAAAAAATTCGGTACGATGTATACCGAAAAAAATGTCATGATAAGTGCGACACACACACATTCGACTCCAGGAGGATTTATGATGTACGTTCTCTTCGATCTCACAACTTATGGCTTTATTAAACAAAGCTACTCAGCTCTAGTCAATGGAATAACGAGGGTCAGTGCATCTTGATGAAAATCACAAGTTTTATAATAATTTTGCAACCTTTTTTTTTTTTTTAAAGATTATTTCATTTATTGATGAGGAATAATCAGGGAATAATCTCTGCACTTTATGAATTCATAAAGTATTTGTTTTGTCAATAATGTCGAATTAAACTTCCTCCCGTTGATATTTTCTGCACATTTATAGAGAAAAAGACGAAATAATTGGAATGTTCTATTTTTCAGAGTATCGAGCAAGCTCACGATGCAGTTGTACCAGGCAAAATATATCTCGGTTATGGACAAGTTCTGGAAGCTAATATTAATCGAAGTCCTCAGGCTTACTTGAACAATCCTGAGTCTGAAAGGAACAAGTAAGTTATATTCTCTGACAAACTTTTCCCCACAAACTATAGGTTTGCTCGTTGCTTACCACCTTCAATAACACAAACGAAAAATACGAACGATAGAATATTGAAAATACCGAAATTTGTAATCAATTCACAAAAAAAAAGTTCTAACTTTTTCTCCGGCTTCGAATTATCTGCGAATTGGTATGCCGGACTTTTCATTTATTTGCAATTTTTAATTAATCGTGGAAGCTTCAATATGGACAAGAGATGGAAATTTCGAATATTTTGTTGAAAATTCCGAGAAAACTGATTTATCCGAACGTTGCACAGCTTATATTCCCATTTGTGGGCATTATTTTTGTGAAAGATTAATCAAAATCGGTTCAGAGCTTTCCACCATGAAAACAGCTAAATACGTTTTTACAGTAGAAATTTATATTTAACCAGACGAAATAATAATTACATCCTTAATTATCATCGCTTGGAAGATCATTTTTTATCAACTGTTCTGCAATTGTTTTTTTTTCTGTATTCATAAATAAATTAACAACGTCTTCTCTGTTAAATAGGTACGAGCATAATGTGGACAAAATAATGACTCAATTACAATTTATCGCAGCGGACGGTCATCCGCTTGGTGTGATTAATTGGTTCGCTGTGCACCCGACAAGCATGAACAATACAAACCGGCTTGTTTCTAGTGATAACGTCGGCTATGCTGCAGTACTTTTTGAAAAACGTATGAACAAAAACGCAATGATTGGAAAGGTCAGTTTGCATCGATGTGCAATTGAAATTCATTATTTTTAATGGTTCTTCTGTTTCACCAAATTATACGTCCAAATATTTTTCGAACGATATCACAATTGTAAAGAAAGTATAAAAACATGAAGCCTCTCAATTCGAACTATTTGGTATTATCATTCAAACCAAATCAGAATCGCAATAATTTCACTTTTACAAATAGAATAGTGCGCTTGCGGTACCATTTCAAAATTTTCAAGGTATTTTTATATTTCGACTACTGGACTTGAAAAAGTATTGCTGAATGCTCATTAAAATATTGTGAATTGATATTTTTATTGTGTAAGTTGAATGAACGAAAAAACTTTAGTTACCAGTCTCGTCGAGAATATTCTTGTTTTCGTCGATATTGAAATTTCCATGTTGATATGCAAATTTCAAATATTTCATTTGCGTAATAACTTTTTGGAAAATTTCTCGAAATATTGCAAATATCATGACCGGACAAACATGATAAATATTTACGTAGTCTTCGACTTTCATGGTTGTTTTTTTTTTTATTCTCTAATAACCGCAATGAAATTTTCTAACGATCATACTCATGACCACGACAAAATGAATTGACAGTGTTTAATAATTTCAGGGGCGATTCGTGGCAGCGTTTGCGTCAACGAACTTGGGTGACGTGTCGCCCAACATTCTTGGGCCAAAGTGCGAATTCACGGGTGGGGAATGCTCCGCCGAGTACACATGTCCTGGGAAAAACGAAATGTGTTTCGCTTCCGGTCCCGGACGTGATATGTTTGAGAGTACACGCATTATTGCCCACAGGATCTTCGACGAGGCAGTGGTAAGAGGCACTTTAACAAAAAGACGATTTTTCTAAAGAATTATCCTTCAAACATAAACAGCAAGATAATCTTAAAGAACAATATCATTTCGGATCGATCTCTCCCATTAGTTTACCGAGAAATAATCCGACAGTCGAATCGTGACAGGGAAAACACAACAGGTTTATATTTTTTCTTGGGATTCCATCGTTTATTATTCGGAACGTTCTGATACAAATGTTTTGCTGTTAATGAAGGTTCTGTATCGAGATTTCTCAATTAGGTACATAAATGTTTATTATTATGAATGAAAAAAAAAAAAAAAAACACTCTGAAGCGAGTTTATCACGAGCTGCAAAGGAATTGCTGAAAATAATAATTCCAGCAACTTTACGAGTGACAATTATCGAAGTCAATACAAAAATGATTTTCTTCTTAACGAAAAAATGGAAGAAAACTGTAACAGAGCAACACAGTTACGAATTTCTTACAATCGTGACGGTTTTTTGAGAATACTTCGTTCCTTCGGGTTCATTCATCGGCGTAACGCTCTTTATATTGTCACAAGGTGTTTTTTTTTTGCATCAAATCGCTGCCGTGACTCTTGATATCGATTATGAAGTTGCGGAATTATTTGGCGTACGGGTAGCCCGAGTGAATGGAAGGTGCTGCGTAAACAGAGGGAGCGACGTATTTAACGATAGGGGAAGGATGGACTGCGTGTCCAATTTTCTTGACGACAGCGTTGAAACCGTTGTGGGCGTCGGCGGTATAATCAACCACGCGGATCGTACCGTCAGGCTCGTTCAGACTGTAGGAACCCTTAACGACGTCACCGTCACGGACCTCGTGCTGACTCTTGACGTCACCCGTATGAGGGTCATTTACGCCGTAGTCGTACGAGTACTTTGGATAGGCCTGTGAATTATTAAAAAAAAAAAAAACACAATGTATCAATCGGTTGAACTTTCATCTTGTCAATTTTTAATCAATGTCTGAAAATTACAGTAACAAAAAAAATTACAGTAACAAAAAAACAACGGGACTTTTTCATGCACAGTCTCAAGTCTGCACGCAGTTTGAAAAAAATTGGATTATTTTGTGCCAGCCAAAAATCCAAAGGCTTTTCCCATATTTCTTCGTTGAATGTAAAGATAATTAACTATCGATTAATAGTTTTACAGTTTTCCATGCAAAGACTAGTCAGTCGACTCTCGAACGTGACTGTGTCGAGATAACTAAGACAATCCTCCGAGAGCCCGATTGCGATCAGTGAAAATAGCGTTCTCTTCAAATCTTACAGAGAAAATTCTCAATTTTAACGATCAGCAGGTTTCATGTTGGAAAAATTCACAAAGATGGCAAAATTGTGGAAATACGAGCCCGAGTCTGTACCCCCAAGCGCACAATCGCAGTCATAGTCGTAAATAAAAAAAAAAATCATTTGTATCCACACAATTATCGCTGAAATGTTCGGCTGACGGTTCCATGAATCGAAAATGATCGAATTACGTGAAACAAAATGCAAGAAAATCTCTAATTGCCCAACTAAAAATAAATGGATAGATTCCGTTCAAGGATTTAATTAGATTTTTATCGCGGAGTATTATTCCAAACGAGCATTTACAAGGTGCAGTTCAATGTGACGTTTCAACTGCTGCTTCGAAAACTCGCGAAATCTTATTAATTGAAAAGCACTGCTAATTATAACGAGGACTTACGTAAGAGTCGTGGGAATTGAGTCCATAAGGTCCATGCGTGTAATCCTCGTGTCCGTAACCGGCGTCTCCGTAAGCTCCGTAATTTTCATACGCCACGTACCCTTGAGGATTGTAACCGTAACCAAGTTTAGTAACGACGGGAGTCACGAGCCCGGCGTGAGAAATTCCATGCTCGTATCCACGGTATCCAGCAACGTGTGGATCATCGTAACCACCGTAACTCAGGATTGAGGCTTCGCTGCAAGCCAATCCAATCGCCACGAAAACTACCAGCTGAAAAGATTTCATTCCGATAAAAAAAAACGAAACGAGAAAATAGGAGTATCGATGACTGGTTACCAAAATATTTCGAGCTCCAAGTAAAAAGATCATTTGAAGTTAAAATGATCGAAAATCTCACGAAAACAAATTCAGTGCGAAAAATCGTTGATTCTCGATGAGAAATGAAAATTTAAGTTGAAATCTGCAAACCCGAAGATCTTTAGAGACGAACCGAACGTCAAGAGTTATTTACATGATTTACCTTAAACATTTTTATGAACGTATTTGATTCGGCGGATTGGCCAGTGAAGAAAAGAGTCGTTACAATTGTAAGTAAAGTGGAAGACTGATAGCGACAAGAGGTTTGTCGTTGGTTTATATAGTCGAAGAAAAATGGTGACGCATTATTGTTGTAAAATCAAGTGTGTCCAGGTAGGAATAAGTGCGTATGCGCGGGGGGATCCTGATTTCTTGTAACGGCCAACACCACGTAGTGTTAGACGTCGTAGACGCCTTCTCGCTCAATTCTCAGCCAAGACGAGTTGTGCAATTCAAGGTCTCGGCGTAATTTCGTGTTATACATTTTTTTTTCGTTTCCCATTATTTTGGTTGAAACTCGGGCGCGTTACCGAATGTCAAATAGAGATACGTGCGAGATCTAGTCATTACGGTTGTGGAACCACACCTCTCTAGCCAGCAGCACGCCTCATCGTCATCGAAGGACGAATCGAGTCTTTCTACGTACTGTACAAATCTTTACGTATGCACGAACCGTGAGATCGATCAGAAGGAAAAAGTAGCGTGACCGCATGAAAGCGTTTCCTCTCATTCAAGAATGCGATTGAGCTTATAAAAAATATACATTTGTCGGATTAATACATCGTCCGAATGTTCTGGCCGAATGTCGTGTGAGATCTCACGTTTCGAGGCGTTCAGTGGCCTCGCAATACTACGCTCAGTACGAGATATTTTCTTTTTCTTACGAGACATTCGACGCCCAAAAGAAAAACATGAAGCAACCATTTTTTTCTTTTCGCTTATCCGTGCAGTGAGCATTATTCTCACAGACGAATTTTATGCGAGGAGGGTTGATGCTCGATCAAGGATGTAGAACACTTTTTCCATCAAATCTATCGATTCGCACGTTATTCATAGAGTGTTCGAATCCTGCTGTGACATTTATTCAATGTTGGTTCAAACTTTTCGCTCTAAAATGTGCGGGAGTCCTGTCTTATTCTAATTTCCGTATCTTCGATGAATCTGGTTCATTCTTTACTGTGTTTGAGATATTAATTAACTTCTCAAGCGTAATTGGAATGAGAGAAAACATCGAAGGTCCCTTGAAAAACTTGGAGGCATTGCTAAACATTTTTTTCAAATTTATTTGCAATTAAAAAGAAAATATATTTCTTTGTTTCTATTCTGATGGTCGTTCGATATTTCGATAATAATCTTAAGCCCACGGGTCTGCAGACAGAGAAGCCAATAAACGAAACCATTTATTGGCCACTTTTTTCATCGGATTAGCTAATAGTCTGACAGATAGATCGACGAACAGGCAATCTTTCGAGGTCGCCTCACCGCGATAGGGTGCCGAGGGTCAGAGCTATGAAATAAAAAATGAATGAAGAAAAAGTCAATGGCGTGACGATAGAGAGCTCGAGAAGGTTCGATGATAACTTCGGGAGAAGGCTCCAGGGACTAACGGGATCTCGTTACATTCCGTCAATGCTCTTCTCGATAAAATATCCGTCGAATTGCATGGTAAAGTCTTCAACAGTAAGACGCAGTCCTAACTCCACTACAACTGGGAATTCGACTTAGAAAATCAAAGAATGTCTTACCAAAGGAACCGAGTGCCCACTCGCCTTTTTCGCCTTTTGTCCTTCCGTCCGTATCGCCGTTAATGATTCATGCTCATAATTAATCATA
Source organism: Hyposoter dolosus (assembly GCA_963921915.1). Classification (NCBI taxonomy): domain Eukaryota; kingdom Metazoa; phylum Arthropoda; class Insecta; order Hymenoptera; family Ichneumonidae; genus Hyposoter; species Hyposoter dolosus. The sequence goes on along the minus strand of OY998130.1, from coordinate 18,119,020 downwards.
AACTTTCTGCGTCGACGTCAAAAACAGCACGAGTACGAAACAATTTACGAATCTAAATTACTTTCGGAAATTTATATTCTTTGATTGATTAGAGTGCGGATCATGGGTTAAATATTAGGCGGATATATGGGTCAATCAGTCAGACGGAAATGTGCATTGATTCGAAATGTTGACTCGAAGCGTCAGGAGCTGGGGGCTTAAGAAAATTCACAACATCTTATTTTCCATCTATACTATTTTTCATTGATGTTCAATGACAAAGTAAACAAACGTCAGAAGAGCGCTACAAAATAGGAAAAAAGTTAAACAGAAAATTGGCGTGAATTTTGCATCGAAACGTCATTCATTACAACGTCGTGTCTTTAAATTTTTGAATAAATTTAAAAACTCTCATGTATTCGTGTGTATATTTAGATATTTCCATAAACGCCCATATAATTGCTCTCCGTCAGCACATTACGAGTCGAATGTACGTGAGTCTCGAGGTTCACGCACATTGGCGCGAGAACTTCTCCGACAAACCGTTGCTTACTCATCGTTCATTCATAACTCAGGAGGCGAGAGTTTAATCAGCATGAAAAATCAAATATGAACGATGATAACTGTTATTCAAGATTTGTGCCGAGTGCACAGTGCATTGTCTCCAGTTTGCAAGAGCCTTAAAGTACGATATATTACACGATTTTCTTAATAACCATAGTTGAAGAGATCAACGAGGAAAGAAGCTTTCCCAACTGTGGTGCAATGAGAACCGAGAACTTGACGCCATTCGGAGTGCATTTATCATTTATCCCATAAATATTAAAAACGTGGAAATATGAAGTTTTTGCGAAATTAGTCAAGACAACGTTGAAAGACGAAAATAAAAATTTATCTTTTTTTCAACTGTACCATTAATGCTCGGGTTTGCATCGTAACGAATATTGCCTGATAAAAATTTTACATAAGCAATCAAGAAAACGAGATATTTGTCAAATATTTTTCATGTATTTTTTTTCTTTATTGAAAAGCGATTCGTCGTTCACATAACAATCGATTAGTTGTTGCTCATTTTTCCATTCGCTCGGTTATCGGGAAGCCAATTCAAAAAAAAAAAAAAATCGTGTGAATTGGTCGAAGTATCGAAAGTTTTTTCATGCCATGTTGATGCTGGGTCGAATTTCAACGATTTAATGATGCCCGTTGTGATACTCATGCTCGTAATACGCCGGTTCAACACTCGGATAGTGCGCAATGGGAATCGGAGCAGGATGCACGGCATGTCCGATTTTTTTAACCACTGCATTGAATCCGTTGTGATCGTCGGCCGTGTATTCCACCACGCGAATCGTACCGTCCGGCTCGTTCACAGAGTACGATCCTTTGACCAGGTCACCGTCCCTCACTTCCTCTTGACTTTTGACGTCTCCCGTGTGGGGATCGTTGACTCCATAATTGAAGGAGTATTGAGGATGAGTCTGAAAATATTTGAAATTGAAAAGCAACAGAGACGAAGGCAATTTGAATTCTTACGAAAAATTCAATTATTTAAACACATTTTCCAAATTTTTTTCGCTACTTTTATTCCTGCGGTTTACACTGGAACACGAAAAATAATGAAACATCGTGGAATCTCATTATTTATTGGCAATCATGCCATTTTGACTTACGTAGTAGTCGTGGGAGTGTTCCTCGTTGTTGTAAAGTCCAGAATAATCGTAGCTCGCAACAGGAATTGCAACTAGCGGAGCCACAGCATCGCCGGTGTAAACGTTCCCATAAAGATTTTCGTTATTCGCATAAGGATAGTTTATATAAACCGCCTCGGTGATGGCAAGAGCCACGAAAAATACTGCCAATTGCTTGATAACGGAAACAGCACGGAAATGAATATTTAAATGATTATTATCGCATTTAATGAGTTTGACCATCAAGATTCTGACTCATGCGTGTTACACATATGACACCGAGTCATATATTTTATTAATCCAATATTCTGAGAAATCGTACCTTGATCATGATGTTGTTGTCTATCGAGTAGCTTGAGTCAACTAATAATTTATTCGCCCGATCGTGAGAATTTATAGTGTCAGAAACGAGATCTGTTCACGCTGTTCCGACATTTCGATGACATTGACGCGGGCCAGTCGTGTTTCTAAATCTACCAAGGACAATCGCCAATTATCGAGCAATGCTCGGTGCTTGTAAAAAAAAAAAAAAAATTGGGATTGGAAAACAACAAAACGCGAAATTCTAGTTAAAACACGTCTGGCATTAAATTCTTGAATTATTTTTCCCCCAACCGAGTTTCTGGCGAGGCCGATTCCTTACACTTTTTTCAACTTTCAACTGTGCGTTTCGTTGTCTATGGGAATAAGAATTACATCGTTATTCGGAGGATTTTACGATGAAAAATCTAAACAATGTTTGGATTTATTTATTTTACAAGTTACGATTACTCCAGCCCCAAAAATCATTCGAAAAAATTATTTTTATAAGCAAACATGTCCTACGTCGCAATAGTCAATTGCGTCAAACTTTCTTTTTTCTGGACATCGAATTTTCCATTGTTAAGAGAAAGAGAGAGAGACAATAGTAAAACTTTGCAATTTATTTACCGCGATTTCTCGATGTGCGATCTCGAGAAGTCTCGCTAATTGTGTCGAGTGCCGGCGTCGGATGCGGCAAGGTTATGGTGAGAGATGACAAGAAAAAGTCTCGTGCAACTGACGCGGCTCTCGAGAGCCTCACAATAGAGCAATATAAATTTCGCTGAAATTTCTTACTTTCCGGACGCGGTGAGAGTCGTTTTTTCTATATATTTAGCGGATAATTCGTTAGTGAGAATTTTGAAATTCTCTCGGAACAGGGAAAAATATTCTTCGTTGAACAATTCAGCGGTAAATATCGACCAGCTTGTTTATTTATCTTCCGATTGCCTTAAGTATTTTTTCCATGACCAAAGTATTATCCTCCAAACGTTCGAGCTCATATTTGCTTATTTTTTTCGAGCGTGAAAGGCGCAAGGGAATGACTTTCTGGGCGTCGAATGGAAGTTTCTTCGTAATGGACTCCATTTATTTCCAAAATAGCAGTGAAATTATCTTTCGGAAAATGCAATATACAGCTTGAATCTCAAGTCCCTATTGATACTGTGTATTTTGCAATTGTATCGTTTCCCCTCCAGTGGCTTTAGTCGTCTGTCGTGAAGGTTTTCTGGAATTGGTCTTACGGAGGGTTATTCAGGAAGAGCGAGTTTGCCGAACAACTTCCATCATGTTCTGTGAATATTTCTTTAATTCGATAAATGAAGACGAACGTCGAAATGAGGGTTGGGAAATAAATGAAAAGCTGTTTGATTGTTTCTTCATATATTCTTACAATTAAATACAAAAATACAAATTATCCTGGTGACAAAAAAAATTTTCCAATGAGTCACTCTTTTCGTTGTGAATTTTTGTTTCTTTCAATTTTTTTTTTTCATGAATGGAGTTGAATGAGTTAAATAATTGTTTACATTCGTACGATTCGTACGTACACAGTCGTGGTATTCCGTTTCGGTGCTCTTTCGGAATCGTCAAGTTTTTCAAGGCAAAAATTATTTAACGGAGCTCGTTCGATCGAGAAATTTTGCGTAAGGCGTAAAAACTCCTGAAGTTTCACAATGTTAAAACGAGTCCAAGGGTATGAACTGGCAAAAAGGGGGATCGGTAGAATATCAAAGTCAGTTATTTGAAGAAAAAGTGATTGGATCGAGGAAACGAATTTCATTGACTTTTCGCAACTAACGGTATTTCAATTATTTCTTTTACGCTAGTACTAATTAATTTTTTTTTTCTTAAGCATAATGATGCTTGTCGAATTCGTATCCGTAATAATCGGGTGTCGGATGAACGTACTTGGCGATCGGTAGGGGCGGCGGATGAACCGCTGGTCCTACTTTTTTCACAACCGCGTTGAAACCGTTGTGATCGTCGGCCGTATACTCGACTATCCTTACACTTCCGTCAGGCTCGTTCACGCTGTAGGAACCGTGCACGACGTCACCATCACGTACTTCGTGCTGTGTTTTCACGTCGCCGGTATGGGGATCGTGCACGCCATAATTGAATGTGTATTTCGGATGAGACTGTTTAACAAGATAATCGTTACACACAATTAAAGACAAACAATTAACTGGAAGAAATTACTTATTGCTCTTAGCCCAGTGGCTAGAAGAGTGCTTTTAGCTACTTTTCGTGGCTGAGAGATTTCCTCTGACATTTTTGTACCCAGTCATTTTCAACCTCAAGCCCAAATAAGTTATAAATAATTTTTTATCACGTAGGAAATGAAAGCAAAAAAAATGAGGTGAAATATTTGAAATGACCAAAAAGTAACCTCTCAATGATTTTGTTCCCTGTTCAATGACTGAGCCGGTACGATTGCATAGTTCATGTAATTCCACCAAGAGTGGAATTACATGTTAATGGACGACATCAGTTTTGTATTAAAACACGATTTTATTTTGAGCTCACTCGGAATGCAATCGCTTCGTGATTCGTCCATCGACTATAGCCAATGGATTATCCTACTTTTACCCGAATAAAATAATACGAGAAAATAATGTGAACTGCACAGTCGTTCCTGCTCAGTGGTTCGACTATAACATACGGTTCGACACACAATGCGAACAAAATGATGGTGATAATATTGTATGAGCGACGCAATGGTTCGGGGTTACTGTAAACACAGTCATTGCAGTTTTACCATAATTCCAATCGCTTACATTTTTTTTCACAATAAATTCTTCACGAAGATGAAATTGTATATTCATAAATACATAATAAATGTATATGTTTTAAATAATGCCATAAAACACAATTATGTAAAATGTGCAATCTTTCGTGACCAGCAATTTCAAAATTGGAATGCAACACATAATTTTGTTGATTTTAATAACGATTTATTAACTTCGTTATCGAAATATTTTGTTAAATTCTACAATCATTTTGTCGTGCGTATGGGACTAAATAATTTAGTTGCATCAAACATATTTCGAGCTTTTTAACCAAATTTTTTTCTCAGTGTAGATTGGGTACATGCATCACTATAGACTCCGAACTGTTGTAATTTCAAATATTCGACTAGATTTTTTTCAGCCCCATTTTTTCACATTCATTGTGTACAAGTTTAATTTTTTATTGCGAAATTGGGACTCAAAGAAATTGGTGAAAGAAACTCACGTAATAGTCATGATCGTCACCGTCGCCGTGGTGCTCGTGATGCTCGTGATGTTCCTCCAGTGCATGGGCATGATGGAGCTCGTGACTGATCGCGTCCGCGTGATATGGCGATGCCGATACCGAATGTACGGGTACAGCCACTGTCGGTAATACATGGTGACTCAGAAATTCATTTGCCGATGCAAAACCATCGTAACCCGTGTAATCGGGATAATAATTTCCGTGATCACCGTTGTGACCAATTAGAACTGCACTACTCCACCCGATGCAAGCTCCAATGACGATACTCAAAATCTGCGAATTTTTTTACACAAATTTTATCAATTACCCATCGCTCAAATATTTTCCATTCCACTGCACATTCAACAGTAATTTCATCCGAAACATTTCAATCCCAAAGCTTTTCGTCCTTTTATTAAGTTTTAGATTTTCTGCTTAGAAAATTGAGCCAGATAGAAAAATTGAGTTTTTTTTTTTACGTTTGCCTTTTGAAAAACGAATTGTCATGTGAATTCATTCGCATCGATGGAATCGATCGAAGCCAACAATTTTCAATTGGCCCGGGGTGATGATCGGAACAAAAGTTATGAAAGCTTTCAGTGTGTCATGTACTTTTCCACCGGCCATCGGGATTGTTTGTTAAAAAGAATTTAGAACATCCGAAAAATTTTATTCAACGTTTGGCAACAAAGAGATCGATTCCGAATAGACCAAGGGATGTAACGTGAATTCTTTTGTCTCAATTTTCCGTGGGAATGGTCTCGTAGGTATACACAATGAATAGAACCGGAGCGTCGAACCCGATTTTATTCTGCTGAGGGTCAGAATAAAACAAAACACGTTTTTCGATCGAGCCTATTCAATTAAAATCAATAACCCTTCAACGGATATAATAACCGTCTGTATATTATTTTTTAGAAGACATCGTTATATAGCAATTATGTTTCCAATCGAAAAGACATTGAGTCACGTTTCATTTACGCGATCTGTTTACGTAACGATAATTGTCCCTCGTGCTACATTGTGTAAAAAATTCGATAGAAAACTTTTTAACGATTTCACTTTCGAATTATCATTATGGTCTTTATTATCGTCTCTTCTGAACAAGGTGTCATACGTGCTGCTTCAACAAAGCCTCTTGCCTTTCGCACAAGCGTTCTTATCGATTGATTGTTATTGCGAAGACTGTGGAAAATCCAAGTCATTAAAATAAACACATTTTTTTCATTTTTTGCTGATGCTGATGAATATTCACGGTTGGAGCGTTGACACGGAAGCGCGTTTGTCGTTACACACGCAACGCGAAAGTACGTGAACACAAATACTCAACAATAAACACATCTTTCTGAGTCAAACACAGTTTTTGCAGTTTTATACTTTCATACATTTACATATTCGTGTATACACGTGTGGGCAAGATTCTCGCGATGGCCTGGAGTTGACGTATGTAGGGGAAAGACTTAGGCAAGCACTATTTTGCAAAAAACGAAACAATCGAAATCGCTTTCTGTACAAAAAAAAAAAATTTATTTCTTTTTCATTCTCGTTAATTAAGCAGTTCCCTGATATTTCATTCAAACGACTTGATTCTACGGTTCATTTTATGGCACAATTAAGAATTATAACAATGCGTACAAAAAGTTTTGAAAAAATAAATTTTCTTGAATTATTAAATTAGCGGCATTCTCAGTGGAATTTTAAATTCAAACAGTGGGTATAAAAAGCTCGGGAAAATAAAATTCTTGTAAATTATTTAATGAACTCTACTTCCAGGTCATTCGTACACATGTTGTGAATATGAATATATTTCCACATGTATTTAGTGTCGATTTCCTCATGACTTATCACGCGTCAAGAAAGAAAATGTTTGCACTGCGTTAAACTGTTCCGACAAAGTGCATTGGAACTCGACGAAAACCTACACCGGAAATTGCTGAATTATTTCTAACAATTAATGGAATAACAGTGGAGCTCAGGGAGCCAAAAAATCTCGACTTCCGAGAACACTTGAATTTTTCTCTTGGAAAAATATGAAAAAATAAAAAAACAAATAAAACTTAATTAATTCTAAAACGCGTTTATAAATCTGCATGAGTTTTTTTCTTCAACACTAAGACGAAATGCTTGAATCACAATTTCGATAAGTAACAATATTTCTCGGTTCGGATTAATTTACGTATCGATCACGATGTGAGGTACAACGATTTTTTTTCCGCAGTATTTAGAAAGTACCTTGAACATGTTGTCTTTACGTTTATGCGCCGTCTACGTATTCACGTGAAGAGCGCGAAGACACTGATAGCCATCATCCCTGTTCTATGGGCTTATATCCATCCTCCCACTCGGATTCAACAGGTAACCGCGTTTCGTTCCGGTAAACAGACGTATGAGCCCAACTATTTCTCTATGTGTACACATGTGTAAGCGTGTCCTTCTCCCACGAGATTTTTTCAATTCTTTCGCAGCAATATACTCGCGAATCCATCAAGGTTTTCGGTGCGTGTGAGTTGCACCATCATTTCCCACAGGAAAAAAGGAAATAAATGAATTATAAGTATTCCAAAAGATTAGGGTTTCCGAAGTCTTTTCAATCAGAATAATGTGGCGGGTTGTGATTCACGCAGTTTTCCCTACGCCGTGGGATTTCTTTTTTTCTTAAAATTTCTGAAAATCCGTCCTTCAGTAAAATTCCATCTGCTTTCAAAACCGAAAAACATAGAATAGCGCGTTTTTTCTTCGCCAAATCGCTTTGGGCTTATTGTTTGAGTTTCGGAATTGAAAACTTCCGTCAGCATTCGTTCTCGCGTACTGCTGGCACTTCCCCTCGTAATCTCGATGTCTCTCTACAGGGTTGTTTGCTCGCACGTTATTCTTACCGCAAGTTAAGCAGCAGGTTGCGAAAGAGGAGGATGGAACTTTTTCATGTTCAAAGTCGTTTTTGTTAATTGCTTCGAAACTCGCTCGTATGTGGTCCTGGTATTTTTTTCTCGCATTGAAAAACAGTCCAACTCTTTTGAAAAATGTATTTATCTTTCGTAAGAGGGAAAAAAAACATGCTGCAATGCAAATTGTACCTCCGTGAGCTTATCTCAAGATTTATTTCGTCGCCCTCGATCTTTATCGCGCACTATGAATGCAAGTAGAGTTACGGACATATCGCAGGTACAATAGTTGCCCAATTCTCACCTCGCCACTTGAAATTTCACTGATTGTTCTCTCTCGTCCTCGCAACTAGTATTCGGAACAAATTGAACCGTAATGTTTCCTCTTTCTTCAAAATGAGTTTTGGCCATAATTGATTTTTTTTTTCATGCCAGAATCATTGTTGATATACCGTTGTGATTGAAAAATAATCATACTTGAGTGTAAAAGTGTCGGGTTCCTTTGAAAGCAGCTGTTGACGTAGAATCCAGAGTTCCGTGTACGAAGAAGTGCATGGACCGAAGGACTCTACAAAATCGACGCAGTCAAGTTTATAAAAACTCCATGTCAATTACCACAAAGACCACCACAAGGCATTAAGTTCATTTCTGTTGATCGACTCTATGGAGTGTAACGTGCCAAGCATGGATGCTTGTAAAATATTGACATGAATGAAACCGTTTGTGGGAAGATTTGTTGCTTCCAATGACCAAGTCTTCGTCCATCAAAATTTTAATCCAAAGCATAATTTAAGTTTCAAAGCCATTCCCTGAAACATCGTGGAATTTTTGTCTCGATGCCGATAAACTCGAAGCTAAAGACTATCGATAAGAATATGTTTTCCCTTCTTTTCCGAGTCGATTAACTCGTCGGAGGTTTTCTTTCATCATACATTACTGGACGAGATATTGTGCCCGACAATCCCCTGATTGTCAGATATTTTGATTAATCACCAAGGCAGACGGAATCACGCACTCCGAGCAATGAATGAAATTTATTAAAACTTACGGGGGTCCGATCTTTTCACGATAGTCATGATAATTGAGAGTATCGTGGGATATTTACAAAAATGAATGTCCAGATTACAATGGCTCAATTTTTTTTTTTTTTTATACTCCTCGGTGTTCTACACTGTTCTAGTTCCTTTTTCCATGCGATCCCCCAGAGGGTTGCCCACAGTTACGTTTCCATAATGCATTCCCATTTCTCCGAGCGCCAAGAAAAATCGTGGTTATATTTCTAAAGAGTTTACAGAGTTACACAGACGTAAAAATGCTTCCAGTCGTGATTAATCCGCAAGTGGCTGATGCATGGCTGAGCGGTCATCCAACCGAGTATTGATCTCCCCAGAGGTCGCTCAGGTTGTTACGGTTGCAGGAGCCGTGACCTGCAACCATTCTCGTCGCTTAAGGACGTTGTATACAAAATTTTATATCGATAGAATTCCCTTAAATTTGCACCACACAAAGGGAATAGTGATATCTAATAGCTCGCGCACGATTTTAAGAGGTTTCACCATGTAGAAGTCGAGATATTTATTTATAAAAATCACAATTTTCAGTAGTTTCTCAAAAGAGCGTGTGTTAAAACTTCCAATTTTCATCATTAAATATTCCGATTTCTAAATGGTGAAGCCTCTTAAAACTTTGCATACACTTTCATGTAACATCGAGGAAGCTTTAATAAGTTTAAAAAAAAAATCGGTCGTACATTTTTTTTCGAAATTTTGTTTATTATATAATAAATACAGATTACCCTGGACAATCTTGGATTTAGAGTACGTTGTTCAATTTGTAACAACTTTATTTTAAAGAACTCGGACTAGCAAACCATTTTGTATGTAAGAAAAACTGAAAACAAAAATTTAGATTTGACCGTCGCCATACAACGTCCTTAAATAACTCGAACATTATCAAAGTTTGTTCGAAAAGAAATTCAACGACGAAAAGAATGAAATACGATTTGATTGCAGCAGAAAACGCATGGATTGCATTTAGTAAACACACTCCGGGCGTAGAAGCGTGTTGAAGCCAACAAATGTATATGTTCATCGATGTGTTTCGATGCGATCGAATCGTAGCATGGAAAATTTAGCGCGTACAGCTGTATATTTCGTATTCTTGACAAAGCTGCTCGATTTGGTTCGCTGGTTCCATTTTTTTGTACATTTGTTTGATAATTGAAGGCTCTGGTGGAGTGACGAGACTTCCGCAAAAGAGATTTCGTAGGCTCTTCATAGCAACACAAAATCACAGCCATGCGTAGACAAATATCTAGACGCATGGAGAACGTTTGAAACAGCTTGGTCACATGTACCAAGAAAAACGCACTACCGCTTTCTTTGACGGAAATATGCCATGCGTAGTCTTGTATTATTTCGCTGATGTGTTTGGTAACTCACCTGTACTATAACATCAAGTGTCTGTGTACAAAAGTCTTATGCGGTTTCTTATGGTGTTCATTATTCTGCATAAATGTCTGTACACGAACCTGAATACACATATGTATTTAGTCCTGGAAAAGCATTTCGTAAGCACAATGCAACTTGTGTACTGCGTAAACCCACGGCTGTGGTGAGTCGTGAGAGTTCGCGTATGGATTATTGCGTGTACAGGATCATTCAAAATTTATGAATTACGTTCTATAACAAATTTCACGCGATCCATGGAAATTATTATTCTCTTTCTCCTCGTCGTATAAATATCTCGTGTCTCCCAGTTGTCGACAGTTCGAAATTTTGTGTGACCTCTGAATTCGAGCATTTTCAAAACTTCCACGATTCTCTTTGCATATTATCTTGAGATATTCATTTTGAAAATGATTCGGTAACAAAAATCGCAAGGTTTAGGTTTGGAAATTCGTACCTGTGATTCGAGATAATTTACGCAATTGCACAATTGGACTCGTACACATTTATTATGATTAAATTATAGTTTATAAAATTTAAACAACTGTTGCAAAAAGGATAAATTATAGTCGTCGTTCTGTAAAGTTTCTTAAACACATTTTATTCGGACAACGATTCAACGGAACATTCACTTTTTATGTAATTATTTCGATTGAGGAACGACGATGTCCCATGTACCAACCCAAAAAGCGGGCTAGCGATTTTACTCATTGCACTATGACGTTGATTTGCCGGAACGTGCGAAAATTCGAGCGCTTGTTCGGCCTACTTTTTCTTAATCCATGGAGCATTCTTTTTTCACGATGAAGCAAAATGTACGTGTTACCAGATATTTCGCACATTATGAACTATTATTATTCATCGTCTCCGTGTCGACGAAAATGTGCCTCGCTAAAAAAAAACACTGAAAATCAGTAAATTATTCAAATTGACGAGATGTTGGAAGTTTCAAAAATTTACGAAAATACAACACCAAGTTTTGATGTATTCAAAACCCTAGCACTGATCCATTAGTTTACATTTCTAATTACCCTTGAATTGGTATCTCGAGTTTTTTATTATTCTGCTTGTTCCATTTACTGATGAATTTTGTAAGTTCCACGGAAACAAAATTTTTCACATTCTGAAAAATTATTAATGGAAATGTTTTTCAGCCTGCGCTCCATTCTGGTGTTTCATGAGCTTTATTCCTGTGACGAATTCATCAAATGAATTTAGGGGTCTTCGTACTTTTTTGCAGTAGAGATTTATGCACGTAAAGAAGCGATTAACGCATTTTTACATACCCCACGAAAACACATACTGCGTTGAACTCATTCCGAAAATGTTGACTTCATTCACTCACTATGTCTGTCGTGTTACTGTGAACGCCCGAAATTTACGAAAAGAGAAGGGAATAAGAATACTCGTATTTTTTGCTTCATGGTCCTAATATGAAGCCACAAAAACGGTATATATAGTTTCGGTATATTCAAGAGACCCAGTTTTTTCCGATTCAACGAGCTTGTATACGTTTCTGCTTGGAAATAATAAGTAAACGTACATTTTTATTATGACAACAAGAATAGTGAAATGACGAGCAAGCATTTCGGCTTTTTGGGTTGTGGTAGATTGCGTGTGACCATTTACATATTTACCATTTTTCCTTTGATCTCTGTGTCGCAAAATTTGTGACCCTGGGTGAGCGTAAAACCTTCCAAAGAATAACGTGAAAAATGAAGATTTATCGCGATATGTGAATTTTTACGCACTGACAAAACATTGAAATGAAATAGAACGATGATCTACTCAGCGAGACTTTGGAGTAATCAAGAAGCATTGGTTCCAATATAACTAAAAAAAAAAAAAAAAGTAGACAGAGCCTTAGATTCACCAATTTATTTCTTAATACTTCATCCCGAGCTCAGAGACGAGGCAAAATAAAATAACCCCCAAGATGACACCGTGCGAAACCTCGGCGAGGTCCTTTTTAGATGGTTGCTCATATTTATTTGTGAGAAGAGTTGAAACGTGCCCGGATCTTCGGGATCTGGAGCATTCTCCGACCGATCGTTAAAGCCCGGGCTGTATATTTATTCTACGCTCTCTTTCGTCGCGATCTCAGGTTATCTATCCCGTACCAGTTGCTCGCAGTCGATTGTGCATCACGTGTATTGAATCTGTGCAAGGCGATGGTCTGCTTAAAGGTTCCATCGATCTCGTGACTGAATTACTACTGTCTGTTGCCATAGCAAAATAATGCTGTGTACGATTACTATACGTATTAGCCGATTAGTTATTTGTACATTGGAATCTCCAGATTAGATCGAACGGTAAAAATAATTTTAATTTTTACAAACTTTTACATTTCGCAACATCGAAGAATAGCTTGAGGTTATTCTTAGCAAAATCCAAAGAAGGGAGTGTCTTTAATTTTTTGTTTATTAGTTTTCTATCGAAGCAAAAGTTTTCGATGTATAACAATCGCTTTATTTAAAGTTTTTTGATTTGTTAAATCGGAAGATTCCATGAGATTCCAATGAAATATGTTAAAATTGTTTCAATGACATCGTTTTCGTCAACATTAGACATCTCGTATCCTCATATGGAACTTACAATATATCGTGTTTCCTTATACGTCCTAATTATCCTGTCTTTTGTATTCATGATGAGAATTTGTCAATGGATCGTATTTTCTTGTCGAGGTAGTAAATGGATCTCCTCTGAGCCATGGCACACGGGTCGTTTCCTGCTAAATTAACGAGACATAATAAGAGACGTGTCTGAATGAATCAAAGGAATAAAAGTGTAAAAACGTTTGACAGAAATTTCTATCTTTTTTGTTGAACTTTTCACGCTTTTATCTTCTACATTCTTATGTGAAAGAGAAAATAATGAGCTGAGGAATATTACTAATTAGCGATAAAACAACCGTGACTATTTGATCAAAAGATTCATGGAAATTAGCTGTTTCTATAGTTCGCTTGTGCCAAAGGAATTGAAGAGTTAATTGAATACGTTACTATCTAAATTATTGATCGTCGAAACAAAACGGCCATGGGGTGGACAAAACTTTTTCGGGACATTTTACAAGAGGATAAAAAATAATTTATTCTTTTTTGTAAATATGTTCTCACACCCCCAGAGGTAATCAAGAGATTCGGCAGAGTCTCGGGATAAATACATTCGACAGCTTTGCTGGCTTGGAACTCACCCGAATATATTATTTTTCATTATCAAAGGAACTGCAGACGAAAATCTAGATTAAAAATGAATAACAGAAAGGAACTAATTCATTAAATTAATTATATACTAGGAAATATAGTTCAAGTTGACGAGGAACGTTGTAAGTTTCGTTCGTTCGTTTGTCTTGGCTAAAGCAAATGGCATACGTGTCTCAGTTGAGTGTGTAAACGTCCTGGGTGTGGAAAGCAGCAGCTCGCGAAACGGCGCTTCGCTATATCTCGTGTTCTCCCACGCTCGATTCGCCGTATGTCTTTTTGTACGTGTTATATCCTCTTCTCGCATCGCTCTATCCTCATTGAATCTTCCCTCATCTTGTTTCTGTAATACAGCTGTGACGCAGCCGGAGGGAGAGAGCGAAATAGAGAGAGAGAGAGAGAGCGAGAGAGTGAGTGAAAACCGGAGAAAGACGCAAGTGAGATAATCCCGTATGTCGCAGGACTCGTGTCAATCCAAGCCGCAAAGTTGTTACTACGGTACTCTACTAGCCGAGTTATGCAATGCATTGTTTACGAGCTGCCTTTTCAGTACAATCATGTGAACTTAGTAAACTGATGCTACAAGAGAGCTCCGTGTACAAGAGGCTTAGAGCACACATGGGCTTTCGACAAACCTCGTGAGTGCAGCCACCAACGAGATACACAAAACCTCTCCCACATTACCTCTGCTTATGATCTAAAGGACCTAAAACACTCGTTCCAACGGGTGTGCAAACCTTGGGATACACCATTTCAGATTCATACGTTTTTACTCGAAGGCAGAACGTGCCATTCTCAGTACCATCGAAGAAATGTCCCAGCCTCTATCCTTGCAACTACAATTCACATATAATTCTCTCAATGGATGTCTTTTATAGTAGCTGTTGCATTTACTCGCACGATTCTCTCGTGTACGATTGACTCTAGAATTTCGAGGCCTCGAACTCGGCAACTGTGCCATATCGGTTGTGTGACTCATCCGAACAATTTCTTAAAGTGCACGAGCCCGAGGAGCTCGAATATTCGACGTCCAATCCACGGGAGTTGGAAAATTTTTGGACCCTTGGTATTTCTGCACGTCAACAAATATCGTTTCAAGCTCGTACGCAGCATTGTTTTTCTTCTAGAAGTAAATCCATTATTTCCCTGAAAAAAATGTCATTTCTACTTTAGTGTCAGAAATACAGGTCACGAGGTCACAGAATTTTAATACTCTTCGAAGGACTTTTTCTCTAGCGTAACAATGTCGCAAATTTGAGTAACAAATGAGAGATACATGAAAGATAAACTGTATTCTGTTCAGATGGAATGAAAAATTCTTTCGTCAAATCAAGGCTGTATGTCAGCATTACTAATTTTTGGGCTTAAACGCTCTCCGTGAGAGTCACACGGTTGCCTGCATTCAGTAAGGATAAACACATACGCATAGCGCAAGTAAATCTTCACATGTAATGTCTTATCAGCCAGAGGCAATCTCTATCCGGAGTCCACGCATTTCTATTAAACTTATGTTTATACGACTTCATCATATCCCGTGTAATCTTGCAACTCATATATCCTTGAAACGCCATCACTCAATGTCCGCGATTTCGAGGTCTCTTTTCATACATCCTTCATTACGAATACGAACGATGTGAATTTGCATCTACGAAAAGTATCATAAGAAAAGAAGAAAACGATCGAAACGTACTCGGAAAACGAAAATAAAACAAACATGAAACTTCTCGACGAACGAGTAACTAACTTTCCTATAATTAATAAAATCGAGGTAAACTTTCCTATAGTCTGTGGTTTGCGAAACCCTCAATTTGTATCGATCTATGCGCTACGATCGTCCAGTAATTACTTTTGTCTTCAATAACCTCGTAACAGGAATAATTTGACAAGAACTTCGTTCCAATTTGTCCCGCAGTGACCATCGAGAGAACCATCATTTCCAGCCTGCGATGTTGGTTTTTTTCTTCAATCCATCACGTGTTTCCTCTTAGACACTTCACAGTTGATCATTTCATTTGATCAATAAGTGGCAAAGCAGTGTCTCATTGGCTGCGTTACTAATTAACACGTTTCGTCACGTGCTCTCGTATTGCACAAAATCCTCATGGTAGAGACTCGATACTACGTTTTCGCAAGGTTCATTTATACGTCAACGAAGAAGTTGGTGGTTCCGTAGACTAGTATGCATTTGAGTTTGCTCAAAGCAACTGAATCGCGGCTAGTGTCTATTCAACGCTGTTCCCATTAAGCAAGTATATCGTTCCCACGACTCTGACTTTGTCTAACGTACACACCAAACGAACCAAATTTCTTCCACTCTTAACTCAAAGTCTTGGTGAATCTCTTTGCCATTTCGATCTCTTTTGCGATTTCATCCATTTACTCTTCGTCTTTGAAATAGACTAAGAAAACTTAAGATTCATTGCTTCAAATCCACATGTATTTCCTACGTCCCTTCCTTTTGATAATGACGTAATTCAAGCCTCGCTTTGAGACCGATATCAAACGGGATTCGTATCACTGCTAAATGACATATAACATCGTGGCATCTCCATTTACCGATTACTCGGCCTTCGAGTGCTAATGTCGCGCTACAATCCTTGCTTCTACTTCATAACAGAGTTTAAAGCGCATGTGTTATAAACATGTGCGTAATCATTCAATCCCAAATTTCACAGTTTTGAGTCAAGTTGCCGATTGATTGCCGGTAGAGCTCAGAACGTAAAGACGTATCAATCGACAATACTGAGTGGCTTTAATATTAAGTTCCTCTCACAAAACTGGCGGATAAGTTCGAAATGGAGAAGGATGTCAATTTACTAAGCCAAGCAACGAGTTTTCGTCGTTAAACAAATTTTCGTGGCTATCATTCCATCTGAACACAACGAAATTAATTAGTTCGGCCATCCCCCTTCTTGAGATTTCGTTCAGTGCTGGATGTTTTGTCAGTGGGTAGAGCTCATTATCAAGGTCTTACATTTTAATCACTCCATTCACGTCGAGATTTTCTGCATAAAGCAGCTTCTCAAAAGAACCACGAAAACCACTGGAAGTTTTCTAGCTAACTATATATACGGAGTCAACGACGTAATCCCAAAAGTCTCTCTGTATACTCAGGAGATGCAGATATAATCAACTTCTGTGTATTCACTGTGTTTACGCTTGCACAATAAATCATGAATCTTGAATTTCATTTTCAGTTGATCAAACTTTTGCTTTTTGAGACTTTTTATGAATGAATGACTCACACGTGAATGTGATTGGAAGACTTTTACTATTCCACTGGGTAAATCAATCTTGAAGTAAAATTACAGGTGCAAAAGAAAAAGTGCGTGAATAAATGGATGAAGGAATCAAAAAGCATGTGTAACGTATTTCAACCAATCTGAATTGGACTAGGGATTGTACAAATTTGTATAGAAACGTCGATGTCCGTTGGGGATGCAAGTACATAAAATAATTTTTTTTTCGTGGAGTTTGGCTGAACTGACTTACATGTATGGATGCAATGTGTCTCACAGAATCTCATGGTGCGTTCCGCAAGTTAGGAAAATTATGTGTCAAATTTGGAGAAATTCGTATCATGCATGGAAAATGAGAATTTTGATGCTTTACGTTCCAAAAAGTCGAGCATATATTGATCCTTCGAAAGGGGGTTGAAAATACGTTCGAGAGTTGCAGTCACAGAAACTCAGCCTTGTCGATGCTGGCTTGATGAAAAAATATGATATCGAGGAGAATAAATCTCCTCGACTGGATCAAGTTTGCCAATGATATCCCCCAATGCTATTATGTTGTTCTATCTCGTAATGTTATTCTTCCTATTCCAGGATAATTCATATATATATACGTTAAAAAAATATACGACTGGTGAACTTTTTATTAGTCTTCTCTGAATTTTATATCGTGAAATTCTTTCGCTAACAAATAAATTTTATTTTATCATACAAATCAACAAATATATTCATACGTTTCATCGATAGCGTAATTAGAAAAACCGACCTCATTCACCCATTGTGATTTCTGCGTTTCAATCGTGATAATTGTGTCTTTTTTTTCATTAAAAATAACACTCGAAATAATAATCATTCGCCGATGAATATTAATGTTGATAAACTGCACAGATGCGTTTTTCATTTTGCAAGCAACATGTGTATTTCAATAATATACTAGCGAGCTCAATGCTCAATGTCGACAGGTTGAATTTTTCTTGAACATCACTAGCCATATATATGCGAGACATGCAAACGCGGTAATAAATGTAACGCGTGTGAACGTCGTTGTACGTATTCTCCCAGTAAAAGTGACGGAACTCCCAAGTTGACTCGTCGCCTTTAATGTTTTCCATAATAGCATCCTCCTACTCCCCACCATAAAATGTACTACAGAATACACTCTGGTACGATTAATAGACTTCGATTCTAATCAGACATAGTGCAGTTTTGCAAATCGTGTTTATCGAGCGAGGCACGAAACTCGCCCATTTTTGTTCCTTTACAAAGAACTGACAATGGCAAAGTTTTTTTCGCTATAATGGACGCCAGTGATAAATTTAACAACAATATTCCTCGGAGTTGTTATCATCAATAAATTTATCAATATTTATTCACAGCCATTTTTTGCTATTAATATTTAGCCATTTACTCAGGATGACGACAAGAAATAAAACGAGGTTTTTCAAATGGAAGGAACTCTGGGAGAATTGTGCAAATTTTGTGCTCTCTGTCAACACGATTTTCACGCTGGCTATCTATAATTCTTATGAATATTTTGAAGCTCAGTCTTAGTTCCAGACGTCGCAAAGTATCTTTTCATTGGGTGGCATAATTATATTTTCACATTAGAAAAAATTCGTCGTTAGTATACTCACAGATTATCCAACACCGAGCCAATTTTGCGTATACGAAAATTCTTTGACATGCCTCACTTTCTCCCTTTGGCAATTTCACGAATTAAAATGACAAAGGGATAACGCGTGTTACTTTTTTTTTCAAATTCATCTCGTCGTTCTGCCTTCGAACGCGACTCTCGCCCGAATTTCATGAATAAAGAACGAAGACCAACTCGCTAATATTCATAAGAATGGCAGAGACACGGTGAGGCGACGAGAGTGTCAATTCGACAGATAAAGGTGTAAATACGCAGAAAATGCGTTGGAAGAAAAATAAAACAATTAGAAAACATATAGATGACACCTTTTTTTTTCATTTTTCGCTCTCACCTTTTATGTACAACGTAGTTACGCGTCAGGAAGCGATGAAACCATAACAACGCAGCCCTTGTCTATATTCTATTCACGTAGAGTTAAAAACTTTCTCGGATACGGTTCGAAACTCGGTCAGTTTTTTCAATCATTTTCATGCTTCGTCGCCTATTCAATTTTCATCCAGCAGCTCCAATTTTGCCCACAATTGACCATCGTTCGCGTATTTCCCATAAAATTTTTATTTTGGTAAAAATTGAATGAAAAACAAAAAAAAAAAAATTCCTTACCAAAGGTTCACCCTACGGACAACATATTTGCATTGGATCGATCTATTTTTTCAATTACGTACAGATTTTGACCTTTTTTTTTAATGTTGATAATTTAGGAACGCATTTCCATTCTTCAGATATGGAGAATGGAAACTACGACGCGAATGAAAATTCAATATTACTGTTAACCTTTGAAAAGATTAGTTGGTAGGGATGAACAATCCAGTCGTGCAATTATTAGCTGACAACTAGATCTTGGAAACCTTTCAGAAACCACGCATGCATGTTCTATGTTTACAGAGAATATGGGATAATGGAAATACGAGAGAAATTAAAGGACCACTGCGCGTAGTTCACCGTTTCGTGGATATGCCTAAGCAAACTGCTGAGTTCTACAACGAAACGACAAAGCTGAACGAACAGGTCAGTTTCGCAACTGGTTTTTGTTCAACTTTAGTCATTATAAAGTTTTGATTATATTTTTCGTTGATGTATATTTTTGAGCTTATAATCCGATCATAGATCCACCAAGAGATCACGATATAATGAGTTGGAGGTATCATTTCGTTCACGCATATGGCTAATTTGGCTCTAAAAATAGTTGATGTCCGAATTCACTATAAAAATTACGATTGTAAACCGGAAAAAGCTGAAAAGTGCAAAAATCGTTTGCTTCTACAAAATCGACGCGACATTATCAACGAACTGTTCAGAGTGCGTTCCATTTTGTTTGCGGGATTCTTCGTTTCGAATCCTAGAGCCGGGAAATATCCTGAAAATGAATTTAATATTATCTTCTACGTGTCAAAATGAATCCTTGCAAAATCCTCTTTTCGAAGATTCGAAGAAAGCTGTATGCGGTCAGAGTTTTATCCATTACCGAAGAGTATAAATTCTCAGTCAATGATGAAAGAATTCCGTATCCTGATTATTATTTTAATTTTCTTCGGCATCCAAAGAAAATTTTTTCGTTGGTCTTACATTCGTGTCCGAATCTATTAATTGATATAATTATGGCGTTGCGATACAAAGGTGTCAGGATGCCAGCCAGCGATGGGGTATAGTTTTGCAGCAGGAACCACAGATGGTCCTGGTTCGTTGTCATTCGAGCAGGGCACGACAACATCGAATCCCGTGTGGAATGCGGTAAGGAACTTTGTAGCTGCACCCACGCCCGAAGATATTCGTTGTCATGGTGCAAAACCGATACTACTCGCTACTGGTCGGGTAAGAAACTTGGTTTTGCCTTTCTCACAAATTCATGAATTTATACTCGTTCATTTTTGACATTCTTCGCTTTAAACTTTTTGACATTTTTAAACAAAATTCCGGTATCTCATAGTCTCTTGACGAATGCGGTTTGTATAGAAATTTCTTTATTTTTCTCACGTAAAGAGAAAACGTTTGAAATGAATTGCAATGGTTTTCGTGACGTTGCGAAATAAATTCGACCTCAAAACAAACATAACTAATGGTAAAAAAATGCAGTCCAAATGGTCGTGTTTACAAATTATTCATGGATAAGAAGATGGGACTTTGCTTGTACCGACTGTGTTGCTTTTCATGAAAATCGGAATCGCTTCTCTTTAATTTTTATCCGCACCCGCCAAGTATTCGAATAATGTGATGAATTTATAAATTGCTCCAATAAACATTCACTCCTTCATTACGTTGTGTAACCAGATGAGACTTCCGTACCCGTGGCAGCCAAAAATTGTTTCTACCCAGGTAGCGGTTATCGGGAATTTCGTAATAGCCGGAGTGCCTGGTGAATTTACAACCATGTCGGGCAGACGAATGCGCGAGGCGATGAAATCTGCGATGAACTATGTTGGTCAACCCGAGAGCGACGTTGTCGTTGCTGGTCTGTGCAACACCTACAGCGATTATATTACCACCCCCGAGGAATACCAGGTGAATTTTTATCGACTTGTATTTTTGTTGTAACGTCGAGATTTTTTTTACAGTTGAATTTTTTTGAAATTTTAGATTCAACGGTACGAAGGCGCTTCGACGATCTATGGACCACACACGTTGACCATTTATTTGGAACAATATCGCCAACTTTTGATTTCTACCTTCGAGGTCAGTCAATTGACTATTGAATAACTGCTGAAAAAATAATAATCATTTGACAACGAAGTGAATCGTGACGCTGAATTATTTGCAGAAAATGAATTTGGGACCCGGGCCTTCTCCACCGGACATGCTGTCTAATAATTTGATAACCCTCCAGACGCCTGTTATCTACGACGGGTCCAAGTGGGGTAGAAGCTTTGGCGATTGTATTCGTCAACCACCCGGATCTGCACGTCCCGGTGACACCGTTTCAGCTCGTTTCGTGAGTATTATTTTTGTTCCCTTCCGTTTCCTTTTTTTTTTTTGCATCCTAACGACAATCTTCATCGATTCCTTGCGAATTTTTTATTCGGGATGCTTCGGATTCCCAAGAGGATTGCATAAGCATGTGACGTAATGTCGATAAACGTTATTTCTCACTTACCGCAATATTCCGAACGACCATCGAAATAACGGTTGCGCAATTTCGACATTCAAACGTTTTCAGCATCCGTACGATAACGCTCCAAGTACGTCCTTGGGAAACTCATCGAGCTATGCGACTTTGTTCAGTTGTCTGGATTACGGGACGCGATTGCATTTTATTTTTGAACTGACTGTTTTCCTGCTCCAATTTGCTGCCCGTTGTTTTTCATTATTTTCATCGAATTGTCTCTAGAGAAATTTTTGCCAGGAGTGCTATTTACTTTTTTCTCCAAGGTCATCAGGTACAAAGTTACGTCACCATGAACAAATTCGCATAGATGTCGAAAATGGTGATGCAAACCCTCGTTGTTTGTTATTGTTCGCGTGATTATTAGGTCAGTTCGAACGGATCCCGTTGTCAGTTTTCACGCACGAGAAAGTCTCAAGTACATCATTGAATCATGAACCCTAAGCGGTTATCTCTATTTGTTGCCACTGACGCGCCATCGGCCCATTTATTGACGTTCTCGACCTTAATATTTATCCACTGTTCCGAACACTTCCAGGACCTGAATATTTTCACAAGTACAACACGCGAGCAAACATGAAAATAAATCGAGCAACCTGAATCAATAGTAAAACGGTAAACTTCTGCTTCGTCTCATTGGAGCAATTCGTAATTTTTTTAAAAAAAGTATGTTCTGAAAGAATTGGTGAACGTGCTATGAGAAATATATTGAGAAATTTGGTTCCGTTGGCAGAATAAAATTTTCACGAATGATGGCCGAGTATCTGTTTTCAAGGCTTCTTAAAATATTCCAATGGCGGTCGTTACGATACGTGAAAATACGCATCTGAGCCACGTAAAGAGTCCCATTATAGTCCCTCAGGCCAGTCTGAGGTACGGGTTAGGATGCATACGAGAAATACCCCCAGATACCTATTTTCCCTCCCATAAAGAATGGATTACTATTTCATTATCTTGTAGAGGGTATTTCATCCACTGCGTTAATGTATATCCGACTGAATAGCCTCTGTTACGACAGAAAGTTCATATCAGAAGCACTCAGCGTGTCACACCATGACAGGCTTTTTTATGACCGTTTTCCTATTCCTTTTTCTATGACAACGTTCATTTTGCTTTTCACTCTCTTTCCTACATTAGCCGCTTTATGCTTGTCTGTTTTATTTATTCGTACGAGTTGTGATAGTCTGTACAAGACTCGTGTAAGCAGAAGGATGCGTGACACTTCGTGGTGAATTACAGGCATTCATTGTCACGAAGTTGATGTTTTTATTAATGCAGAAAGCACCATATTCGTTGATTGTTTCGTTCTTTCGATCGCTGCTTTTTACTTTGGCTCCGTTTACCCTGAAATATTCATTCCAATGAGTTTCGGAATCATTTCTCGTTTCGGGACAATTATCCTTGAAAATCCAGCCAAGATATTTCCCAGTCTTTTCATCCCTGAATAAAAAATATTCAATGATGTGGAAAGGGACTGATAAGTCAGCAGAATTATTTCCGATTTTTATACTCAACGTTCACGCCTTCAATCATTCTTTGTGTACCTCGAAAATCTGACGTTATTATAATTTTAATATAAATAAATAAATAAATAATGGAAATATAAAGAAAAATATTATAAATTTATAACAATTTTTTTATAAATTTCAATTTCAAAATTCCGTAAGTACAAATATTTCACTCAGGGACACTTAAAGCATGAATAATCGTGTTGATTATAATCAATGAATTCTTTTTCTTGATACCATGACATCCGGTTGAAGTTCCAAGCTATTAACTGATAAACTAAAAATACTCTTATATTTGGCTCCAGGTTTCTGGCCACCCGAGAAACAATTTGATGTCTGGAACGTCGTTTTTATTCGTGGAAAAATTGGACGACAATGGCGATTGGGTCGCAGTGGCGAGTGATGCTGACTGGGAGACCAAGTGAGTTAAAAATACGATAATCAATAAAATTATGAATGCAGGCCAGAAAAAGAACGGTCCATTCATGAAAGAAACTTTTGATAAATTTATATTTGAAGACTGCTTGAATATTGTAACAGGTTCCATTGGAGCAGAACTTCTACTATATTGGGAACTAGTGAGGTTGAAGTAACGTGGGAAATTCCTGATGATGTCGCTTCCGGTGAATATCGAATACGGCACGATGGCTATTATCGATACCTATTCGGTGGAGTGTTTCCTTATCGTGGTTTTACCCATAGTTTCCAGGTGAGCTCAAATCACATAATTCAGTTTAAAGTTCGTATTATTATCACTAGCCGTTTCTGGCACTTCACTCTAGATAGAAATTTAATATTAAGTTCTCCTTCTAAAGTCTTAACTGGGTCTTTAAAGGAACATTCAAAATTTGAAATTCGAAATTCTCTCGTATAGATAGAGCGTAGGCTCCGGCTACGCTTAAATTTTTGAGTTTCGTAGCTGCTGGGCCATGTAGTAGACACTTCAATAATTAACCCACAATTTTTTTCAGACTTTTTGGAAGTCTAGAAAACTTTGGAATTAAAGATCATATTGAAAATAACGAAATTTGCAAATGAATAATCTCTATCGATTGGAGCTGCAGCCATCGCTCATTCTTAATGTTTTCGAATTACCTTCAAATTGATTATTCGGGATTTACTCTGCATTCTTCAACTTTACCGATGAACTTTATAGTTTGAATTTATACAGCTTCCATCTTACGTCCATGAACTTCAGTGAGAAAAAAAACATGACTACAAAAATTTTGGCCATTTGACTGAAATCTGCCGAATGCTTTAGGAGAACGAAATTTTCGACTGATTGAAACTTGTCAATGTTTCAGATACCGACATCCGGCACGAGAGTGTATCAGTGAATTTTCATCGAACCTAAAATAAATACTTTCGTTCAAAGGCTGTGAAATCTCGGCTGGATAACGTAACAAAAGAAGATAATTATTTAATTATAACGAATATTTATCATCCGCTTTATATAACAAGAAATAGAGAAAAAATGATTGCCAACCATTCTCTAGAATGTTCTACCGATTGTGATCTCGTTGATAGAAAGCATATTGTAATTTAGTGAATAAGCGCGTAATCTGGAGCTGCCAGCACATGTCAGCGACTGCGCAATGAAAGAAAAAATGATGTAAATTAAGTGTCTGAACTGATTTCGTATTTGTAAATACTGCAACATTTTTTACAATTGAAACATCTTTATGAAACGAATGCCAATAATAATTCTTCGACTTTTCACTTCGCACGGTTTCACTCTCCTCTCTGGGTACACGTGCATTTGCTCAAGCAAGCCCCTTGTGCGTGAGCTCGATATACTGCAATGGTTTTCCTTGTTATGGGAAAATCGAAATAACGAGACATTATTTCGACTCAATCTTCGTCTGGGAATTCTTTCAAGTGACAAACTGTTCAGAATATGTGAATACTTCGAATAAGACCACGATGGGAGCCGTATGAACGATCGAAATTTCAGAACTAGGAAACCAAGTATCTTGCCCTCGTTTTTTTCATTCCTGGTACTTCGTCACGGAAATAAATTACTCGGTTATGGAGACTATTGTGCATTCAAACGTTGTTTCGAACATGTTTTCGTCACCCTCTTCCACCTCGATTTTCCGTTCTCACAAACAACCCGTAGTAATTATGAAAATGAATTGCAAATTTCTGTTATTTATAACAACCCATTGTTTGTTTGTTGCTTGTTCGGCTTGAATACAAGCAGGCCCACAGAATTTCTGGAATCGATATCAATATTTTCACGTAGCCTTGAATGGTTCGTGTTCCAAATTGGAACGATCAAAAGTTATTTTGAAACCATTGCCACAAAGTTGGGCGCGTGCGACTCGCACTGGAAATTCTCTGGACAGCTATGCAACGGTCTGTAAAAGCATACTCACGCTTTTACGTCGGCTTCCCTTTTGGAAACAAATCATTCAACGAAATCCGTTCAAAAATGGAACAAAACTGACCCGCAAAATTGTTCATATCTGCCAAAATTTTCTCTTTGTTTCCGGGCTGTTTCGAAATTCAAAATCGCAATGTGGAGATAACTCATGTGGCCAGGACTTGGGAATTCTTCTCTTCAAAGTACATTTTGCTCGAGTTCCGGGTCGTTGAATAATAAAGGACCGTTTTTCAATTTTACATTGTTCCATGCGATTCCGGAGGAACTTCCACTAGTACTTGAAAAGTTCAGCTCAATGAAAAACTTGAATTGCCAACCGGAAGTTTATTCGCGAACAGGAAAAACAAACGGACACTGGGGCTAATTTTTTTAATAGAACAAAAGTTTCAGCTATTTTCATGGAATGTCAAAACTTTGAAAACTTTGTTTCGGTTTGAACGTTCTTTACAATTTTTTCATTCAGCACTTGTTTGCTGTACTTCCGGATAGATAGCCGAAATCAAATTTCTCGTTGCTAGCATTTGAATAAAAATTACAGCAAAGGTTGCAACTGAAAAGGAAAAAAATTGAACGGAGTAAATTTATTCCAGTCATGGAAGATTTTGAAGGTTTATTCCTCGAGGTATTTTCATGGCAAATCCCAACAGAGAGCGATCCACTGGAAATAAATAACCGGAACATTGTTTCGGAAAACTAATGTAGCACGTTTTATCAAGCTCGTAGAGTCGTGAAAAATTAGCGAAGTGATTGCGTTCAGATAGTGGAAGAGTTGAAAAGCTCCGGAGCAGGGAAATGAAAAAATAATGGGACGTAATTATCATCAAGATGCGTTTTTCTTAGGGCTTGCCAATTATTCCGTTGTCTGAGTCAATTTCTCTCCTGACTTTGCTCCATAATCAATCACAGATAAAAGAAAAAGAACATCATTTTGAATTCATTGAATTTGCCTTTCTTTTTGCAGGTCGCCTACAAAGACGAGAAAAGCAAAGTTGTCGTTGTCAATCCAGGGATTAAGACGTTCTCGAGAGGTTTTTGGATCTCACTGCAGATGGAGATGTGCTTGATAAAAGCAATCGGAGATAATAAAGTTTTGAAAGAGTAAGGATATCCCCTCGCAGACTTGGTCGAGGAAACACTGAGCCCTTCAGGTTTCTTCTCGATCAACTTGGCGATCGGACGAGAGAACTTGAATACGTACAATCGTCGAACAGTCTGAAACCTACTAATCCTTTCTTTCTTTCCTTCCAGCGAGCAAACTGCTGCAAGTTCAGGAAAAATGAATTTATGGATTACACAATTTCCCTCATTTGCTCGAGAAAAATCTTTCCTTCTGTGTTACTCTGCATCGAAGTGTATCTTTGTTTTCGTTCTCCGCCATTCCTCGTGTGCTACGAGGTTGCGGTTTTCAAGCATAATCCGGATTTATTAAGAAATGAATCGGTTCTTCGTTGCTCCATCTCTCTTGATGAATGCGTCAGTCCTCCTCTGTTTTATCTCGTTGGATTTTCATTTTTAATTCAATTCAGTTACTCGGGCTTGTAAGAATCTGCTCAAGATGATACTGAGATGTTTTTTTCTGCAAGAAACGGAATGTAAGTTCATTGAATTAATTATCGAGGGCCTCGCCAATCCGGCCTGCTCTTATCTGAAATTATTATTTCCTCGCTGTCGTTCTCCTTCGCGACCCCAAAAGTATTTGAAGGCTAACAGGCAGCAATAAAATTGTCCTGGTCCATAAACTCACGTGATCAGTGAATCTTCTCATCCAAATGAGGCTACAAAATGAACGTAAAATTTTCTTCGATGTCAGCGTGCACTGAGAAAGTTGTTCTCGTACACCTTGAACGAATCGTTGAGAAAATAAAACAAAATATTTAATTTTAAACATAACGTTTCTCCTTCTTCTGGATTCAATTTTTGATATGACAATTTTTTCTTGTATGCATGAGTGGTTATTCTTCCTCGAAGGTGATGTCCCGGTTTTCCGAGTATCGAAAGATTCGTTTGGTACATATCGGACTCTTCAGCGGATATTTCTATTCCATTTCCGGGTAAGGGATGGTAAAGCCATCCGGAGAGTTGGAAGAGACAGAGGAATTGTGTTATGTGTTGAAGTACATCTTCGTGGGATCTTCGACCTTTACTTATCTAATCGGAAAACAAACCTGGTAGTCTTGAGATTATTCCGGCGTGTTTTTTCGACTACTCGTTCCCACGCTCGGACGTGGTGTCGCCTGGCTCGCGAACCACTTTTTTTGCTTCTTTTCGGGTTGTACCAACCCCGTTTGGCCTTCTGGGTTGTCGACAGTAATCTGGTAGAAGTCAATATGTCGGAAATACGTGATTGGGTTATAAGTGACAAGTCGGAACGATTTGGGCCTCGAAAAATAAATGGTTTCCTGCATCGCGACAAAAACAGCCTTGAAATATCAATTTTTTACATTTTTATGTTTATAGCACTTGTTTGTATTATTTCGTGCATTGTATTTGTTGAGAATCGTGCTGGTTATACGAATTCCAAGATATACGTGCACCGGAAAATTTGGATACGTGAGCGGCAACGTAAAAATAGCGATCGGCCCGTTTTAGCAAAACAGAATCGAAAAAACATTACAATTTTCTTCCCATCTAGAAAAAAATCAATCCTAACCTGAATCGCGTGGGAGCAAACCTTGTGGTGAAATTGATACTCGATAATATATGGTCGCTAATATATTTTGTATGAGCAATTACCTCCCAAGAGCTCTCTGCCTCACGTAGTAAATGACAAGTGCTCTTCACGTGTCTCTTATATACGTGTAACTTGACCTCCGCCTTTCCAATTACTCGTAGTGCACGCAAGATTTCGTCCACTTGACTCACGGTTCATTAAATTCGGTGTTTGCGTTAGAATTTCTTCACGCTGAATTCCAACGATTTCTGACCTCGATTTGAACTGAAAGATTGAAAAAATGTCACAGCATCCATTCTTTCCCGTGACGAAGATAAAAAGCTTCTGAAATTGTCGTTTTCAAGGCGACAAACTGACACGTGTGCATGCGATGAAAAATGTGCTGCGATACATCGTCACAACGTATAATCGAATAGAACAAAATTTCATTCTTTGATACACACCACGATAATAAACATTTTATCGCTATTCCACCGGAAAAAAGGATCTCTCTAGCAAGTATTCCTTTTTCGAGGGCTGACCAGAATAATATCGAATAATATCTCCGTTGAGAGCGGGTATTCACGATAAATCTTGCAAGAAAAAGCCAAGACGTCGTAATCCGATATTTACGAAGGAAGATCAATACGAAGGTGAAAGACCGTGAAGGGAGTAGAATGGGGTGAAAGGGATAATGGCGGAGAGCCAATAGTCACTGAGGAACAGTATAAAGCGTGAAAAACAAACCTTTCTATGTCGGAGCCCTAATGACTACTTTCCAGTTGCTTTATCGCCCCACGACATTTCTCAAGAAAGAATTTTCGTACAAATCATTTTGTATGTCTGTCAATTATAAAAGACGAAAAAAATTTGCAAACGAAGATTATAAAAGAAAAGAAGAAGGTAAAATTTGATAAATGCCGAGGAAATATAATCGTTTAAGTCAAAAACACTGATTTACGCATAGCTTTCGCGACATTAACTGAAAATTTAAAACCTGATCAAAGAGCTCGAGAACTGCTCGAAGTACAGACT
The DNA here is from genome assembly GCA_963921915.1 of Hyposoter dolosus. Classification (NCBI taxonomy): domain Eukaryota; kingdom Metazoa; phylum Arthropoda; class Insecta; order Hymenoptera; family Ichneumonidae; genus Hyposoter; species Hyposoter dolosus. The sequence continues at coordinate 18,089,724 of OY998130.1, read as the reverse complement.
TTTACTGTTTTTTGTATGGCAACAAAAATGCTTCGTAAAGTCGTATCAATTTTATGAGGAATCTTAGGAATTCGTAAATCTCGAGCAGAGCCTCCTCTCCGACTCATTTTTCATGAGACTTGGAGAGACGACCCCTGAATGTCAAATAACGCTCGAAACTTTTCTTGAAGCAAAGCTGCTTATTGTACGGTTTTAGATAAATAAGATGGTATATATATACATCGTATTTTGCATAGTTTCATCACTTCCAATCCTCCGTTATTTCCGTCGTCGGTAGCAGAGATTTTACAGGAAAACGTGTACAAATACTCCAAAGTAAGCTTCCGTCGATCGAAGTAATCCAACATTTCAGAAGGTAAAACTTCGATTCGTGCTTGAGCCTTGTTTCCTGATAACTTATGCATGCTTGACGCCAACATCAAACCCGCATAAGAATACCCGCTGAATGGAGCAAGGCATCATGTGAAATATTGACGCGATACACTCAAGTCGATGTTTTGAGAGTGTATCGGCTTTTTCTATATATTTGCTGTGGCAATATTGACTCGAGATGTTTCTCCGGGGATGATATTTACCGAGCAATAACAATAGAAAAAAATATATAAATCCGATCTCATAATATATGTACGGACAAATTTACGATCCGATTCGTTTCAAATTGGACGTCCACAAAAACGAAAATAAAGAATCACTGTTTTTATGAGTTCTGCAATATCAAAACTGAACTATGGTCCTTTCCATTATGGACTCCTCTGCTACGACTGGTTATTCTTTCTCTCACCACGTATAACTAAGAAACTCAAGAACCAGATTCCTAAGCCTGTGGTCGATCAATCCCTATGAATAATGTAGCAGCCACGTGAAATGATTGCTAGTCGAAAATCACGAATTCCATTATCGCTGATTAAACGCACTGCCTGGACAATTGTAACAGGGTCAAAGAAATGAACTCGGTTTCTTCGGTGGTGCAAACGAATATTCCTTTTCGCAATCCCATTCTCCCTTACATACAATTAAGAAATTACTATCACAAAATGACTTTATTTAGTACTTTTTCAAAATTTAATTTTGATTTGATTTTATTTCATTTTCTCCATCTAAAAGCGTGTAAATTGAATTCACGTTTCGTTAATAAATTGCAAAAAAAATATATTTAAGATTTTTCTTTACTGATTACCAAAAAGGCTATGAGCCGAAATTTTGAAAGAAAAATCCTGAACAAAAGTTAAAAATTGGAAATTAAATATCACAAAGTCTTAACGTCAGAAGATTTTTCTTTATCGGAGAAAATTGTTAGTTTTTGTATCAAGAATGTTGATACAAAATTATTAAACAATCCTAAATAAAGTAATTTAACGTTAATTTAAAGTTTAATTTAATTTAAAGTAACAACATCCTCTAGTCTTTGATCGCACAATAGAAAATAAATAACGCAGAATTGTGAGATCGCATGGATGAGTATGTTCCCATGAACAATAGGATCTTTGTAGAATTTCAGACAAACGCATCTGCGTTCCCATTTTTGTTTTAAAATTTAAATCTCCAAGGGTGCATTTCATTCGCAGAGAAAAGTTTGCAAATCACGGTTTATTTTCGATTTTCATCAGCTGGGGAGTGGGTCAAGGAGGTATGGACACGCGGTCGGAAAATGAAAAAGATATATATGTTGAATGGACAGATGGGAAGCACAAAGGCGTATCATTTCGTTCAGCACGGTATGAATCTAAGAACACGAGAAGAATCTGTTTTTTTTATATCCTTCAGTGAAAACACGATCAGATTGCACAAAAATTTTGACGACAACAGTGCCAGGCGAATTTTTACATTCACCAGTTCCCATGGGGAAACTCCGGCTTGGAATCCGTGCGCTCTGAAATTTTCCTAGTTCTTTGAATTTTTCCTGCGTTTTCAATAACTTTCGTATATTTCGCATCGACAGTCCCTCACTCACGCATGAAGCCAATCTGTGCAGTAACTGCAACCCAATTTCGATCTAAAATGAGACAGAAAATTGCGGTCTCACGTTAGTTGCCTTGGTTCTATGAAGACTGAGAAGCCACGAAATCTCCTGATTGATTATTAATATACGTACAAGTTTTTTGTTCCGCTATCGTCCTCATTATTGAGTTTGTTTACTGAACGAACTTTGCCTCGAAGTTTACTTGGAAGATGCCGCATCACATTACCAAACAACTTGACGAGGTTCTTCATTAAAATCGCATTTTGACTCGTTAACTATGCCGAGCAGTTACGTATATACTAGAATTGCTAATTGCAATCCGCCATATCCTTACTAGCAATAAAAAAATGAAAAAATTTAGAGAAAAATTACCACAATTGATGAAATAACGTTCGAGAGATTACGTTTGGTATTTTTGGATTGAACATAAATGGCAAGAAAAATTGTACGAAAAGTTGAATTTTGACAATGAAAATTCATCGATTTTTCTCGTTACTTCTTAATTCGCGATATTCCATCAACCATACAACGAACACATGAATGTAAATTACCGTCAATTTGGCTTCGCAATGGAACAACATGGGATTATTCGGATGAACGCACGATATAATGGAAGAGAGTAAAAACTCGTCTTGTCTGAGCACCAAAGGACATCACTACTTGTTCTGCCTCGCGCTGGACTGCCAAAGCAGTAGCGGCGGCGCACGAGCGATTGTGAGCAGTTTGTTTTTTACAAAAGAGACACCGCGCATGCCGTTACCTCGACAGTTCGTCTCGGCCGTGCAGTGATGATTTGCCGCTGCCGTATCTCGCGTGTTGACCGGTGCTCGTGCAGTCATCCCCCGAATCCCCTGCCTGTCGTTCAAAACGATAATCGGCGAATATTTTAAGTGACGAGGATCCAGGAAAATTTCATTATAAGTAAAGTGTGTGAAATTATTGAATTAGAGATTCATTACAACGTACACTGGCATTATTCAAATTACTGTGAATATAAAAACGCTGGAAATTCGAATAAATAGCGTTGCCTGGTTCACCGGGTAAATCGCGGTGTTTCGGAACTTTTTCGGTCGCTTCAATTATAGCCCAATTATGACGAAAAGATATAGAAAAATATTTAATTAAGAGCAGAATGTCTCCGAGATATTTATAAAATCACGCGATTTCATCGACTCGCCGAACAGTGATAAAGTGTTGGGAAAGAAACATTGGCTCGTGGCAGGAAGTGACGAAAAACTGCAGTGATCAAAAAAGAATATCGACCAAAGTTTACCGACAAAAAAAACGTAATGGTAACATTTACATGGGGATCACACTCGTGTGATAATAAAAGAACTGGAAAACTTTTCGAACTGAACTATTAGTCCGAAAAGAATTGAAAAGGAAAAATACAAAAAGAGGGATAAATAATTATGTGCATTATGGAGGAAACTTTCCTCTCTATGTCGAACGTAACAACTGAAGAAGCATCGGGCTGGTTAGACATTGATTACACGTCGTCTAATTTGAGCTCGGAATACATTGACACAAACGAGTCCAGTGCTTCGTACGATAGATCTGGTTACATTCAGCTGGGTTCGCGTCGAGATGCTTTATACGTTGTACTGCCAATAACAATAATTTATGTGGCGATATTCATCACCGGTATGATTGGGAATGTGAGCACGTGTATCGTAATAGCGCGCAACAAGTCGATGCACACAGCTACGAATTATTATCTCTTCAGTCTCGCTGTGTCTGACCTGTTGCTTCTGATATCCGGTTTACCGGTCGAGGTGTATCTCGTTTGGTCAAAATATCCGTATATATTTGGTGAACATTTTTGTCGGCTGCGAGGCTTAGCTGCCGAATGTTCGACAAACGCGAGTGTATTAACCATAACAGCATTCACCATGGAACGTTATGTGGCAATATGTCATCCTTTTTTGTCTCACACCATGTCCAAACTGTCACGGGCAATAAGACTCATTCTCATTGTTTGGGTAGTTGCACTTTTATTTGCTACGCCACTTGCTCTGCAATTTGGTATCATTGCTCGTCGCGATTTGAATCCTGATTACGTAATGTGCTCCCTTAAGATAACTTTGATAAAACACTCTTTCGAGATATCAACATTGTTGTTTTTCATCGTCCCTATGATAATGATCACCGTTCTCTACGTCATGATCGGCCTGAAATTACGAAAATCCAACATGATGAAACGCAATCACGTACAAAATCGCACGTTCGCCCGAGCTTCCTCCTCCGCTAATTCCGAGACCGTTGCTGCTAATTCTACACGAAAAGATGAGAGAAACTGTCGACACCATACAGGGAGATCGTCTCGAAGAGTGCTTAAAATGTTGGGTAAGTTTTTCTCTTCGCAATTAGCATTCGCAATTCATTTATTCAGCGATTTATTCATTTTGAGCTGAAACAGCTGCTTGTTTTGGTTGCATGAGCGTCTCAGTTTCGCAATAGTTCAGTTTCGTTATAGTGGAATACCATGTCCGATATTTCAACGGAATTCACAGAGTTTATCTAATCAGAGAATCATAAATTTCTTCCAAAAATGTCAACAAGGTTCCGCATCGTAATGTGAATGAATTAACTTTTCATAGAAATTCTCTCCGCGGAAATACAAGTTTCCTGCATATTGACAGCCGAATTATTTTTCTGACATCATTGATCGAGTAATTTTTTTATCATTTGACAAGCAATAAATACTCCAAAGATACTCCAAACTATGAAAATAATGCGTCATCTTACACAACCGTTTAGGGGGAATCGTGTATAAATTTTGCGTTCGAGTTACAGAGGACATCCAGCGATTTACTGTGCTGTAAAAATAATTTATAAATAATGCCATTAATCCGAGAAAGTAAAATAGTAAAGTTCTCTTTGAAACCATCTGGTTTGGCAGGGACACAAACTCGCTACAGAAATCTACGAAAATTGAGAACATTTATTTTGCGGGTCAACGCGGAGTTATTTGTAGAGAAAAAGCTTTTACCATATTGTGTAGAGAAAATTGAATAAAATTCACAATGAATCTGATCACAAACAACTTTTCGTAGTGCCTATGTAAATATCTAACACCGAGTGTTAAGATTTAGTCCGTTACGACATAGGTAACCTTGTCGACTTTTACGAGGCGTAACCCCATGGAATACTTGACTGCCTTTAACAAAAACCGATGGATATCATAGTAAAACGGAATGAGCCATAACCAAGGGTACACATTTGTTAGATTCGTATGCGACTGGCGAATAAAACATATTTTTTCCTCTTAGCCTATCACGATGAGAATATATCAAAAAAAGGGAGATTTTCTGAGCAAGATATACGCTGCCCGGCTGTTTTGCGACAAATATCCGGTCTTCATTGAACCATGACATACTCATTTTGACTCCCCCTCACGCAAACACATCGGACCCATTGGGGCATTAAACGTTCACAAATGAAAAATGCTCTCCGAAAATATGAAAGACTATTTATTGGAATCCTCGAAGGGACTCCGTTCGAATTTTTTTGACAATTATAAGAAATCTCAGAGGCGGTTACGTAAAAGCAGTTCTGTTTCTGTGTCTTCGTGAAATTTGAGACGAATATTCTTTTGGTTGCTGCATATTGAAACTGGGACAGTTTGCAATTATTGTGACACGAATACGTTACGGGAAAGAGTTAAGTATAGAATAACCGTATAACAGGCTAGGAATGGTTAATTGTAGAAATTAATGAATGAGAGGATTGATACAGAGAGTACTCGATAATGCTATTTGTATAGTACATTATTTTACAATTCAATTACTCATCGCAAGCCGCAAAATATCGTAATGACGCAGACATATTCGTTATCAATTACATTTCATTCATCATCGATATTTCTTAACTTGATTGACGAATATGTATCGTTTTCTAATTACCATCGCTCGTGCAACTCATTACCAATTATAAGCAGCAGCTATTGACAGGTTGGAAATTCCGCGAAAACCTTCCGCTGGTTCGTACAATTAGATCATTTTGTTTCCTTCTTCTCATCGGGACTCTGTGTCTAGTCGCAAGATGCATAGATTTCATTTTTCTACCGTTTTCTTTGAAAGTTCATTTTGTCTGTGTGTCAATGAATTTTTTTCATACCACAGATTGAATAGGAAAGGTATTAAGTACGTGAGCTTGAGCACTCGAGGAATAAATGTTGTGGATAAATCTGCAACTCGCCATTTATAATTCTTACATCCGCGTTGGAAATAATCATTGATGCTGTCCAAAATAAGCATTCCCGATATATATGACGAGCGAAAATCCGCGAGAGTGTGAATGGGCGGAGAAACATTGAGTTATCTCAAGTAAGAGCTACCGCTAGACAGCTCTTTCCCGAAGCGTCACGTATAATCTACGTGACGTTTTGAGTCGTCTCGAACGTGATATTTGATCGTGTCAAACATATTCTCGATTAATTCTCCCATGACCTATTCAATTAAGGATATAGCATTCCGGAGTTTGGACGAATTCTAAACGGCCACCAAAATTTATTGATCCCGATCAGTACAATGAGCCATTGTCCATATCACTGCCCACTCGAAGTCAACTATCGAAATAATAACAAGTGGCAATCAATATCTACCGGAATATGGCACGAGTAACGCTGACCTATCAATTAGGCGATTGTGCGAACAGAGATTTCAACATTGCGAGCACGTTGCAATTCGTTGATGTGTAGTGTAACGAACAAGAGCTTTTTCCCGATTTTGATATCGGAGATTAAATTGCCACTTTGTGAGCAGTTTTAGAGCGACTGTTTCTGTCAGACGAGCAAAAGTGATACTTTTTCTCCCTATTTTCGAAACACACACCGAACCATTCTGACAACATGTGTATTTGCAGGTGCCAAGTGCAGTTCGTGTTTCCAAAACCTCATATCAATATCTCCATTTTCGCTCCCATACCCAATCAATATTACGACCATTTGTATTTAATTTAGCACTCAAACGATAGGAGAGTATTGATACACAAAAGCACCTGAACAGCCCGACTGGTAATTACTTATCGAGGCAGTACAATCGAGTACACAAGCGGGAACGTTTCACTGCACCTGCTAATACTGCGCGAGCTTACAACATTGTCATCCTGCAACTTTGATCATCAAACGTAAAGTCGCTATTCATATAGAATGGGTGAATCTGAAGCTAAGATCATATACGACGACTCTTCGCAAAGACCATCATCTCACTCGATCACGAAAACACTCGACGTGTTTTATGCAATGAGATCTTTACAAAATCCTCCAAATCTTGGATTTGGAGGATTTGAAAATTGAACAACGACGAAAAAAATGTTTTATGGAATTCGAATGGTACCTCAATGTTTCCTAACAAATTCTCGGTGTTTATCACATCAAATTATATACATATATATAAATTACGAACACAACTAATAAAATATGTATTCATTCGCATCATCAATGACCCTCGTTTCATTTTACTTAACATTTGCATTCTTTATGCGAGCAACGAGCATTGTAATCATTGGCTGTCTTCATCACAGAGACGATGAAAATTCCGAGTCACAAAGTATTTCCGTTCAGTTTTTTTTATCAAGGTCGCATGAATCGAGAATACGCGGTCAATGAAGTAGTGACTGGTGCGCTGTTTACAGTATGGGAATCCAATCGTACATATACAGAAAGGTGCAGACTAAGAAGAACAAAACTGTCTTTTCCTACAGCTGTAGAAATCGCTAATTCTGAAAATTTGATCGAATTCAAAAAGTCACAGAGAATTTCGTAGCGTATTTTCTCAGCTTTCGATCGCAGTTGGTTGCATTCGCAACGGCTTATTGGTACAATTTTGTCTTGCTTGTACGTCACTCGAAAAGAACATCCACTGTACATATCACGTGTCATTATATCTCCAGTGTAGAAAATAAAGCAAAGGGAAGAAGAAATTAACAAAAGGACGCAGCCTTGAATATCAATATAGAAACAAAATTCTCCTTATTCACAACGTTGAGGTATGCAACGTCGGATATCGCAATATCATTTTGCCATGCCAGAAAACTCGCGCTACTCCATGCTTAACGAATACCTTTTTCCGTCCTTAACAAATGCTCGCCTTCCAACGTGTATCGATCCAATTACATCTTTAGCATTCGTAAACGTACACACGCAGGAACTGTGTTAGAGCACGTAGAGTATGTAAGTATAATGCTTCATGATTAATGAATCGCTCAAAGTAATGAAAAATACAGAGTGATTACGATCGATTCGAAATTAGTTTTATCGAGTTTACGGCAATAAGTTACAAAACAATTCTTACCATAAAATGCATCGAAATGATACAACGTATGTCCATTTCACTTTGTACAATTCTCGAGTCGCCAATCTCCCGGAAGTTCTTAAGGCCTCAGACGGTAGGTTCTGAAATTCATCGACGTCCCGTGGACTCCCACTGCGTCGCTTCTATTTCCATTTTCCTGACACTCCGATGAGGGCGTTTCAACATGAGCGATAAATGTTTTTTTCTGGCTCATGATCTTTCTCGCGATATTTTCTTGGGTAAAAGCGCTTGGCAGTATATATGGTAAATATACATAAAGGACCAAAAGCATCGTAACTTGTGGCAAAAATGTGGAAATGAATTCAGTAGAATTGTCCCTTCAGCCGAAGATCGATGAGCCCATAAGCTCAGTAGAAACGCCTTTGCCTCATTCTCCAAGACATTCAATGTTCCCAGATTTGGATACGTTTATTTTTTTCTTCGTTATGGAAAACTGGTTATCGATGTCAACAATATCGTGACTTTTAAAACGAAAATATTGCCTTGACTTTCCTTCCATCATTATCTTAAATGATCAGACTCGATTGTACTTAATACTTTGGCAATGGCAATTTACACTGTTTTGGGTAACAGACTATGGTCGATCTTTAATTTGTTCGACCGTTTGCTTTCGCCGTCTCCATCCCTTGTCTCTTCCCGCTATAATTTTACGAGGCCTCAGAAAATTACAAGACTTATCTCCTGATGTTGATTCTTTGTTTCGTGAGTTGTGACGCAAACATAACGTTTCACATTATTTTTACTTTATCAAAACGTGGATATTTGCTCGGGTTTTGAGATTCACCTCAAATACGAACAAGGTTGCTCTAACAAATTGCTTCCACGTCTCGATTTCCCACTCTCACCGCGTTCTCATTAGATCTGCTCAGAGTTGCAAAAAGGGATACACTAACAGTGAATCCAGCATCAGCAGAATAAATACGAGGAATTTTTTAGCAGGGGAGAGGCTTTCGTGAGACCAATTACCCTCGATTATTTAGCTTGATTATCATATAAAGGAGAACCCATGTAATGCACGACATACATTTTCACTCGGAGAAAGTAAATCGAATTGCGCAATTGAGTACCCGCGCGGATTTTCAGAGAATCGTCGAATTCAACCTGAAATTCGAGGTCCTTCGACTTCTCGTCCTTTCTGAATCCTATATGAGTAGATCAACGAGGATTTCCGACTTATGTTGACATTTATTCGTCTACTTTTGGTCTCAGTAAATTAATCCATGTGGGGCTTAAAGAGCAACAAGTCATCCTTCACATAACTGGGCAAATATAATTCCCCCATTTTGTGATTCAGAGATCTCCATTCCCTCTATTTGGTAAATTTATGATGAGATGATTTCCTTATAAATTGTTGCCAGAAGAAAATATGAAATGAATGATGAGGGCAGTTTTTTTATTGTATATTTTATGAGCATCCCCCATTAGCTTACTTGATAGACTACAACGATTGAGCTCCCATGATAAGGGAATAATTTTTTTCGTATTGCGTGTTAAATTTTCCCGGCAAAGTTATTTTCTCTTGATTAAGCTTTATCGAGTCATTCTCAACGAACGAGCTTTCGATGGGATTAAAATTGGTAACCGCTGTGGCATATTGCCACAACTAAGTATCTACGTCGCCAGGTTCTTATATCGTTTTTTCTAGCATCATCCTACACATCATCGGTTTTCTATTTATTGAGTTTACGAGTTTCATTATAGGCTTGCATATATCGCTTTTTTCCGTATCTCGGGCTTCAGCGTAAGTTCATGACACGATTTGTTTGTCCTCGGGGTCTCGGCACGCTGGCGACGATATTAAAATCGTCTGTTTACACGGTTTCCCTCATTCGTTCTCACTCAGCCTCGTTTTTGCCAATTCGTTGATTTCCCGTTCGGATGACATTGAATATTGGACCTCGACCTACTAGCGATTGCTCCGACATTTTATTGTTTTCATGACACGGAACTAAGACGATTTTTACTATTTCGCTTGTGCTATATGTTCGATGTTTATTATTAATCAAGTACCTTTCAACGACCTGTTTCAAATTCGTGATTTAGAAGCTTCTGCTTATTAAACCTGCTCAATCGGAACCCTTAATCTGATTACTATATATTGAGTCTGTTATCGAATTGAATTCTAGGGCGTTAATCACGGAACTCCATGGCTACCAAAGATTTCATGAAAGCAGACGTGGATTGTAGAGAATACAATCTCCTTCCAAATAACTCTGAGCTGCTCTAGCTGCTTTTGAGAATAAATTAAAACGGAGAAATTATCGATGAAAGATAGAAGCGAGAAACAATCAGTAAATAATTAACCTTTGCCGCGCGAAAAATGAATTTTCTTGGAAAGAATAAATGAATTTCATCAATATATGAATAAGTTTCGTATTCATAAAAGATTCCAGTCTGGGTAAACTAACTGCTGAAAATAAACAGTCGGCGCACGTGTCTGTATCGTAAGGGTAATTTTACAGTTTCGAATCTCTCTGTGTACTATATCGTAAAATATTCAGTCACTAACAGTGCGAGACACAAATATCGTTGGTGAGCGTTCGCATTGCCAAATATTCCAATCAGTCGAAAATTGCATTTCTCCAATGGTTCGAAAAACAGAATTAAAAGCGTGAGGGAGAGACTAGGTGGACGAATTCTTCGTTCACGAAGACCCACAAGTCGACCAAATAAATAGAGAATTGATAGCTTTGCAGAGTTGACACGCAATATGCCTCACAATCAGTCGAATTCCTTGCGGAACTTTTGAGTCGTACTAGGCCTTGTGATTTCCATTACACAAAGCATTGTTACCCTATTAATGCCTCCCGGAGACATGCACGCTGAAATGAAAGGTCCTCACTCATCAGGATGGAAACACTGTGAGTTTTAGTCATATAAATGCCTCATTTTTTCATTCTCTGGAGTTTCTGAATCTAAATGTACAAAACGATGAATAAAATTTGAAAAATTGTCAAACTTAAAAAGAATTAATTTTTTCCATTATTCTCTTGTTAATTCAAGTAGGCTTGAGTTTCATGAACTCAACGACTATCCGAATATTCAAAAATCTGTGTTCCCCCCACATTGCCTGTCATTTCCTACTGAGTGATTGCCTTCTCCGTCTTTTGGAGATGGCATCAATCCTTCACAGCGTTTTTTGTTGGATCATTTGAATGAAGGAGTAGTTCGGTGGAGGAACAGAAATTGATGGGAGGGGGGTAGAAAAAATCTTAAGGGTGGTTCATTCCTCCAAGATGAATTCTAGAATAATAGATGATAGTGATAAAAAAACATTGCTTAAATTGGACATTTATAAATTCTGTTTTTCGGGCTCTATTTTTAGGTACGAAACCCTCCAAGCACTTTATCAAACAAATTCAGTTGAAACAGAGAAATGAAATATTGTTGAAATGCCTGCGAATTGCAAGACTTTTTCTGCTGTGGCGTTCAGAAAAATACAGAAAACCCTATGCTCAGTATAGCGACCATCGTTTTCGAGACAAATTTTTTTTTCATCGTGAATAAAAATCAACAAATGGCAATAAATAACGCTGAAACGCGTTTTCGTCGTATCCGAAGTTTTCAAACTTCAGGAAGAGTAAGGAAAGTCAAGATTTCTTTAATCTTTAATGGAAGAATCAGAAACTGGCTTCGTAAAAATATATCGTTTGGAGTGTCTCTCCGTGAAGTCAAAAGGGTGCACGAAAGCGTCAACGAATATCCTATCGTAATATTCTTAGCTGCAGCGTATTGACATTTAGACAAAAGAACAGAGTGACGTAGTTTCTTTATCACCTACCAGAGAATAAAGTGTTGAAGCATCCCGAAATATCGTCGTTTCAGAGCAGATCAAAGGAAGAACAAAACCGCACCAATCGGAATAATTTACAATAATATCGAACATATCAAACTGTGATCCGCGCTTCAACGTTCCGTATACACAACGTGATTTCTGGACCACTGCACTAGAGTAATCCTACGTCACTCAATGCAGAGAGTAAAAAATATATGTGCAAAGCAATTTTATAGAATATTAAACTCGCAATGAACCTGATGGTAAGCGTCGATGTTGGCAAACAGTGATATGGACCTTGCATGGTCAATTAAACTCGGTTCAAAGCTATTCGTTGCAGCATCAATAATTTATGCCTAAAATCACACTAAACTTGATTACTCAATAGACACTTTCCGCCCTGTTTATTTCATACGTTTCATTTATTCTTTGCAGTCTTTCAGAACGTGTTTGCCCATCAGTGGTTGATTGTTGCCTCGGTTCGGTTGAAGTCAACTCGGTGTGCCAAATGAATGATTTTCCTGCATTGCACACATCTCGCTTGTCCCTTTCAGTCATCAGAACATGTTTGTTCGGCAATGATTGATTTTTACCTCGATTTTTTGTAAAACTTCACTTCGTCTCTCACTTGTCCACTCAACGTCAAAGCATCCGAGCAGTAGAGTCATCACTGAACGTGTAGTCACTGAACTAGCAGTAATCATTGTAGGCAATAAATCAGGGCATTCTGTTTACCGAAATTAGGACGTAGACCAGACGAGATTCTTCATTTTCAATATGTTCATTCTTACGTAATTGTGACTCGGTATGAGAAATTCTGAGGGAACATGGAGTGCTGCTGATATATTCCCCCGTTCATTCGCTTTGATTTACGAAAACAGCCGCTGTCGAGGATTCACGTTACCGTTGATCAGAGTGAACGGAAAGGTCATATCGAGCTCGAACTAATCGACTTTTTTAGGGATGGGTATTCCACAATCTTTTCTTCTTATGTCACCGGTTACCATTCCGGTTATTCCTTATTCTGCCAAATTTATTACTGCGGAGCTTGTGAATTATCCGTTTATCTATTATGTCTCAATGCCCAAAATCTTTCTTGGGGTGAAATGATTTTATTAAATGAAAGAAACAGAAACAGAACACAAATGAGTGAAACAGGGAACATGATTTTATGGAGAGACATCTGAACGCTTCAAGGCCATATAGTTGAAGAAAATCCTCATATCAGAATGTCATCGTATCCTCTCCCTCGATAAATGTGACCCGCGGTTTTTTCACTTTGTAATTTTCGTTCGTATTTCTTTCTATGGAATCCGCGGAAGTTTCTTCGTTGCATACTCGATTAAACCCATTCTAATAATTCCTTCATTTCTAGTGATAATTAAAAATTATTCCATCACACTAGATAGAAGTTGAAGATCCAAAAGTTCGCTTCGTCAGCTTCCTCGTTGTGTATCGTTATATTATTCTGTAATTAAAATATTCTTCAGTCTGATTTCATCGATTACCGCACGATTTCTTTTGGCATTGAGAAAAAAAATTTACCAGCAAGGTTCTTTCACTTGAAATTCTCGCGTTAAGCCAGTGAACAGTGATTTCACTATTGACGATGGTTTCCTTGTTCAGTTGACGTCTTAAATGCTTGTAAACACTTTTTTTGAGGATTGACCTTTCAGCGAACAAAATGTGATTATATTTCAAGTTGACACCCACAACACACATTCGGGCTTTCCACGTTTCTACGCAGTGATGAGACTTTTGCTAGTTACACAAATTCGTATAAAAGAGTTTTACTACATAAAGCTGCAAGGGTTTTGTTACGGGAGCTGTTTTTTTTCGAACAAATGAGACATTACAGTGACGTATGGAAAAAGTACTTATTGTAGTTATAGTTGATTGATCCTGATGTTGACACGAATAAAACGAATTTTCGCTAGGTCTCGGCCAGTGTTCTCCTATGAATTTTCTGTTTTCACTATTTCGCTATTCCAAATGCCGAAAGAGAATATTTCTGGTTTTAAATCGGCTAAAAATATACCGCACGTCTGAACGAAATTTGAAATTTTTTTAAATGGAGCCTCTCGGGTTTGTGCGTGAAAACTTACGAAGGGCTAGGTGCTCGCAGTAAAATCCGCTGTTTTCCCTTCCACCAAGATGTCAGAGATTATTTTTAATCGTAAACTCACGAAATAATAATTTGGCTCATATTACGACCCCTCGTATTTGCTGGGCTCATCGGAAAAGATTCCACTTGGAAGACAAAAACGGTACGCTTCAAATTTCATTCGATTCGAAACGCGTCAAAATACTTGGCGCCTGGAAATTTGTAACTATAATTAGAAACAGCCCATTCACGAGTATAGATACACTTGACCCATATGATTTTCCATTAATTTTTTTTTTTATATTTCGCGTCAAGATCCTCCTGCGCCTGTTTTTCATGGTTTATAGTAAATTTAGTAAAAAGTATTTGATAAATGACGGTGTAACTGATTGAAGATTAAATTCTGAGGGTTCAACATCCGGTTGAAGCGGAAATATACTTCAATTTGCTTTCGAAAGATTTACTGTTATAATAATCGATTAATTGGTATTAAACGGTCATTGCTTTTTAAAAGAGAATCTTTTTATTATCACTACATGTTCGTATTCGAAGGATCTTTTTTTTCTCTGGGTGAATACTCATCGAAGCTTGATCTTTTACACCTAAAGTGTCAGACGTTCGTTGTCATTCACTGACTGATCCTATGATGCGGCCACGTCCGAGACTTTTTCTAGTACATTTCTCGTGTCGAAGTTTTTATATAAACTCGATGCATTCATTAACGCGAAGCATATCGACATCACGAGTGTGTTTTTTGTATATCTTTAGATTTGTTTTGTGTTGGTTTATCGCCCTAAGCTGCGACATGTCTGATGTTTTGTTCACTCATGCCGACATAGGCTTGAGCTATATGTAACATATTGAAAGCACATTATCAATCAATAGACAACAAGACCACTACGCTTCGATCGGTTCTTGCGACTAGTTTTTGCTTCACTTTTTACGTACTTTTCATCGAGGTATGATAAACACGTGTTTGCTTTGTATCAACTTCTCTGTTGCTCAATGCCTTCGTTTCCATTCAATTTATTCTTTTCCTCGTTTTTTTTTTGTTTTTTTTTTGACTCCGTGATACAAAATACCCAGGGCCATATACTCGTTAATTTATGCAAGCGAATGAAAAACATGTTGCGCGTATAAATTCTCTGAAAACGCGTGATTTATGGTTCTGTTCGCGATTTACTTTTTTTCTATTATTATAATCAAAGATCATGATCGACAGGGGAACGTAGAAAACATCTATATTAAGACTCGGAGAGTTGTATGCTAAATGTGTTAGCTCTGGACCATCGAAACAATTCCTTCTCACGCCGGGGTCATTGATGAACAAGTTTTTATCGAGTTTATGCTAAATTCACTATCGCATTTCATCATCGCACGTTTCCACGAGAACAGGCGTTCCAATACCAAGACGAACGATTGGAAAACGTACTGTTCGCAGGAAACATCGTGATTCTCGAATCGAAAAAAAAAAGAAGATTTACAATTTTATAATTGCGATACACTTAGGACGAGCCAATAATGGTTCGAGGCTACGCAATTCATTTTAATTAGCACAATACAATGCCGTCTTATGAATTAAAATTTTAATTAGTTGCATATTTTGTAATATTTCTGCTCAAGAATCAACGAGCTTGTGAAAACCTGGAACTCACAAAATTACAAAAATTCGCACAAAATACTTGGTCAAAAAAATTCCATTGAGAATTTTTGTTTTTTTGCATCACACGGAATTTATTCGTGTACTTTTTGAACTATCGATTCGATCGGAATGGCGCAGCTTTTTCGTTTAGTTTGATGAATCGATACATATATAAATCATTGCCAATGCTGGGTTCTTTTCTCATATCACACTAGGGATCCATATGACACAGTTCCCAGAAAATTAGGGCACTCTCGTTTGACATTCAGGAATTTCTATGCTTGGCGAAGTGGGCGCGGTGAATTCCTAAAGTACACAAAACTAATAACAACATGAACGCATTTGGAAAGTCTCGGCATAGGTAGAGGGTGAAGATTACCTGGGGGGATGTTTTCAAGGAAACGAGGGTGAGGCTTGAATCATACCCTCGTGAATAACATATTGGTTGAACGATTGAAAGGTGCAATAAAGTGCGAACTCTGCTGAACCCAACCGCACGTATAATGGTATAGAAAAAAGCAGTTGCTTGTTGAAGCTTATTGAATTTTCTGTTGGAAGTTGCTCGTCACGTTTCCTACTGCTTCAGTTAGCGGTTGAACATTGTGGGCTTTATCCTTGTTCGTAAATATACATACTAGGAGAAAATATTTTTCTACGATTGTGTATTTTATTAGTTCCGAATATTTCATCAAATGAACGTGATTTCATTATACACATATGATTGATATGCACTCAGTACGTTTGTCATGATGAGTAGCACAAATTCTGAACGTTGCTGCGAACACCCAAGACTTTCTGAGCCGTCAAAGATTTTTCAAGTTAATTCCTTTATTGGCAGCCCCACTTTTCCTTTACTTCGCTGACTTTTACGTCCTCGTGAGACCCTTCAAAGGTTTTCCTCACAGGGATCTTTTTTTTTATGCACGACTGTGCAACATCCGCACGAGAGCCAAAGGAAAAGGTGACGAAGGCACGAGCCATATTTTCACTGAGTTTCCATTGATTGAATTATCAGGAACTCAGAAAAATTGTCTCAGCGACAGATGCATGAACCCGTGCATGGCTAAGCCAGCCCCTCATCCGACATCCGAGTACAAACTTTGTCCGAAGCAGTAGCTTACCTCGACATATATCCCTGAATCCTCATCGCTTATTCGCCCATCGCTCATTGGTTGATAAACACTCCAAAGGTTTCCCAATTAAATTATAACGCTGGGAAATCTCAAAAGAAGCAGAGATAGCACGATTTTGTTCCAGCGTGATTGGAAAAAATATTTGAATTAACAATACAAATAACTTCACATCCTGGCCATCGATATATTGCAGCGAAAAAATTATCCACAGTCCTACTATCGCAGGCTGCTTGATAATAATAATAAGACTTCAAACAGTCATGGAGATGATTGAAAAAATTATGTGCCAATAAAACGACAGAGCTACGAAAGTTTCTACAAAATTTGCATTATATCAACCTTCTGATGAGGACGCACGTGCATCCAGTTTTTGTAGGCATATTGACTTTTTGTGGAAAGAGAAAGCCTGAGGCTAATTTGATGATTGAGCAGCCTCTGTAGAATTAGACTTTTGGGCTTTAGATTTATTAGACTTTAGAGAATTGTTGAAAATAATCTCCTCGTACAAAAAATATAGAGCACGATCGCTGTTTTTTCAATAATTTTAGATTTGCGTCACTGAAATTATGATGAAATATTTGCCTGGCGTTCAATAATCCCTAAAGTGTAAACAACGAGTCAACAACGAGCAAAGGTCACATTAGGACTTATTAATGAGCAAACGTGTTCAGTAAAATTAGCCCAATCGATCGCGCCGTTAGAACAGCAACGAGTCAGCCGTTAATCGCTTTGCATAGGCACACTTTTACCACAGTTCGTTATATACAAATATATTCGTATAGCTCCGTTATATTTGCATTCGTAAATTGACGTTCAAACTCCCAACCCGTGAACGTCACTCAGGATGACCTAATGAATAATTCTGCTCATGTCAAACACAGATTATGAACTGATAATCTTATTTTTTTTCCATCCTTGATTTTTGGATGCCCGCTTGCTGTCGTCCTCGAGTCAGCATTCCAAACAACAAGTTTTTCAAGCCAGCGTAGACGAAAATAATTAGTACAATTTTTACCCTTGTTAATACTTGAAATCCTTAAGTCCTTTCCCCATTGTCATCAGGACATCCAAATGAAAATTATCGAATGACGCACTTTTCCCCATGAATAATTTTCTTTCTCCCGAACTCACGAAGCTTACATTGCCAACCAACTTTTAGAGCTGTTAGAACTTTAAAGCTCTCCCACTCACTCCTGTCAATTATTTGAGTAGCCAAGATTAATTATTTTAATAACATCGAAGGGGATCACGATTCAGAGTCCGTATGGACTTGAAATTTCAATTAATTATTCATGGGGGCCGGTACGATCGGAAGGAACATGTATAATTAACTCTACTGATTAGCTGTGGAGACGTTTTTGCTCGTTGTCCCTCCACGGCGCACGCTGACTCTTTTCTCCCTGTGAGCTCATTTGTGAACGTAAAAGGCACTATTTATATATATATATATTTGTGCATCGTCATCGATCGGGTCTGTCGTGAATATCTGATGAATTGAAGAAAAACAAAAACGAACTAGCTCTACATTATTTCGTTTCAAGTTTTTTCACACTCTCAATTATTCCGTGTGTAATTCACTAATTTTATCCAGACTTAACATTGATGAGTCATTTGCAATGTTAAAAAATTCGACATTATTCGAATGACATGTAAAAATCTTTAGGCATATTCCTTCTTTCAATGTGCTTTTTTTTCATTGCAGTTGCAGTCGTCGTCGCTTTCTTTCTCTGCTGGGCTCCTTTTCATGTTCAACGACTCATTGCTATATACGGAACGGACGACGATCGCGTTACATCGAAAAGTAAATGGATCGAATTTTTGTATCTCCTCTTCACATATGTGTCCGGTGTCCTTTACTACGTATCAGCAACCATCAATCCAATTCTTTACAACATTATGTCAAACAAATTTCGCGAAGCTTTCATGGTAAGTGAATCGAAATGTTTACTGCAAATTTTTTCTTCAGTTCCTTTGACGTTTTAGTAACTTTTCTTCACATTTTCGTAGCCTTCAAGGAAACTGTCAATTCCGTAAAATAAATCATACGGTCACCGATTTAAAAAAATGTAATTCTTATGTAACAAAATAAATCAAAGGCAGTGAAGCAAATGTGAACATGCAGGACTCATAAATTTGTTCATATTTGTCGACAGGAAACATTGGCAAGAACTTGTGGTCGAGGCAACTTTTCCGTTCCCCAGGAGCAACGTTCGTACTCGAGTTTTTCAAGGTCTCAACAACAACGTGGAGCACCGAGTGTTTTTGGTTCGCGTAACGTAACCGGTGGTAGCGCTTTGCCTCAAGACAGTAGCGATTATTCAGGGAATTCGATCAGAGAAGACAATTTACCGAGAAGAACTGCTTCAATGGGTGGAGAGTCAAGGAGTCAGGGAAATTTGAGTGCAGTTCTCGAAAGCCGCCAACGATCATTGAAACAAACCGATCAGCCACGGGGCAGAACATCGTCAGGTAAATTTGGCACACGAGCCGAGCCACGGGTTCGCAACGAATCCAATTTGCATCTGATGGTCGGCGAGACTAATTTACAATCTCAAAACCGAACGAAACAAGATCCAAAAGCTGAAGAAACTTTCGATGAATCACAACGATGGCACCAAAATAGCAACAAATTTAAAAACAATGTCGTTGCAACGAGAAACAATCGAATCAATTCCACAACGAAACAACGCTTGACCGATCATCGTCGACACATTTACGAACCCGTAACCCTCGACACTCATATTGTGCGTCGCAAAAAATGGTGGCGTTTTTTCAAATGGATTCCGAATGCCAAAGCTTTCGGTTTCCGTAATGAAAGAACTCGCTACACGAGCCCATCACATTCTATCATCAACGACATCGAGAACAACCCCGAAGCATACTCCCTGACGGCCTGCTACACGACCAACGCTCACGCCGAACGACCGGTGTGAGAGAAAGATCTACGACGATTACACAAAACTTCCATTCATCGCTTACCTCTGAAAACCTTGTTCAACATTAATGGAACTTTGATGCGCCAAAATAAATGTCGACGCGTTGTGTTCCGAGGTTTGCACTCCACTGAAAAAAAAATCCCCTCGAATTATCTGTTGGTGAAAAATCCAATGATTTTTAATGCCACGCTCGTTACTGCTCGATCATTTGAAACCAATTGCGTTTCATTCAATTAAGTAGCTGGAAGCACGGCTCCGCCAGCAGCAAGAAATATCGTTGTTAATGCAACTGTGATATCATCAACAATTCTGTGCTAAATCAACAAAACTTAGTCACTTTTGTTCGAATGACATGAAACTTTTATTTCTGATGAGTTGCAGAAAATTTTGTAGATACCGCATAGAGTTAATCCTCCAACATCTCTATCCGTACACAATTTTCGGGTTTATTTAAAAAAGAAAAAAAAAGAATGTTTGATGAAACATCAACGAATCTTAAAGTTTTTTTAATCAAATTGATGAAATTCGCAATAACTTTTTGTCTGTTCCAAATTGAATTGACAATTGCAGCTCATTCTCTACTTTTTCGAATTCTCTTCGAACCGGTAATTCCTGTTTTTTATTTTTTTCGTCGAGTTTCAAACTTTTTAAATTTATTTTCAAAATATTTAATCAGGATGTTACGCAGTCATAAAAATCGGTTCATTGGTCGCCGCACGAAAGCGGCCAATTAAATTTTTGCAGGAGAGATTTATGTAGACGCGGAGATGAGTCAAAGGTGAGAAAAAATATACACATTAAAATTAACACCGTATTGCTTCGCCTGATTTTGCGGCTTCGTGTAGTTTTCGCCACAAATGCATCAAAACAAAAAAGAAAAATTATCGCTATAGGAGCAAAAATTAACAATGAATGGCAGTTATTTTTATACAGCAAAATACAAGTTCCAAATACTATTTTGGGAAACGGAGCATCGGATGAAAGCTTGAAATGTTTATAAACAAATTTCTTTGCGGAAGGAACGATGAGAGGAGAAAAAATATTGAATATGTCAAGAAAAATCATTCTGTTCATCGCGAGCGAAATGAATGTCGCGCATTCACTGTCGAAAACTGATTCACTCGGTCGAATACATTCTAGAAGATCATAGAATAAAATTATACGATATCTGACAAAGGATTTGTAAAAGGCGAATAGCAGGGAGGAGAATACGTTCATGCACTTAATAGCTATCCTAGAAGAAACGCTGAAGCATCGAACATACGATTTTTTAATTTCTGCAGTGGTCTGCTATGTACATATATAAAACTTGATATATGGAAGAGCCAATTATTTTCCGCAGGCTGGGATCGTCAACGACAGTAATCGTCGTGAAGATTTCGTGAATTAATACCAATGTGAATGTATGGGCGTATATAAAAATAATGTGTAACGGAATGTCATGGTTGGTTAAAAAGTCTCAGGAGAATTTTTGACGATGTGAGTTTTGCACGAGCTTGTTAAAAAAAAATTTTAATGCACTGTATTTTTCGTGCGAGTCCCATGATTATCCGACGAATCTTTTAAAATAGAAAATAAAAATCCCACGAGAGGCAAGAAAGAAGTGAACGAGTTCGCCGCGACGCATTCGTAGAACTTTCTACGTTCATATCGATTATTACGAAATGTTGTGTTGACAAAAAAACACTAGTCAATACAAAGGTTTGTAGCAAATGTGTTGCCCACACAATTTGAGTGTGGATTCCTTAAAAAGTCTTCAAACCCGAAGAACATAAAGGTTGAGCTCAAATTCATAAATATTTAGTGAGCGAGCATCGCACTGCTCTTCGGACTCTTCAGTTTCTTTGTTTCCCTCACCGTCGACTTGCAAAAAAGTCTGTATACACATGTAGGACTACGTTACAGCCGAGATTAGATCGGTGCCGATTTTCATATTAAGTCCAACATCATTTCGTTGACAAGGGACCTGTCTTTCGTAAGACAATTTGTACAAAAAGAATTCGTAAAAACAACTTGTCAACTTTTTTAGCATGTAATTGATTTTCAGTTTGCCATCTCTTTCAACATTTTTTCACTTGAGATTTTATAAGGATATGAACACAACGTTGTAAATATGTGTAAAAAAAAATATTAAGCAGAAAAGGAACAACTTAAAAAAAAAAAAAACTGAAAACGAAAAAAAAAACGTCATAACTGTAGTCAGACATCCTCGGAGTTATGTAAAATGTTTCGTACCTATTTTACATAAATGCAGTGTAGAGTATACAAATATAATATCGAGTACCTGTGCCAAATTACATTTTCAATAATGAAGGCCGAAACAAAATAAAAAAATAACTATTCCGCGTTTGCCGAGTCTTGGAAACTGGCTCTGGTATGCAATTTTTTATGGCAAGACTGTTAGATAAAGTACCAATTACGATCACAAAAGATACATTCAATGATTGCAATCCATGAATTCTTTCAAGGATACGATTTTAATATAAATGCTGTGATATTAATTTTTAAGAAACTGTAGAGAAAATCGTTGTAGCACGATACACGTTAATCAACTTTAGAATTTTTGAATATAACGAATAATCCAAACTGAAATGTATTTTATGCGTGTGAACGTTTATATATATTTAACCTTGTAAACGGGACATACAACACATGTTTATAAAGATGTATATACATAGAATGTAGCGTTATATCGTTTGCCAATATGCTCAAAATATATGGAAAACTAATTGAATATAAAATCGTCTGTTGCTTGTTAATGAATATGTGAAGCCTCGAAATCCAATTAATTTATTCCCGAAGATTAAAACACACTGCGACGTGGTTATCGTCTATTAATAATTTCTCGTTCAATTTTGAACCCGAAAATACACGCTCGTCGTTATAGAAACTCGATCGGGAATTCCCTCTCGATATGAATTACACGCGAGCGTGTCCTCCCATCAGTGATAATTATGGAAACCGGATCCTTTATGCAGAACGATTATAAATTCTTATTTATATTCTCATCACTGTAAATCTGAGTGCGCACGTTTCTGAGTCGCAGCTATTCCGAGGCGTTTCCACACATAATCCGAAATCTTCTTCAATTTTCTGTACATTGATATTTTCACAGCTGCTCAAATATAACTTCTTACTCGTCTCTCGAGCCCATGATTTATCAAAAGCTTATACAAACGCTAAATTAGACCGCCAAGAGGGGCATAATTTACCTTTGGACTTTATTTGATACGCCAAACCCTCGTCAAACTTATTCGCTTGGGACAGAGCAGTTCATCTTATCAGACAACAAATTGTGCTCATCGGGATCTGGCATCGTCATATCAATCACAGTTTGTAGTTTCGTTCGTATGAGCTTTTTTGTTGACGTTGAAGGAAATATTCCAGAGAGGATTTAGTAAATCCATTAATTATTTCAAGTCTGCGGCTATAAGTGGACGGTTAACACGAAACCGATTCATTTCAGTTCAAAACGAACTTAAAGGTGTTACAAGTGTTTAGATCTTACAAAGATATTCAGGTTTTTAACTATTTTCAAAAAAATATCAAGCAAAGCGTGTTATCGTGCCGACCGGCTGCAAAAAGTAGTTTTGCGAGAAACTTGCTGATCCCATTCTACGCGCGGACCCGTCCAATTTATCGTTGTAACGATGTCATCGATCGAAATTGTTGTATGAACTTATTTTCTGCACGTAGAGGAAAAAACTGAAAAATTATTGGTCACCAATAGGAACACCGGTAAAAAATTCAATATTTTATATAATTTTGCAAATTTGCTCAATAATAATAATAACAAAAATTTAGGCTCGTCCATTATTTTCTGCACGGCAGGCCAATCTTTCAGTTTTGAATCTGTCTGTTCTTTTTCTATTGACTCGTCAAACGGTAAGCGATGTAAAAATCGATTTTACGAAAAATTCGAAAATACGCAATTTCTTTGGATGTTGAGTATTTCTTGTTTTATAATCACGAACAAAAAGAGACGAGGAGGATAGAAATATTCAGCGGGAATAAAGATTCAAGGATTCAAGAAGAAAAACGTAAAAAGGAAACTCGAGCCTGCATTTCGAGTAAAACGAAAAAAAAACGTGAGACAAAAGAATTGATTACACTTGATTTATTTGTTCTAACAAGGAACAGTGTACATTATTGGTATAACGCGCTGAGCGTAGCAACTTCGCCCGGAAGTTGCTCTGCAAATATATAAAACGCTAACGCGGCGAATTTAGTCTTTCGAGTTGTCGTGACGTTTCAACGTGTATTAATGTACGATATGCGAGAGTTGATTCATAAAATTTACGACATTATGCATGTGTGTACCGAAATCATCTGGCTCGCCAAATTCCTTGGTCACTCGTTAGGTCCATTATCCGTATAATTAGAAAAGACCACAGAAAAAGTTACACAGATTAAATTCTGTTCCTCCAATGATTATTTCATAACTTAATAAATAGTTGATTGGTCAAAATTAAGTGTTGAGAAAATTGCAATAAATACATTTAGAGATGTAGATAGAAAGAGATTCCAAAGAAAAGCAAATAATTAGATTAAAATTTATATTACACGAATTGCATCGTCTTAAAAAGTTAGCAACGTTTGTCACCTTCTTTGATTTAATGGCTAAGCACCTCGTGTTCTTTTTCACACCGAAATCGATGAATTTATCAAGATGCGTATCGAGGTGAGTGTACACAGTTCGTATGTACATTTATATTTTTTCCTCCTTGTTTCCTTTCGTAGCAATAAAATACACGTTATAAATACTAAACGGTGCTATTTCGATAAAATTTTTCTTTACGCGTACAATATATATTATTTGATCGATTCTATCTACCGGATAAAAACAATAATATTTATACATTGACAGTGATAAGAAAGCATATATATGCAGGAATGTACATTACATGACGTGAGACGAATATTTTCCTTCCTCGGTTCTTCGCAAATATTTTATGAATCTTGTCCTTACGGTGAGAGTCGCGCTTCAGCTATTTTACGGTATTGCTTCCAAGCACTGCTTGATGTGTTGCCAAGCTTGTAGACCCTACGATTTCCCCCATGAAAAAATGTGAGATTTTTATTTTGTAATATTTTGTCATCAACGAGAGTTCTACTGCTACGCCGAAGCTAATTATTGTTTAATACTTGTTATCAATTCTCAACATCATTCGAAACTTCGACAAAACATTTGGCCAGAACGGACTTAAAAATAATGATTTAAATAATGAAATAATAATAAAGACAAAATAACAGTTTTGCCTAGATGGCATGGACGCCAGTAATCTTTGGTAGAAAATTCTCGAGTCTATAAATTCAGTGATTAAATGAATTAATCAATAAATACCTTTCTTGCAAGTTTGAATTGAAGCACGCAGTACGCTGCCAAGGTTTCTTTCAAATCGATTACTTTTTGGTGCTGAAATCTCTCGATATCCATGGTGGCTTTTGCGGAAAATGATCTAGAGGAAAGAAGTGAAAATGATGAAAATTCGAGAAAAATCAATAATTGATTGGAGTGAAGGGAAAAACTGTGACATACTTTAAATCTTCGTCGACCTGTTTAACCATTTCTTCGTTTTGTCCTATTCGTTGCTCCAATTGTACAATCTTCAATTCGCGGACTTCCTCCGTATCGACCGAACCAAATAGCCGGGACATGATACCAGATTTTCCTGTTTTTCCAATGCTTCGTCAATATAATGTAATTTTACCTAAATTTTATGCTTTTCTCTCTGGCCCTGTGCACTCGCAGGGTCTGTGGGACCCGGACAGTTCGAGTTTTCTTTCGTGTTACGGGTCTCTCAGACCCGAAAATATGCTCCTACCTTTGGATTTACAACGTTGTCATAAAAAAAAAAATCGTACCTTGCATAACTTTATTCTTCTGCTCGTACGAAGAATTGAGATTATCATTTGCCTCGTCTTTCGCTAGTTGCAGAGCTTCTCTTCGTCTTATTACAGCTTGTAACGCAGATGCTCCAAATAACCATTCTTTCAATTGATCCGCTATAAGTTCTTCTTCCTCCAGTGTAGTGTCTATAGTTGCCGCTAAGGAATCCAAATAATGACCAGATTTCTAGACAGAAAATGTCTTCTTGTAAAAATAAATTCGAAAAAATATGGGATTTTGGAAAAATTAGCGTCGCTGGGAGCGTGATTATAATTTAATAATTGAGAATAATAATAATAATAAGAATAATTAATTATAAAAGAATAATAATGGTTTTCTTCATGAGTGGAAAACTAATTCGTTCTTTTACCTGTAAACCGTCGCCCAATTCTTTCTCAATGGCACTCCATTCGCTGAACACGCGACCATAGTTGGCGTGCAATTTGTACAGCGTATATTGTTTCTCGACTAGTCGGGCACGAGCACGTAAAAGATTGCACAAATTATTCTATGGAAAGAGCAAACATTAAATATCGATACACTCGACTTTCGATTTCATTTCATTGCTTCATACAGTTTCAACATACCTGAAGGTCAACCCCGTAATTTTTTATTGTCTCAAAGTTTTTATCCGGCTTTCTCAATCTCACAGCAACGCTGAGGGCCTTCAACTTCGACTCAGCTATTTGCAAATATCCTGTTTCCGGTTTTAGAATGATCGACAAACAGATTTACAATGATTAGAGAATTAAATCCATTGAGAAGGTCATTATTGCAATAAGAGGTGAAAGGAATAGATATGCACTGACCACTTTCTTTGATGCTCTCTTTCCATCCGTCTTTCTGTTGCAAAAATCCCATAAAGTGTTTGTCTTGAGAAAGAACCGGATGAGATGCGACGCGCAGCAAAAAGTTCTACAATTTTGAATCCTTTTTAAATGAACTTTGATCTTTCCTTCCTCAAAACCAATCAGCTCTTTTCCTCCTATCAAGTATAATTCGAATGTTTCCTTTATTCAAACATACATACCTCCAGACCAGCTCTGCGACGATCCACAAAATCTGGGTCAAAAGTGTCTGTAGTGATTTTTTGCCACGCATAGAGAACTTTTTTCTCAGGCAGTGGGGGCAACACTACGTAAGGATATGAGATTTCAAGATAGGCTCTGAGCATTTCAAATTCTGTGTATCGCCGCCACAAGGAACTAACCGTTGTGAGGGCATCCTTGAAATCAGGATCTACAACTCTGAAAAATTGCAATTAACAATTTCAATTTTTTGCATTGCATAAAGATTCCAGTGATGACTTTTGACCAGTTATAATACGAAAATCGCGATTAATGTTTGTTGTAAATGATTAACCCTTCGTGTGCTGACCGAATGCAGAAATTTATTTTTTGGCAAAACGAAAATTAAATGCCAAAACATTCGTTGCCATTATATGCCAAACAATCGATGACAGAAAATTGTTGGGGTCAAAATGACCCAATATGCATGCACTCAAAGGATAATATAAACTTACTTGGTATCGATCAGGTAGACGGTATAAAATTCTCTCAAATTGAGACCTCCGTTTGCTCTTTTTTCAGCCTCAACTATAGAGATTTCCATATGATCGAGGAGCGACTCCTTGAATGAAGAAAAATATATTGTACTGAATAAAAAGATGTGAACAGAAAACACTGGTGGTCGTCGTATGTAAAGGACTAAATATGTTGTTTCTAGAACAGATAAGCTCTTGACGTGAGACACAAACTTTTATTTTCATTGACTCTGTTATTGCACAGTAATGAAAAATATTTGAAATTCCTTGAGTTTTAGCAAAACTCTGTTTGGACTCTCTGTTTTGATTGGAAAATATTTTTTTTCGACATGGAGACGAATTTCTCATGTTTTTGGGGCTCTGGGGTTGATGTCCAGAAAAAACAGCTGATCAGATGATATTTTTGACGTTTCAAAAGAGTGATGAGCTCTGAATCATTTGGCATAATTTACGGAATGACGTACAGTATAGAAAACTTGATAACTATGTTCAGAACTCTGTTGCCTGAATATCGAAGTGTGATTGAAAAAAACTATAAAAATACAAAAATAGTTATTTTGCTTCAAAGTTTCGAACGTACGTGTGATTCAAACTACAAAACTGGTGACTGAATGCTGGTTCGTTGAATGCGAAAAACATTTGATGAGACTGAATTATACAATTCATACACCCACACACCCAAACACATGGTCGTACGCACCTCTTTTTGTAAATCCAAGCCCGTCATATCGTTAGAGTTTGATTCTATCTGGTAATTTCCATTCTGAAATATTTCGTCCATTTTTTAATATTCCTGATATTCGAATGAATGCGTTCTCGGAACCCCAAATCACCGGGGTTTATAAAAATATGTATGGTTTATCGTGAAAACTTGACACTCTTTTTGTTATACGTATTTGACATTGTTCTCATTATCATAAAACAAGTGAAAGATTAAATAAACTGATGGACTACGAGCGACAGTCCAATAGACGCCACTTTTCGTTCGTGGCCCTGTTTCGACTCTGGCCTACTGCTGCTTTTGCTACGACAGTCGTTGGAACAACGCATACAAGAGTCGTCTCTGGTTCGTGTTTACTCGAAATCTACCACCGTACGGTTCTGCCCTCTGCAGTGGAACGATACACTAGCAATTTGAAACTGGCCGGAGATTGAATTTTCATTTGTCAAGTTTCTGTCTTCTGGGTCGAGCAAACGAAATGATAACGAAGTGATTCATTTTGTTTGGTGGTCATTGGTAGCGCAGTGGGAAGTTTCACGTTTTACGTGAAACTTTACGCAATTTTACGCAAGTTTACGTTTCGTGTTTTACGTTTATTAATATTCACATTTATACAAAAATGGTAGTAATCCAACAATGAGTATATCGCATAACGAGCATTAACAATAAATCGGAGTTAAGCAAAAAATCATTAAGTTACAAATTTTAGTCACACGAATCTCGAACGAAAACTAGGGACTAATATGTAAGATGTTAATTCTCTAAACTATTCATTAATAATATATAATCATCGCTCTTATTACTTTTCTTATTATAAACATATAAACACGTGTTCATATTTATAGAGCAAAATATATCCATGGCTATTGGAACGACTTTCTCTTCCGTAACAAAGTTTTTCGCATCGTAACAACCATTGACATGTAATTCGCACATCAAAGAAAGAATATCGACAATATTCCAGAGAAGATTTTATAGAATCTTTTGGCTGATTTTCCGAGTTGGAGTGAACGAATCATCGCTATTCACGAATCGCGGAAGGAAATGGTTTTGCCAAAACCTCGTTCCACTCGCGCTCGATTCATTGGTAACGTGTTGATCATACGAATGAACTTTCTCGTTGCCCTTTCGATCGTCATTCGTTTGACGCACATCACTTATAGCATTCAAAACTAAGCATTGTGCAAAAGAGTTTTATTTTATAATCACACGCACGAGAAAGTCACTTTTCTGGTATCTCCTGCTCTGGCTCGTCCCTCTGAGGAATGAAGAACACCAAGACCGAGCAGACTGCGGAACGAGATGTTCATGATGTTAGTTTAATGACATAATAAAATAATTCACCATAGTTTCACTGGAAAGGCGCGAATGGACTTTTGAAATTTCAATCTCTATGCATTCATAAGTGACGACAAAGATTTTCAAACGATTCGTATAGTTGAATAAATAAATTATGGAAGAAAAGAAAAAAAAAGTTGATTTCGAAACTACGAGTTGAAGAATTGTGAACTTACTCAAACAGGCAATACCGATCATTACGAATGGACCTAAACAACCAGCGTTGAAAAGTACCGGAAAAAGGAGATTTCCAGCAACAGCTCCAAACCGGCCACACATCATAGTTATGCTAATGGCCATTGTTCTAATATAAAAAGAACCAATTAATGATCAAGAGATGAAAAATTTCGAGAGATACAAAAAAAAATAGTAATACATCATAAAATTTGGTGATCAAGTCGTATTGAGTAGTTCTCACCGAAGGCTTGTAGGAAAATTATCGACAATAACGTTGATAACCGCAGCTCCACCGATGCTCGACAATGCTACGAAAACAGCGGAAATTCCAAGAATACCATTGGAATCTTCAGCCCAATAGAGAACACCGCAACATAGACCAGCAGACAAAAAGCAGAAAACTAAAAAACATGATTCAGTATTTTAAAATAAAAAATCACGGATTTTCTTGTTAGTTTCGTAAAGATTGGAAGAAAGGAGCTTCTCACCCATGAGTTTTCTCTTTCCAACAGCATTGATTATCGTACCAGCTAACGAGTATCCAATTACTCCGGTCAGAGCAATTACGATAGAGTTTATATACACAGTCGAATTCAAAACGACCTGCGAGAGAAATTTCATTTTGAAAATGAAAAATCACTTAAACGACAATATGAATGAATGAAAATGATTAATTTATTGAAATTGTTTACTCACCGGTGCACAAGCACCAGAAAACTGAACTGTGTGGTTGTTGCTGAAAGCTTTTTCCACGTGGTATTCGTTCTTTCGACTTTGATCGATCATAACGCATATGGAAGGAAATGGACCGGATGTTTTAACGGGATGATTCATCTCGTACGTTTCTATGATTGCGAATAATTGGGGCATCCATAGTCTGAGAGAATTTGACCTGATGCGAAATAACAACAACAAAAAACAGGTGGATTTTTAAATGACGAATCGTTCGAGCATTAATCGGAATTGCTTCGAACTAATGAGCCGCTTTCTTACCCAACAGTACCGCCAAATTGTATAGCACCGATTAGTATCAATCTGAAGACGTAATGAGAATGAAAAAGTGGTTTAATCTGTTGCCAACCACCGCTCAAAGACTCCATGAGACTTTTATTCTTGTCTTTGACGAAAACTTCATTCTCAAGACTCTTGACCTGTCGATTGGACGAATTTTCAATTCACTTACTCGTCAGTAAACGTTGTTACGAAAAATAATAAAAATTACCAGGTAAAGCAAGCAAAGAATAACCAAAATGGATAAAGAATGACGTGTTCAATTTTACCCTAGAACTACCTGAACGTTTGATCGGTAGCATATACAAGTGCGCTCGATTGGCAGCCCGATAGTATCACACGCGCGTGAGCCCGGATCTAATTGAGGATGAAACTTGAGTTGGGGACGGGAGCGCAGCCGGCATCCGATAATAATTTTATGCTCGCGACACAATGATGAGCATTTTATTTATATTTCTTATTTTATTGTCTCACTTACCGGGTAAGTAAGGGGTTGTTTGCCGGTATTGAGACTGTAAATCCTTCTGAAAACCTCGAGGGCCTCTTGATCGCGGCCCTTCGAGAGAAGAAACCGCGGACTCTCCGGAAAGAACGAGAGAGCGAAGAACGCTGAAATCTCAGGGATTGCACATACGGCCAAAAATATTCTCCAAGACGTCACCCTAAAAGTCCCACCGGAAATGCTCCATTGCCATGTTTGCGGAATAATCAACCAAGCTAGACCTAAAATCAATGGAACCAAAACGGAACCCAACAAAAAATCATTTAAAACTCAAGTATTACGAAAATGGGACGTTCGGAGGGTTCGAGCTAATTAGGACTGTTCCTATGACCATTCCCGCGTTAAACCGTTACGTGTCCCAAAGTCTCTTGCGTTAAGATCCTGGAGTTTTATTCCATAGCCATGAACTCAGATTTCCAGAATTCTCTTCTAAACTAATTTAAAAAAAAAAGAAAATACCCGAAAGAAAGGGTAAAAAATAACGAATTTTGGAATGTCCGTAAATTGGTTCCTATTCGAAGTTAAAGCTCCAGCCACCATTCTCTATTTAAAACAGCGGCCAAACCTATTTTGCGGAGTAGAGACTCATGCACATGAAATTTAACTGGAAAATTACTCACAGGGCATTGTTATGTGCGCTATCGAGTAGAATATTCCAAGCCACATATAAATTCGCGAGCGTTGCTGTTCTCCGTGAACCTCAGCAAGATATGACATCAGGGCTGAGAACGGTCCCGATATACTGCATTCATTGGATATGAATAATTAGTAGTTTGTTTTTATAAATACGAATGATACACCTTGATACTGTATTATCAGGATTTGCAATTATCGATCGAAGAGATCTCGACAGATATTGTTTCACATCATCGTCCGAGTAATCCTCTTCTCGAAAAAATACACCCTTCCTACTGGCCTCCACCAATTAACAAAATCGTTTTTTTCTTCGTTTTTTATACTCACACGACACCGTTCAAAAATTTGAAAAATATCAACATCGCTGATGTCTGCGACAATGAACTCGACAAACTGACCAAGCTCGTCGTCAGGTAACCGTACATAAGAATCTTTTTGCGCCCGAATGTGTCGGTCATGAATCCCCAAAAAAATGACGTGACGATCATCCCTAAAATCAAAATAACGCGAATCGTATTTTGTTTTTTCGTCGTCAATAATCGTTGTAGTTTCGGAATAATTTTTAATCGTGTACCTGCGAAAGGCATAGAATTCAAGAGTCCCTTGTCGAAGAGAGTGAGACTGAGATCACATTCCGCCGATGGTAGAACGTACGACATCGACGTGGACGAGTAAATGCTGGCACATCCCGCCGGCAGAATGGCCAAGAGTAAGAGATAATTAAATTTTCCATATCCTGATAAAATTCCAAATTTTTCATTGCGATTTCGACATTTTTCATAAATATTATTTCTAAACAAGAGAACCCACACGAATGCAGGGCGTTCGTAACTACCTGTCAATTTTATTGCTCGTTCGAAATCTGCCGGTCCTTCCGTGTTTTCGACATCGTCATCTAATCACAAGTTCCAGTATTTTATCGTAAATTTTTAAAAAAAATTTTTTACGCAGCCAAAACCTCACAGTAACATTTCTTTTTTTTCGTAACAATTACAAGTTTGATCGATCTCTTGAAGGGTCAACCACAACAGTTTTTAGAAGCTCCATAGAAAAATAAAAATTTTGCAGAGTGAACGAACGTGTAAGTATGCTGTGCTGACAAAATGTCAATATGACGTGAGTTTTAATGAGATGAATGATTAAGCGTGAGAACTCGTTTACGCAATAACTGCTAATTGTTGCGTGATAATATTCTCGGCAACGCGAAAGCATAATTGAAGCAGTTTTCCAATTTCAGTTGAACTACAAAACGAACTGAATCCTTAATCGTGAAGCGATTGAGAGCTTTGATTCATATTTGTAGACTTATCGTTTATCGACAATTTTTAGTTTATCTTTCTAATGAGGATTCAATGTAATGTCTCCGACATTGTGTATTAGGCAGTCTGGGAATCCTATTAATTTTTCAACAATATGAAACAAATATCTAAGCTAATCGACTCTGGTTAGAAGTAAAAAATAAAAGGCCGCGATACGATTAAACAGATTCTGGACATTAAACCGTAACGTATATGCAAATTTTCGCTGCGTATGTCGTTTAGAATATTGACAAAATATTCATTGCACCGATGGAAACGATCTAGACTATTTCCTGCTAGAGAAGAAATTATAATACTCGCGTTTCGAAAACCTGTTTCAACGCTATTATACTTCGAAATCATGTATTAGCTTCGTTGATCATTTTCGCAACTCAGTAATAAAGAGGAAAAAACTTGCCGTAGCATCGTGGAAATTATTTATTTTTCTATTATTCAATTAAGTATTTTTGAAATAATAGTGAGGCCATAACCATTGATCTTATCGCGACTGTGCCTTCTGTGAAACCTCACAGAACTGGTACAGTTCAAAGGGTTTTTCTCAAAGCTCCTGAACGATCATTACGAATATGAAGATTTATAAAAACTATGTGAATGGAATTTAAAAAACTGTCAGTATCGAACAACCCTTCACCTTCCTCGGTAAATTTTCTTTCAGGTAAACATTGTCCCAACGTTTATCCATTGACAGTTCCTCGACTACTATACAGTTTCCCTGTCTCAGGTCCAAAGAATTCACGCAAAATGATAATTCATCGAGTCTATCCAGCCCGTTCGTATACGCTGGATAATCAACGCTGGCTACTCACCACGACGAACCAAGTTACTCTCGTGCGAATATTTACACGTTTCCTATATTCGATGAATTATCCTCATAAGTTACTCCGAATTTCGCAGACTAGAAATGACAGTTTTTGTTTGAGTGTCTCGGCGATAAAAATAAAAAAAATTCATACAGAAAACGTTGTTATCACAAGTTGGGGATATGGCATGAATGATTTCATTGTCATTATTGGCACGATAGGTTATTCATTCGTATCGACTTAATGTTACGGCTGTTTCTTGCTCATTGAAAGAACACGATTGTTAAATATTCAAAATAGACGACGAAGTTGTGGCACGCTACATTTACAGGAGATAAACGCGATTAAGATGAGAATATGCATAACGATACTATACAATCATGTCCGAGACTTTTGCTGAGCACTAGATTCACTAGAATCGAGTTGACATTGAATAAAAACTCGAGTAACGGACGGAAACATTGATAATTACGCGAGTCTTACTTACGAGTAAAAACTCGAAAAAAAAAACATTTATCGTCGTCTGTTGTATGGAGTAGAAAAAAAATAAGCATTTCCCTATGAATTTCAATGAATAAACAAAACTGGAAGAAATAGGATGTACGCACACGAGTTATTTCGTTCATTGCATAATTTGCGGATCTTCGTGAGTCGTTGAATCGCCCGGAGCAAAAATTTAAAACGTTCATTTACGCTATTAAGCCTCCGTCTGTCGAAGCAAACAGATTTCCGGCATTCGACGTTTTCTATCACAATTTTATTCGGTCGCTCATCGATTGCAAGATCCGCGTTGATTTTTTCTCACGCGAATCAATTCCTTCGAACTCTTCCCTTAAAATTTTTTTACTGTAACTTCGTCTTTGAACAATTCTACCATGACCGTGGCCCAAAAAAACAAACACGATCATTGCACGATTTCGCAGGCGACACTATATCGAAATTTTGTCGAAATCGATAAAACTTGAATGCTATTGAGACCGATGAACAAAAATTTCTATTACATTCTCTTAACACTCGATCATTAACGAAGCACAATTATTATTAATAACCCTTCAGGAACGATAACAAAATAATGTTCGCTAATGTTTTCGCACTCACTCAATTTCGTGAAACAAGAAGATCGTGGACTCATATCGAAATTCAGACAAACTATCGGCCAGCGAACCTTATTCATCGTAAACACACGTAATCCCTTCCATCCCCCCATTCCCTTTGCAAACGTATTGCTACCGATAGAAACATATATCGAGGCTTGTCGGACACTTTGCTTTATAATTTTCATACGTCGGTGTCATGGTCAACGCTCTCGGTTACTCTTTCCAATCAACACAATACCACCTGTATTGATCGTCGTTGTTTTCGTTTCTTATAGTGTTTTTTATCGAAAATTTGGACCGATGCTTGTTAATACGAAAATTATACCAAGAAAAATGTGGAATTAATAAAAATGACAAATCGTTGATATTTATGCAAGTTTTTTGTCTTCCATTGAGTTTTTGTATTGTTGCTCTTTCAATAGAATTCGAGGAGAATTTTCCGAGTTGAAGTCAAACTTGGAAATGTAATCTTTTCTTTATAATATCGAGATCAAAAATTGTCATTGGAAAATCTGTTGGATCAAAGTTTACATAAGCCCGGAAAATATTTCGAAAAAAAATATCACGTGGCGATGAGTGACTCTAATCCTTCGAGTGCATACTGGGTCGTTCTGACCCCAACAATTTTCTGTCACCGATTGTTCGGCATTACGTGGCAGTGAATATTTTGGTATTTAATTTTCGTTTTCGTCAAAAAATAAATTTAGGGCCACAAAATCTGGATAATTTACTACAAAAAACTTATCAACAAAAAATAAACAAAAAATGCATATTTACCGGAATACAAAGATTAGAAAAACACTGAGGGTCAGATTGACCCAGAATGCACTTATAGGAGGTTTGCATTCGAAGAGTTAAGGTACTAATTCGTGCCCTTGGTAAAGGCTGAACGTTAATCGTCGAAGACACAGTCGAGGAAAATCAAAAATCACGTGTAATTATTCTGAAAACGGTATCTGGATGGATCTTCCGGAAAAATGAGAATTTTTCTGACACTCGCAAAACCGATGAAGCGTTTTAACCAACATAATGAAATACATAAAGTATTAAATAAGATCCGTGATGTAAACTTGCCTTGATGATTAATTGACGGAGTCATGGAATGTCTTCGACAATGATTATTTGTCTATAGTGTCTTGATGAAAATAAATGACAAAGTGATACGCAAAAGAATCGAATATTTAAGGAAAAATCGTGAAATTTCGAGATGGATAGTTCCGGTCTGTTCTTTTTGTAGTCCTGATTGCAACTGGCAGCTTTTGTCTTCATCAAACGTACTCAACTTGGTAAGTAATACGAACCGTTTCAGCACTTGGTTTATTATCTAGTCATATTGATGAGGGGGGTGGATGAAACGTCATATCAGGGACGTTTGTCCAGCATAATTGAGAAATGGGTAATGGCAATGTCGATAAAAAGACCGAAGGAATATTGCGTCTAGTAAGCTTTTCCTACCTTCGACGTTGCGTTTCTCTCCCACCCTCCATCTATACGCACTTGGTACATAATATTGTTGACAATATATGCAACCTTCGATGGTGGCGGAAATCACGTGAGTCTCATGGATATGCAGTAGCCAGAGATGTTATCACTTGTCCAATCAACTTGCAGGGCTGATGTTAGCATATTATTTTAATCGAAGAATCAGGCGTCCCATAAATGTGAGCGTGCGTGTGTGTCAGAAAGAGAGAGAGAAGGAGAGAGATCTGTCGTGCCAAATAAAAGGACCAGGAGGGATGCTGAGTCTTGGACAGTTTTTCCAATGTTTTGAAATCGAAAGTCCAAGTTATTTTTTTTTGTAGACACACGATAATTAACACAAGTTTATCAAAAGCCAAGGAGATGATTGCAGAGGAAATTGTCATCGAAATATAATCTGGCACGATGCAAGTCAAAAGCTTTTGATAATCTTCGATAAGTGTTACTCGCGTCACTTAATGCTTTCGCAGTCGTACGTAGAATGTTATTTTAAATACATGTTAATTATTCAGTCTCGGTAGCTCGGACTGTTATAAACTGTTAAAAAAAATCATTCCACCGATCTTGAAACGAAATTGTGTTCCTCTATGTATCGATGGGCAACACTGTGTTTGAATCTGTGACGATATCTTATCGTCGAATGCTCTATTACGATGCTGGAAACGCTAGTATTTATAATTATGGATTTTGAAACTGATTCCTCGCACTGTATCTGCAGTAAAGAATCAGCAATTACACTGTTTATTACGATAATGAATAACGAGGCTGTGATTACACTACCAAAGATTTCGTCAACTAAATCATCGATATTTGATCACAGACATTCTTGTCACAAAGTGCTTCATGAAACCGAACAATTTGTGTTTTATGGAGCAAGAATTTAATAATCCAATGTTCTACGCAGTAGCAACGTTGCAAGTGTCTTTTCTGAATTGTCTTATTCCATCTGGAGATTGAACGTATCGTTACGATGGAAACTTTTATAGAATGGAATAAGAAAGAGGATTATCAGGAGAGTTCTGTCTCTTGAAGTACAAACGCCAGATACTTGAGCTCATTTATCGTTTTGGTCTTCGTACTTTCACGAACCTCCGAAATAATCGTAAATGTTATGATGAACCATTGTGTATTTGAGATGGAGTAAATAAATAAAAGTCGGCTAGCAGTTATCCAAAAAGATAGTGTTTCCAAAAAACTTCCGATTGTTACGAACAGATTTGGACTGACAGAATTATTCAATTTCCACTTTATGATTGATGGTTTATTTCTTTGGCTAACGCAGTGAATGATTTTTCGTGATACGGAGAAAAATAAAAATTTTCACTACTGCGCGCCTTGATTCTTTGAATATAAAGAACGAAACTGCAAATGTTGAAAACTCTTTTTAAGATTCGTTGCTGAATACGGCAAAGTAACAGGTAACTCCATTGACAGGTGTTGGTTGAAGTTGGAGAAATTTGTGGGGTGGAATGGAATTTGCTGGATTGCCATCGTGTCCGGATGGAGCATTAGTTCCGAACATGAAATCGTCCGGGCAGGAAATGTTGTTTTGGGGCGATGTAACCATTTCATGAAACAAATGCGGAGGCTAATTAAAACGAGGGACTGTTTAAATATCATGAAAAAGAAACACCGATGACTGCGAGCGTTTATATACATCGGAGATTGATTGAAGAAAATTGAGTACCATGATAGCAGAGAGTGGGGGTAAATCCTTAGTCGGTGGTAATCTATCGAATGGCTCAGTTATTTTTCCATTTTGCATTGCCAGAAGCAATAACCGTGTGTAATCGTTTCGTATTGACAAAGCCTTCTCGTCGCCGGAAATTGACTGAAGTTTTTCCAGCCAAATGGAAATGTGAGGTCTCTCTAAATTATGAAAGTTTCTTCCTCTTCATAATTCCATTACGAACTTTCAAAACGAAATAATTCAATTACGAATGTAATTCAATTATAAAACTTGATCATAAATCGTTTAACCTTCTTGGGGGAGCAGCTGAATGAGAGCTCGAGCTAATAAGTCATTAGACTCGTAGTTCTCATTGAGATTATTCATTTCTTCCGGATTTTTATCCATTCTGACGAGTTCACTCGCGGAGCCTTTCAGATTTATCAATTTTTCGTAATAAGCTCGAAAAATGAATGCCACCAGAAAAAAAAACGTGACTGTTTAATTACGTCGAATTTACTTATCAATCCACGCAGCGAAGTTGGCACAGAACGTGTCAATTGTTTATAAAGTTTGTATTAGTAAACTGCTCAAAATATAATTTTATTTATGCACAAATGACGATATCGAGAAAAAAAATACGATTTATCGGGAAAATCATTTTAATTTTCAAATAATCGTGTTTATTCATAGAATCGGCAATTACGAAAGAACCGCGTGATCCTTTGTATGTGTCATATGAACTTTGTACCCACATACAGCGGAGCACTGATATGTACATGCCGATAGACTTATGGATTTTGGTTCGGATTCAAATCTAAAAAGTCATCGATACTCAGATGCTTCAGTGGCCAATTATGGCAAGCGTATAGTGGAGCAGCTTTCAATATTGGACTCGATTTCCGGATCTGCGATACGATGGAGGCCGAGAATTCTCAAAATCAATAAAAAAAACTTGAAACTATGAAAAATTCCATTTTTAATTACATTTTAACGAAAAATGTACGTGCTTTACCGATTTTTCATGAATATAAACAACATTAATTGTAAATTCGATTGATTTCATTTTTTTTTTTCGGAAACCTCTGAAAAAGGCAATCAAGTTCGATTTCATTCATTCTCTTGGGAAACGTAATTGTAAAGCGATGATTCGTCGAAGGGGCTGCACGTCTTGTTGAGATAAGAAATAAGCGTGAGGACTGACCCGTGGCGACCTATCGATATTTCTCGTTCAACCAGTCCGTGTATTGGTGCACAAGAATGTAACACATTTGCCTGGTAAATGAATCTTCGTATTTGAAACAAGGATAACTATATAACTACGTGAGAGTGTGAGAGGAAGAACTAAAAAAGAGGGATGTGCGGAGAAAGATTAGAAGCCTGCACGTAGCGACGACTGTGGTGATGTTTTCTCGTGCCCTCGTCAAGATGCGTTACACATATATCACTCCGGTGGTTATAAGCTCGAGGCATTTTGCGGATCCGGAACAGTGATCATCGAGACTTCGAACTGGATCCAGGAAAGTGGTTGATTCACTGATTATTCGAGTCGAGACGACAGAGTGTCTGCGAGTGCTCGTGAGTATAATTTGTGAGCTTATAATTACTATTTCCTAACGGACTGAAACTGAAGGAATTCGAAAAATAATCTTGAAAAAAATATCCATAGCCAATCAGTAAAAATCGTTTTTTATGATTATCCCCAAATAATAATGGACGCAAGGACTGAGGGAACGACCTTGAATCGTGGGCAATCGTTACTGCACAGAATTTTTAAGAAAAAAAAAAAATAACAAAAACAAAACGAAATCCCATAATAATTGGAACACGCCGCTTGCATTATTCAGAAAGCGAAATCTTCTGTTTTACCGATTGAATTTTCGTCCGAAAGTATGAAATGTGCCACGCGTACGAACCTCTTCGAGTAATGTGACGAGGGCACCACGTTCAAGTTTCCAACGATCGAATCTGCTACGTTTTTGTATTTTCGACAATTTCAAAATTCGACAAACTTTACATACTGAACAAAACGGGCGTCAAAATTACTTGAAAACCACAAAAATATTCATTTTTTTTTTTTCATATGTATAACGAGAAGGAGACAGAATACTTGTCATTCACTGCTCTCATAATGCTTTCTTGATACGATAAGAAAAAAACGTACGTCAATCAAATTCCCACGAAAATACCTTTTCGAGGATTCAACCCTGTGATCACATCTTCCGAAAAATACGAT
This sequence comes from Hyposoter dolosus, assembly GCA_963921915.1. Classification (NCBI taxonomy): domain Eukaryota; kingdom Metazoa; phylum Arthropoda; class Insecta; order Hymenoptera; family Ichneumonidae; genus Hyposoter; species Hyposoter dolosus. The sequence continues at coordinate 18,049,439 of OY998130.1, read as the reverse complement.
TCGAATAATATTGCTCCCACGATTCTTAGTTCTAAACTCCATCAACCACGATCTCTGTTTTATTTGAATAAACACGTGCTTGAAGAAAAAAAAATAACAAGTGAAATGAGTGTCGATCACAATCAACGATAAACTTTTGTTGATTATGAATTGATTTATCATTGCAATTGCTGGATATTTTGGGATCATTTCATCTCGTGCACTGTATCCATTGGTAACCTTGACCTAATGAATCTCGATCAATCATTCGGGTCACGACGATCGTCAGGGTTCGGAGAGGGGAACAACGTTTCAACAATTTTCAGAGTTCTATATTTGAAGTTGATTCGCAACTCCTTAATCAAGGCCACGATCGTAATTTGTTTGTTTTCGATCTTTTTCTCGCTCCATGCGAGTCACATGGATGATCAAAAGGCGGATGATGGTTTTCCTATCGTTGAGGTTTTTGGTTGTGTGCGTTCGAGACAGTTGCAGAAAATGTATTCCAAATGGTTTAGTATTTCGATGAGAAATTTTTTTAATTTTAAAATTTTAAAATTCATTTTTAAATTTGAATTTTTTTTTAATTTTAAATCTACCATTTAAATTTAAATGAAATTTTAATTTAAAATTTTAATTTACTAAAATTTAACAAGACATTTCAAAAGTTATTTTAAACTTCCTTGTTATTTGAGGAACTGAAAACTGCCGGGACTATAAGGAACCTATTATCTTTTTTATTTATTCATGAACATTCTCAATGAGTGACAAGACTGCTTTATCGACAACTGCTGCGATAAAAATACTCCGTTGAAAAGTTACGGCCCACCTAAGTCCTTGTTGTGTTTCTTGTGACGGTACAATGCGAGGAAGAAAACTTTGGTATACTCGGGTGTGTGCTGTCGCTCTATACTCCGATGTACGTCACTCAACATTGACGGAGTATGAACTCCTTTCCATAAAAAAATCGAGGCTCCGTCTTTCGATGAGCCGAATGAATACAGTTTTAAAGAAATTTCGAAAAAGTTGGCAAATAAATTTACTATTTTACATTTAAATCGAAACCTTTTGCCGTGAGAAAAATGTCGAGCAAATCCTTCGAAATGATAATTTGTTATGTATTGTTTTTATTTTTTCTTGGAACTGTCTGTTTGACTCTGTATTTACTGTTCCCATTATTTTCTGTGTCATTTTTTCCAATCGCGTCTATACTCAAAGTTTAGAGATTAAATTTTCGACCAAAATGTTTAGCCATTGGAAATGAGGATGGCAACGGGCTTTCTACTGCGTATAGAGAATTGCCTCGAATGCGAGGTACCAGCCGGCTGCATGGATAATCATGCTTCGATCACGTGCTCGCCAGACCGGCTTACGAGACTCACGAGTCTTGGTTCTGCCACAATTTTCACTCGCTACGACAATGCTGGAACTAACATTCGCATAAAAGGGAAATATAAACAGGGATCGAGCTGTAAACGCGATTTTAAAAGTCGATTATAAACTGATTTAACATTTCAATTTTTTAATTCTTCGAAATCGAATTCCCTCAATTATTCCAGAGAAACTATGATTTTGATTAATTCTTTTTTCGGAATACAAAAGTGTTTGCCGTTTTTCGTAATTTTTTGTCCATCGAGATTAATTTGTTTCGATTTCGGAGTTCAACATATCTTGATATTAATTTCGTTGTCAAAAATGCGTATTTCACGGCGTAGGTAATGCCGCGTACGGAGCTCGAAAAAGATTCGTAAAACCGATAGGTATACCTACATGGGCGTAAACTTCGAGGAATTGAGTGCAGGCTGGAAAGTTGGCGCAAGCGCAAAAGACTGAACTGTGTCCCCCTCCCACACGTATGTTTGTGTCGGGACTGTCGGGAGACACCGACGTATGCACGAAGGAATCGTGAGATACGTAGGATTGCCAGGAACTGTGCCGGGAAAGGTTTACATTTTCATGAATCCGAACGAAATAACAAATTGTGATCGTCGAAAAATTGATGTCATTTACTTTTATCGCCGCACACGTTCCTTATGAAAACGTGAATAACGACGGTCGGTGTGTTGTTTCAAGAAAAAACGAGAAATTGCTGAGTGCAGCGCGTTGAAAAAGGCGAATATTCAGTCGGCTAGAAACGATTTTTTGCTGTTGAAACACGCTACGATCAATTGCTAGAATACTAACCTCAAAAAATAAAGAGTTTGGGAATAAACTTTCGTTTTTAACAACTCAATCCTATCGCCTGAAGGGCAGAATCCAGTGCATGTATTCACCCTCGAAGATGGAATTTGACGTAATCACATTCTTCCATAATTGCTATCAGCGGTTTGAAAGATTCAAGAAAACTCAATCAGGTGAGCTCTTTAATGAATATGCAAACAGTGTGCGATCTGTTCGCTTTCGAAACTGTTTGACAACATTCACAATTCGTACGTTTATCTTAACCAAATACGGGCCTGCGGGCGCTTCTGCCATTGCCGTCGTGCATATGCGATTCGTCTCGAGTCGTGCGACAAATATTATTGGCTGAATGAGTCGCGGAGCATACGAGATGCTTCTGGAACTATAATATTGGCGTCGAGCCGCTGCCGCGTCTCTTGATCGATTGGGTGGTTGGAAAAAAGTTTCGAGCATCACGAGCAGCCTCTGTATAAACCGAATGTCATAATAGCACACAAAAAATTAAAGCGCTTTCTCCTTCATTATCTCATCAAAACAAGAGGCTTTGTGTCATTCGGTTTCGAGCGAATGAAAAATAAAAAATCTCGCTTTTCACTGAACGAACCCAAGGAACGATCAGTTCTGAATAAATCGTCAAGAATTCAAGTCCGTCATAAATCGCGTCAGAGATAAGATTCGATTGCACGAGAGCGTGACATATCATTCGAATATTTTCTTTTGATTCTTTTTTCTCCGGAATTCTTACTTACAGGTTATTAAGTTCTGCATTTTGCCAATTAAGAAAATGTCTGAGATTTTATTCGGATTTTCTTCGATCCTGAAATCGTGCGTTCGGATCTCCGCAATGTAAACAAGGAAGTAAATTATAACGGAGTGTAAATACCACTCGAACGTACAATCAATTCTCATAGAATTTTTCCAAAAACTTTCTGCTTTTTGTAAGATAAGAAAATGCCTCGCGAGGGTTGTTGAGGCACACTCGTAGTACTTAGTGGGGAAATGGTGCGAATAAATGTACGCAGTCAAGAAACAAAGATCGTCAGTTAACTATCCACAATCGCTCTGATTCTATCAGACTTTTTTTTTTGAGTTATTGTCGCGTGGGCCTACGATGTTTTGCTCGAATTTTTTGGACGTTCGTTGCCTTTAAGAATTATAAGGGTAGATTGTCGTTGATTGCACGTGCTGAGCAAAGAGTCGTATTCCTTGTTTTCGCGGTCGATGTTCTTTCTTTTCTTTCTTTCGTCAATCTCACCGGAAATCGGCAATGTTAAGGGAAACGGCTCACCATAATCGACGCGTTTACGCGATGTATGGTCTGGAAACACAGGGAGGAAGTTTCATCGGTAACGAAAATCATTTTCATTAAATGGAAACAAATATCGAGAAAAGTTTACGCTGGAAACGGCAAATCCTGGTTTCCAAGTTAACAATATTTATTCGATTTTCATATTTGCTTGTTCTTGATTCAATTAATAACGCAATTGCTCGTGATATTCGTGCCATGAAGTTCTTATCGATGTTACTCGACGTGGACAAAGTTTATGACGGCACTCAATTATGAATTCTTTCAATGAGTCGTGCATGAATCCCTACTCCGACGAATTGTCGCGGCGGAGCCAGCTACGCAGTACTTTTCCATGACATTTTTGTCGTATGAATTTGGATGGCTACAGTCGCATTACGAAAGTTTTTTCTTTCACAAATTCTTCCTCGTGTCGTCAATAATGTCAAACTGAATTTTACGGCATTTTGCAATTATTAAATATGCTCTACGGTTCGAAGAAGATTGCTCCAACTTTTTGACCTCAGGAAATCTCTATTTTTTCATTTGTCATCGTGTAAAATAATTATTCACATTCATGGGAAGATCAAAAATAAAAATCCGTAAAAATCGTCGATACTGAATGAAAAAAAAGTGAACTGCGAGCAAAAATCTTGCGAAAACGTTAAGGTGAGGGATCAATCGGTATCTCGCGACTGTGAGTGCGAGAGAGAAAGTTGCAATTTTTAAAAAATAAAATTTCCCACACGGTTTTATCGATTACAAAAAGCCCTTTTCAGCGGATTTTTGCTATCGTCCTGCGTCCGCTGGCGAAGTCCTTTCGCGATTAGTCAAACGATAAGGGAAATTTTTATTCCGAAAAATCGAAGTGAAATTCGGTGACTGATCCATCACCTTAAACTTCGGTTACTGCTCGATGAAATTATAGTATCGAAAACTCAGGAAGCTTCCATCAGGACTCAACGAAATATATTTTTGTTATTTTCAGCCAGCGCAGTCATGGCGGGTTCTATAGCAGCCCTAGCCTGTTTATGGATAACCATACAAAGTCTGGGGTTCTTTGGTTACAGCCATGTCATTGGCGACTACAAAGTACCGCTTTATGTTCAGAATCATCGTTCGGCACTCAATGGTGAGTAGCTCTCTGAATTAATCGTTTATGAACGCGATAAACACGAAGTTTCAAACATACTGGGTCGTTTTGACCCCAGCAACAATTTTCCGTCACCGATTGTTTCGCAATTAATTTTTGTTTGCGTCAAAAAATAAATTTACGACCATAAAATATGGACAATTTTCTACAAAAAACGTCTCTACAAAATAAAACAAAAAAAATGCATATTTTAGCGGAATGCAACGATTTAAAAAACGCCTCGGGTCAGATTGACCCGAGATGCTGGTGTCTACTCAAAGGGTTAAAAATCGTTTAATTAATAATCGGGACTTTTGAATTTTTGCAGGAATCATGAACGACCTGTTCGCCGGCAGAGAATCGTCCGCAGCTTCAGGATTGCCATTGCTTGACGAAAACGCCCTCAACAATTCTGTCAATTATGGCACAAATATAATTGACCGTATGCGAAGATTAGAAACAAATCTTATGGGAGCGGGAATCCATATTGTCCAGAATACACCTGCTCAAGGTCAATATATTTATTCGGCTCCGAGCGACCGAGCACTCGAGATGCAGACCGATGCGCTCGTCGCAGCCAAAGCCTCAATGTATCTCTACCAACATCATTGCCGCAGGTAAAACTTAAAAATATAAACATGAATTGTTAAAAATCTATTGCACATCTTCATCGAATGAAATAAACGTCGGGATCTCGATGGAGATTGAATGCAAAATGTGAATAACAAACGAAGAAAACGTTGATTTGCAAAAAAGTTAAAATGGAACGAAATTGCAAAGGTCGTAAAAGTTGAATCTGCAAAAATAAATGGAACAAGTTTCATTGGCAAAAATTGTAGGTACGGATCGAGCGAAGGAACTTGCGCACGCTTCGTTTCAAGCCTCAAACTGGAGGGTACGAGTTTGGGTGAGACTTGCGCGATGAGTCAGTGGGTCGATTGCAACGGAATGTCAGCGTATCGAACGATCGACGGAAGCTGCAACAATGCAGAAAATCCACGATGGGGAAGTGCACTGACCGCTTATTCGAGAGTTTTATTCCCTCGTTATTCCGACGGTGAGCTTTTAATTCACGGAAGCATGTCGGGTTTCGCGTTATCATCGTTGATCAACGTTCTCTGGCGTGCACTGAATGAATTAGAAGCTTCATTTGACGAAAAGAAAACAAGGAAAGATGAGGCGCTGTCGATAACGATTAAAAAATTCATCATCTAAGCCGTTGAACATTTCGTGACAGAATTTCCTTGAGTTATTCATCGAATAAGTGAATAATTCATTCGTTCCTTGCGCAGTGACCGCCAATGAGCTCAACTTTTTTTTTATCACATCGCATCTTTTTCACGGGTTTCATTTATTTTTCATCTCGCGACTCCGCAGCAGCACGTAACGTGTGCAGAGTGTCACAAAATAAATATTGCTTTCGTTTCCGTTCCTCCGAATAGCGACAACGACCGCAGGTTTTTTTTCTCATAGTCTCGACGTAATGATTGCTCCCTAATAATTATTTATCGATGATTTTCTTTACGAGATTCACAGCGTAACGCCGATCGTTTTTACTCGTTTCTAAAAGTAATTTTCGAAATTTCGTACATGCCCCAATTCACAGCAACATTGGAAAATATTCACTCGTGAATTCCATAGAAACACACCGAGCTCGAGGATTATTAATCCTTCGAGCGCGCAATGGATTAGAAAAAAGAGACAGAGAGAAGGAGAGAAAAAGAGAGAACTCGAAAGTACAAAATTTCGTCGATTGGCCTAACGAATTATATTCTGTTATTTGCATTACAGTTGTTGTACGATAAAGTGAGCACATAGTAGTGCATAAAATGCCTGTGAGTGTATGCGTAAGGCAGTGAATTAAAAAAAAACTGCCTTCGCCTAATAACGTACACACCCCGGGCGGGAGATTCTATCCAGCTATAGAAGAGTGTATGTAACCTAATTCGGATAATTTATAATATTGTTATCATATTCATTACCTATTTATAAAAATCTCTAGATATATATTTTTCGTAATTATTCTCAATCGTTTGTAACCAACCAAAATAGTCGAATTTGTGGTATTTTTATTTGATGAATATGCGGTTATCCCGGGTCTCGACAAGGCCTCCGACTACGGTGAATTCAAACTGAGTTGCGGTGGACAAAAAATTGCTATTTTATCCCTACACGATTTGACAGAAATGTCGGTTTCACGTTATTTTATGTGTTTTTTGTCGTTCGTTTTGCGATTCATTTCAATTCATCAGGTTGGAGGTCTCCACCTCTATCATTTAAGCTAAGCCGTCGATAGTAGATTTACGACATTTGCACAGCGCACGGTTCGTTTCGGAAACTTGATTATTTATCAATTTGGCAATTGAATTAAATGATTTGCTTGTGAGATTTTCTTAATGTTGAAAATTAATGTTTTCCGAAACAGAGGAACCTTGCACTGACAAACACTCGTTCCACCAATCGTAATAATAATTAAATTCCAAGATTGTCGAGACAATTTTCTTACATTATTCCGATTGATCTGGAGCGCTGGGATGAGAAGAACGAAATTATTCAAATTGTATTCCATGTTCAGGGATTCAAGAACCGCGGAAAGCCGATAGACAAAGAACCCAGTTGCCTGGCCCGAGAATCATCAGCACCACTCTTTCACGTTCTACCGATCTTTCCGATCTTTCCAAAACACTTTCCGTCATGCAATGGAGCCAATTTATCGCTCACGATATCGCTCACACTCCGGTTCGAAAAATGGGTAAGAAACTGCATTTTTCCCACCAACTATTCATTTTTCTTAATGTATTTTCGAGAAAGCAATGGAACGAATGAAAAATCATTTTTTTTCAACAGTTACAACCGGCCAACCAATTTCCTGCTGCAATCCCGATGGCTCGTGGCCATCGCCGAGATACATCCATCCGCATTGCGCTGCAATTCGGATTCCCGAACAAGATCCAATCTACGGTAACCATTACATCAGTTGTATGAATTACGTCCGGTCGTTACCGGTCATCGAACAGGATTGCAATTTCGGACCGATCGAGCAGGTACAAAAAACCGCAAATCCTCAAATTGCTATCAGAAAACCATTTTTTTTTCTTCAAAATTTCGATGTATTCTGGCTCATTTTTTGTCTTTCTTCATCAAGATCGATTGTGGAAAAATATTTGATTTCATGAACGGATTTTTTTATAGATGAATCAAGTGTCTCACTTTCTGGATGCCTCGACAATTTACGGTTCAACGTTGGAACGTTCTCTCGAATTGCGTTCTTTCGAAAATGGAAAATTGCGGGTTGCGATTCGGGGGAATCACGAGTATTTGCCGGTTTCTGAGAAAGCCAGTCAATGCCTGAGCAAAGGAGCTTGTTACAAAGCTGGTAAGAAACGATAACGCTGGATTCACTTTTCCAATGCAATAAAAATGAATTTTTACCCAAATATCGATTTTCGTTTGTTTCAATTTTGATGCAGGTGACGATCGCGTCAATTTCGAACCAACCCTCGCTGTAATGCATACTTTATGGCATCGGGAGCATAATCGTATTGCCGAGGAACTCCACCGTCTTAATCCACGATGGACGGAGCAAAAGATTTACCAGGAAACACGACGAATCGTCATCGCTGAGATTCAACATATTACGTACAACGAGTGGCTCCCAATTATACTCGGGAAAGATTACGTCAATGCCATTGGCCTGGGGGCTAAACAAGATCACACGTACGATTACAGTTCCTACGAAGATCCCACCGTCAGTAACGAAGCTGCCACTGCGGCTTTGAGGTTCTTCAATTCCTTGAAACAGGGAGATTTAAGGTGCGATAAAAAATATGCGATTTCTTCCCTTATTGACCAATTTTCGTCGTGTTTTTTATTTTACATCGAATTGGCAGGAAATACGCTGCAAATTAATTTCCCGGATGTTCAATGAACTCCAGTGAATGAAAACAACATTTTTGGAGCAGCGATGAAAAATCATAATTCCTTTTTATTCAATTCTCTGTTCAATAGTTTACCAAACGATGCGCGTGAAGCAAACACGACTCTCCGATTATCCGACCATTTTTACAAACCTCGGATCATCGAGACCGACGGAATTTTTGATGGGCTCTTACGAAGTCTTGCCACACAAACAGCAAACAAGATGGACATTTATTTAGTACCTGACGTAAGAAGTTTCATCATTTAGATTTCCCTTCCATGAAAATACACGTAAAGAAGATTTTCACAGAATATTTGTTTCGTGGGTTCCTGCAGATTACTCATAGACTTTACAAAACTAATTCATCCCTCGGACTGGATACTGTCAGCTTGGACATCCAACAGGGTCGCGATCATGGTCTTCCGGGCTACAACCAGTATCGTGAATACTGTGGTCTCCCGGCTGCGAAAAAATTCGCAGATTTCGCGGACCATATACCTCCGGAGGTTGGTACAACCAAACGTAACGACTTCTCGTCCGATTTATCTTTAGTTTCCATTTTTTTTTCTTGGATTAATAAATTAATTATGTTATAAGTAATCCTCTGTTTTTTTTTTCATTTGTTTCCACAGACCGTCAAAAAGTTGGAATCTTTGTACGATCACCCTAACGACGTCGACCTCATTATTGGAGGCATGGCCGAACGTCCGGTCGACGACAGTCTTCTGGGACCAACATTCCGTTGTTTACTTTCTGAACAAATGGCTCGAACTCGCTGGACCGATCGATACTTTTACGACTCTGCTAGTCAACCACATCCATTCACATCTGGTGAGTCACTCCTTCTGTCAAGTTGCTCAATCCTCCCATGCACCGTTTGCAATGATAAAAAATAATCGATAGTCGTTCGGACATTCCCTTGACAATTTTTTTTCATTTTTTTTTTTTTTTGTATTTGTTTCTGCGAGGCATCAGAGCAGTTCGTCGAAAACCAACGATAATGAATTTCTTCAATTTTTTCTGACAGAGCAATTGACTCAACTGCGTCGAGTTACACTGGCGCGTATTTTCTGTGATAATAGCAATAACGTTTTGCGTATGCAGCCGAACGTTTTTATACGGCCTCAAGTTGGGTAAGTCGAAATTTGTTTAATTATTCTAAATAATCGATTCGAATGGATCGAAAATTCATCTTTTGTTGATTTTGACATTTTCTTGTCGTTGTGAAAGAAAAATATTCTTCGATTATGTTGCAGAAACGAGATCACATCGTGTGACGATTTCCAAGCAATACCAAGCGTCGATCTGTACGCCTGGGCCGAAAAAGCAAAAGCTTATCGTTGAATATCGCTCGTAATTGACTGGTCACTTTACCGAATCGGAAACCCGAAGATTGCGGGACCGAGAACGAGGGAAGATGATCGATAGCGTTCCAAGTGATCGTCGGCGATCCCGCCGGATCGTTGTGGAGTTCCGTTGTCAACGACGATCGTCCGATACAGCGTCGTTCGAAAAAAATCGCAACAGATAAACGATCACATGGGGGGCTTAAAAAATGCTCGCAAAAGTAGAGGAAAATCTCTGCTTCATGCAACTCGGTAAACGACGGTGAAATAACGTGACTAGTTGATTGCGATAATTCGGAAAAGCTCGCTGGGAGTCAAGAAAAGTTTAACTTAACCTGCCAATCATCTCGTGAATTTTCCAATCGTTTTGTTCTTTATTACCTCGAGATCTGAGAGGATAAAAATCTGTCAGATTGAACAATATTACTAGAAACGTGTAAGTGTGAATCGAACACGTGATACGTTTAAGAGACAAAAAATTCCTAAACTTGCACCCAAGTAAATCGCCAAAACTTTCTCGTTTCCATAAACATCGATGGAAACGTAGCAGATTTTTAGTTCTACGATAAGCAGTTAAAACATATTTGTGGCATTTCATTTTTGTCGAATTAATGACGCTGATGACGTTGGAAACAGAAGTGAATAATTATTTGTAATTTTTCAAAAAACTAGAAACAATTGACGAACAAATCGTCGTGCGATCAAAAATTCAACATCGATACAAATGTTTTCTCTACATCACGTGGGTTCAAAGAAATTTGAATTCCATTCTGTTCCATTGCTCACATTTTCAGTCATTCTTGCGTTTCGTACGTCCTTCGGAATGGAAATAATTTTCTCTCGGTTAAAAAAATTTGAGATACCGCAATTGTTTTTGCATAACGAGAAATTATGTTGTTGGGCTGGGGAAATAAAAGGAAGAAATGCGATTGCACGTGACTGATTATTTTTGTAAAATATCATCATCGACAGCTAAACAGAAAAATAAATCATCGTACTCACGATTCATAAGAGACTCATGTAAACTTTAGTTTTAATGGATTTTATTGTATTTCTATGGCAATAAAGAGATCAAAGAAACAAAAACGTGGTTTTTTAATTATTTCTCATAATTTTATAATTTACCGGGGAGAGTCAGAAACTCTCTCGCACCTCTGAATGAACCAACAGTCCAGAAGGAAGTAAGCAAAATTCTTGTTCAGTATTGAATCTACTAAAGCAAATTGAACAAATTCTGCTGAAGAAATTTTGAATTAACTTTCTATTGACACGCGTAAATTTGGCCACTCTGAGCAGCGGGCATCATTCGCGTGTCGTGAGCAGTTTTTATTTTTAAAAATCCAGAGTACACTTTCACCATTGCCTGATGCGAATGGATCATAAAAATTCGGATAATATCGAAGTTAATTGCTAAAAGAAATTAGAGGGGTTCTGGGGTAAGGATATTTAATGACAAAAAATAAGCATGGGTCAAAATGACCCGGAGTGTCCACGAAGAGTTGACTCGAAAGAAAGATACTGCACGATAGCGTGTTTAAAAAATAGAGTTTCACGCGTGAATGGCACAATGTAACCTTGCGGATTGGATCTTTGTTTCCAAGCGCTAATTGAGGTCGTTGAAACCATCGTAACCGGTTTTCTATTCAGATCTTTGAAACAAATGATTCGAAAGAGAGTGATTAACGAAAAAATCTGATTTTCGACACGATTTCGACTTGGCTTCATTGAATGGTAGTCTTTCGTCTTGCAATTGTGGAATAAGATCGCGTGACTAATTTTAGTTGGGCTGGTTTTAAAAGAATTCGGTATCCAAAATTCAAGTCTCAAAAACTTTCAACTTTCCAAAAATTTTTAACTGTAAAACAAGCAAACAAGAACTTTGCTTTGTTCTCGGTTTTATTCTATTGTTTCCACGTGAAAGATTCCGACAACCTGATGAGCAGCCCGAGTGGGGGCCCGAGTTTGACGCTCGAAAGGATATAATTTCCTTCAAAATAAACGTCACACGATTAAAAAGTTTTATTTTGCTCGAAAAATAGTTTGGAAAATTGTATTTTTCCATAAGGATCTTTATCAAAATAAATTATGAATTTACTTTCCCAGTGCGTTGCCTCACTGAGACGCCAGCGTCACGAAACCTCAGCAACACAAATGTGAGAACGATGTCTGGATAGAGTCTTCGCCTCGCAAACGATATATATTCATTAAAAATCGAGATCGATCGATCATAGTGAACAGTAGTATCCGAGTTCGGAATAACCGAAAATTTGGCTTTCCTGAAAAATCTCCGCAGCAGTTCCCAAAGCTTGTGAAGCGTGTCCAATTTGGTTATTACCAAAAAGAAAATATGTTCATTATTCCGAATATTGCTGCTGTGAGGTAACTCGTTATCCCGTTGCGGATGTGACGTGAACACGTTTATTTGACTTTAACAAATTTACACTTTACTTTCATTTATAACGACGAAACTTCTAAGGACCCGTTCCTGTTGCTGCGCCATAAATTAACAATTTCAATCGTAAAATAAACATATGTATGAATCTGATTGCTTTATCAGGAAGTGTAGTAAGATACGGTAAAACACACTCCTCGGTTTCCAAGCAGTTGACGACTACTTGCAATGTTTGGTATGCGAGAGAACAGCTTAAAAATTATTTTGAGCAGTGTGTTGCAATTTTTATTCGTCACTGTGAGCTCTGGTTGGTCGATGGACAAAGTTTCGACTTTCCGGAAATGGCCTGTGCGTTTTCTTCTTGATTTGGAGTCGTGACTTTACTGGGTGCTCGTTGGTTCAACTTGCAGAAGAATCGAGTAAGTAGCAGCTTCGATCTTTGCAATGGTGATGTTTTGGTGGATCTTCTGATAAGATAATGGTAATTTCTTTCTTGTTGATCATGATTGCTCGATCAAACATTGCAAATTGCCCTTTTCTCGCACGTTGACGTTGTTAAAAATTTCCAGAAGCAAGTAACGATTCTATACCTGGAGATAATCGTTCCGAATGAAAATTCATGATTCACTGTCAAATGCATGCTGAATGGACCTCCTGGGTAGAGCTTTCGGGAGTGTGGGGTTCACGTTCGTTCGCCCTCCGTACTTTCTCCCGCCCATTTATAAACTTGCCACGAGCATTCTAGTTGTTCAGTCGTACCGCCAACAATTACCCGATTAATACCGGGTCCATGCCAAGGTACGTATACAACTTTCAGCAAAAGTTTCATATCTCAACAAGCTTTTGTAAAAACTCTTCATGGAATCATCCCTCGAAGTGCATCAGTGTAAACAATTCAGTGTTTCGAGTTCTCCGAGTCGATTGAATTTTCTTGTGGCAAATTTGGTAGTGTGTTGGTCACCAACGTGCAATTTAATTCGCGAGTAAAAATAATTTCGAAGGAAGATTAAACGCGAGGGAAACGTTCTGCTTCGAAAATGTAACTGGAGCTTTTTTCAGACTCGTAATGAGAAAAATGTCGCTATGGAAAAACGTGAGAATCGTGGAAAAATTTTCTTCAATTCGAACGTTTTCGTTTATTACAAAATCTCAATGATTTTCCGGTAACCACATCTCAAAATCTGACATTTACGATACAGGTTCCAAGGAATCTGGAAATATGACTCGAACATGATTATTTTAATGAGTCCAGTTTTACAAGATTTCGTTGGTGAAGTAAAATCGAAATGAGACAAAGTAATACGGGATATGGAAGTTCGAGGGGTATATATTAATATCACAAGGAAGCAATTATTAAATTTTAAATCGAATCATTAGCATTCTAATCGCTGTGATACATTTTTAATCCCAGATCATGTAATGAAATAGTCACGAATGGAGTCTCGGACCTCAATTCTGAATGCAACTCCCGCTAATCGTATGTACGTTACATTTGCGTACGGCAGTAACAAGTTTAGTCTAGTGTTCACGATATTTACTCGAGTGCAACGTGCTCAACGTTTCACTTGGATGAATCCGATAATAATCAATGATCCATTGCAATTCCGCTCTTAATGACATTTACCCAAGAAATTCTCAGTCCGACGATCGATCAGCGCTTGATATGAATATATAATTGAGCAACACCAATTCATCGGAAAGTGATTAATTTTTTATGGGAATCAACTGTAATGACAGCAAGTTTCTAATTCCAGAAATATGAATCTTCGATTGAAGACGGGGATCAACGTCGTCGTTCTCGCTCTGCTCACGAGGACGACTCACAGTTGGAATGTCAATCCGGAGTTATCACCCCACGGAAATGAACGCCTATGCGCAGGTAATTGATCCAATAAACAAATCTTTCAATGATTTCTATTTTGATTCATTTCCATTGTTATGGAAATGAATTGAAAAAAAAAAAAAAAAACTAAGCAATTTTATTCTGACCGGAAATTCTTGAATTTTCAATATTATTTTTTTTTTTAACAACAAGACGAGATGAAATTTTCTTCGATGGTAAATTCAGAAAATCACGTTCCTGTAATTTGGAGGATAAATATTTATAAAATGCTATCAGATTGAACTGAAGCAAATGATACAAATTTGAAAAGCCTTATACGGAATTTTTGATTCATCATGTGGAATGATACTCTCGTTTGAAAAGCGGAAAATTTGCGTTTGATATTACGGCAATGAGATCAAGGCCTCTGTGATAGTTTTGCCAAGAAAAAAGCGCACGTGAGTTCGTGAAAGCACACAATCACAGAGATTTACACGCACAGACACGAATGTCGACGTGACTATCACACCCGGGGCATGACGAAAGTCCATCATCCATGAGTGCCCCGTGGCTTAACGTTAGGATTCCAGAAATTGGTCTCGTGATTAACTTTCGTCCGCGAAGCGTGTACCGCCCAGCGTTTAAAATGCAAGCGCGTGATACACGCATTCATCGCAAAGAAAATACATTCTCTACCTTCTGCATAAAAACATTTATCCAACTGAGAATAAGTGGCTCCCGGGCTCACCGAGTCCAGCGCGTGCTACGAGTCTTTCATGCGTTTGCTTCTGCTTGCCCATTTTTTCCGCCCACGGACGCTCTTAAAGATCGCTATAACTTTTTCACGCGTCAATCAAACGCTCACTTTTACCGGAGTTTCAATTTTTATCATGAATGAAAACCGGCTACGCAGAAGGATTATTCGACAGTTTTTGCGAACAAGCGTATTTTTTAATTACTCGATTCTATAGCCTGATATTTTCTCAAGTTTCTTATATAGATTTCCTCGATTTTCCAAAGATCATTTTTTTATTTCCTCATTCGCAATGAGACTTTGGGAACCAGAAAGTATTTTAAATTCAACTACAGGAACGAGTATAAAGAAAAAAACAAAATGTAGATTTCAAGACAACGAATTGACCAGAGTTCGGTGCATCTTTCTTTTCTGCGTTGATTTTTCCGGTTCGTGCGTTACAAAAAATCTAAAATTATTAGCCAACACGGCTCACGCAAAGAATTTTCTAATTTATGCGTCAGTAAAAAAAAAAATCGTGTTTTTATAAGAACGTACAGAAAGACGAGAAAATTGAGCAGAGGACGCGATTCCGCGTGATAAGTTATACTTTTCAGAAATATGCCCGATGTGGATAAATTAATTGAGAAGACTCACGAGTATAAAAATGAAAAACCCTCTCGAGAGAGAATCAACAGTTGCCAACTCACGCGTAAAGAATATCCCGATTCCATTGACCTCTTTCTTATTTTTTCTGCACTTTTAGCGAGACCGGATAACGAGTAACGACGCAACGAGTCGTTAGAGACTATAGAAAAAAAATTACCATCCCTGTGACTGATTCTCAGATCTAGGCGTAGGCAGAAGTGAACGAAATTGTTCGACCTCGATCCAAAAAGTGTAAAAGTACACAAAGCTAGTGCAAAACAATATTTCTCGGTGCTAGCTGTGAGAAGCCTACATAATAGGAATGTAACGAAAAAGCATAGTCGATGTATGATGTATATACAGCTATACGTTTACCGCAGAATAAATTGTATGGGAACGATTGGTCATGAGGCAATTTGCGGTGGAATTTCTCGCATTCATTTCCCCGAGAAACGATGATAATCACGAAAGAGAAAAGGTTTGCTTTTTCTCGATGTTTTTTGTGGGCTTTTTCCCGAGACACCTGCTGCACGTAAAGACGTCATAAAGCCATCACAGGAGCAGTTTTCTTGGGGTCGATAGTACTCTTGTAAAAAGTTTCAAGTATTTGCACTTGGAATTTACTTAACGACACTTGAGACTCGGCGACCAAGGTAAAGGGGAAAAAAAGGATGTCTGTATGTGTGTATAATGAAGCAAGTCAAACGGCGTAACGTTTACGAACGAGTGGAAACTCATTAATTTACCTGCCAAGAGCCTCGAGATGGCTGGACCAGCTCTAGGCAAAGACTCTGGAGCAAACGCGTGGATAACGAGAAAGATATTCACACGACAGTTGCTATGTGTCACATTATTATTCGACAGGTGGTATGCGTTTCGTGAGCTTCAACATGCACCCGTTCCCACAATTGGTTCAAAACAGACAGTGAAGAAAAAATGATGAGGATTCACTGATTTTCAATTTGCTCAATTTAATGCTCAATTTAATTTTGATCAACGCTTGAGAGAAACCAATTGGTAGGCCTTTTGATTTTGCATCGAACAAGAGATGTAATTTGTTTTTTGAAAGGGAACTCAAACATGAAGAGAAAAATACTTCTGATGGAGCAAAGTTTGCACTTATTTTTGTAATGAGAACATATTTTGGCACATTCGACGCTTTTGAAACAAGACTCTGAGAACGAGAAAGCTATTTCTGGACTAATCGTTTCGAAGATTTCATTCAGAGCTATATTTTCTACTTCTGTTCAACACAAAGATTGATTTCTTGTTTTTTTTTTTTTCTCAATTCTGTAAGAACTCATTCATCAATTGTCCTCGATATTGTAGACGAAATTGAGTAAAAAGAATTTCTCTGTTCCGTGAGCAATTGTCAAAGCCTGTTGAGGCATTCTCTAGGAGAAATAAAATCTTTTTGAATAAATGTTCGCTCCGTTAGATCAGAATTGAGAAACTAATCAACGTCCTAGAGAACTTCCTCCCACGAGGGAATTTTAAAATGTGAAATTCGTGTCTCAATACGAGCTGCTTGTGAATCAATGCCTTCGTAGCAGTCTGTCCTTGATTCAAATATGAGAAAAAACGTGTTGAAAGTGATTTAGTGTTGAGAGTAAAGCACGAGAGTTGATGCTCTTAGGGTTAATGAATTATAGCCAAGGTTTGACGATTTCGTGTATCATTTCTGAAGAATGGGTGCATTGAGAAGAGAGTGTTCTGGTCTAGACTCGGTTCACACGAATCTACGTTCTCCCACTTGGATATAGTTATTTGTTTGCTTCGCCACTACATTATGCACCAGATTATGTGTATAATTGCGATAGAATACTCTATCCATCCATCTAGGTCCGGTTGCTCTGCGAGAGAGTTCCGACTCCATCATATGAAAACAAAGATTTATCTCATTATATCGTGCACAATACACAAACATACATAATGAGCTCGGACGAGTACAAAGACTGCAGGCATTGGGAGAACTTGTTGGGAAAACATAAATGGATCCCTATCTACGAAATGAACACGTGCCGGAGCGAATTACCATGATTGGTTCGCCATGATCTTGAGCTCTCTCATCACGAGGCTTCGCGATCGTACGGCATCGCCCATACCGTGAACTACGAATCATATAAATATCTCATTATTTCATTGAGTCATTGACTTTCGTTGTCAGATACTCAGCTGCCTCAATAAACATTCGTCTTGATGCGAACGAGAGGAATAAAATGTATTGGAACGAATGAAATCCAAACGATTTCACTTAGGCTGTAAAAAATGATTTAAATGCATGAAATATCGTTCGACCGCAACCGGATTCACAATTTTACACTCTCGTGAAATATGCAGCCTTAAGGGAGTACGAATATTTCACAACGGCACGTTATTGGTGCCTACAATTCCATAACTGTTCTTAAAACTCCGATTAAAAAGCTATTTTGCCATTTACCTTGACTTGGTTCATAGAAATTTATCCGGAAGAATTACAAAACCGTTGTTTTGTTTTTGCGATTTTGCGTCTTGCATAATTTACGTGGAATAAATTCGGTCAGCATTTTCTTAACAGTTTTTTTTTTCGCTGGGAAGATAAAAAGGACGGAAATTCGAGTGAAAAAATCGATATCAAAGATGAAAACTGATCGACTGTCATTTTTTTCGAATTCAAAACTCTGCACCATGAATTAGAATTTTCATGAAATCGATGGAAAAAAAAAATGAGGAAATTTGTTGTTCATTTACAAACGTCTGACTACGTCGTCAACGGTGTTTACGGATACATCTAATTATGGAGATTTAAAATACCACCGCGGTCATGCAGTGCATAGCGTAAGAAAATTTAGCTACTGTCGACTCATATAAATATGCATAAATTAAAGTTTTGCCTCGGAGGCATTTGACCACGAGTAAAGCCTCGCGAAATATTGAACATGGGGCATGTGTAAACTGCTTTCGCCCACGTGAAAAGTTTATGTGTTTTTTTGCTCACGTTCTGTTCATGCGAACGATCGGTACACATTTGGAAAAACAAGAAATTAACTTGCCAATAACTGTAAAGAAATAACAGACCAATCAACATTTCGTAGTAAAAGAGCCAACCATGTAAATTGAAGAAATAAACATTAAATGTTAATGCCTGTTCGCTTTATACTATCGTCTAATTATAACGAGACGATTGGCCACTCTTGGTTCTTACTTTGAAATGATTATTCATAGAATTACGTTTATCATTCATCGGTGGTCAGGAGAATAAAAAGTTTTGACGTGAAGTAATAAATTTACAAACACTTCGGTCCTTCGTCAGGCATCTCAGAGCTGCGATTTCTATTTCCGAACGATTCGAAAATTCTTCATAAAAATCGATGAGATTCGTTACAATGATGGGGTCGGTTGGAATGCGGATCAATTTTTTTCACCGTGTCCGTTTTGATATCCTGAAAGAACACTATCGCGTTGGCTTCCTATCAGATTAGAACAATTCAAGCGGCACAAACGTTCGACAACGTACAGTTGCCGCTCCCAGTACAAAACACAGAGAGTATCCGTTACGTAAGGTAAAAAAAAAATATGTAAATGTATTTTTATAAGCAGACGATTATTTTTATTCCATCGGTAACATTTGAGTGGATGTGGAAGTTTTTCTTCGCGTACTTATCTGCCTATGTGAATTTTTTTATGTATACGTAGCTCTTGATATATAAATATATATATGGAAATAGTCAACGTGTATGCCACGAGCACGAGGAGATTTAATCTGTCGCATAGAGCCCCGAGACGTAGGTCTAGGATGCTGGTAATATTTATTGGTTGTCTTGAAAGTGGTGAAAGGTCCGCCCTCGCTCACGAAACCCTACAATCGCGACCAACGATACTCCGAAGGCTCTCGAGGCCTAAGAACAGTAAAAGTGCATAGACACAGCCGTTTTCCCGCGCCCCACTTTATGGGGCATTCAATGACAATTCACACACTGTTAAGCGGCATCAATTTCTCGGAAAATTTCGTCGACGTGCAAAAAATAACGTGCAAAAAATAACGTGATTCATTGATTCTTCAAGGATTTCTTTGCATTTTATGATTTTTTTCGACATCAGTAGGAATTCGGATTTATCGTTGATTTTTGCAATGTGAAGTTTATCTTCGCATTCTTTAGGATTCGATGAAAAAAGTTTATGCCATATTTTTTAAAAAGATTTCAAATACTGAATGATTATTACTAATGTTCGTTTTTTAATTGCCACTTAATTCATTTCCAATGTTAAACTATTATGACGTCATTTTTTAATATTTTTTGTAACGGCCGTTTAATCGTTTAAATGTCGAAAAATAAATTGGTGCGTTCTTCATTGATCTCCTTAAATCACAAACTGCCTTAATTATCGACTGGTAGAAAAACACATAAATCTTATTTTTTCCGAGGGGGCACCTAAGAGTTGGAATATCGTAATTGGCACAACGACCAGGCGGGAAAACTGGTTTATCCTCGTGGATGCAAAATTGTCGACTGTCATCGTGCTAAATTTCGATGTCGCAAATTTTCTGCTAATCTTTCCTTGAAACACTCAAATGGGCCCACTTCATTGACAGAGTGGGTCGATTAGACCCTGGAGCGTGTACTTCAGGAATCCGTTAATAAACGTACAACGCAGACGTTGGGAAATATCAAATTGAATTTTTATTGACCATTTGATTATTTATTTTTTCGTCGTAGAAGCAACAAATGGATTTGGCAAATTGGGACTAGGCTTCGATGCAATTTCCCAGCTTTGTCCCATGGCTGGAAAATTAAATGGCAAAATCTCCAGTGACCTGTACCAGTCCCACATTATTCGTGCCTTACACGCAAACGAGCCATCATACGAATTTCAATCGCAGTACGTAACCCCTTCCAATTGAAGACAATGAAGAAATCAATTGAATGCTTCGTTCATTTTTGTGATAACAATTACATTGAAGTTTTCATTTTTTTCACATTCGTCATAGAATTCGAATGAAGTTGTGATCGAAAATGAAAATAATTGGAAAATTATGTTATAAAAACACAAATGCATTTTTTCTTTCGAACGTATCGCTGTGATATCGAATTCGACGTGACCTTTTCAGGATACATGACTCGATTGACAGGCGAACAGTGAATCCTGCCACACTTCCCTCGAACCAAACCTGCGGTGACATTTTTCTCGGATATTGCCAGCCAAAGTCTCGATATCGAACTTTTGACGGTTCGTGCAACAATGTTCAAAATCCAACATGGGGCATGTCAGGAACTCGTTACGGAAGACTTTTACCAGCAATATATTCGGATGGTAAGATTTGCAATTTTATTCTGGCTGCGTTACCGCTTTCAGATTTTTATTTCTCATTCCACTTTCTCGCACTAAGGATCGTGATTTTTTTTTTATGACTTTTTCGTCGACCTAATCGGATTTATACAAAAAGTAACATTGAATTTTGATGTTTGTTTGAATAGATACTACTCGCGGTTGTCCATACCATCTTTTTTGCATTTCGGTGTGCAAGAGTTCAGAAAAACATCGATTACGAAAGATAAAAATTTGTCCTCGTTCCTTGATCTCGTTACTGCATTAATTGTTAGAAATGAAATGACGTAACAATTCGAAACAAAAAAAAATCCTTGCCAATAATAAAATTCGATAAAATAATGACCTTGACCACGTTCCGGGACGGAAGGGAAAACTTTTTTTCCGAACCGTAGCCTCAATATGTTCCTCTGACTAAAATAATTGAAAAATATCGTCAAAGAAAAATTCGGTTTTTCCCCAATCGAGAAAGTGACGAAAATTAATGCAAATGGAGAATGAGTATCATTGTGTAGATTTCCGGCTAAGTGGAACTGTTTCGCCTGTTGAAATATTCAGGAATTCACGCACCTGCACTATCGAAATCAAACCGTGAATTACCATCTGCTCGTACTGTGAGTTTCACTCTGTTTCCTGAGCTGAAAGTTCCTGATCGTAAATGGACCCTGGTAGCGATGCAATACGGTCAAATAATGGCTCATGACATGGCGCTCATCGCAGGTCTCATGCAAATAAGTGAGTTCGATAGGAAACAAAATGAAAATATTGACAAGAGCTACGATAACGTTCTTCCTGGAATAACCAAATTTCCGACCTCTTCATTTTTTGTATGTGCCATTTTCTCAGGGTTCCTAGTCGAGAGATTTATGATTAATGAATTTTTTTTCGTCGAACGATCGCAGGACCAGGCGTAAGGCAATGTTGTGACAATGGCAGAGTAGTGGCTGCTCTTCGACAGGACGATCAGTGCATGCCAATAATCGTGCCAGAAAACGATCCAGACTATCATCGCGTTCAATGTTTAATGTTCACGCGTGGTGCCACTGACCTTGACAGTGGTTGCCCTCGTGCTCACGGGCCTGCTGAGCAGGTTGGGAACTTTTTCATTAAATAGGTTTTTGATTCTCTGTAATGATTTTTTTTTGAGAATTCCCGAAAAATACTGACAATTGTTTTTTTTTTAATGCATATACGAAAAAAAAAATCGATGGAAAATATTTGACAATCCACAATTAAGAAAAAGATTTTTTTAAATGATGAAAAATATTTTTTTCAATGTATAATATAAAAAAAAAAAAAAAACTGTCAAGTCCAGGACGAAATAGAGAAAGAGATTTATCAAATCGATTGGAGCTTGGAATGACTAAAAATATTTCATAACTCTTCGATCTATTACAGCTAACAACCGTGACCCACTATTTGGATCTCTCCGTTGTCTACGGTTCGAACGACCAAACGGCACAGGATCTACGTAGTTGGTACGGTGGCCGTCTGAATGTCGATGTGAGAGATAATAGAGAGTGGCTCCCCAGAGCCCCGAATACTACGACTTCTTGCTCGCCTGATATTGGCCAAGAAGTCTGTTACACTGCAGGTATATGAATGTCTCATTAAAGTAACATAGCACCGAGCTAATAATTAATTGACTATACACAACAAATTTGTTTGCACAACCCCGAGCCTGATGAATAATGAAATGACAATTCATTAAAAATCAGACTACAGTAATTTTTGCAATTAGCTGTCCCCAGCGTCTAATGAGTTTGGATTTCGGTATTTCGGCCGAAGAACTTCGAAGAAAATTGCGTTGATTCCATTTTGAATTACAGGTGACGAGCGTGTTAATCAAAACACCCAATTAACAGTTTTGCAAATAATTTTATTGCGCGAGCACAATCGAGTGGCTGGAAAACTCAGCAAAATAAATCCTCACTGGAGCGACGAGACTCTTTATCAAGAAACGAGAAGAATTCTCATTGCGATGAACCAACAAATCGCTTATTACGAATGGCTGCCAATTTTCATCGGTAATAATGAGATCAAACTTTGCATCTCGTAATATTTCTCGTCTACATGAAAAATGTTTTTGTTGCAGGTGAAAAAAATGCTCTAGATTACAAAATTATTTATCCCACCGATGGTTACGTCGACGATTACGATCCATCGATAAATCCGAGCGTTCTTAACGAACACTCCAACTCAGCTTTTCGAGTTTTCCACTCACTGATCGCTGGCTATTTGAAGTAAGACTGAGAATTATACGAAATTTCCATGCCACTGAGAAAATATCGATTTTTTTAAACGCCATCAAATGCTTTTCTTCCCTCAACAGCCTCGTCACCGAATCACGTCGAAGTAACAATTTCCTTAGACTCAGTGATTGGTTCATGAGGCCTGGCATTATTGAGGTCAGTAACAACATGGACGATTTGACCAGGGGAATGGTTACGCAACCTCAACAAGCACAAGATGAATATTACGACAAAGAGGTCAGATTTTTTGTCTCTAATTCTTCTCCAACTTATTTCGATAATTCCACAGTCCGGCTTACGAAAAATCAGTTTCAAGAAGTGACGAAAATTAGTTGCTCATAGCAAAGCTTTTTATGGGCTGAATAGCTGTCGATGTAGCGAGCCAATTGCAATGTTTCAGATCACTAAGTTTTTGTTCCGGGGTCGCAATCCTCTTGGTGGTGATTTGCGCTCAATAGACATCCAAAGGAATCGAGATCATGGTCTTGCGACTTACAACGATTTTCGAGAATACTGCGGAATGTCTCGAGCAGAAAATTGGCACGAGCTCGAGACTGTAATGGAAAGAAAGGTTCGTACGAAACCCAAAAACGATTGAAAAATGTTTTTTCTCTTTACACACAAAAAATGATAAAACTGGAAATGCTATAATTGAACCAGAATATTGAGAAACTCGCCCAACTGTACGAATCCCCAGCTGACGTCGATCTTACGGTCGGCGGGTCATTGGAATTGCTCGTTCAAGGAACTCTCTCGGGGCCAACATTCCAGTGCATTTTAAACGAGCAATTTTATCGTACGCGAGCGGGTGATCGATTTTGGTTCGAATCGTCAAACCCTGATATCGCCTTTACTATCGGTAAGAAAATGCACGAATAGAAAATCCTTCTCTATCTTTACGATACAGAAAATTAAATTTTCAATCGACTCTGGATTTTCCAATTTTTACAGAACAATTGAAAGCGATCAGGAAAGTCACTCTGGCGAGATGGCTGTGCGATAATGGCGATAATGTTCGAAACATGCAGGCCAAGGCTTTCGAGCTGCCTTCGGAATCGTAAGTTCATTTATTACTCAAAACAGTCAAAATTAAAACAAATACCGAAAATAATGTTCCTATACATTGGAAAACCCGATTTTGCAATTATTGACCATTTTTGACGTTCCGGGTCAATTTGACCCAGTGTGTACTTGGGGCGGCGAAATTTGAAAGTGTCTTCAAAAAGTTATACGGATTATTCGCAAACGGTTCAATTTTCAGAAATCCTATTAAAAGCTGTAAAGAATTGCCGGAAGTCGATTTATCCCTGTGGAAAGATTACGCGCCAGACTTTGAGAGGCAACTGGAAACATCCAACTATCAACAACACGGAAGTGTTTATTATAAGAAGTAAAATGTAATAAAAAAAAAACGATAAGAAAAAACAAACAATCTCGTGTCAAGAGTTCCGCATCTTGTCGAACTGTTGCCAAAATTATTCCAGCCATTTAAACTTTTCCGCTTCCACAGAGGATAAGGAAGCAAAGTATTATTTACGATTCATTATTTGGTTCGTATAAACTTGAAAAATCGTTGCCCAATCCTCGGGAATCGTAACGAAAGTTTGTAAACAATATTGCAGCGAGAAACTCTTGTACAATCTACTCAATAAATTTTGATATGTTATGTTTTATCTTAAGCAAAGAAAACACTAATTATTTACCCGAAAACATCCGACCCAACAATTTGGAAACAATAATATTTACGGGCGTATGAAAATAAAGAAATTGTGTAATCGCGCATCGATCGCGACGACAATCACGGTCGACCTATAGGCAAATTTCAGTTGGTCTGAATCATTCACCGCTCACTAATGAGCATATAAAAAAAATCAGGACATTCGTCAACGAAAAAATATCAAAATGCTTGTTAGTTATTTTTTGCATTGTGCGATTTCGGTCTCGACTCTAATCTCGGGGCACAAAGTGTACAAGTCCATACCAGGGGATTCGAAAATTGAGCAGCACGATGAAAGGATTAAAATGAATTTTGACGATCTTGAGGTCCAGATCGAACCACCACCGGGCAGAAAATTTTCTCTGATTCCCAGACACCGGAACCGTCGACACGTTATCGACCAGCTCGAAAATACCACGGAATATACGGTCAACGAAGTTAAAAATGAAAGTGCAATTCTCACATCCGATAAGACGAAATTCAAACAAAATTCCGACACAAAAATATTCGATGAGAATTTGTCGCGCACTGAAATATTGAGTGAGTCGTTTCCGAGTGGCGATAACGAGGTGGAAAAAAATTTGCGTGTTCAAAAGAATAAAGTGTCTCAATCTAAAAGGGTAAGTTCGTCCTTGAAGCTCATCCAAGAATTCGTACATCAAACTCTTTCTCCTGAAACCATTTAAACTCTAAGTTTTTACCAACGAAAAATTTGACGTTGGAATTTCGTGACAATTAACATTTTATCTTCCAGTAATTTTTAAATAATCTCTGCGAAAGTAAATAAAACGTAAAAGTTCAATGATTCAAGGAAATTATTCTCCGGGACATTTCTGTGAGCCCTGCAACTTTGTATGCGAAACACAAAGGCGATACCATTGTCGACTTGAGCATGACTGTGAACATCACGACCGAACAGCCGTGTCGAGATGCTTTGGATTGTGAGAGCAGAGACTTGATGGAAAAGGAGCGAATGGCGAGGCAGACGAGTACGCAAAAAAAGCAGATAATAAATTCAAAGAAAATTGCATTTCAATCAGCATTAAACTCTCTTTTCAGTCAATTAAAAATAAAAAATGTTGACAAAAATCAAAATTAAATAATTGAGAAAATTTTCGATACGATAAAAAAAAAGTTAAGTCAAAAGTTGAAACCGTCAAGTTAATTGAACGAATGGTTTTTTGAAAAACGATTTTCGTTCACTTTCTACGTTCTCAGCCGTTTTGCTGAATTTACAAAGTTCAAGGGAAATTAGTTGCAAATCGATTAGCATTATTCAAGACCGATTTGAAGTTCTGATTTTTTTTTTATAAATCCGATGTCAAATTTTTGTTTGATCTTTCAAGAAAAAGCGTTAGCGCTCCAGAAATTCATAGAGACCCACATGAAGCAAGGGTACGATCTTGCTTCGAATTTCCAACATCGAGCCAGAAGTTTAGTGGCAAGAGGATTGTGTCCTCACATGCACACACCATCGATGCTGAACTTGATTCATGGCAGGTCCCATAACGACGTTCTCACAATTAACAAGCAATCAGAATTGGCGTTATTTGGAACGAGGCTCCTGCAGCAAACTTTTTCAGAAGAGTACGTCGAAAAATAAAAAAAAACTGCTTAGACTTTGGAATTTGATGAATTCAAGTAATTAAATAAATTTTCCGTACTTTCCAGTTATAATATGACAGCCGCTGGATATGTCGATTTCCTTCACGACCGGATCATCAGGGTTTCGGATGAAAATGTTTGTCAACCGAATCCTCACATGGACTGCAATTTCTCTGCTAAATACCGGACTATCGATGGTTCATGTAACAATATTGCTCATCCCTTTTGGGGGCGCACGAACTCTGGGTTTGGGAGAGTTTTGCCGCCTCGTTATTCAGACGGTAATTAACGAATTACTCGATTTGTATGAATCGATCGAAAAAAAATCGAAAACTTGTCGAGCCTAACAAGTTTTTTCGCTTCACATTGAATTTCAATATTTTTTTACGTGTAGGAATACACGGTATGCCGATAAGTGTGACAGGAGCCGAGTTACCGAATCCGCGTATGCTGAGCACTCGATTAATCACACGAGGCGAACAACACGACCCGGAATTAAGTCTCTCAGTGATGCAATGGGGTCAAGTAGTGGCTCACGATTTGGCCCGCCAGGTTCCCTGCCAAACGAGTAAGTTTTGTGCCACAAAAGTGGTGATACTTCTGATTATTCACAATGATCCTAAACCGTATTAGATTCGTGAGAACATTAACACTTTCCAGTGCAAATATTCACACTCCGGAGAGTGGGAAATTCACGATATAGTTCACCCTTTCTCTTTGATTGGGAGACAGATTGCGAGAAAACTACAAATCTCACGAGACGGATCGGCGAAGGCGTCTCGAGTAATGTCTCAATTTTCGTCTCGCAATCTTTCTCAGCCGTCAATAAATTATAACTTTTGTTCAGAATCATTGTTTTTAGCCGAAAAATTATTTCCGAAGACCGGTAAATCGATCATTCGAAATAGCAGATTAAAAAAAAAAACAAATATTCATGTTTTCATTGGTCCGAACGATTTTCCTGTGGCCAGTGTTCTCGAATGTTTTTTTTTATGAAGGTTTTTCGAAAACTCTAGCTCAATCTCGACATTTGACTCAAGATTCTTAATCAACGACCCTAGAAACTTGAGAATGCCAACTTCCCGTCGATTCTGTGCAAGAAAAAATGTTTGCCTCGAGAAGATTGAGAAAGATGCGAATTTGGAGCAACCTCGCAGATTTAAAATTCCTTTTTCGCATATTTAATCAGTGATGAATTATTTCTCGGATATTTTTAGGCGAAGGTGGCATCGAATGTTGTGCCAACGATGGGACGAGTGTTCTAGATAAATCTCTGCAGCATCATTCATGCGCCCCAATAGAAATACCGCCATCCGACCAATTTTATTCACACTTTGATCAGCGATGCATGAACTTTGTTCGATCGATGACGGTCCTTAGCGAGGATTGCGTGCTGGGTCCGGCCAGACAAGTAAGCAATTTTTTCCCATCGTTATAAGGACGAACGTTTATTTAATAACCGACAAACGATCACACATCGCATGGCAACGAATTATGATTGCAGTTGAACGCAGTCACGAGCTTTTTGGATTGTTCACAAATATACGGAGTCAGTGATTCCGAGTCGAAGAAACTTCGTGAGTTTTTTGGTGGACGATTGAAAGTTGAATATCGACGAGGTCGATGGTGGCTACCAACGTCGAGGAACGAATCGGAAGTCTGCGATATTTGGACAGCTGATGATTTTTGTTACGTATCCGGTGAGAATTTACAATTTAACGAACTGCCAGAATTATCGAACTTAATATTTCTTCATGGAAAAGAAATTTTCTTCAAATAACAAAAGTCAACAGTTTAACGTTTATGATAATTTTCATGTTTTCGTTATGTTTTCAGGCGATCCTCGAACGAGCCAAAATCCCCAGCTAGTTGTACTGCACACGCTTTTAGTGCGAGAGCACAATCGTATAGCAACGATATTATCGGTTTTGAATCCACACTGGGACGACGAAAAACTTTTCCAAGAGACGAGACGTATCGTTATCGCGGAATATCAACACATAACTTATAGCGAATGGCTGCCAGTGTTGTTCGGTAAAATGAACAAGTTATCATCGTCACAGTCAATTAGTAAAGTTGCAATCGTCGCGTCGTTGTCGTTGATAATTGTCGCGTAATTCATGAGTTCTTATCGACGTCAGCCTCTTCATTGCAAAGAAATGCATCGTGCATTCTCCACGAAACAATTGGGAGCTTTACTTTGTTGATGAATTCGTGAATTTCTACAATTTTTTTTTTTTTGGCAATGGCGCGTGCAACATTGAATTTTCGTCACACTGTAAAAATCGACGAGGAAATTTGATTTATTTGGCTCTTACCGTCAGCAGGAGATCGCGTTGGGACGACAAGCCGTTTCACAAGCGGGAAAAGGACAATGTCTAACGAGTATAACGAGAATGTTGACCCATCGACTTTAATTGGCTTCACGAGCGGAGCTTATCGATCATTGCACTCAATGGTCGTAGGACATCTTGGGTACTGCTGAAAAAAAAACAAAAATGTCTCATGAAACAAATGCTGCGAGTTATTGACGAGGATTGTCGATGATATTGTGTGTTTTCTCAACAGCGTTTGCGACGTCGATCGTAACGTCGTTGACGTTCTGAAACTGGACGATTTTTTCTTCCGACCTGCTGTTATCGAAAGCGATGACAATTTTGCCGGCTTGTTGAGGGGTCTCATGACACAACACGTGGAAATGCAAGATACCACTCTACCATATCAGGTATCAAAAAATTTCACAGATTCAAAAAAAAAAAGAAAAAATTCTTTCGGTAAATTCGAATCTTGTTACGTTGTCGAAGTTCGCATCGTTGGAACGCAACGAAATTCTGTTTTTTCTTGAGCAGTTTTCAAAACATTTGGTCAGGACAATAAAACGATCTTTTTTCGGAATCCAAACTCAAAATCGGTACGAAAATTGTCATGATTTTTCAAATTGAACAAACAATAAATAGAAAAAGTATTGTTCGGTGGACCGCAACGTTGCGATCTTCAGTGTCATAATCTTTTGTTGCCAAACTCATAATAATTCCGTTTATTTGATGAAAACCAAATCTGAAAAATTAACGTAATTTATCCAACGACTTTTCTCTGAACAAATTAATCACCGACGATACGTTGCAGTTGACAGAGTTCGTGCATCGTTCTCGCAAGCCTTTTGGTATGGATTTGACTGCGATCGATATCCAGCGAGGTAGAGATCACGGTGTGCCAGGTTACAATGCGTATCGCAAGTTCTGTAATCTACGCCAAGCTCAGAATTTCGATGACCTTTACGGGGAAATATCACCAGTGGTAAATTTAGTAAACTATTCAGAGAATAAAATTATTCGGCTCTAAATCTTTTCATTATCGAAAGAAATGTTCAATATAAATTACGATGAGCGAATACATTTTTTTTTTTTTTTGCAATTTTAAACGATTCACTAAAATTCTTAATTTGGCCTGAAAAATATTTTTCGTGTAAATTGTAATTTTTTTTTTCAGAACGTTGAAAGATTACGTCGAGGATACGCGCACGTGGACGACATAGATTTAATTATAGGGGCATCCATGGAAAATCTCGTACCCGGAAGTCGCTTGGGACCAACAAATTTTTGTTTGTTACGCGAGCAATTTTATCGGAGCCGAGTTGGTGATCGATATTTCTATGACAATGCGAATTTCCCTCACTCTTTCACGCCTGGTAAGTTGAACGAATCTCGGATAAACTGAAAAATGCACGGAAAATAAAGTCCCAATTACTCATTGCTCGTCCATCATTTTTTTCAGCACAATTTGAGGAAATAACGAAAGTTACGCTTTCTCGTTTGATTTGCGACACGGAAAACGGCGTTGGTTATGTGCAGCCCGAAGCATTCCGAGCCATGTCGTTGGAAAATCCACTTGTTCTCTGTGAAAATTTGCCGAAATTGGATTTGACTCTGTGGAAGGAATAAATTGGCATTACGTACGATTTCGATGAGCTTTTCATTTAATTTCCGTACGATTCGCGAACCTGGAATAAGAATTCAGATATATTACAGCATTCTTGAGGGCTTGAGGGACATAAACAGCACGACTGAGTAAATATTCTTGTGTCAGAAATCCGAAAAAGTAGCAAAAACATTTTTTTCCCAATTTTGATTCTATTCACTTCAGAATTTTATGATTTTTCGTTTTCGTTCATTTTCCTCGATTAATAACCATTAAGTACATTCGAAGAAACGATTTCGTACTCTCTGAAAAGTGCACGGAGATAAAATAATATGAAAAATTACTATGGCATCATAATTAACGTAATTTTTCTTTCATATTTCATTGAAAATATCGAAAACTTGAGAAGCTGAAGTTCGCAACGTTTGAATCCAATGAAACATATCTTTTTATTGACGATTTGTTTAATTTTTTAAATCATCCAAATTTTTCGAGACGATATACTTTTTGAGTCGGAAAAATCGATCGTTTTATCATCGTAATTACATTCTGCATTTGAATAATAAGCTTCGCCACAGAAAAAAAAAAAGAATTTCGTTGCATTCCCATGCAAACTTCAACGTCATCGAAAACTTTAACATTTTTCGCCAAATTGTCACATTTCTTGCCCAATTTCAGATGAAAAGTGATTATGTATTTGTCAAAATCTCTCAGAGCGACGATATGGCACTGGGGAACAATGAGGTCATAGTAAGTTGTCAAATTATTTTCGTTCCCTGTGGATTGTAGTAAAAGTTCCACAGTAAACAAAATCCTGAGTCGGGAAATGGACGAAAAAATTAATAAAAAAATTAGTCAGTAATTAAAAAAACTATTAACTCGTTATTACACAATGGATGCGGAATCGTTTGATGTTCGAAATTGCAACGTGGATATCGGTGCGTGGAAATAAACCCCGCTGTATGATTTTTGGATCGTTTTATTCGAAATTATGACTTCCTCTCAACGATCACCTCAACACCTTCTACAAATATGAACGATACAAAATAACGAGTATAGTTATCGAAAAAAAAATAGTATAAAACTCTACGAAACATGAGACTGAATATAAAATAATTATCATATGAATTCGCTTATTTAATTGTAAATATATTTATCATAGTTTTTGAAAAAAGAATGTCACTCTGAAGAGCACGCAAGAGAAGGCTACATTCGGTTCAGGTCACTTTTGCTCCTTTGGCCTGTTCAGTTCAAAGTCAGCAAATTCTTAAACGAATCAAATAAAACCCTAGAACTCACATAATTTTTCCCATTTTCCAGAGTCTGGCGAAAAATGAATCTCCCGATAGTTGGGTAGTCGAAAAACTCATTGAAAAAATGAAGATTTTGTAAAATGGAGAAAAACTGGATTTTTCGAGATTTTCTTGGAGGTCGGAATCGACGCTGGTTCTAGGGTTAGAAAAATATTTAGTAGTCGGTTACTGAGTTTTTCGATGAGTGCATAGTACCGACAGAGTGGTAAATATTGCACAAAATGTTAAAAAGACCGAAGGGGAAATCATCGAATTTCCACCTTTGGATCAAATAAAAAAATATGGAATGGCACGAAAGTACCAAATTTGGTACATTATTCTTTCAATTTCATTTGGATGGCTGTGCAAATTGCATGCGACTCGTTGAGTGCCGGAAAAAGTCAGCCTGTGTTCGTCAGTTTAGTGTTCAACATTTTTTAATCGCTGCTCCGTTTTTTAACTTGAGCGTGTTTCGTTAATTATTTCTTATACTCTCACGAAGAAAAGAGTGAACACGATTCAATTGTCGACTGATTAACATTTGTTTGAAGCCCACGAACCTGAACCGTTTGCGGTAGATCGAAG
The DNA here is from genome assembly GCA_963921915.1 of Hyposoter dolosus. Classification (NCBI taxonomy): domain Eukaryota; kingdom Metazoa; phylum Arthropoda; class Insecta; order Hymenoptera; family Ichneumonidae; genus Hyposoter; species Hyposoter dolosus. The sequence continues at coordinate 18,017,326 of OY998130.1, read as the reverse complement.
TCACATGTGGAACCCGATAATACTGCTTCATATGACAAGATTTGGCGTTTGTATATTTATTTTATCCGGCATAACGGGCTTCGCAAAGTAATTTGTTATTTTACTATGCAGCAGCTTGAGACATTCAGGCAAAGGTGCGTTTTCGGCAAAGTTCTCGAAAATCGGCCTCTTGAAAAGCCTCTTTGCCTCGATTCTCTGCTCCCGAGTGACTTCACGGTCGTCGAGATGAACCAAGCGTGGAAACCAAGAAATCACGAATAGCCTAAAAAAACATGAGTCGTTAGAATGTTGAAGGTTTCGAAGTTTCAATTCTCTGAAAATTTCGACATTGCTATTGAAATTTTGACTGAAAAAAATCGTTGAACTGAGCGTGCAAACTTCGATGCCATATTCAAGTTTGAGAAACATAAAAATTCACCTGTACTGTAGATAATCGTAGAAAGTTCCGCCGTTCAGATAACTCGGGGCTGCTTTGTTCCCCATAAGACACAGATAACGGAGATTAGGCACGCTCTCGTACAGATTTTTCATGAAAGGAAACAAATCGACGATGTTGTTGTGATTCAGCCACAGCAATTGCAACTTTGGCATATGCGGCAAGCACGTGAAAGAGTCGATGTTGTTGTGGTCCAAATTCAAGGAAGTAAGGTTCTCGAATTCGGCTAGAAATTGAAGGTTCCTGAAAGCCGAAGTATGAAAGTATTTTGTTCAACTTTTAGAAAAACTATTACATACCAAAATCTTCTTGGCCTCAGCTGCTCTTCTCAACTCACCTACAAAATTTGTTGTGACTGAGATCCAACGTGCGAATCGAGCTTCCGAAATTTTCCACAATATCAAACGGCATGTAGAATAAATTTTCAAACGCAAGGGAAAGTGTCTCGGAGGCATCGACCTTTGCTTCTTCCACGTTCGTGGCGTTAGGATATCGCGAGTGCGTATCCACATAAATCATCTTTCCTAGTGACGTCATGGCGTATTCTGTCACCCTTTCCTTATCGTCTATTTCAAGATCATTCCCCCTGCCCAACCTGAATTGTCAATATTGAGAGAAAAATCAATATAGATAAAGAAATAATCGTCGATCGTTTGCATTTTAAAAACTGGTTTCCCAGGAATTTTCAATTCATCATCTCAATTGTTCAAGCCAAACCCCAAGGCCGCTATGCCGATGGGCATCATAATGATTTTCTGGCTAAATAAATGAATAGCCTTTTGTACCCATCGATGAGGAAACGAAAAAGCAGATAAGATACTGAGCAATGACACTGATCCAGTTGCTCAGCTTGTCATTCCTTATCAGAAGTTTCAAGATCATTTCCCCACCAAAACCAAAACCGAAAAAACTGATCGCAGGGTGTTGTGCAAGCTTAAGAAACATCGAACAAGCAAAACGAAGCCGTGCGAAAGAAAACACCAAAAAAGAAACGCAATTCAGAAAACAATAGCGTGTATTTTTCCTCCTGGGAAAATTCCTCATTGGTTATTATTTCTTATCGTTCAATAGACGCGATAAGTAACCAAAAAAAAGTGATTACTTCGCAAACGCTTTAACAGAGATATGACAATTTCAATGGCCAATGGCACGCACCGATGCAACACGATTTACGAGCCCAAGTCCGCATCAAGTGAAGCTTTATAATCAAGCTCAATTCGTCGGAACAAAATTATTTTTTTGGAGGATTCATGAAAACTTAAAATCCAAGTTTCTATGTTTTTTCCAATTCCTTGTATGTTTTTTAAATGAAATTGATTTTTGTAGTCTTTTAAAAATAAATTATTTTGACAATGCAAGATTCACGGACAATTAACGTTGAAAACATTTTTGTTTTGTAGGTAATGGGCAGTTTCATTTGAATTTAGCAATTTTAAAAAACCATCGGATCATCTGACCAAACGGATTTTTTTCATATTCAAAAAACCAAATTCCGTAATGATAAAAATGGAGGAACTTTGAGTGTCACAGAGAAAAAGTAATTTTCACGATTGATCACAATTCTTTGAGTTACACGAACAGAAGATTTGAATTTGAAGCTTGACTAAATATTAGAACGACAGAGAAAGCATGTCTAGAGCATTCAAGGGATTAGTACTTACATTGTCGACTGAAAAATTTCGACTGCTCAGTGAAGATTTGATAATGAAATAATTAGTTTGTAAAAATTGACAGACAGTCACGATTTTCTCTACTCTCTGTGTCTGTAAGTTCTGGAATAATTCATTGCAGCATTGTAAAATGGATCGAATCAATAAAGTCTTGAGAGTTTAATATCCGCAGCTGGTGTGTAATTTTTCGCGTCAAATTGCGCCTCGGATCGTGGAAAAATTGGAGCGAGAGAAGGAGAAAAAAACTCCATTCACCTGTCGTTTTCCTCACGACGATGAATATTTGGAATTACGCGGATACGAGAGCGAGAGAGAAAGAGTATATCGTAAAAAATACGCAGGTTATTTAAAGAGCGAAGAATTTGTTAATAATACACGAGCAATTATACCGTCACGTCGAACTGTCACACACCCAATAAAAATATCTGCGCCAACTACGTTGATAAATGCTTATGCGATGACACAACAGGATTTGAGGTTAGAATTTACAGGTTTCGCGTTACATAACTCGCAAAGCTGATTACGAATGAAACACGAATTTTCGTGGCAGTCGGAATACCATTATGAGCTTGCATAATGTCATTTTTTTCACGTGAGGAACATCAATGGAATCTATAGGAATGGAAGGAAAAGGAAATAAAACTCACCGAATTTTCCTGCATTCTTTTGAGGTCGAAATTGCTCGACAAACTCTTGGCGACCCGATCGGTAAGCGGTAGACGGGTAGACTGACCACCAACGACGACGAGGACAACGGACCATTCGGACTTGATGCGACTGATTTCCTTTCCCAATGATCGCAGGCTCAATTCCTGCTTTTGTGGCAATGATTTTTTTGTCAATCACTAACTTTTCCTCGGACCCTTTCGCACTGAACTCCTTCGTTGTTTACCAACCACTGACCTTGAACTACCTTCACACACTAAACAAAACACGTCGATGTGACTACTTGGAATGACCGGAAAGACTAAAGGCAAAAGTGTAGATTTCAAGCATTTTGTTTTAGCTCTTCCGTACAGTCGCGCGCAAAAAGTGCGGATTTTTTTTAACCATCAATTCTTCGCTAAACTTTATTAAGAAATAACCATCGCAGCGGAAAATATTAAAGAATTCTTATCAATAACAATGAAAGGAATTTCTTTTGAATCTCTTTGTTCCGTACGAAATAAAACTCTTTTCGCATTCGACCGCCGCGCATCAACAGTTGCGTATGACTGAACATTTACGTACCGCTCAATACAAAGTTTCGAGCGCGGGAAAATCTTTCTATACCTTGGTTACGTACATGACTGTGACTTATTCCTCCAATGCCGGAAAAAGGTTTTCATTACGTTCATATGATTTAGTCACTCTACAAGCTTTTAAATAAAAATACGCATCAGGAGTACGGTGGGGAATTACACAAAAGCGATCATGCGGATCTTACAAAAAGGGTGTTGACATTGTTGATAAGTGGGAGGCTGGAGTCTAATTTATATCCTTACCGACGATCGGTCTCTGCGCCAGCTTCTCCACCAACAAAATTTTCTCGACAGTTCGCGCTCATTCGCGAATTGCATGGGAGGGTTTGCATTGCGTAAGAGGCGTGTAGAAAATCTTGCTAAACACGTCGGAAAAAACTCATTGTTCTCTTTTATATTCTGACGTTTAATCAATTCTCCTTTACAAAGGCTGTGTATACTGTTTTTTTTTCGCTTCTCCGCCGAAAAGGGAGGGGGAAAACCTCAGCTGCACCTCCACTGAGTTGGCCCCGGCAAGTTGACAAAATCAGATTCATTTTTACCAATCTCTTGGGGGTCGTTCAGTGGTTTATGGTGGCCCAAATCACCATTACAAGTGAAAAAAAAATTCAACACCGTGATGCTGAGGCTCCATGACGCGTTTTCGTAGATCTAGCGATTCTGGGTGATGGAGAAAGTCTCCCTGCGTGCCCTTGTGAAGAGTTCTAGTCGATTGCGTTTCTGGAAAAATTTTGACCACCATTTTCGGAAAAAAGAAAATAAAAATTTTCAACCCCGAAGCTGAGGCTCCATGAAGCGTTTTCGTAGATCTGGCGATTCTGGGTGATGGAGAAAGTCTCCCTGCGTGTCCTCGTGAAGAGTTCTAGTCGATTGCGTTTCTGGAAAAATTTTGACTCACCATTTTCGGAAAAAATAAAATAAAAAGTTTCAGCCCCGAAACTGAGGCTCCATGACGCGTTTTCGTAGATCTGGTAATTCCTAGTGATGGAGAAAGTCTCCCTGCGTGTCCTCGTGAAGAGTTCTAGTCGATTGCGTTTCTGGAAAAATTTTGACCACCATTTTCGGAAAAAATAAAATAAAAAGTTTCAGCCCCGAAGCTGAGGCTCCATGACGCGTTTTCGTAGATCTGGCAATTCTGGGTGATGGAGAAAGTCTCCCTGCGTGTCCTCGTGAAGAGTTCTAGTCGATTGCGTTTCTGGAAAAATTTTGACCCACCATTTTCGGAAAAAATAAAATAAAAAGTTTCAGCCCCGAAGCTGAGGCTCCATGACGCGTTTTCGTAGATCTGGCAATTCTGGTTGATGCAGAAAGTCTCCCTGCGTGTCCTCGTGAAGAGTTCTAGTCGATTGCGTTTCTGGAAAAACTTTGACTCACCGTTGTCGAAAAAAAATAAATAGAACTATTCATAGATTGAATAGAAAAGAATTACTCAACCGAAAAAAGTTTCGGTTGAGTAATATCAAGCATGACATAATTATTTATCCTCATTTTTCACTTTTAAATTTTCATTATGATTAAAAAGGTACATCCTTTGCTTTGCCTGTTTCTCTGCATGATTGATGATATTAGCCAAGAGCGAGTATACTTGGAAATAAAAACATATTTTGTTAAAATTTATCAATCTTCCTTTTTACAGAGTTAGTTTTATACGTAATTTCCACGACAAAAAAGTGCCATTCATTTTGGAGCTAAATTTTTCACGCACGAACGATTCGTTTTTGAAAAAATAAGAAAAATCAACAACGGGTGTCTGAGTTTGCCTAGGTGCACATATGCACAGCGCAGACAGGAAGTGCTCGGAAACTAGGGGAAGTCGTTCATTGCGATCGATTTTAAAATTGATTTTTTCGAAAATATCGTTGAACTCTGAACGATTAAATTGCGCCACCATAAACCACTGAACGACTTCCAAGAAATTTGTAAAAAAAAATTAATATTGTCAACTGGAGGGCGTTATCTCAGTGGATGTGCTTATATAACAGATCCAACCAGTGGGAGGCAATTACATCGTAACAAAGGACGGGATATTGAATGAAAATAAACAAAGCAAATGTGCACATTATGGAGAGTGTTTATTTTATCATACCACCGCTCTACAATTGTTTAGAAAAAAATGTTACTATGAAAAAATTCCTCATGAATTCAACATCAAACACTAAAAATATTATTTCGTTGGAATAAATTGATGTCATTCAATCAATTTCCAACTTTTTGAAACTTCCTTCAACACCAAAAAGATCCGTTGCACTTTTGCCTTTGCCAGGACGCAAACTCTCGTCGACTCGCATAGTAGCTTCTTCGTCTTGAAACCACGATCTGTTGTCTTCCAGCCACTTTAAATTTTTTTCTATTAATTCTGCCAAAGGTCCGGCTTTGCCTCCGTTCTCGTTTGGCAGTATATCCAGCGGTACGAATTTCGTCAAGCTCTCGTTTGATGAATGAATGTGAAGCTACGGAGTAACAAGTTTATATTTATTCATAGAAAATTCCATACAAGATGTGACGTCATCTACGATCTTTTTTCGTCTCGTTTCTCAGGAATATTGAATTATCCAGTTATAAGCAACAAATATATGTTTTCATGAAAAAAATAGAGTTTCTGCTCGTCGTCAACTATTTGTTAATCATAGCTACTTTTATGGGCGGTATGTTCGAAGATTCTAAATGCATTTAAAATGTTCAGCTTTTGGTGTTTGAGAATTGGAGCCAAAGTTTTGAAAATTGATAATTCTTGAACCCTTCAAGTGCATTTTCGTTTTCGTCAAAAAATAAACTTAGGACGACAAAATATGGATAATTTACTGCGAAAAACGTTTCTACAGAAAAAAAAAAAAAAAAATGCATATTTACCGAAATACAAGGTTTTGAAAAACGCCTTGGGTCAAATTGATCCTATATGCACTTATAGGATATGTGCGCTCGAAGCGTCAATATTACAGGGCACCATGGATAGGATTTTCGATAAAATGAAAAATTTTTTAAAAATTATCGATTTTGCAATGGAAAAAATTAAATGAAGAGTCATTCGGGGAAAATGCAGGAAAGAACTCGAAATTTAAGGCGTTGAGGACGATTTCCCATGTTTACGCATGCAAATATTTTGTTATTAAATATTTTTATACCCGAACCATAGGAAATCGTTGCCAATAGAGAACAATTTATGGTGTCAGAAGTATTTTGTGTTTTGGGAAAGAATATTTAATTGAAAAATTTTACCATATCCATGAGTTCCTTCTTCATGAATGGTTTCATCATTCCCAAGATAATTTCCATAACAGGCACGCTGTTCATGAAGTGCAAGCCTTTCAATCTGACTGGAAGGCCTTCTTGCAGATAATAGAGGAATTTTTTCAATCCCATGGGACTCAAACGACCAGCATGGCCGAAGACAACGCCCTCGAGATCGACGAGAATGATGTGACCTTTGCCAGTTCCCTCGGTGTGTAACCAGAGGTCGAGTACCATATTGAAAAATTTCATGCAGTCGTTATAGACGTAATGAGACGGTTCGCTATCAACTAACTTTCCATATATCACTTTGAAACCTTCGGACGTCGGTTTTTCCAAAGGCATGTAAATCCTGATGAAAATAGCAAACTCATACGTTACGCGAGAATCGAAAAACTGCTAATTAAATATTTTTCCATCGAATAAAACTAAATTATTCAAAATTACACAAAATTATAGACATTTTTTTCGTTCTCATTGCAAATTCTCTGAGCCAATCATAACTTTTTTCAATCTTGTTGTTGTTTTTTTTTTTTTTAACTTTTGTCAAGGAATGAAGTGACAAAAAGTTTGTGCTGGACTTACGCTGTCTTGAATGCCTGGCGGAGTTCTTTTGCACCCAGAGGATCTCGGTTACTGAAGAATTCGGGGACGTGGGTTCTCACGGTGTAGTACGTATCTATCGTGGGCTTCGTTGGCTCGATACGATAATAATTACTATGCAAAAAAAGTGCAAGTTCGTTGTCCGGTATCTTTGGTAAGTGCGGCTGTTTCGAACACCAGTCTCGTAACATTTTGATATCGGATTCCTTCAGTTCAGGATTTTTTTTTAACTCTTCCTCCAAAGTTATCGCCGGAGAGAGCGCCATTCTGATGAGGGAGTGTAATTTCTCTGAAAACATTTCGTTTCTATATAATTGACGATCATTGAAAAAAAAATTGTTTGACCTTCCAATGCATACATTCTATAAGTGCATCTTGGGTCAATCTGACCCAAAGCGTTTTTCAAACGGTTGTATTTCGGTAAATATGCATTTTTTGTTTTTTTTTTTTTTGTAGTCAATAATCTACATTTTCCAAGCCAAAATTTATTTTTTCACGAAAACGAAAATTAAATGCCAAAACATTCGTTGCCGTTGATTGGCAAACAATCGGTGACAAAAAATGTTGGGGTCAAAAGGACCCAGTGTGTACTCGAAGGGTTAATTCTTATCAACACGTTCGAAAAGTCGCATTTATTGTAACTAATGAATTTCTATAGTAAACTCGAATTTTCATGAAGCGCAGAGATCGGCATACAATTTTAAAAACTCGTTATAAACTTAATCATCTGCGATAACAATTTTTGGAATTTTTATTATCCATTTTCACTGATAAAGTTAAATGCCATTTTAGAGTCTCCAAGACTCTCTTGATGACTCTCTCTCTCTTTGAGTTAACTCCGAAATAATCGTCAATTGACAAAGTACAAAGAATCAACAATTGGGACATTCACCTACGCGATAGAAAAAAAAAATTATACAAGGCTTGGAGAAGACGAAATGTTTGATGAATTCTTTCGAGCGAAGGACACGTTCAGTCAACTATCATTTCGACTACGTTACTATGTGTATATATGCACGTAAAGCTCAATTGCTCCATGAATGAGACTTACATAAACTCGTAACTTAAACGACCGATCCATCATGTACCTATAACTCAATGAAATGGTAACTAACGATGTAGAAACGATAAATGACAATTCCGTATAATTGAGAATCGATCAGCTTTTTATGAAAAAAAAATCAAAAAAATCGAGAAACTTTATTCAGAGATTTAAAAGTAAACAACAATTTTCTTGCCACATTGAAACTTTTATCCGACCGGAACTTGGAAAGAAATCGTATCAATTATCGATAAAATTTTCACTGGATACTCAGATTTTCTAAGGAGTAAAAATAAAACGATCGATAAAATGAATGTTTTTTTTTTTACTCTGGAAAATGTTGAAGGTCACGTCAAAATGTTTTGATAGGATGAAAATGAATAAATACTCGACGAAGTTGAAACAGTTCATAGGACGTTTGATGTATTTTATTTTAATTAATTTCCACGTTACTCTTTCGATGGACGAACTGTTTTTCTTCTCCTCACTTAATTTTGAAGGCAATTTTTGGGCCTGCTGTACGGTTGCACGGTGCAGAAAATACTGAGCTAAGAGATCGCGGCGATTAGAAGCGAGACCGCGGTCGCATGGTCAAAGACTGCGACATGCACCCGCTGGCAAGTTTAGCGTGACCGAAGGACTACTATGACTTTGCAATGAAATCAACGCTTAATTGTAAGTTCGAGCGGAAATAGCGCGAAGCAACAAAATGTTGAAAAAATGAAAAAAAAGTAGCAGTAAGAAAAAACTTTTTTCGATTTCACGTGATTGTTTTGATCAGCAACGCCGAATGATTTCGTCACGTAGGATGAAAAAAAAAATTGCAATTTAATTTCAGTCACAGCATCGAGAAAATGAGGCAGAACATTTATTTATTTCGCTGCTTAACGATTTAATTATTCTGAGCTTTTCGATCGTTGGACGATAGTTGCAAAAAAAAAATTTGATATCTTTCTATTCTGCCAATGAAATCCTGAGTGGTTTGCTGGAAACTGAAAATATTTTTCTTCTCCGGACCTCCGCGTGTTTTCATTCGTGACATGGATTACAGGTACTCATGACGTAGGACTTTTTCTCTCAACTTGCAACCGATAATCATGGCTTATTAAGTTGCAAGTGACAATTAGTGTCAGTGTACACGAATGTGGTGTAAAATTGAAATGACGATGCAACATCTGCAGCAGTTTGGTGCGCTACAAATCCGAGCTGTGTCTTTTCTACGATTTAATTGCGAGTGATATTCGTGAAAATTGACGATATCGACATCGAAAAGTTACCGCAGATACCAATGGTTCAGCCTCAAAATAGATGCTGTACTTCAAAGAAAAGAAATCGCGGAGAGTATCTCAACGATGCACGTAAAACAAACCCCTCTCTCCAACCAACGCACGTGCACGGCTCGAGGGTACCTACCTACTGAAAGCAACAATCCCACATTTCACGACTCTCAAAAAGTTTCATCCGACTTCCCTTTCGCGTTTTTCATTCCACGAATCAAATTTATTGCAATAGTAGGTTAAAAACTCCTATTAAATAATAATTCCATGGTGTACACATGGTGAAAATAGATTTTTGTATCGAATTGCCGAGCAGAAGTAATCTATCGAGGTTCATGATGATGAAAACGCGATTTTTCGACTCAAAATAAAGTTGACCTGCCATCTAGCGGCGTTAGGATGTACCTTTGAGTAATCTCCATACCAACGTTCACTTTCCTACACTCCTACACGCACGCGTGTATATTATTATTATCGTGTCGTTTTTTTCCTGTTCCATATGACGCGATGTTGAAAAGGCACAACGTTGAGATTAGTTCTTTGTTTTTATCATCGTTCAGTTATGGAATCGTCTGCTCTGAATGCTGTGAGTGTTTCGATTGTTTGCGTTTTTGTGTTTTGTTTTCGCAATCAATATGCTCAGTCCCAATGCACTTTGTGTGATATACTTGGACAAAAAGAATCGTGGTTCAGTGTAAAAAGCAAAATAATACAGCATTGTGTCATTTTTCAAGATTGATTTTTTTACGTTATTGTGCGGACAAGATTTAGCCTTGATTCTTTTTTCTACGACGTCTATTTTATTTCCGAACCATTTCTCAATTCTCAATCGCTCGTGAGTTTACGCGCTCAATAGATCTCAATGTTACAAAGTTTCTTTAGCATCTTGAACACACGACGTACTTTTTTTCAGTGTCATTCGTTTTAAGATTGTGCAAACACGTGATTCGTGAATTACATCATAAACGTCAGAAGTATTTCGTGAATAAAACACATACAGGCAAAAACTACTTGTTCCTTTCAGAGCCTCATAGATAATATTGCTTCTGAACTTTTTCCATCAATATAAATAAAATTATCAGCAGCTATTTTTGGATTCACCAAGTTTTAATTGGAGACCCGAAATTTGCAAATTCAGGAATTTATTAATCCTTCGAGTACATACTGGGTCATTTTGACCCAAACAATTTTCTGTCACCGATTCTTTGGCATTTAATTTTCACTTTCGTTGAAAAAACGATTTACGCTCATAAAATTTGGATAATTTACTACAAAAAATGTCTCTGAAAAAAAAAATGCATATTTACCAGAATAGAACGATTTGAAAAATGCCTTGGGTCAGATTGACCCAATATGCACTCCCAAAAGGCTAAAAATCATATCCAGATATAAAAAATTACTCTAATTATTCTACAATCATTTTTCCATTGTTGATTTTCTTCTATGCCAGGCACACGAGAAGATAAGACGAGCGGAGGCCCTAACGAGAGAAGGAAAGTTCGCAGAAGCTGCGGAATGTCATGAAAAAGTAGCGGATGTTCTCAGCGAGGTACATTCGCAATTATCAGCTAGTTTGATAGACGAAAGAACATCTGGCAACGACCACAAAAAATTGATACCACTGGTGCCATCCATGCAGTCATTGATAACTCTCGAATCGCTGGCCTTGCAACGAGACTATCACACAAGACAATCGGAAGTCGTCAGGTCAGCAAACAATTTATATTTTGCAAATCTACCCTCAATTTATTGGAATTTTGTGTTGAACGAGCATGGAACAGTCATTTGACCTAAAAAACTAATTAAATGAAATTGTAATCCACAGAATGAAACAGGCGCAATTTGAGGAATACAAGAATACTTTAGAAACGCAACAACGTAATCTCCTGAACAAATTGATGCCGAAGATGTCGGAAAAAGAGAGCGGGAACGTAGGAACAGAGAAATGTGAAGATGGATCGTCGAAACAAGCGATATTTCGAACGATCGAGGAGCAAGATGTCCTGCTCAATCTCATGTCAGTTTCGGACGATAACGCCTTTCGACATCCAAAGGATGCGGGCACAGTTATCGAGGAATTGCGGACCCTTAATAACCATTTAAGAACGTTGGTGGGAAACTTGTTGTGTCAGTTAGAAACGAAAGAACAAGAGGTTCAGTTATTGACTGAACGAATCAAAGTTATGTCATCGGACGAGGACACCGAGGTTTGTCCTGACGGCAGTCTCTCCAAAAGATTAGCGCCACTTCCGCCATTAGCACCACTCGAAATGCCTCTGTTCGACTTCAATTCCTCCTGAATCTTTATCAACGAGATTTTTCTCATTCCATTAATTTCTCATCTTTTGAAAGACCAAGTTTTTCTTGCGGCAATTCCCATCGTCGGAACGTGACAAAAAACGTATTTCTGTACGATTTTTCAATTTTTAAAGATCCCAGCAATTTTTTGTTCTGCTTTATCGTCGAGCCTTCACAGAAAAACCAAAAAAAAACCGTTTGAATAATTTTTCTTTTCTAAAATGTAGAAAAATTTCATTAAACAATCAGAACCCGAATTTTGAACGATACGAGATCTTTTTAGCCCACAAATTTTTTATTGCTCAAACCCTCGGAAGAATATTGAGAAATGTACAAAATTTCGAATCGAAGCAGAAATCAGGAGTTTTCGCGAGAAAAAAAGTTTTTGTCGATTTTATTAATTTAATTATTTGCTGTTTTATTCTGCTCAATTTGAACCCAAATTATCTCAATGCAAGGCACGTGTATTTAATGACGTAAAGACGCGATATTTCAAGTTTTGAAATAAATAATTTACAATATGTCTCGATTCGGAGACCCTGTTTCAACCCTTCAAGTGCACACATTCTATAAGTACATATTGGGTCAATCTGACCCAAAGCGTTTTTCAAACCATTTTATTCCGGTAAATATGCATTTTATTATTTTTTTTTGTATAGACGTTTTTGCAGTAAATTATCCATATTTCATGGCCCTAAATTTATTTTTTTCATATAAACGAAAATAAATGCGCTAACATTCGTTGTCATTAAATGCCAAACAATCGATGACAGAAAATTGTTGGGGTCCAAACGACCCAGTATGCACTCGAAGGGTTAAAAGTAAATTGCGAGATTGTTCGCAGACTAGTTTCTTGAATGTGCTAGCAAAAAATCTCTGTGCTCCGTTTGATCGAGTAATGATAGAGTTAACTCCTGAAAATTGGGAAGTCCTTATAAATATGCGATCGTTTTATGTTCGCTACTGGTTCATTGTACAAAGTTTTATTGTTTCAATAAAAATAAATTAACAATCCGAGTTTTTTTTCAATTTTATCTTAGAAAATGAAACTATTCGTATTTACAACGTGTTTTTTTATGGAATTAGCTTTAACGATGCGAATTCCTGTACCATTTTCATTTTACAGCTATTGTCTGAGGATTTTTAATTCTCTCACTGAATTCGTTGGTAGTTTCAGCTCCATTTTTTTCATTCTATTGTCAATTCTCCATGAATCCTTTCTAAATCCTTTGATTCGTATTCTACTCTACATATCACGCACCGAGAATCTTCAACAGAAATCAAAACGTCTCGACACAAGATATGGTTACATGGCAATTTGTAAAAAACGTTACTCATACATTTGCAACTTTCTATACATCTGTTTTCCTTGACTCGTTTGTCCCCATCGAATCGTTGAAGATTTGACAAAACGGTGGTTACACTAAGATTTAAACTGCTGTCTTCAAGGTCACTGTTGCCCTTTGGAATGACTTTTATTTCTTTTTTAAAAGCCGAAATACCAAAACTCTTAATTCTCATATTCTCTAAACTTTTTTTCGCGATTGTACGTTTGGAACACATGGGAATTATAGGCAGTCGATGGACTCGAGTTTCGATCCCAGTTTTTGGTGAAGAAACTTGAGTCGCAGATTTTTGTAGAACATTCTTCGGTCGAGAGACTTCCAGAACTTTCTCCATTGGAAGACTTCGCGATACCGCAATTTGTGATATTTGGGACAAATCCAACGGTCGATTTCTCAATGACATTACAACTTGCTTGTGACCCGATAACCGAGGCAAACTTTTAAGCTCCGGGTCCAACTTATTTTCCAACAGATATTTGTCTATCCGAGCCTTCAGAGCAGACGCGATTATCGGTCTGCGCAATTCGGTGAATGGGATACCCGTGAATGGATCCGACAATGGCCTCCCCCACGTTGCTTCGGTTTTTCCATGTTTTTCCAACGTTTGTTGATCAATTATTGCTCCGCTCGGTAGAACAATCGGTTGGATCATTATGTCGCATGTTATTGGATCCAAAAAACAATCTGGCACGGTTGTTGTTACCTCAACAGATTCTCTGCAAATTATTATAATTCATGTAATCTCTTACTCAGTTCCAGAGACTCAAGATACTTGCAACGGAATGTTGAAATTTTACTTAGAATTTTAAAAAATTACAAGGATCATTTTTTCAATCAATTAATTTTTACTCATTTTTCCCTCCAAGGAATCTTTGGCAAAAACTTGATGTATTGTGTTTTGACGACATAGGAGGCCAAAATATTGTATTTAATAGAATTTCAAAACTACAGTATTCGCTAAAATAATATTTTTACCCACCGCTTAGTTTCGGAGACGATTCGGGAGTTGTTGTCAGTATTTTTTATCGCAATCGTTGACGTTTCAACATTATTATTTTGCCATAAGCTACGAACACGTTCAATTGTTTTTCTGCTATTGAAAGAAGAGATTTGGCCCCAAATTTCAATACGGCCAACGGCGGGGACCGAGTTTTCTGTTCGTAGAATGGATATTCGTAAATTTTGAACATTTTTGAGATTTTCGTCATGGGATAGTTTCATGTATCGACGTAAAAACTGCGGGGGAGCGTTGGAGCTAGTAGGATTAGTGTCTCGTCTATAGAACAAAAGCCCTGAATGTTCAGGGCTCAGAAACCCAGTGGCCACTTGTTTGTATTGATTGGCAGTTTTGATGGAAATTTCGAAACCTGAGGATTTTTGGGCTCCGACCGAAGGCCAAATTAAAACGTGATTTATTTGGATATTGCAAATGAAGGAAAAATCTATGTGTATGGGGGGTTTTATACAGGAATACGCCAAAAAGCCTTTGTCAGAATCGCACGTCAAATTCGTAACTTCGTAACCGTCGTTGCTTACGGTACTGCAAGTTACACTTGACTCCATACATTTTCGAGAAAAGTTTATTAACATCGCGATATCAACACCAATTCACAAAACAATTCAACAAATTCATGTCCATTTTGTTTATTTCCAATTTTGTTATTTTGGAGGTTATGTTTCAGAACAATTTACATGACCGAGTCGTCAGCGCTCTTCACACGACGTGATACGTTTGTCGTTCCGGGCCATATTCCGTGATATTCAGCGTTTGAATATAATGATAAAACTAATTTTTGCACTTTTGCCACTCCATGTGCTATGCATTTTCTTTTATTTTCGAGTTTTTAAGGATTGTTGACACACGAACAAAGTCGTTGTCTGACTGAAGATGCATGGCGCTTCGATCGCATCCCTTCCACCCGATTTTTGACAGATGACGAGCGTGCGATATATGTTGAAAAAGGGTAATGTGGCTATTATCATGTTTTATGGTGGAGTTTATTGAAAGAAAGTTTACAGCCAATTTATTATACTTTTACGATCAATTTACAAACTGGAGATAATCATGCACAGTCTGAGGGCGGTCGAAGTTTTAAAAAACCGCGGTAGTGCATATTCACCTTAAAAAACTTCCTGGATTCAGGGTTTTTATTTCGAAATTGCCCTTTTCAAAAAAAAAGTAAAATATCAATTGAACAATGTATGAAATCGAATTTATAACAGGCGGGTGAAAAATCTATGACTATTTCCCTTATGATGTAATAATTTTTCCGGTACATCTAGAACAGTGAAATTCAAGAGAGTTTTTTATATATTTAAAAAATGCGTCATCACTCGTGAGACAAAAAAAACCTTATAGTGTAAATCGTGCAAAAAGGAACAATGCAGAATCTTGAATATCATTTCGCTTCTGAGAACATCGTTGGGCATTAATCTGAGATAGATCCTGCAGAGAATAACAATATGTACGAATGCGAGAATACAAACGAAGACAACAAGAGAATTTCCGGCATTGATGAAGGTCACCACCGTTTGCAGAGAGTTTCAGTGGTTAGACTGGAACTGTTTTGTTTCTACATCCGTCGTGTGACACGTTGAGAGGGAGCTTTTTTCCCTTCACAATAAAACCGACGCTCTGCAAAATTGTATATCTTCGTTTAACACAATTTTTTCTCAGTCGGAGCTGGACCGTTGTCCTGGCCGGGAGATCGTGTCTATCAAATTATAGGAGACGATACATTTTTCGTTTTAACTGCGACCTGTAATTGTGTCGAAATTCGATTGAACGTTGTATTTAAGTGAAATTTCGGAAAAATCATTAAAAATCGATATCATGTGAGCAAGTGGCATTGTTCTCCACGAGTCGAAGAAACGTACATACAGTCTTCTATAAAAAAACAAAATTATCGATTCGGGGATTGTTGATTTTTGGACGTTCTGGAAACAAAATTATATTTCCTCGGGAACCCAAGACAACGTTTTTTCAAATCATTGAATATTCGTATAATTCCGAATGCTGTTTCACTTCACCCTCACTTCGAAACTATTCATAAAAAAATCACAAATAAAAATGAAAATGATGAGGAAAATCTAAATGTGTGCTCGAGTAATCGAAAAATCGTAATAACGCAAGAAAAAAAGTTTTTTCCTCCTTATACGGAGGAATCGACGACCCTCCTTCTTCAATTGAGATTATTGCGACGTCGCAGTTTCTAATGGCCACAAATTGCTTATCAGTTTGCATAAGAAAATGTGTATCGTTTGGTCACAAGTTCAAATGTTAGTTTTCACAACTTACACTTCTTTTTTAGTGTGACAGTATCTATGCTCATACGCAATGAGAAGCGGTGTATATTGTAAGTGTTAAACGAGACCAAGGTGTTTGTACTCGCAGGGTACGATGCCACACACGTAACGAAACAAGTTTTTCCTTCTACGTGTGAGGCTCAAGACCTTGTTTTTCAGACATAAAGTTCACTTGCAACGTTAATAGATAATTTTTCCACTTTTTCAACAATTCGCTGCATGTCAAACAGCCGTAAAATTCAACTCATTCATGTGAGAATCCTAGCTATAAAAATAATGTTTACCACGAAAAAACGAGCGTGAACAATGTTTCGAGAATTTACACATTATTTCAATAAAAAATCAATTACTATAAAAATAACATAAATTTTCTAACGTTTCATGTTTAAAAGTAACTCATCGTAATGTTCGCATCGACACCAAAAAAATGGTAAGGACTGAATAAAAATTGCAAATGTCAGAAAAATTCGGGAAATAAAGCTAAAAATCATTTTTCAACAAACTGTAACGAGCCTAAAAAACGTATTGATGCAGGAAGTTTTTTACGACGTTATAGATCGTGTAACGTATTTCCGAAGATGTTTCTTTTTTTGTTTCGAACGTATTCCTAACAGATGCGAATTAATGCGACCTTGCAGAATATTGTTCGAGTAAAATATTCGAGTTATCGTTGACGCGGGCGTAGCTTACGTTGTGCAGCAGTGACAAACGCCAAAATGTTACGGATACGGGAGTTAGGAAACGAGTGTTGAAAATTAAGCGTGAAATTAATAAATTAACGAGCAGAATATAGAATTGTGAAAAGCTTGAAATAATGAAAAATGAAGATAAAACCAAATCAATTTTCATGTGTTCACATGTAGAAAATAACGAATGATAAATTTAACCTCGTCACGACGCTCGACTGTGTGTTTTTAAGTATTAGTTTGTAACTTTGCGCATCGAAAGTGGAGGAAAAAATAGTGTCGAAATAATAATTGAAATTAACGTCGGTAATTTATTTTGCTTTATCATAAAAATTAGTGTGGAGTGTTAATAACGAAAAAAAAATCGATAACACTCAATTTTTATAATTGTTCCTTCGTCAGTTTCATTGGAAATTTTTTTTGTGTTCCTAAAAATTCGATCTTAAATTTCAAAATCTCATTTGACGATTCTCAAATTTCGGAAAATTCTGAGGTATCATGTTCAAATATTTAACGCATGCGATTTTTCAAAAATACACAAAAAAAAAAAGAAATAATTGGAAACCGCGAAAGGTACTGCGAGTTGTAAATAATGAGCGATCGAACGCCTCGAAATAATTGAAGTTTTGCGTGGATGAAAAGTTGGAGCAAGGACGCACGTGGCGCGAAGAATCTTATTCCGTCGAGAGCAAAAAGTCAACGAATACTTTTGTGGCTTATAAAGGAGGGTTTTTCTGGGCAGACCCGAGTCTCCAATTCTTCTGAAATACAGTGGGGAAGAATTTGCCGCGTGAGAGGAGTCGAGGACATTTTTCTTATCACGCCGGGATACACTTTGCTTCGGAACCGCATCGAACGTATATGCTTCGCAAAGCGTGTGTCATTTCTTGATCGTCTCGTCGGCGGGAAAGTCGATCGAAAAACAAAAATCGTTCAACCCTTGACTCAAGTTTTCGTGTGAACTTGACCTTTCGCGCGACTATCCACACGATCGAGTCAAAATATTCAGTTTTGTTTGACCGATCGATTCTTTCGTACAGAAACGAAAAAATACCAAGAGATTTGAGTGAAAATAAGTGTCCCGAGGGAAATTTGCGATATTTTGGTCAACGCGACGTTTCAATGAGATTGAACAATTCGCTGGAATAACAGCACGAGAGTTTTATCATGAGATTCATTTATCTTCTCATCGTTTTCACGATCGCGTTCTCGCTGTCGGACAAGAAATTTGTTTCCGGTTATGATCTAATCAAATCATTTTTCCTTCCTGAGGGTCCTCGGCTCACGAGGGTCAGACACATCAACGAACAGTCTCGAGCTATTGGTGACGAAACCGTCGTCCTGGATACCGTAAGTTTACTATTTCCAGAATCCAATTTTCCAAATTATTCTAATCGTTCAGAATCCATGCGAATGTCACTCATTTTAAGGGGCCAGACCGCTTTTGAAAAAGAGCAAGAGCAAAACAGCAAACTTCTTCATTAAACCGTACACGATAAATTTATCGAATTAATCAACGCGTCGCGCTTTTTCCCAGACTATTCGGGGTGCAAATTTGTACGAGCTACGTTTCCGGTTTCCGGAAAATACACTGCAGCTGCCTATCTATGAATTTTTTCAGACTTTTTATTCGTTTCATGAATTTTCCGAGAGTGTGTCCAAATTTTTAGCTCTAGAGTGTCTCGATTCCTCAAAAGTTGACCGATACGCTGAGCAAAATAGGACAGACCGAAATCCTCAAAGTTTGACTAACTTTAACGCCCTTAACCCCGGATAACTTAGAAAAAAACAGAGCAAGCAATTTATCCAAAAAAGTTAGAGTTCCGAAAACTAGCGAGTCTGTGATAAAAAAAAAAAAAAAAAACAAAAAAACAAAAAAATAATTAAAGTTCAATCGGCAAACATCATCAGGCAGTCAGGAAAAATGTTTCCCGGGCTCAGCGATCGTTCCGTGAGGCCGGTGCATGGCTACGCGGTCACCGAACCCAGTATTGACCTCATCGGAGTCTGCTCAAGACTTTGGAGATGGCGGAAGTCGCGGACTGACCGCGCTACCATCGCTGCCAGTAGCAAAGAATATTTTTTTCCTTTTTTTGGTCTACCACGTGTGTTTTTGGTTTATTACGCATTACAGCGTATCGAATTGAATTTTAATATCTCACAAGTGTGTCAGTTTTACGGCAAAGCGACAATTCGGGCGTAAAAATATTCATAGAGAGATGGGAAGAAAATGTTGTTGCTGAAATATATAAAAATATGAATTTATAGACTGGGGATTTGAGAAATATTCTTATTTAAACAACTGGACGAATTTCAAGGTCGAATAATCAGAAAACACATTTGGGCTAAGCTAAAATCAAACATAGATATGAATTATTTCCCTCAATTGGCACGTCTGGCCAATAAATAACTCACTGGAGCAATATTGCAAACAAAATTCATAATTTCCAAATGTCTCGTATTTGGATCGTGAAATTCTGAATCCTCATTAATTTTCCGATCCGCTACGTCAATATGGCAACGAGCCGACAAATCATCGAGCTCCTTCTCTTTTTTTCACTATTGTGAATTCATGATTGCTTCATGAATCGACGTCACCCGATCAACGATGCGTTTGATTGATTAATCGATGCATGCTTCACAATTGTACGCCCCAATTGTTTTCCTTGACTTAGGAATTAATTATGTAATATTTTCAGTCTGGGGATTAAAATCTAGAGCAGTAACGACTGGGAAATTCAGGAGCCATCAATAACGATAATTCGATTATATTGTGACCTGAAAAATTCGTTGGAGCAGACTAGAGATGATTCGATACTATAATGAGCATTCAGAAATAAAGCCATCGCTCCATAACATGACAAATTTGAATATCAGCACCGTCAGGTGTTGAGCTGAAAATAAAAAAAAACTGAGGGCAAAAAAATCGTACGAAATAATCCATCGAAAAGCCAACGAATGTATTTAAAAAAAAAAACTTGTTATTTTGTATTTTTCTACTTTATTAAAGTGTCCATCGAGGAAAGACGAAGAAATCTTTTTCGGTGATGCACAAAATTTATTCGAAGATTTCGTTAAAAAAATTGGCAAAATCTGTTTTTATGTTCCTGATATAAAAACCCACGATGCTGGCAAAAAATAAAAACAACAATCTATAAAAATATTAAGAAGTTTCGTTGCACAGGCATTTTGTCCGACAGGATCGGTTTTGAATTTGCTTCAATTCATCAAAACTGTCAAAAACTAGTCACACAGAAAACATCATCGTAGACGATGCACAATCATGCATCATCATCGTCATCACGACACTGTTTTTCTAAGCTTGTCTCAACATTTCTTTGTGTTTTTCTTTCGAGGTGGGTCTTGTCGAAAAACACGGTTATCCTGCTGAAGAGCACAAGGTCACAACTGACGATGGCTACAATATAACATTCTTCAGAATACCCGGAAGTCCAAAGTCAGTGATAAAAAAAGGGAAACCAGTTGTCTTTTTGCAGCATGGAATGTTCGCGTCCTCGGACTCTTGGGTCCTTTTGGGACCAAACAGAGATTTTGGTAATGCGAACAAAAAAAACAAAAGGTCAAAAATGCAGAATGACGAGGAATTGCTTATCAAAATTCACAGTCCACAAATAAAAAAACATTTTAATCGAAAAATGAATGAAGAAAAAAAAACCTGTTCACCTTTGCTGTCCAGAGCCAACAGTATTTGTGTCGTTAGAACTGAAAGATCTGCCAAAAATCTTGAACTAAGTGTCGTAATTTCTCAACGTACTATTTTCCTAATTACTTGGCATATAAAAATCGCATCGCTGATAATAAACATGAATATTCATTGCCCATAAAGATTTGGAGGGTGTAGCTTGGTTGAAGGGCTCACGCTTCGACGAAACTAACAATTGCGAAGTCTCGAGAAATTATACGTAGGGAGAGAGGGAAGATTGCAAGGTGAACAAGCAAGAAGTTCACGGTATAAATATGACAAACGTCATTGCACCTACGTATGAATGTATAACAAGCCAATTTTTTCGTCTCGACTTATATTCCACGAGGAATTGTCTCCCGAAAATCATTTTTTTCAAATCCAATGTGTATCTGGCTCGGCGTTAAAGTTGCAAATTTGTTAAAAACACAAAAACCCCACAACACGATTATCACAACTCGTTATGCGCGAGGAACATTTATGTTCTGGGTTGTAAATCTCGTTCCCCGTCTTTTTAGCAATTTTTCAAATTTCATTCAATATTGTGGGCAGAATAGAATCTTGCGTTGATTTAAATTTGAAAAACACAAACTTCCGGCATGTCGGAAGTCGCCGGAAGGAATTTTTGCGAGACAGAATTCTTTATAAATGAAAGTCATCCTTTGATTTTTTTACTGTCATAGTCGCGCCTCTTTTAAGCAAAAAAAAAACAACAAAAAAATCGTATGCGCGCAGCGTGCAAAGTAATGGGAACGAGAACTGCAAGGGCACATTCACTGGTACAATTTCCCAGATACATACTCGCGTGTTAATCGGAGACGAAGATCTCACGGGCTATTGCACTCCGCAAGGACGATATGCGAGATTGGCATCGATTTAATAATTGTATGATTTACATTCAGATTAGTGCATTTTTTCCTCGTTAACTCGTTCAAGGACAATTTCTTTTTTGTTTTCTTCGCGAACTTGTACTTAACGAGATAAAAATTTCTGGAGCGTCTAGAATTTTGTAAAATAATTTTTTTCCCAATCGGACGATATGAAATCGAGCCAATCAAATGGTACGATTTCGATCGTTTTTTTTTTGTTTGTTAAAATTTTCGATTTTTCGTTGTTTCAAGTGATTTTTTTGTTTTTCTATTGCACAGCTCTATTACTCGCTGATAGCGGATATGACGTGTGGCTCGGGAATGCTCGGGGCAACAGTTATGGCCGAGCTCACGTTGAATTGTCTCCTGAAGATCGGGAATTCTGGAACTTTAGGTGAATTTAGATAAATCCTCATGAAATTAATCGCAAATTTTTTGGAATAGATTTCCGATCGTTATTTTTTGTATTTACTATAATTACGATTCTCGATCGATGCAGTTTTCACGAAATTGCAATGTGGGACTTGCCAAAGATGATTGACTATGCCCTCGAATACACCGACCAGAAGACCTTGTACTACATTGGCCATTCAATGGGCACGACTGCCGGTTTTATCCTCTTGGCGCAAAGGCCCGAGTACAACTACAAAATTCATTTCTTCATTGCTTTGGCACCCGTTGCTATTTGGAAAAGACCGCCCAATCCTCTGGTCGAATCGATGACGATCAATGGCGTGGGTATCAAAGTGAGTTCCCAAAACTCAATTATCTTAAAATTGCTATGAAGACCCACGAAAAAAGAATATTTCAAAATCCATTTCGAGGATCTAAAAAAAATTTAAAAACATTCCATAAAAAAAAAAAAAAAACTTATAAATTCGTTTCATTAAATAATTCGTTCGAATTATGAAAAGAACTTTGAATAAGAAATCGACCTTAGTCATAGATCTCTGGAAACGTAAAGATGGTAGAATTTTCCTACAATAAAAACGACGGCATCGATCACTCGTTTACTTAATTAGTAATAATTGGTAATCATTTATTCAGGCATTTCTCGATCGGCATGGCATTTACGAGCTTGCTCCGCAGTCTGTGCAAACTGTAAGACTCGGACGAACATTGTGCAACGAAAAATCCGTAACACTAGCGGCGTGTACAAGGATATATTTCTTATTGGGCGGTGAAGATCCCAAACAACTTAATGTAGTGAGTGGATCAAAAAATCATGAAAACCAATTTTTTTCTGAGTAAATAAAGAAATAAGAAATCTATTTGCAGTCAATCACTGCGAAGATTTTTGTACTGTCTTTCGATTTTATTCACCACTGCGATGATTGGTTTGTAACTTTGAGAATTTTTCTTTCTTACTGCAGAGCATTTTGTCACATATCACGTCGTACGTTCCTGCTGGCATATCAACCAAGACTCTGTTCCACTATCGACAAAATATTAATTCAGGTAATTTTTTCAAAACTCATCTTAACCCTTCGAGTGCACACCTCCTAATAGACTGTGAACCGAAATATATATTTTCATGAGAATTTCAAAAATTTCATTAGAAAATATTCCTTTCGAGGCAATTCAAACGATTTTTAATTTTTTTAAAATGTTTCAACAGCAAAGTTCCGACATTTTGATTATGGCTACGTTGATAACTTTAAGCTGTATGGAAAAAAAACGCCACCGAGTTATAATCTGAGAGGAATATCTACCACTGTCGCCTTAATATACGGAAAGAATGACGTACTTTCTCGCGAAGAGGTAAAATTACTCCTGCAATTTTTTCTTGTTCTAAATCTCTGGCCGGACGATTTCGTAATGATTTCTGAATTTTTATTGGTTCCAGAACACCATGGATTTATTTAAAAGACTGAAAAATGTAGCTACGGTTGAAGCTGTGCCTTTCGACGCGTTCAATCATTTCGACTTCCTGTGGGCGATAGATGCCAAAGAACTCCTGTACGATAGATTGATGCAACTTCTATCCACGTACCCAATGTATTGATAAATCAGTAAAGAATTCATCCAAACTGATAAAAAAAATTGTCTAATAATATTATTTACCTCAATTCTACGTTCATTTTTTCCTGATAACTTCTCTCCGAAAAAACTACAAGCAAGTGCATTTCGCAAGGTGAATTGGAAATTCTCAAGAATTCATTTTCTAACGGATCCCTTCGAGTGCACACCTATAAGTGCATCTTGGGTCAATCTGACCCAAGGAATTTTTCAAGTCGTCGTATTCCGATAAATACGCATTTCGAATGCAATGAATGCAATTATTTATCGTGGAGATAACTTAGAAATTAGCCCTCAGGAAAATCATTGTTAATCGAAGATTTCTTAATGTGACTTTAAACGATAATAATTGAAGAGGAAAGAACCGTCGAACGGCTATATTTCTCATTGACTAATACAATGTAACGATATCTAGATATAATTCATTTTTGTTGCAATCATTTATCAATGATGGTCGTCCCATTGTTTTTTGGCGTTTGGATAATGTTTGTTGTAGAATTCAATGTATTCCAACTTGCGTTTTTCACGAAGAGCAAAGTATTTCGGATAATGAGCCTTCTCGATCGGATCCCAGTAGTCGAGAACCCAATCTGGAGGCTCGACGTGTCTCTCGTAAGCAACGCCTCCCGGCGAGGTTGGGAATTTCTTTGGCTGTGGATGCTCAAGTTGTTCTAGCATGTCTTCCCCTTTCTGCAAGAGTTCCTTCGCCACTCTAAGATCTTTGATATTGCGGTTATCATCGATTTGTTTTCGCAAAATACAGATTTGCTCTCTGGAATAAGGAAAAAAAAAGAATTTCATTCGGCATTCAACTTTCTAGTGGAATTTCAAAACCTCCTAAATTTTGTGTTCTTCTATTTATTGGTTTATTGCCTTTTCATAGTATCTACTTGAACAAATAGCGAGAAAATGTCAATTACCGTTGCACGGCTAATTTCCATGCGTAGGCTTGTATTTTTTTTGTTTGGATTAGTTTATGGAAACACGAAAAATTAGGTCGATTGGTTTTGTGTAATAAAGCAGAGGTCTGAGGTTAGAAAATGGCCTGCATTTTTAAGGTGAAGGAGCAGTCGCTTTCTCGCCACGTGAGTGCGAGAGAGATAGCTGCAATTTTCGAAATTGAATATTTTCGATAGGGTTTGACCAATTAAAAAAAGCCCCTGTCAGCGTATTTTTGCCATCGTCCCACGTCGGCTGACAGAGCCTTTTTCTGATTAATCAAACGACAACGGAGAATTTTCATTTCGAAAATTCGAGGTGACTGCTCCATCACCTTAAAGACTGATCAAGGTCAAACTATCGTGTATAAATCTTATTCCGAGGTTGAATTGTGCGGATGAATTAATTCGAAATTTTTCGAGTTCGCGTGTACAAAATTTGCGAAAAAAGGATTGTAAAGTTTCGAAATTGCACTATATCCAAGAAGCCATGTTCACGAGAAGTTTTGCTAGTCAACGGTATGTACTCAATCGGGATTTATTGTGAATTTGTATTTTCCCGATTTGACGTTTTTACAGTAGGGTATCTCTTTTTTTTTCGAAAACGTTCGAGAAGTTTGACAAAATGTTTACATGAAACAGTTGAGGTTCGACTGGGAACCTTGAGTGTTCAGTTGCAGATATAAATGATGGATAACTGATTAGTGAAATATGAAATGGAAGTGAGAATAAGAACGAGAGATTAACTGAGAATAACGTCAATAAAATACCTGTACTGGTACAAGAGAGTGTACCAACTCTCGAGATTACGCGAGGCCCTTTTGTAGAAGCTGCATACCTTTTGCGAATGGGTTCGCAGACCGGTCGGGACGGCCTGCATTTTACTAGCAAATCCAATAAACGGTTCGGGAAATGAGCAGTATCTCAAGATGTTGACAGTATATTACCGAAGTTATGTAAATCTTGTGGCTAAATCATCGCGAAGAAATACAGCGATCGAACCACAGAACAGTGGATAACAGATAAGAAAACGATTTATATTTCGTAAGACTCAATGGTTCCCATTCGTGTCGCTATTCGCTAAGAGCGCTGTCCTTTTCCGGTAAGATGGAGTGTTTCCAAAAGTAACAAGCAGCGACACTTCCGGCTTGGGGCGACTGGGCGAGAGCGACAGGAGACGAAATGAAAATACACTTTACGATGGCGTCGCTCCAACGACCGGACGACATTTGTCGTTTGTAGTGTGTCGTTTCATTGACGGGAACCCTTTATTATTCTTGAGGACAGCGGGAATTTTCGCGGAATTCAGGTACTCCACCAAATTTCTTCCGTCCAATCGACAAACTCAATTTAAAAACAAAAATATTCTGTTTCCACAGCGCGTTTGAACTTTATTTGGAAATGAAATTATATTGTGTATCTTGGATTGACATGAAAATGATAACTATTTATTGGCTGTTAGCCATATTACGGTTCAAATATGAATTATGTTAATATACGTAAGACGATATTTTTCGAATTTTTCAATTGGCACAAACTTCGAATGACTTTAGATCTACGAAAATGACTTTAAGAACAAATAAAACCATTTCTTCCCTCCCTATAGCTTTTTTCATATCTGCATCGTTTTTTTAAATTTCAATTTTTTCTAATTCTGAGATGTTATTCAATTATTTGCAATTGGCAGAAATAAAATAATGTTTCTTGCAGATTTGCTCAAACTTCGCCAATCAAATATCAAAACAGATGTTGAGATGATGCCGACTATGCCACCGGACTCTCACAAAATTTCCTTAAAAATCATTGAGGCGATAAAACAACATCCTGTACTCTATATCAATGACGTTAAGGGAACGACAATTAAACTACAAGAATTTCGTCAAAAAGTTTGGAAAAGGATATCTGACGAACTAACACTCGATCGTAAGATGAAATTCGAATTTTTGTTGCAAAAAACATTCTATATTATTTTAGCCTATAAATAGTTACACCAATTTTAATTAATACAAGTTCATCGACTTTTCATCTAAATTTCTTTGATTAATTATTGACAATGATAATTTCCAGCCACTTGGATGCGACTCAAGTGGAAAAATCTGCGAGACACGTACTGTCGTATCTTGAAATACAAAAACAAAACTGACAAGGGCATAAGAAGGAAAAAATGGATATTCGAAGATCACCTCAGCTTCCTCAAATTTCCGTAAGAAATTATTAACAAAATTTAATAATGGTTTTTTTTTTCAACCTGACAATGTTTTGAGTTTGACGAAATAAATGATTGAACAGATACGAACCGGATTATCAGCCTCAGTGTATCGAGCTATCGGACGAGTACATTGAGGATATAAATAACGGAGGAATATATACTCAAGTTTTATTGGAGCAGCTTGAGGACAAAGAGGATGAAGATTACAGCGAGTATTTGGAGGTTTTGGAAGAAACTGCCGCGGATCCTGTCCTGGAGGATTCGGAAGTTACAGCGTTTCGTAGGAGTCATAAGAGAAAATGTCTGCGTGGAATATCGGAGAGCGAGAACAAAACAAATCAGCAGCCTGAATTGGACGAATACGTGAAACAAATAGAATCAAAGTATCGAAAAATTAGGCCGAAAAACGTGATAATGGAAGAGACAGCACTACCGAAAGTAACAAATAGTTATAGTCTTTTAAAAAGTCCAGATTTTCGATCGACTCCATTGAATAATGTGAACCCAATCGATGCAGCTTCGGTTTCACCGATTATTATCACTCGTCCATCCGTCGTGCCTTCCTCCAACCACGTTCAACTACCACCACAAGAAATAACGACGAACGATGAAACCAAAAACAGCACAGAATTGTTTTTCAACAGTATGGCACGGACAGTCAAATTATTACCTTTGAGAGCACAAGTGGAAATCAAAATGGCTGTGTGCAAAATAGTCACCGAGGCTGAGATGAAATATTCCATTGGAAATACGTACAAAAGTACACAACGCTTAGTCACACCGCCGGGTATGATGCCCAAGTTAATATTAGTCCCGTGCAGTATGATCGACAAACCAGCAAGTGACGCGTGAATATTTCGCTCAATTGTTGTGAAATATCGAAAATTCAGTTTTTCAAAATTTATCAAGTTCTCAAAGAAGATTCCCATCGTTAAATAAACTTGAGCGAAAAACTTTCGGAACTTTGTGGTCGAAAAAAAAAAATCTTCACTTTTTTGTGGTTTTGATTATATTTCCAGGTGGTTTTTTTTTTTCTGCAACCGGATGCAATGAAATTGTTTTTGTTAGCATTCCTCGCGCAATTATGCAATATCAAGACAATTAAATGTCCAACAAGGCATTTGTCGTGATTTGAAAACACGTGAAATTCCGTCTGTAATGCCTAACGCTGTAAATCCTAGTGCGTAAAGTGAATAACTATATTTTATATCCTGTGAATACCAAGGAAAATCTGGTCATGCGGAAGTTTCAAAAGTGAGATATATTTGAAATCATTTTTTATCAATTACATTTCGCTCGAGCGACCAAGCTTGAGTAATTGTCAATTGAATTTTCAGAATTATGATTGAATTTTCGGATCATTTTGTTACTTCGTTTCCGCAACTTTTGGGCTACGTTGAACAAACGTTAGGGCCAGTTGTTTATAATGTATATAAAAAAAAAAGAGCCATTAAGAATTCAAAGTTTAGTCAACGTTTGAGTGGCTGATTTTTGAGAAATTTTTCCACGCGGATTTAATCGGTAAAAATGGAAATTTAATAATTATTTCACGTTTTTGTAAATGTCGAAATAATCCTTAAAATCTGATTATCGGTTCCATGATACTCGTAAAAGATCGAACAAAGAATACACAGTGTGTTTTGTTGAAATAAATAGCGTAGAAAGATTTCTACAAATTTCAGTAATTTCTACAATAGTTCGTAACAATCTAATTTAATATTTATAGATGAAAATAAATGTCGAATAAAATAATGCTATAAATTTCTATTACGAAATATTAATGGATGAGTGAATATTGACAATAACCTTTATTTCGTTCGTTAAATACAAGAATGAGATACTATTTACATTTATTACACGTGTGATCGTGGACTTTGTCCAGCGCCTTAATATTAAATACTTTGTTTTTAAAAAAAGGAGAAGAGTCGAGCTCGTGGATGTCAACAATTTTGAACAATACATCGTCGGATCTATAAAAAATGTTCCTAGTTTCACGCGGAATTTTTGTTGCTTCATTAAATTCTTGTTTGCTGGTTGACAAGTGATTCAAGTTAATTAGCCATGGAAGACAATGGAGTCGAAAATCTACGGCATTTTGGCGATCTTTCGACTGTTTCGGAATGTTTACAAACGTCGATAAAATGGCATTTCAGTTTATTTCAATGTGTCAATAGCAGCGAAACAAAACATGGAGTTTTGATTAGAAAAGAAAAATAATTTGTAGACGAGGCAGAAGATTACATATTCGTACAAAAAAATTAGGAAAAAAAAAATTCACTTGCTCTCAAATCGCTCGTAATGCACAAATCGTCGTTGAATCTCGTTGGCGAAAATTCTATTCCACTAAAAATACGATGTTGCCTTTAGTGTTGTTATCATACACTGAAATTATTTTTGTCAGGATTATACTTGGACTGCAAGAGTAGGGCAGCTGTATCTAGGAATCTGGAGCTCGAAGAGACAGAGAAATTTTGAGAAAAAAAAATGGAATTGGTAGTGAGAATTCATTGAAATAAGAAAAGGAAGAATTTCCTTGCATGAAAACGGCGAAAGCTTCACTACCGGATGAAAATTAATGAGCCTATTTCAAAAGTGTGTGTCGGTTAAAACCGTTGATTAATACATTTTGTTCGACGATGAGAAATCGATATATTTCGTTTGACGATTGACACAATATTTAATAGTTACAAATTTTCTGTCCATTTCGTATATATTTAATATAAATATGTATATCAATATTTACAATTTGTAGGAATTGATAATCTCTGTTTTCCTGTCGGGGGTTATTCACAGCCGCTTATCAATGTCGTTTTCGGTGTATTAATCTTGTCACCCCGTAACAATTCGAAGCACAAGAGCTTTTTCTGTCCAGCTCACCCCTTTTTTCATCTTTTTCTACCGAGATTTCGAAGCTTTCAATAAAATTATTATTGCACCTTCGTTTCCATTTTTTTCATGCACTTTTTGTAATGGAGTAGGCAATTCGTCGTTGTCCATCGATGTAGACACAAACAAAAACAAAGATATCACTTTGAGTTGCTCTCTCACATATGTGGGCGCGAAGACTAGATATATTATAGAGTTTGCGTTTTTTAGGAAGAGAGAGCGAGACCGAGTCGGGCCAACACCATTTCCTTTCGTAGTCGTGTTATTTCCCAATAAATGTCATGAACTGAAATCACGTTTCAACAATTAATATTCACCGAATTTCGCTGTCAAAGTCTATGGTATTATTAAAAACGTTCGACTTTGCAATGATAGGAATAATTTTTTTCGTTTAATCAGAATTTCAACTGAAGGACCGAAATTTTTTCCAAATTTGAAATTAAAAATTTGAATTTCTCGTAAGATGTTCGTAGAAGAAATCTTGAAAAACGGATTGCATTTTTGTGACATTATTCCACAGTCTGTCAATATCAAAATGTAAATATTCAACGTCAACTTACCTGAACTCTTAACAAGGCCGCGTTCAACGTATCGCAGATAATTGAGAAAGTCACAAACAGCGATTATCTGAACCAAATACATACAAAATCAGCAACGAAAGTTTGTGAGGGTTTAGAAAAATTTGAATGTGGCAAATAATTCGATAGTAAACTTACGCGATTGCGACAGATCTGGGATATGCAGTACCACTGATTTTCCTCATCCGCTAATCTCATACGGTAATGACATTGTCGTGGTGCTTCCAAAAGTGCACACTTTCTATAAAAAAAAAAAAAGAACGACGAACGAAAAGATTACCAATTTAGAAGAAAAAAAACACACACATTTTTTATGTAAATTCAAGAACGTGGAATTAAATTATGAGGAAAACAGACGAAAATATATTCTCGTGTCACAATTAACTATGACGTAATTGTAAAATGTTTCCTATCTCACAATCAGGATTTATAATTACATGTCATGTTTCAATTGCGTAACAAACTTCTGTTTTGAAACGTGATGATTTCCCGGAAGATTTATACATTTTTGTTCTCGACGTAGAGGAAAGTACAAATGATGATATTCTCAATTTTCAAGATTACTTCAGAATTTGCGGTTCAACTGTGAGGGCTAAAAAGTTTGATCGTTTTTGGAGACTTTAAAAAAGAAAAAATCGGTGCGTGAGTCAGTTGGAAATGTTTGAATTTTGAAAAGGAAACTTACTTTGGAAAGGCGAGTTTATTCTTCTCGCTGACAGCCTCAATAAAAATAACCCCATCGAGAACAGCTTGACGGACTCTTGTGCCAAGTTCAACATTTGGAAAATCGAGAGACAGGTCAATGTCCTCGTTGAATACTCTGGCTACGAAAGGGTCGCTTTTGTCGATGCATGGGTTTGCTTTCCATCGTAAAAATTCGGCATGGACACGGGGATCAACCTCGACACCGAAATCTTTGAGTTCTCTGTCCTTGTCCTTTGAGTTATCACGTTCACGGTCACGTTCTCGTTCTTTTTCTCGTTCTCGGTCCCATTCGCGATCAGCCGGATGTGAGTCGCTCGGTAAGGATGATCTTGGCTCCTTGACCGGCGAATCCGGTGGCGAATTTTCACGGCCGTATTTCAAATTAAAGTGCGAAGGCGAACGACGATGCTTTTTTGTGAAAATACCCGGCTGACTATCCTCCGAATTGCCGGATGATCGACATCGCGTATCTATCTGCGGATGCAAGTGAGGATTAGGCCTCGCTGGAGTTGACGTTAGCACCAATGTTTTCAAAGCCGCTACTTCTGCGGCTAATACTTCAGCCTTCATTCGACTCTCCTCCAACAGTCTTTCAGCGTTTGCTTGACGCATATTCGCTGCTCTCACCATATTGTGGGCCTCCTGAAAAAAATCATCAAGCGAAAAACATTACTTCACTTGCTCACTAAATACTTTAAACCCTTCGAGTGCATACTTCCTATAAGTGCATATTGGGTCAATCTGACCCAAGACGTTTCTCAAGCCGTTGTATTTCGACAAATATGCATTTTTTGTTTTATTTTGTAGAGACATTTTCTGAAGAAAATTATCCATTTTCTCTATGGCCCTATTAATTTTTTGACGAAAACGAAAATGAAATGTCAAAACATTCGTTGCCATTAAATGTCAAACAATCGATGACAGAAAATTCAAAGTCAGACTTAGAAGCTATTTTCGGAAGTCGATAATAACGACAAATACGAGTGAGACTGAGCTCCTGTTCTCGTTCCCTTTATTTTATTATATTTCGAACTATAAAAACAGCTTGAAATATATGAACGTTAATGTCGCTCGAGATTAGTGACGTAAAAAGCTTACTAATGAAGCTTTCCTAATCCCTCCTCATGCTACAAAGCAAATGACGTTGAAAACCGTATTTTTATTTTATGCCAAAGCACATTTAAGGATCGTTTATGCTTCTGATCTAAAAGAGTGGTGAGCCCTCAAATAATTATTGTGACCAGTTAATACAATTATCAGTTTTTAATAAAATCTCTCTCGATACTTTGAAATGTATGAAAATAATGAATTCTTTGATTTTTTGAAGTACGCACCTGAAAGAGACTGGCAGTGAGTTCTTCGACTTCCTGTTCAACATCCTGCCTGAATCTAGAAAGTCTTAAAACCTCTTCGTCTTTGAGCTTGAGTTCATCGTGAGCTTTTTTCAGTTCATCCTGAAGCTTGGCGATAGCATGTTCTTTGACCTCGGCAACAGTTTTTTCCCAAAGCAATGTAGTGGGTGAGGGAATCTCATCATCGGATTGAACTTTTTCTTCGTCAGCTGCTTCCGGTTTGCCATTATTAAATTCCGTTCGAGCATCGACGATTTCATTAATCGCCAAACATTTGCTCGAAATATCATGGGGATCCCGAATTTCGAGACTTTTACGCGAATTCGAAACCGAAGCCTTCGAAACTTCTTCCTCGTTTCGCGAGGAACTCTCTCTCTCCAGCCTGAGATCCAATGGTTTCGTATTAACGTTTAGAAATTCATCGACCTCAGAATCTTTTCTTCGTGGCTTCAGATCGTTGCTCCGTGTATCAAAAGGCTTCGTCGTGCCGTTCTCAGCGACGATTATCGTGCTTCGATGTCTCGTTCCTATAACGCTGTTCGTCGATGATAATTTTTCGTTGTACGTGAAACGTGCAGGTATCTCGCTCGAACTGAAATTACAACAATCACCTTTTTATCGTGACGATCCCATCGCGAAAAAATAATAATCACTTGTCATCCACACTTTTTTTTGTTTGCACAGTTGTAACAACGAAAAATGTTACCCAGTTCGCCAGCCACGAATTCGTGAATATATCATTACGAAAGAAAGTGAATAAATTTTTTGCTTTATCGTCCACAAACTGAATTCGTTGAGCTTTATCCAACTTAAGAAACTATGGTATTCATACATTCAAGCGAGTCGACTTCGTGTTTTTCCCATGAGTCACAACTAGAGTTGGGCTGATGTTTAAATTGCAAAAAACTTGAGCATCACCAAAAACTTATTTTTCGTTCTGTTAGCTGGGCACATTATTCTTTTCGTCAAAACTAAAAATGAAAATATGAGAAAAATAATCCAACGGTATCGATTCAGAATAATTTCAAGTTTTTGCTACTAAGATTTGTATTTTCAACAGAAACGAAAATAACAAGTCAACGAAACAGAGTATTGAAACTTTTGAACATAAAAAAATACAGACAACTTTTTATTTATATTTTTAATGGATTTAGAAAATTTTCAAAATCGATAATATTTGGTTAATTCTCGAAGGTCGACATAGTGACTAAATACAAGAGAAAAATGAGATTCAGGTGCTGGAATGTTACCGTTGTGGAGAAAACTTGGCATCGTCTTCGTCGAATAAACTGGTGGGTTCCTCGTCCTGATCCTTGCTAGCGTAACCGAAGAGGTCGGTGGCGGCTCTGGCCAGATCAGATTTCATGATTGGATGGGGTGGGTGCATCGATGTCCCAGCGCAATCAGCTTCATCGGCGTACAGTTCATCCTCGTCGGTTGTGTATTCTTCATCTCCGGTCGTTCCGGTACTTCCGGCTCTACGATGTTTCGTCGTTAGCGGACGATACGCGTATTCGCTACCACCGGTTACCGAATCGCTCGAATCCATTGAGTTTGGTTGTTGTTGCTCGACAGCCTTCATTTTTTTTTATTTCATTCGTGGAACCCCAAAAATCTGAAATCCCAAAATTAAGGAAAGATTTTTAAAATTCCGTCAGATTCTCTAAATTAAATGTTTACTTCCGGTTGCGTAATCCATCGTTTATATAAGATTTTTCAACATTAAATAAAAATATATTTTTTATTCATTATTTTGATAATTAATGCGATCGTTACAATTTTCCTAATAAATTCGATTTTCCAACGGCAACGAAGGCTGTCCCGTTTCCGTTGACAAATGCTGTATGAAAATTTTTGGCTCTGCTATAAAAAATGATCAGTTTTGGTTGCATTCCAACGACGCGAACTTCAACTTCGTTGATTTTCAATAATTTTATTATTATTGTCATTTGAAGGAACGATCAATTCTCCATTCTTAAAGGATGTACTCGAATAAATATCGACATAGAAAACAGAGCTAATGCTTTCAGGAGCTGGTTCATCTCGAGTCTTGAAAGTCCATTAAGAAGATTCTAGAGAGTGTATATACACGATTATAAGACTGCTCCGACATTTGTACAGTGCACGTTTGTCGGATGATCTCTTGTGCCTTTTAAGTCCGGATTAATCCGGAGCAGAGTCTAATACGAGCAATTGCACTTTGCTAGCTCCCTGCCATCATTCGCTGGTTGTCCTCGGTTCTCTTTTTACAAGACCTCGTCTTTGTATCTGAGCTTTACAACGTCTGGACCGAGCTACGTGCGGCAGCGTATCACACAGTTTTTATATATATACGCTGGTGCTCTTTGACAAAGAAAGCCTCAAGACATATCTTCTCGTCTCAAGCCTCTTTCGTACGTGCTCTTTGACCCACTCGTGGTCGTCTCAGAAGCGCAGAGTAACGAACGATCATATAAGCAGATTATCATTTTAAAAGTATTGTTAAAGGTGTCGGGAGTCAAGCAAAGAGATGATTTTACAGTTGACCTACTTAAGCACGAAATTATTGATTTTTTCACCAATTAAATTCGTTAAAATTCCGTTTTTAAAATCATACATTTTTTGTAAAAAGAGTGATAACAAATTTTTCCACTTTATTTCAAAAGAAACTTTCTTCATCGATATTTTTCCGATTCTCCTTCGATTTTCTGCACTTTTGAATAAATTATAAAAATAAGAAAGTGTCGAATCGAAAGAGAAAACAATTCGTCAGCCATCCTTTTATACCGTCAATATTATTGCAATTAGAGGTTGAATATGGTATTGTGAGAAAACCAAATTCACTCGTAAAAGGTATTCTTTTTCGGACGACAATTGGTATCATCAATTCCTTTTATTCTCCTCATTGTCGAGTCATGACTCGCGTATTATTAGATCTGACGGACGAGAAATTTTCCATCCATGTCAGGCTCGAATTACTCCATTACTTTGGTCACGTACCAACTGAACAACCATTTCTAATTGGTCCGATATTCAATCTTATTCAGCTCGTTGTGATCAAACATTGTTTGTCCTTTCTCAATGATTCGAGGGAGAAAGAGAGAGAAGAGAGCAGGAGAAATGAAGAAAACATTTTCCTGTTATTAATCTAGTATCGTGAGAAGCGAAAGAAAAAATTGTTTTTAGTTCGAAAATTAGAAAAATCTTGTTCGGAGCAAAATTGAGTGAATAATCAAAAATGTAATTTACGTCAAGATCGACCAGTGTAATGTTTCTCGTAGACTTTGCGTAACCTTGGTAAAAATTACAACAAATCCAACGCAAAGAATCACAGAACTATTACGTAATTTAACTGAAAAATCTTTTCGTGGCTAAGATTGTGCCAAACGCCAAAGACGTGCCAACGAATACTTTTCTTGACAGATATAAAAAAATTTATCACTGCTTTAAACACCAGAAAAAAAACTTCTCACGTTTTTTTTTTAAATTGTTTGGTATTTCGGAGTTGTTTATTTTTTAAACTT
The DNA here is from genome assembly GCA_963921915.1 of Hyposoter dolosus. NCBI lineage: Eukaryota > Metazoa > Arthropoda > Insecta > Hymenoptera > Ichneumonidae > Hyposoter > Hyposoter dolosus. Next base: position 17,981,431 of record OY998130.1, on the reverse strand, counting down.
TGTCCTTGACACCTCTAACAGACCAAGCGTAAATAGACCGTACACAAATTTTAAATAATTGTGTTTTTTCATCCCGAGGTTGCGTCCAAAAATATTCGGGAGTGAAATAACATTTGGATTATGGTCCAAACCAATTCGTCCAGTTAAAAAGATTTTTTATGTCCGTTCGTTTGTTTGTTTTTTTATTTATTTATTTTAAATGAAATAAATTTGATTGTAATTGGGTTTGTGATATCGAACAGAAACCAAGTGGCAAAAATGTTGTTGCTAGTTTATTGTGTGGTTGGCTGCTGCTCTATTACCAGGACTCGTGGGAAATGTGCGACGAAGCAAGTCGCGCCCGTTCGAGGCCTCTGTTTCAACACGCATATTCACGATGCGTATATAATCCTGAGAAAATCTTAAATTGCGAATTTCTACCTGGGAATTCCCTCGATCTGTACACGAAACTATTTTTTTACCACGTTGAAAAATTCTCACTACGTTAATTACTTTTTTCTTCTTATTTTTCGAGGATAGTAATTGTTTTTTTTCAACTTTATTTGAATCAACATTTTGGTCGATCGTATTATTGATAGAATTATAATAGTGGCATGAATTTTTGTAATAATTTTTTAAATTCCGGAAGTAAACACTTTTACAGGCCACAGAACAAAATCTCGGTTCACCTTGAACAGATTTCCTTTTAATATAATCCATTAAAACAAGGTCCCATTACCTTCCCTCTGTAATTTTCTCCCCATTTGTTTTTTTTCTTCCCCCCTCGAATTCCATGGCGAGGGAGCAATTTTCTTCCCTCCTTTTTTAATTTCTCTGCAAGGCTAGCAGCCAGGCTCACACATAGAAAAGACCGGAAAACGGCAGCATGTGGGAACAAAATCGAGTTTTCCACGATCGTAATAAAAGAGGAAACTGGACGTGCTGGCGAAATTGCAACACGTTCGTAAAAGTGGTCAGAGCCTTATTACGCTGACAAAATTCGCTCGATCTGCACAAATTCGATCCGTGAACGTAACAAACTTATTTCGAAAGCAATTGACCAAAAACGTATGCATTATTAATTGCAAAAATCGTTAAAAAAAGTATAAGTCCTTACTTTCACGATGAGTTCTTTACGTAAATATTTTCTTTCCAGGAAAATTCAAATTCCTGTTAAAAAACTGTTTAGCGCATGAAAAATTAGTCCATCGGAAAAAATTTAGTTCGTCGACCGAAATAGCTGTAAAATGAAGCTCCAAATTACATGGTAGAAAATTGGACCAAGCTGCGAACTTCGTTAACGATTTTTCGATCGATTTCATTCGCCACATGACTGGAGATTCACCGAAGCACAAGTTCCAATTAAGGAAACGAGATCTACCGAATAATCATTCCCAGAGGCTCCGGGGCACTCGACGAAAAAACAATCTCCCGAAAAAAACCAACAAAACACTCTCGAGCGACGTAGTAAAACGCGTGAAGCGGTCAACACGTTCACTTTGAACTCGACAAGCGTTAGCAGTCACGGTCACTGAAATCGTTCCCCGATTCGTGTTAATTATTCGTCCTCATTTCTGAAAGTTAACGGTGCACGAACAATTTGGACGCAAGATTTTCTATCACTCGGGAATACGATTATTCTCACGGAGGCAATTAGTTGTACACCAAACGGTGGGAGGGCCAATGTGTGAATAAATGAATTTTGTATTTCAATTCCCATTTATAATGGAGAGAATAATATAAAACCGTGAACGTTGACACTTCCATGCGTAAGTACCACCTCAAAAAAGAAAAATCCCAAACAACCAAACGTCTTTCCGATTCGATACTAATAAATAATCAATTCAGTACCGATTACTAATTGGTAAACTTCTCCATTTCCTACTCCAAGATTGACAAAAGTTGGCCAAGACGTTTTTCATTCTGATTAGCCAAACAGCATTCGACAATTAACGATTTTTCCAAAAATTCCAATGACACTAAAGTTCGCGGCGTTGTGGTCTAACAAAAAATGTTTTTTAGGTTCGGATCGTAAAGAAATATCGTTTAACTGTCCTGACAATATATTGGATAAGAATCTTGAGATCTGCTCAAGAAAAAACGCAATTTCGTTGCATTCCAACGATGCAAACTTCAACATAGTAAAATTGCAGATGAGAGGGAGGGCGGGAAATGTTACTAGCGACTACTAGTAATAGTAGTAACAATCATAATAGTAAAAATAACAAAAATAATAATAATCGTCGTGTTCTCCGCACTTGTACGAGGCCGGCTCGTTATCATCATCTCCGGTTCTCCGCACGGTACCGTGCGGTACCGAGGGCGTACAGTAGAAGAGTTCCAATTCCATATACGTGCACACACAAATACACAGATGCACATATATTTACGTGTAAGAGTGAGATTTGTAGGATGAGCTCTTGCAACTTCGCATGTAGATGGACTTGTCTTTTGCCAAGGAAACTCTAGAGAGCAAATACACACAGACACACGTACAGACGTAGCCACAAATACATGCGAAAAATATATACAGGCGCAACGTCGAGTCCTTGGTGTAGACTTCGCTTTGCCCAAGAGGCTCTCACACGGTCAACCATTTAACTCGTCTCTTTGCCTGTGTGTCTGTATCAGTGTGCACATTTAAAACGAGGATTGCGTCACGGTTTAAATAGCTATCGCCGGTATGCACGAGTGGACGAGAGGATAAGGTGAATTTCGTGGAGGCGGTGAGTGGTACAGACGGACACCCGCTACGAGCCTCGTTCGGATGAATTTATGTGCTAGAATGTTACTGTACAATGTGTGCATACATCGTCAAAATCTTCACATCGAACTGGCTAATCGACGTTGTACTTTCAGCTTTTTTTTTGGCTCGTTCCGTTTAAACTGTCCGTTCATTTATTTTATTTCTGTTCTCGCTGTTTCTCTTTGTCGGTCTCATCGAGAATGACCAAGTTTTTATTTCTGAGGGAGAATTTGTCGCGTAGGAATGAACGTTGAGGTAAAAAAAAAAACGAAACTCGAGTGCGTCCTGTTCGTTGAAATACTGTAGAAAAGCAAAAAACTGGGATATCCATTTTTCAAAATTTATTTCGACTCGAAGTTCACGTAACCGGCAAATGTATCGTTGCGGAATAAAAATATTGCCGGAGATTCGTAAATTCATTTATTTGGAGGAACGACTGTACGAACGATGAAAAATACGAGATCGAAACAATAAATAGAATTGAAATTTTTTGTGAACCGAACGCGATTTGTTTTTATTTTTCGTCGGGGACCAATGGACATACACGTGAAAAATTGTTACGCTCCGATATCTTGCATTGCATAGCTGCATGCTGCACATGTTGCACAATCGCTATCCACTCTCTCTCTCACTATTCCACCATTCTTCTATTCTGCCTCAACCACCATTTTCAACACTCCGTACAATTTTACCTCATTCTTCATTTTCCTCTATTCACATCCGTGTTTTCACTGTGGACGCACACATATTTGCACAGCAGCACAAGTACATAGATACACTTGTACGAATACGTAATTTCGTGTCTCTCTATGTGTGTGTGTGTGTGTGTTTGTATAGAAATGCCGTAGAGCTGTATAGAACCAAAGGTGGATAATTCTATCTCGGTTTCTCTCAGTCAGCCTCGGTGACCCTCTCTCAACGCTGCTAATTCTCTATTTATCTGGCAGCACTCCATCTCTGTTGGTCGACTCTGTATAAGAGCACTCTGCACGTGCAAGCATCGAGCATTTGTATTGTACCAAAGTTTGCATGGTTGAAACGAAACGACTCTTTTTCTATTTATCAACTTTTTCATACGATTTATATCTTTCGATCGATCCTGCTGGTTTCGAAATTGCTCCAACAATTTCACATTTTTTATATTTGGGGCTCTGTGCAAACTCCGTTCGAACGTTGACCAATAATTAAGGATTATCGTGATTATACTTGAGCAAACCTTAACAAAAATCCATGGAAAGGCATGCTTCGTGATGAATTTTCATCCATTTGTCTACGTTGCTTTTTTCACTTGTTCTCGATGTTCCATTCATTGGGCAATATTTGTTATTTATGTGTAATTGTTCCCGTTTTCAATTTATTTTTCATCGTATAGGAACCCAAATGTGCATGGGGCTTCCCATAAAAAATCGACCGCATCAGAACCTTTAATTGTTTTATTTCGCTGAAAATTGAATGTTTCGCGAGAGTAATTGGACAAAATTCCAATGAGTTTTATTTCAGATTTCGCATCCATGCACTCATAAGACAATTATGAAATTTTTTTTACCGCGTCAATTCGATCGAAATCAAAATTCTTCTCAACATTCCGTTGCGAACTGATGTTGAAAATAAAAAATCGTTCGATTTCATTTTTCGGACAATTTTGATTGTTCGGCGATGAAAATAATCAGCTGAAATGAACAGTCCATAAAAAATCGGGAAGCGTCCATTGGAACGATTCTTGGAATTCATCAAACTTCAAATCGAGTCAAGAAATGAAAGGCTGAAAAGGCTCATTTGCTCTGGAACGCCCGATATGTATTTATACGTGTTTCGTAGATGAGGAGTGGGGGAAGTGCTCGAAAGAGTCAGCGGAATGTTTGAACGTGCCGTTTTAGTCCGTTAGACAAAGAACACGGATACATAGATACTCTCACGACGTAACGAGACACGCGGTCGTTGCACACATCGAGTGTACAAGTGCGCTTGAACTCTCGTCCTGCTAATATATACAATATGTGTATATAATGAATAGTCACGTTTTGTACATATGTATATGTATTATTATTTGATGGTGAATGTATGTTAGGTTATAGTTGATCGTCGCCATCACGATTGCACCGGATAGTCTGAAATTGTCTAAACAATTGTACGGAATTACGATCACGCTTCGTCCGCTGTGCAGATTTCTCAATTTCTCTACAAGTTGATTCAAAATTTACTCGTTTTTGTTTCCCAAGAAACGTTGATGAAATATTGATTACCAGGAGGAGCGAATCCGGTTCGTTGATAAAAATTTTTGGCGTCGCGAGCGTTAGAGATCGAGACTCACGAAGCAATGAACGGAAATTTGAAGAGTTCTAGTAGGGTCGAAGAATAAAAACTCTCGATCTATTTATGTTTGTTTGGCAAACATCGAGAGTGACTTTGAAGACAGTCCGAAAAAAATACTTGGTTCTGTCTCTTTGTTTTCATTCTCTGAGGATTGCCCAATGTTTACAAACAGCGTTGATAGTTTGATAGAACTGGATCCCCTCACTGGGCACGAATGAAATCTACGCATTGTTTTCTTTGTCCCCTAAACCACCGTCGTGTCAAATATGGATATGGCGGCATCAAATATGCACATACATATTTGCTACAACCGAGCAGCCACACCGTCATACGGTAAACATTGAAATTCGTAACAAAAGTGACGATCTGCAACATTGCACTCGGCAAATTTACACCAAGTTTTACATGCATAAATAATTGCAAATTTGTGTAACACTCAGAAAAAACACCAACTAAATTCAACCAGGATGTAGTTGAAGGGAGAAAAAAAAATTCCTCGTTTCACGGCCTAATAAAGCTCGGCTTAAGGTCATAGTCGCGCCAAAGCCTTTTTCTCCAGAGTTACTTCAAATTTTATCTTATAATTACGAGCTCTAAAAAAATTCGCAACTTGTAATCTTTTCAACAGATTTTTTTTTTTATTTTTCCTCAATTACAGAAAAAAGTGTGGAGAAATTTAACCCCAAAAAGTCAAGCACTATGACTATGTAGTTTTACCATGCAAGGATTCCGAAAATTTCTATATTTTCACGTTTTTGTAAAATACGACACCAACGTTGTAAACTCGTGCGAGCGTTGCCACAGTCAGCTTTAAAAGTGAGTGTGGCGAATTCTCATTGAAAAGAGCTCCCTGAACAGAGTTCAACCAATAGGAAAGAAGTGTTCTTAAACACGTGTTGTTCAAAAAAATGGATTTTCGAAAGAGAAGTAAACGTTTCGATGGTATTTTCGTTGTCAATAATTTATACATATTTAATACGAAAATATGTCAATTCGTTGTCTGTTTCCAAACATACACGTCACTCACTGGCTAATAATATTTACAGTCGGACTGAGTCGGTGTATTTCTGGGATTCGAAAGGAGAGCAGGGCCATGTGAAGCTCTCTTGAGTCTACGATTCGACATTCGTCACAGAATGGATAGAGCGAAACTTTTTTTGTCCCTTTTTTCGAGAATAAACTTCTGGATTCATCAATAAATGGTTCAGCTGCATTTTTTATGGAGTTGGGACACAAATTGCGCACCGTGAATGTGGAAAAGGAAACGGAAAAACGACGGTGGGTTTTACGTTTTTTCTTTATCGAGGGCCTCGAGGAACTCCACATTTTCTGTGGAGCAATGGGTTTTCTGGAACTAAGGGAATATATTGCCCGGTCTCTGTTACAAATGAACGAACTGTGTCTCCTCGTTCTCTGAACGATTCCAAAAATAATACACGTCGAGCTCTTCGCGAATCAGTTCTAAGAAATTGATTTATTTTCGAGCGTTTCAGCGACTTCTCGCCTGAGAGTCTGACGCACGTAAAATCATCGGGTTGTTCTTAAAAAAAAAGGGAAAATTTATTAACGAGGTTTCCGGGAAGTTGCGTCCAAGATTTCCTGATCGAGGTCGTCTCAAAATTTAGAAGAGGAAAATCATCACTAATAAGCCCTCGTTTCGATCGATCGTTCACGAGATATTGATTAATTACAGAAGCTATAAATTTCTGTATATTTACGATATCGAGCAAAGGCTGTCAAAACAAATGGAATTTCCACGTTGTCTGCAGAAACAGAAAGAAATTCCGCACGCTTCGATAACCGTGACAAGTGCATAACAGAGGATAAAAAGACTCTTTAAATTTTTACCGTTAGGTACAATAGATTTTTTTCCAATGACACGTCCATTGTGGAGGGCATCGTTGAAAAAATTTTACAAATATCGTAGATGGAATGAAGCTTTAATGCATGGAATTCATGGAACTCATGGAAAATTCTCTTTTATTGAGAAAGAGAAAAATGTATAAATTTAAAATCAATCCCGAAAGCGATTTCATCCCAACCGAACTTTCTGATTCATCGTAAAGTTTCGTGTGCTCGAATAATTCAAGAACGGTGGCAAGATTTTCTAAATGTCAACAAACTTTGGCCTCGTAAATTAAATACTCAAGAATGCGCTTCGTTTCGTAATAACGAGAAACTCAAACAAGACATTTGCATCGTGAAGTCTTTGACTCGAGCGACGATTCTTAATCGGGTCAAATTTAAAAAAATGGTGAAAGCATTATCAATTTTAAACGCGTTAATCAAACTTCAATTTCCCATAATTCAAGATTTTTTTGACAGTCGCTATAAAAACGGAATAAATTGTCGGGGCGACGAACGTCGTACGAGAGACGACGTCGGACTCGAGAAAAAAACTGCACCTTTTACAGGCACGTTAAAAAAAAATATCGTTTAAAAAAATGGAGAATTAACATTCAAATTAATAACCCATGAAAATTGATCATGTATAAGCACTAATCTTCCGTACTATTCGCAGCACTTTCTCCATCGAATAGACTATCGATCGTTCAGCCTAATTATCACTTTTTACTTGTTTTAAGCTCTTTTCAATGCCAACCACGAGTGTATGTACCTCTTCTTTATTTTCTTCTTTCTCTTATTGTGTCGTTGCGAAACGAGAAACGGGACGCTTCATAGTAAGAAGTAGAAAGTGCCAGTCGCTGGTCCGATCGACCCGAGTGTTCGTACAACTACTGGCTTTCCATGCACTTGTAAATAAAACGTACGTATACGCGGCCGTTCCAAAAAGTATAAGTGGACCATTCATGGTTCTCAAATTCTTTCGACATATCAACAAATTTAGATTTACGATGACAAAAAAAAATGTCATTCATCCTTATAATAACAAAATTTATTTCTTTATCACATTCTATCAATATTTTCGTAAAGCAGAAGAAGAAAAAATTCCATTCATATTTATCAAAACTATTTATGAAAATTTCTCGTTTGCAAGTTTTCGTTCGACGCACAGCCTCTTTTTTCCAGAAGTTTTGAGAGTTACCATTCCAAGGCCCGGATTGTTGAATAAAACTTTGGACTCGCTTTTTTTTTAGCTTATCCTAATCAAACGTTATTGACATGGAATGGGATGGGAATCATCGAAAATACTGTCGAGTGTTAAATCGTTCCGTACAGTGAGAATTGGAGGACTGATTTTTACTCGAACTCTCTGTAATGTTTACTTCCTGTAAATTATCTTGGTTCCATTATCGAAAAGTGCTACGAAACGTCATCGACGACACAATAGTGTGTCGTTTTTGCGCCGAGTAATAATACGAAAAAGATGGAATATCAGCATTTCTATAATTGGATGAATGAAACTATGTGAAAGAAAGAAATTGAATATTTGTGTGTGCGTATACACGTTGGTAGGCATTCGCCGATTGGGAGTGAGATACAGTGCGAAAGTTGAATTTCCATGGTGGGGAATATACCTGTGGGAAATATTCTAGTTGCAGGAAATCCGGGCGAAGTGTGGGAGGATCCCTAGTCGCGTCTCTGGTCCTGCTGTCGTTTTCAAAGTAGCATCCCCCTTTGATTGATCTTCTTTTTGTATCACAGCCACGAAACAATTATAATATTTATACCATCCGGATGGATGGCGTACGTCAAAACTTTGAGTAACTTGAATTTTTTTTTTTTTGAAAACTACGTCATTCGAGAATATATACAAATGATTTTAAATTGTTGCGATGATGCTGTTTGCCAGATATTGTTTTCTTTTTTGGTTTCGAAGTGACACTGTCCCTGCTGGGAATACCATACAAACAACGGAATATATGTTTACATCGAGTTAATTAAGGTATGTGTTTTGATGAATATAGATAGACAATGAACGAATGACAGATTGTACAAGTTTGAAGCATTCGAGACACGTCCGAGTACGAAGAATGCCGCGCATTCGCTCGATGCTCGACGCGAACTGGTGCTCGTAGCCGTGGCAGACCCCGGGATCCCTCACTACGAGACTCCCGAGTGTGGAGGCTCTCTAAGAGCTCTACCTCCCTCTCCCGTTTCGCGTCTCTCTCTTTCTCTGCCTCCCGCTTTGTAGCCTCGCGTATGTCTTTTTTTTATCCTCTTGTGTATATAATATACAAGGCGTCCGAATTGTTATGCCAGGGTAATTTCGTCGAAGCTGCAATGACAGTGAGCAGAGTGTCCGGTGATTTAGGCTCCGTTTACACGTTCGTGAGATATGAATTAATTAATGAGCGCCAATCCGGTGCACCGATAAGACGAGATCAAAATAGCAGAGCCCCGCCTACTTCTCTCACGATTGATAGGCTGGCTTGTCATTGTTTCACACTTTCCACTTTTACTTTGTATCGACGACCTATCGAATAGGCTAATCACTAATTAATTAATATTTCAGAATCTCGTAATGTTAATCTCGTAATTTTATCAGAATTTCATTCTTTATCAATTTGTGCCGGCATCGTCCAAAACTTGGTAAATTAATTTTAATCATTGGGAAAAGGGCCAGACACCATACACCAAACCGCATAACGACCAACAACTCTCTTCTTTCGAAATGCAGAATTCATTTATTCCCAAAATTCCGGACATGACTTTGGAGACAACTTGTATATGCGCGTTAACACGTGCTGTCCTTTTCTCTCAATTCTCTGTCCCCCTTCCTCTCGGCTGTAACATGTACCAACTCTGTCGTACTCACGATACTGACTCCCTTTCACACACTCCTTCTTTCAACAGAATCTCACGCATATATGTGCCCAAAGGCATGTCTATAATATGGTTTCGCGTGGCTAAAGACTCTCACCCACATGTACATAGACATAACTTCCCGCGCTATCTAATTATATAGAGGCTATGGTAACTGTATTGGTATAATCGCGTTCAAGAGTGATGCATGTGTTTATTACAGATATATACATATATATATATCGATATCATGCCCGAGATGAGCACAGTTCTCTGATCTTTGATGTGTAAAAACTTTTCACATATTTTGTATCGTTTCTACGTTGCATTATTGATTTTTGAAATTCCTATGGATAATGCTCCCTTTGAGGGCGGATGCGAACTTGTTGCAAGCCAGGAACGTTGTTTCCTCTCGTTGTATACTTTGTCTTTGTTAACCCTTTGAGTGCACATCTCCTATAAGTGCATATTGGGTCAATCTGACCCAAAGCGTTTTTCAAATCATTGCAATTCCGGTAAATATGCTTTTTTTTTTGTTTTATTTTGTAGAGACGTTTTTTAATGATCCACATTTTCCAAGCCCAAAATTATTTTTTCACGAAAACGAAAATTAAATGCCAAAGAATCGGTGACAGAAAATTGTTGGGGGGTCGAAACGATCCAGTATGCACTCGAAGGGTCAAATATTAAATAACGTGCTGTTAAAAAAAGTGACAAGAGATTTTACGATTCTTGTTGAATATCTGCTTTTATCTTGAATTCAAAAAAAATTCGTGGTACATTCCCCAAGCAGCGGAGAAACAGCCGTGAACGATGAGAATAAGAAAAACATCTCCTTCGTTTCGTAACCATGATGAGAATAAAGTGCATTTATAAAGGCCTGAGTGAACGCGATGAAATAGTGTGTTTTTCATACTTTTCAATTTCACGCCACAATGTGTAAACGTGATGTATTATTTATGTGAGCAAGAATCTCGGGGGTGATACAAAAATGATATAATGACGGGGTTGCTCCAGAGGGTTGGTGGAGGATTGTATAAACTTTTTAATTGGCACGGTCCCTCGAACATTTCGCATGAATGCACTCATTGAAAAGAGGAAAACGAAAAGCCGAAAGTTACTTATCTTTTGTGTATATGAATTTGTATGAGAACGCGAATTTCGCAAGAGCAGATTTTTTGTTTCGTTTTTGTTTTTCTGTCTTTTGGTTTATACTTCGTTTATTAACTCTTAACGATCGACGTCGCTCGGTACTCCATTCCGGTTAACGTTAACGGTCTACCCCAACGCATATTTCGTCACATGTTGAGAAAAATGGCGAATTACTAATTTCGCTAGTTTCCTTCACGTGATAAAACGCTACGTTTGTAAAACCATTAGCCGAAATTAGGGTGTGTGTGTGTATCGACTAAGGTAGGGCGACAAGGTTTATGGGACACGTAGAAATTCAAATAGGCTTGGACGCAATTGATCCCATTAAAAGGGTGAGGGTTAATTAAATTCGAATATATGGTCAATCTTGTTGCTAATTGACGAGGATCTGGTTTTATCATTATTGTACTCTTCGGAATATATTTTTTCGCTCGTAAAGAACCAGATGGCTTCGTCGTTATGAAAACATTAAACGTCTGGTCACGAGTGGAAAAATGGTCTTCATTAAATTGATTCGGTCAATTACGATGTTAAAAACAAGAAAGAAGATAATATTGCGCACTTGGTAGTCTCTGCCATGTATCAAGAACTATATTTATTTGCCTCAAGTGAATTATATCTTACAAACTCAAGTTGGGGTATTTCCCAATGGGTTAGAGCCTCTGAGAGCCTCAAAGATAGTCTCGGAACAGTGTTATTTGGTCTCTGCACTGTTGGAAGCTCGGTAAATCGTTAATTCGTTTAACAACATTTTTCCCAATTATCTGAATCCCATTTAAAAAAAAAACGTATTTATGTGCAACAAAAACAGGAGTTTTCAACATAGTCGAGTTATTTGGCATAATTTTTCATAAATGAACAAAATGAATCGGAATGAAATTTTTCATTGCATCGCGATGGTGCGAACTCTGATATTTTTCGAAAAATCGACTGTTCCCATGCGTGCAGGGTCGCTCTGTGGTTCCAGCAATCTTCCAAGTGAGGCAGCCTCGAGCAATGCCAACACTTGGTTGGAAAACCGCTTAGCCATGCACCTGGTCACAAAGCATGAGCATCGCTTCGCGTAACCATCTCAAACGACCTCACGGTCCGCGTAAAGACTGGCTAAAAAAAAATGAATGAAAAATCCCATAGAAAATAGAGTAGCTTATTTTTTTTGTGCACACTTTTGACGATAAGGTCTCGGAGGAACAGGTGACTATTGCAGGAGCTGTTATATTCACTCAGCTATTGCGGGGGACGCGTATGGTATGTGCTCGTGGATTACGCGAGTGTTATATTATATATACAATTTCACGACGATGACTATTGGCGGTTGCATTGCGGTACAATCGGATTCGCTCTATCGGACTAATGGCCTTCCCACCCGCTTATTATATCCCTCTTCGTACATGTGTATATTGTGTGTGTATAATTAGAAATACGCACAATAACGTATATATACACAAGGATAGTAGAATATTGAAAGCTATGAAGAGCACCGAGGACGGATTCGACGTAATTAAATCTACAGTAATTAATAAACTTTCTTTTAATGGCTCGCTTGAATCAACGAAATGCAGCGAATGATTTTCAATGAATTTCTTAATTTAAATGAATTATCTGCGTTATAAATAGATCGCGTGTTGCCGATCGGTGGTGCTCCTTCGCATATTTCTAGTCAAACGGACGTTTGTATTAAGTCTTTGAGTTACCGAACAGCAAATCTCGGGGGCGGTGAATAAAAAGCGTGGAGCGAGAAAAAATTTTCCCACTCGATATATCGACTAGGCAGGCTCTCTGTACTGGCCCACCAGATCGGCCGTTTATATTGATTAATGTATTTTATCGAAGAGAAAAAAAAAACAAAAAAGTTTTACCGTGACACTTGAACCGTTTATCTATTTTCGCAATAACGGACACGATCGTGTGACCTTTCCGAAACGGGGCAATTATCTGGAACTGATAATACTTTGTACTTCAAGCTGCACGGAGTGTGTAGTGTAAATGTGGAAATTGGCGAGTGTGAGATCGCAATACACTCCGCGGATAATTTGATTCATACGCATCTATGTTTCGACACTCGCGTTTCAACCGCTTCCAATTTAGATCCACTAACCGACACACAAACGAACACATACATATACACGAAGATTGCACTTGTGCTATTGCTATAACGTTATCATCACGAGAAAACAGAAATATACAGCCTTGGCGTAGCCTGTCCAATTGACGCCGAGGGAACGGATGAAGTTTAAGCGTGATGTTATTATTTTTATCTCAATTGCATATATATCTGCTGCAGTCGCGGTTTATAAAAACAGACTTCGTAAATATCTCAAATTCCGGGTCACATCGATGAGGTCGTGACCGTTTCAATTTTTAATCTCGTAAGGTAAAACAATGTCACGTTTTTTTCGTTATTTTTGGATTTTCTTGGAAAATACGTTCGTGGGTTCATGTCCATAAAAAAATCGATTTCATCAAGGCGCTCGGTTGCAGGGGCACGAGAGAAATAACGCCAAGAAGCAAATACAGATTCCACTAGACTGTGAATTTTCTGCCATATTATCGACCAAGTTTTAAACTCTTTTCTCAAAGTTCCGATCAGAAGAAACCTTCCCAAAGGATGTCTGCACTTTTGCTAATAACGGTTCGAAAAATCAGGCAATCTGCCGCGATGTAATGTCAACAATGCCAACAGGCATGTGATCATTTACGAGAGAGTATTTTAAAGCATTATTACCGTCGTTATTATTATTATTATTATACATGTGTGACCCAAATATAAATTGAATGCATTCATATCTTGGGTGTGTAAGACACATCTGTACGGTGTATGAAGTATCCAAGTATACAGTCTCGTATGTAGAGGTACTTAGTTCAAGAAACCCGAGGACGACGAGCTCGCGTCACGCGACGCCCAGCAAGCACGTGTACACGAAGCCCATGCTAAAAAAAAGCGGACGAGACACCTGAGCGTCGCGGAAGAGACGGTAAAATGGAAAAAAAAAATTGTATGTATGTATATCTCCGACGTATACACACTGAAAATAAAATTTTGTTGAAAAAAATGAATATTTTGTTCGATACGTTCGACTAAACCTTTTTTTTTAAATAATTCCAAAATTTGTGTCATTGCAGCAAGAAATGTTTTAGAAAATCTGCTTTTCGGAAGGACATTTTTGTCGTTCCACTCGTAAACTTCGTTGACAATTCCGTTAGAAATTATCAAAAAATATTTAGTTTATCGTATTCGACGAAATATCGACGATTTTTAACAAAATTTCATTTCCAGTGCAGACGGGAGGAGACGGAGCTCGTACGCGATAGACTCCAACCTCCAAACGACGCAGCAATACACCGTGGCGGAGTTTACGAGCTGAACTTACACGGGCTTCGGACTATGCTTCACTTTATTATATATTGATATATACATTATGTACACGAGACCCACAGTTATAATTCCAACAGTAGTTCAACAAAAGTTAATCGACGTAGAAGGCGAGGCTCAGTTCCGCTTCTTTCAGAAAGAAGCTTGACATATATTATAAATTTTGCCCTGGACGATCGTTGCTTTTGTCACGTTATTTCGACACTTTTTACACGCTGTTAAAAAGTCGTATATTACACGTTGCATGCTTCTTTTTTTTGTTTAATTAAAATCACCAATTAAAATAACGGACCTCTCGCAAATCGTAAATACGATGCGAGCTTTTACGAGCTTATCGCATTTCAATTGAGTCGCTGTTTTCAGCCAGACCTACGCGTCGCTTCATTGAGAAAAAAAGTTATTTCAAGAAAAAATATTTCCAGCTTATTTTATCAATAGAAATTAATAATCTTGATCAGATTTGTAGAGAAAATCCGATTTCCTAGATCGAAGTAATTGAAAAAGGGTGGATATCCCTTAAAGTTTCAAGTCCCAGCGTCTGTTTTCAGAGTTTAAATTACGATAGAGGATTGTATAGCCAGACTTTTAATGACAAATTCATTTTTTCGGCGCATGGCAGCTGGTTTATGATTGAAGAAATTTTTGACGAGTTATTAATTAGTTGAGCCAATTAAAATCTCGCGGTGACAGTCTATGTATCCCGGGTGTATATTTTGGTAGAGAATCGTATATATGGGAATAAGATACGAAGGCACGTTGGTCTGGACCGATATGTATACACAAGCTCATAGATGTGAGATCGTCGAAGAAGAGAAAGAAAGAAAAGCGAAGAAGAGAGAGAAGGAGAAAAAGATTGAACCCGTCCTACCGGTTATCCTCGGATTCCGGGCCGTCCGCGAACAAACTCGCGGGACTCTCCGGTGCACTTTGCCAGTGAATATATATCTATACGCTTGGACAAAAAGTCACTCACACGTACACGCGCATGCATATAAAAGATTCCTCTTCCGTGCGGACGAACAAGTCAGCCAGGCACTGTGCCCTCATGGCTCTCACATCAGGCATTTAATTCCCTTCCTTCGGAGGGTCGCCAGAATCCACTTCCAGTATCCCCAACGATGGCCATGACTTTCAAGATTTATCGCACGTATTACCTTTCCTCGTCTTAAATAATCCAGGTGTGCAGCGAATTTCACGGGATTCAATACTGTCCGATACATCAAATTCTGCCAAGTAATAATTCCCTTTTTTTCCAATAAAAATTCTCATGAGACTTTACGAATTGTAATTCGACCCTAAACCCGGAGGCTTCGTCCAGAATTTATCAAATTAGCTCAATCCCAGTGCATAAAGACAATACGACCGAACAAAGAATCAATAAAAAAAATGGGGAAGCTCCATAATAATTGAAATAACAAGGCGAATTCGTAAGAAACCGATGGCCTCGTTAAGGTAGAAATCTCACAGCAATCACCTTCGAAAATCCTCTTCTCAGTTGATTTTTTGTAACGGAATTACATAGTAATGCCCCGGATGTCTCTTCTCACGTTTGGATAATTCTGTTTGCAGAAAAATGCGTTGACGGAACTACTACCTTAATCTTCGATAAAAAAGGAGAGAAGAGAGATAACGGAAAATTTGTAAAAACGGTTAATAAACGTTTAATACGCTATAGAGTTTGCTCCATTTCACTTTTGTACATAGGAAGCCTTATCTTTGACACCACTTTGCAAATCGTGTCCCATCGACTCGAATAACCCACTAAACCCCTTTCTCTCCCCATTCCTCTCACCAGAGTCCTATCTCTCAAACTGGATTCTCTTGTACGTGCTCACGGATTGAATCTGTATCAGTACTCAGGAACGGTGTATAATTACAAGAGTAACACAAGTGCTAAACATGCCCACAGCAGAACGAAGGCACAGCTCTGACAACAGTATACTAGTAGCCCATCGTCCCTGACTTTGATATTCGTATTCATTAATATGGAAATTATACAGGCTGTCCAAAAAATTGTCCTCGATAATTCGGGATTTTTTTAGATTTGGAAAAAACTCTTCAGGACAAAAAGTCATCAGCTGTTGATCTCGGTAACGTAATGATTGATCAATTAATTAGTGACGGCTAATCCGTTGAGCTGATACGAAGAAATTACGTTTAAGGAGGTCCAAAAACTCTCCATTGATCTGAAACGAGGAACCACGATTTTTTAAAAAATTCTCCGGAATGGAATTTCAAGCTTTTGTATATCGTTTTATTGTTAATATCTATTGGCTCCATTTTTTGGACACTGTGTACGAGGCAAAATATACTTCGCGCAAACCTTTCGGTCTTTTTTCTCCACCTCCAAAAAAAAAATGCCTGAGTATCAGCCTGAATCTCTTATAGATGTTGCTCGACTGCTTTCATCTGTGACGATCGAATAATTTAATTACTTCTGGAGTCATGGATACATACATAGGATTCATATGGGAAACTGGGTCTTCCCACGAGTTATATATCTCGGTGACTTTCTCGCTTAATTCCCTGGCTTTCAGCTCGACTTTGATCTATAATTTATTATAATTATCGAACTTCCGTCGTCTAGAAAATCCGGAAATTTCAGGCGATCTACGTGGTTCCTTGATCTTCGTTTTGTCTTGATAAATTTATTATTTTTTCGGCAACTTTTCTACCCATTCGTATGCTGTTAATTATGTGTATCAAAATTCTAGAGTAGCCATTTCCATACCAACGAATAAATCATAAATCTGACATTGAGGTCTCCACGAAGCGAGAAGAAACTTGTATAACTTAGTGACGGACTAACTCGACTCCATCAAACGTTGAATTTTTAACGAATTCCCCAATTATCTCGAGATAGTTTTATAAAACACTTCTGCAAAGTCCGAAAAATTGATATCGAAACTTCGTAAACAGTATTTCGAAATATTTAAATATTTATTGCATTTTTTTTCCGAAATACAATTTTTAGAAAGTAAGACGTAATTAAAAAATTTGGAGGTTGGAGTAAAGTTATCAACAGGGTAAAAATTGTGACGATTCACGAACCCTCTTTTGACAGAGTTTGAAGAATCATGGAAATATTCGATTGGCGTACTTTTTCTGAAACTCGGTGGATCGCGACAGACGATTTTCAAACGCTTTCTTTCCGCATAGTAATAAACAAAGTGAACCCCTTAGCTATCAAATATAAGAATTAAAAATGAGCAATAAGTTCCACAAAGTTCTCAGGATCTCGAGAGTTCCCGCGTCGTGGTATCTAAACATAGATGTAAGAGCAACTATTGTTCTGCAAAGGTTGTGGCGAATAAAATTTACAATAAGAATTGCGTCTCATGAGAGAATTAACCCCGTATTTTATTTTTGTAATCTCGTGTATAAAATCTGGAAGAAATGAAAGCTTCCGGAGTAAACTGCCAGGAGCACTTTTACTACATCGTAAAAATGTTGTACTTTTACTGCTTATGGATAAAATATGAATTTTCATAAGAAATATTGAGTTGTCGTAAAACGATCGTTTGTCGTCACGGGCGATGCATTTTTCTGAGACGCTTATTCGTTGATGTTACAGAATACTTTTGTCTTATACGGAAACAAAATGAATATTCGATAAACGCTTATCGCCCTGCGTTCGCATAATTTGGTCATTGAAGTAAATCGATCACACACTGTGGCATTATTGTTGTCGTGTTATTATTGTTGAATTAAACAATTTCGTTTTCATTGCCACACTTTGTTGACGACTCGTTAAATTTATTCTCTCGATGTTCGATACGCGCGTTGAGATCGAACTCTCTTCCCTTTCTCTCTTCGTTCTTATATTTATATTTATAATCACACCCATTAGATTTTCCTTTAAAAACACATGTTATCTGTATTAATAGAATCCGATCGAGAGAGTGCTGTTTAGAAAGGCCTGGACGTATGGTTTGATCATATATATGTATATGAATGGTGTATGATTAAGTGCATTTTACACGTGGAGCGTGGCCCACCCGCGTGTCCAAGTAGAGCGATGAATTACGTATAACGGTGCACCGTTGCACCGAAGTGCACAACAAGACACGAAAGTAATTTATGTGCATGGAAACGCGAAAAATATACCCTTGAAAACAAATTTTCAAGGCACGAATAAAACTTCAAAATCGTCCACAGTTCCGTTTGTCAATAAAAAAAAAAAAATCATAATAAATTAATAATTCCAAGTTTTCTCTGTAATCCAATTAAAGTGCTTCGATCAAAAATATCGATGAATGAATAAAAAAAATTCTCGAGTTATTATTATTCATTTTGTATGGGAACGTAAAAGTAAAAAAAAAAAAGTTGAAGTTCGTAACTGCGTCGCAAGTTTGAAAAAAGGAATGAAAAAGTTAGTGACTTTCACTGAATATTTATGCAGATCTGGGCCACGATATTTGGTGAATCGTTTTTGTGCCTTCGCAGGGAGAGAGTGGCAAAAAGTGTGAAGAATTTTCTCAAGCAGGAAATAGGAAAATGACAGAAACAATTTTCGTCTCAAACGAACGATGCATCACTATTTTTTTTTTTTTTTTTTCGCCTCAAATAAAAATCGATTAGAAACTGCGTATTAGAGTGTGAATTATGCAAATCATTAATTTTCGTTAGTCAAAAACACGTTAGCTCGTTCCTCGTATTGGAAAATCGTGATAACAAACATTACACGTTCGTCAGATCGCTCACTGGCTCGGTGAAAGTTGCCTCGAAAATCAGTAACACAAAATTCCACCATTTTTGAACTTCAAACACGTATTTTACCTAAACCTTATTATTTATTAACGACGTCACTCGTAGCGCCGAAGGTTAAGTAGTTGCAAGAGGCAACAATAAATGTTTTTTTTTTTCAACCCTTTATTCTTATTTACTGACGATGAAACGTTGGGATAATGAAAAATATTATTTTTTAATGATAATTATTGATAGGATGAGTTTTTGCCCGGAAGAGGAATATTTTCAGGCCGGACTACGGTGCATTGTGATGACACGAGAACTCCACTGCCATAAATCATGGAAACCCGTGGATTGTGAGCGAAGACAAATGGTAAAAATACGATGTACAGTTTCCAGGGATGCTGGAAATTTCTACTGTAATTGGCAAGCTTCCATAGGCGATTATGCGAATGTACCGTCGAATAATTTATCGTGGGATCATCGGTTCCGCCAAGGCATCCGAACAGAACTTAAAACCCCGAGACAAGTCGTCGACTCTTTCGCATAAATACCGCGCGGAAACATCTCCGAGAACGAAACAAGAGAAACCTTACGGTTCAACGGCCCGGGACGGAGTTTACAACAACATTTATGCTCACTTATTGTTGATCGGGTCAAAGAAAGAAAATATTGCAACAATATAAACATTTGAGCACCACATTCGTGTCTATTTATTGCTCCTAACTTTCCAGCCAACTCTCTCATTAATAATAACGCGGTCCTCTATAACGAGGCGATAGAAAATAAATAGAAAATAATTAATGACGATGAATTTCACTGAAATTTCTTTTTCTCATTTATCACTATATTAATGAATTTTACGACCTCATTTTTCGTAAATTTTCCGATCGTATAGAAAATTGAATAACAAAAAGAAATGTGAAATAATCTGAAGATTTTTTCAAATGTCTATGTCAAGTGAACTTGTTTTTTTTTTATAAAATTGAACCTTTTTGAGAAACATATTCACTTGACAATAATATTCAGAATTATTATTGAAAGCGTTTCCTTTTTATGAACACTTTACATTCATGTCGAAACGTACATTTTTCATCCATGTATTTGTGCCCTTAATTAAAACTTGGTATGTAATCTGTGTGGATCACATAAAACGATATGAAACTATAATTCCTCGGCGAAATAATTGTCTAGTACGAGGAATTGTAGCTGCACCGCGAGAAGGATTGTTGGTCTGTAGGGAATGTGTGGTCTACTACGCTAGTAGTTGGATGCGTCAGTCGTATGGCATATTATTCCCGGAGGTTATATCTCAAGCCATATTTCCTTCATTTATAGGCTCTCGAACGTACGAGAGTTCTTCCCAAGAGTGAAAGAAAGATTCCTAACGGGTCAAATACTCGGGATACCAAAGAGTCAACGAGAAATATTACTCGGGAATACTTTCCAGGATTTTTTTGCAGGGAATGAGAGAATAGAGGGAGAGAGAGGTGTAAACAAAAGGAATAGAAAACAATGGAAAGTTTTTCGACGTCTGAAAAAAATGCTATTGTTTGATAAAATCATGGGTTCTCGTAACGTTCAATTTCGATTCGATGCTGAATCAAAAGTTTTGCGAAATACATTGGAACCTGCGAACTAATGCGACAAGAATGTCAGACAACACGGAAAACAGCTGTAATCGAATAAAATCGAAAACGCTGGGACAAAGAATTTCAAATACTCGTTATTATTGAGCGGGGAACGCACAAAAATACACAAAATTGAAATCCGAAATATTGATAATGATGATTTGATTGAAATCGTGTTATGACGACGGCCATGACAGTTTATCACATTCATATAATTGAACGATTGAAACTTGTATCCGAGCATCACGAAAAGTATTGATGACACGAAAGCAAAGTAGCGAAAAGGAACATTTCAAATACATTATGGATAGTAGCGTACGAAGCAAGACTATAATAAAAGAGAAGAAAGACAAAGCCGCAATACGCAGCATCATCTACGCGTGAGTCGAACGAAGATGCGATCCTTCGAGAGTATCGACCGATCGTGGACCAACTTTTGTTATGACAGGGTAAAAGCATGCGAGAGAGAAAGAGAGAAGTGAAGCTTACTCGTACAGACTCCAGTCGCGGTGGCTCTCGATGACATTAACGTTGGAACTGCAACACCTTTTGTCTCGGATAATTCAGAACAAAAACACGAGTACACCAAATAAATATTACGATTGAAGCTTTGAATCGGCCATTCGGCCTCACTGGCACGCAGAGCACTCCCGTCAAATTCGAATTAAACTTCCACGGAGCCATTCGTTTTTCACATACCGAGCGCGAAACGATAAGCGTGTGCGGTGTAGCGTGTGTGTTCGTAAAGATTTTGGCCCGGAGGGTCAGGGAGGTCTCCACAGGAAGACTGTTCAACGAAACCGCGGCACTTTTAGCCGCTTGACGCGACACCTGACGGATACACAAACTATCACGGATGCTTACCGACTGAGCAATAGTTACTGATAGTCGGTACGCGTAAAAAATATCTTAAAATATATTTGCATTCGCCCCGTACCGTTTTTCGGGTCTACGACAAAAAAATAAATTCATCACTATTATTATGAACGATAAAAATATATTATGCTACAAATACAATTGTAAAGAGTCACTGATTTTTTTGACTTCTTGTAATTATGTCAATAATTTCGAAAAACACGTACAAAAACGTTGAAAGGACTAAATGCATCCTCTACCGATCGTGAAATCAGATCGATCGAGGAATTCAAAGTTTATTTATTTCGAACTGTGTGATCTAAGGAATTTTTTTGATGATGCTGATATGTCGATACTTTTCGACAACAGTGAACAATTGTTCGTAAACTAATTTAGGTGCGTCGACGCCCCAGAGAAAATCGACGTGATTGAATTTTGGAAACTGCACCCTGTACTTTCCAATCTTATTTGGTAATTGTTTCCACAGAGAATCGACGTCCTGAAAAATGAAAATTTACATTATTCATCTTTTTTTTTTTTATCATTCAGAATTACTTGTTTTCAGGAAATGAATATGGTTCGTGGGCTTACGACGGAAGATGCGAGCCAATCGTTGTCAGCGACGAATAACGCAACAGGCACTTTAATTTTCGAGATATCGTAATCCGGCGGCGAAGTGTTATTGTAATATTTACGATTTTTTGTAGCTCCGTAATCGTATGCTTGGAAACGACCTGAATTTATTTCCTGTCCATAATGAACGAGCGTCTTTGTCGATGTGCCAGCTGGCGAATGACTCAAAATTACCGGCAGCAAAGTCTGTCAATAAATATAGTATTCTTGAAATTAAGTACCTCTGTTATTTTTAAGCGAAAGTAAAATGCGAAATTTGAGTTTTGAACACGATGAAGAATTGAACATTTATCGAAGTGGGAAGTGCAAGAAAAAAATGTGCCCCACGCGTAAATCATTTGATGATAAATGGAAAAATAACTTACTTCGTTAAATTGAGCCTTGTCGAATCCACAAATGACGAACATGGAATTTGCACATATTTTTTCCTCGAACGTGTCTATTTCACAGCCGTATTTGGCGAGGAATTTCAGCAGAATATTTTGAGGTAAAAATTCATCAGCACCCAGAAAATGTGCTATTAACTAAAAGAAAAAAAAATAATTATGAGAAGTAAATACTTTTTCTCAGAATGAATGAATCCGTGGTTGCGAGGCTTTGTTTAGGGATGATAAATGGAAAAAGGAAAAATCACCTCTATGTTATCAGCAAAAGGTGCAATGATTCTTATTGGACTTTTCAGGTGACTGATATAAGCAACCGGGGCGAGTCCAATCATGAGCCTGACTCGCTCAGCAATATCAGGCCTTCTCGATGCCATAACATAAAACATTGTCGTACCCATCGAGTGTCCTACGTAAATCAGACTATCATTTTTGTAATTCGTTATGAATTCTATAACCGCTGGTAGGTCGTACAGTCCCATTTCGTCCCAACTGTAAATTTGTCAATTATACAAAATAAATTAATTATATTTTAAGGCATGAACGATTTAGGTGCAGATTTTTTTTTTCCTCTCATTTTCGCATCATGAAGTATTTTAATTTTTCTAAGTTTCAAGTCTTCACGGCCATTCTTGTTTGAAAGGTTCCGTGACCTCTGGATGGATGCCAAGGTCATGTAAAATATTTTTTAATCATTGCAAGGTTTCGTCTTCCTTGTCATTTCTGTTTTTTTTTTCTCTATGATTTGAACTAATTCAATCCATGGCAAACGTCACCTGAAGTCCCAGAATTTTGAATCTGTCGTCGAAAGGGTTTTATGAGCACGGGAATAAGTATTCCCTCGAGAATTACCAAGCCATACATCGTAACCTCGGTCGGCCAGGAGATAAGCTGTAGAGAAACAATAATCATGCGAGAATGATCACAATAAATTTATGGAGGAATAATGCATTAAAAATTGTTGCATACCAAGAGCCTTTGATTTTCCACTTATAACCCAATCAGCAGAACTGCTCAAAAGTCCATGCTGGAGGAAAACAGGCGTGGATCCGATTCCACCACGTATTCGATGTATTTCTAGGATGTACCCATCGGTCGTAGTCACCATATGGGCTTCTGCGGGATAGCCAGCTCTCTCT
Source organism: Hyposoter dolosus (assembly GCA_963921915.1). Classification (NCBI taxonomy): domain Eukaryota; kingdom Metazoa; phylum Arthropoda; class Insecta; order Hymenoptera; family Ichneumonidae; genus Hyposoter; species Hyposoter dolosus. Next base: position 17,957,831 of record OY998130.1, on the reverse strand, counting down.
ATCATATCCAACTAAAGAAATAAAAATAGACGAAAAAAAGTGTTCATCCGCATCACCGATAAAAAACTATTCTAAAAAATTTGATGCTTTTAAAAAGTAAAAGTTAAGTATTTCCTGTTGAACAATAAATATGAATGGCTCATCTAATCAAAATTAGATAAATTTATTAGAGAAAAAGTTGTAAAAGTTTTGAGTTGAATTCTTTAGGATTACTCCAAAGGAATAATACAAATTTTCAATTAATTATCAACTCTGATTAAAAGAAGGTTTGAGATTTTTTTTTTTTTAAATGGTAACATTTTTACGGAATCTTGAATTTAAATATTCCAAAAATCTAAAAATTGAATCGTCAAAATTCCATAATCAGAATCTAATGACGACCTTATGGAACTTCCGGTAAGAGATCATTCTAAAATGACACATATAGGTCGATGTTATTGCAGGGTCCACACTCGCTATTATGACTCATTTTATGACTGATAAAAAAATAAAACTGCATGTGCAACCTCGTGAGCATTGTATTAAGTAAAAATTTCGTGTATGCGTCAATATAAAACGTGGACATTTGAACTTTGCATTTTTGAAGACTAGCTCTTGATCAGCAAGAAAAAATTGTTTGCATTGTAGGAAAAAAAAAACCGGGATTACGTCATTTTGACCTTGGGTCCATAAGTTTTCATATTTGAAAATATTGCGATTGTAAATATGATGCGAAATATACTTTCACAGGAAATTATCCGATATTTTGTTTACGTCGTTTTGATTTTGTGAGGCTTTACTTGTAATAAAAAATGTATATACTATCTTTTCTGTGCTCGTAGAATGAAATGGAAAAAACAAATATAACTGAGATTTTAAAATAGTCGTTTTCTCATGCAACCGAAGAAGCACCCTCTCAAAAACACTGCCCCCATGTATTATTCGATCGATAAAACAGAGCGAGAAACCTTGTAAAGTTATTTATGCAAGGACCTGTATTTCTGCTGTACACAAATGCATCGACAGAAATGAGACTGTACCCTCCATTGATGTATCGTAAACATATAAAAACACTTACAGTAGATGAACCAACATCAGGGTTGCTTTTCAGTATTTCTTCGTAATTATTCTGCCAACTCAATGGCGAAAATAGCCGGGTCAATGGATTTCCGTTGATTTCATTGTTGAGTTCGAAGCCTTCGACTTGTAGCTTAATTATGGACGTAAACAACACGAACAGAATATTTTTCATGATTTTTTAGAATGTTTACGCAATAAAGTGTATACAATCACTCGTGTAAAATGTATTATACAAAAATCGTAACAATTGTTCATTAGAGACGTTAGAGACTCTTGCGACGAATCTACACAACTGCGTGCCTTTATTATGATGCACACGCACGATCGGTCACCGAGCGTCTTGTTACTCGGCTGCCCAGCGCTCAGCAAAATATTTTATGTATTCGCTTCTTGCCAGAGAGCAAAGCCAAAATCGGCATTCTACGCATTTTCCCACCAAACGTCGCCAACGATGTTATTCGTAATCCTATTTTACGTTCTATCGGATCATAACTATATATAAGCATATATTTTTGGAATCGTCCTGGATGTTCCTTCGCCTAGAAATTGATGATGATATTTTTTTCAATTTAACTTTTTTTAAATCATTTTTTTACTCATGATGACTGATTATTATAGAACTGTATAATAATATTGAATTCAATAAAAATGCGTGCAATAAAAGTCGTAGTACGAAAGTAGAATTACTCAGAATGTTTTTACCGACCGAAATCAGCTGTTTCGCATGACATTTCGCTCTGAACCGCAAAAACGTAAGCCGCACGTTTATTTTCAATACTAGATTTTCTAAATTTCCTGTCCATTGATAACGAACACGTAGCAATTATAATTATTCTCTATCATACAAAGTATAACAAGGATCAAAAGATATCGTTGAACAATTCGTTGTTCCATAGTATTTCCTTCATTCACTTCGACTGTGCCGGTTAACCTTAAATAATTCAAATAATTCATTCCTTTCGTTTCAACAATCATCCACAGAAAACTTCGAATCATTCATAAAGAAACGTTCAAATATTAAAGATAAAAAAACGATATTTCCGAATTTTTCAAATCTATTACAGCGTTTTATTTACTCCTGTTGGTTCGCGATAATTTTTCTTCATTTTTAGCGCATTCTACACGATTTTTCATCGTTTCGTGGAACGTATAAAAATTCCATTTCTATTCCGTAAAATTTTTCTAATAATTTCTAGATTAAGATGAATGAAGTTACGTTACCTCCGTCACCAAACTGGTACCTCAGCAGTATATTATCCTGTGCCAACGATGGTACGGTTGCATGGGGTGCCAGGAATTATATAGTTGTTGGCAAGTCTCAGGGGAACCAGAAAATTCTCAAGTATTTTGTAATCGCTAACGCACATCACGACAAAGTGACTTCTCTTGCGTTTTCTCCAGAATATGGTCTGGAAAACAAGAATCTCATAGTTTCTGGGGGAGAGGAGCATATAGTGAGGATATGGAATTTGGACACTATGGATGCTGTTTTGTCTCAACAATATATTGATGCAAGTGACTCTTTTCACGGACTTATTAATTTTTTCTTTATAAATGTTTTGATAATCCACGGTGAAATGAAAATGCAGGCGATTTAATTGTTTTAACGAAATTTTCGTTTGTTGACTTTCAGGATAAACAAAAAGTTATAGCCGTTGATTGGTCAAAATGCAATCCGGATCTTGTATGTTTCGTGAGCCAAGAGGGTTCCCTCGGAGCCTGGACAATTTCTTACAACAATTGCCAATTCTTTTCATTTGGCAAAATGACTGCCACATGTTTGGCATGTTCGCCTCATAAGGAGAATATCGTAGCGATAGGAACTAAGAGCGGACTTGTTTACGTTTTACTTTTACAAGGCGGTGGGACCATAAATTATAAACTGAGAGGTCACGATGTTGAGATCACGAGTCTCTCTTGGTGTCCCACGGACGAGAATATTTTCAACGATACAGGATCCAAGGACATGCTTCTCGCTTCTGGAGCAAAAGACAAGTAAACCTCCTCATCACGTCATTACAAAAATATTGAATTTTTGACTATTTAAAACGTGACGACTTCAACCCTTCGTCGATACGACAGGTCGAAAAAACATCCCTAATTTTTTTGAATAAGGAAATGTCTTTTTTATCATTTTTCGAATGGTTTCATCGTTTTACAAATTCCGAATTTACAAATTTTTACATTTGTACAATTTGTACGATAAAAATTACAAATTACAAATTTACAAATTCGATCCCATTATACGTTCAGAAACCAGGGTTAGTAACGGTTGTCCTCAAATGTTATCAACAAACAGTTGACAAAAATATTCTTGGTCTCCTTAACGCTAGAATTACAGACCAGGGTAGATATCTACTCCAGACGAGATTCGAATTACGTTCCTAAGTTATTTTTTCAGCACTTTTAGGTATTAAAATCGATTTTTCACTAATTAAACTTTGATGAAATTGAATAAACTCTCCACCATTATCTTTGGCAGAAAAAAACAGAAAGATTTATGTACTTACAAGTGAGATTATTGCTTTTAGAACGATTTTACGAACTAGAAACCTGTAGGGTAAGTATTTACCCCGGTTTGTAGTTTAAAGGTAAAAAAAATCGGTTTGTTGTTCTAGGATTATAGAAGAAGGAATTTTTGTTTCTGTACGAATGATTTAAATTTTCACTTCGAACGTCTTGATCGCAGTTTTTTTGAAAAAATGAGGAAATGAAAAGCATGTAAATGGAAAAGTCTCATTCGTTTCTTGTTTTGGCCCACAGATCCATTTTCGTGTGGCGAGCAGGGGGCGATGGTCGCTATCAATTAAATATCCCCATACCAGTTGCTCCAATGACTTCGAGCCAGCACCGAGTTAAAATGCCTGCGTCCATAGGAAATTGGACAGCGGTTTGTTGGTCCGAGCCAAAAACGCTCATGGCTAGTTCTTCTTGGGGGGAATTAATATCCTGGGATCTTTGCAGTGGCTCAAAAACAAAACCCACGTGCAAACTCTTACATGCTCACCACACTCGCGGTTTATTCTGCATCGCTAATGTGCCAAGGAAAACTCCGAAAGACGAGGAGAATTGGAGAGAATCCACACCGTTAGTAGAACATTTTTTATCGGTTTATTGAAAAAACGCCTTAAAAAAAAGATCACAATCAATTTGATATTCATCTGTCGAAATTCGACGTTTACAACACGAGCAAAAATATACATTTTCGTGGTCGGTACGACGAGGGATCAAATCGTTTTCACAGAAAATGAAAAAAGTTCATGTCTAGTTTTTTGATTCTACGGATGATGATGATGAAAGAAAATCTAAACAAAAATCGTACCGGCTTCCTCCGGTGAAATCTTTCGCCAAATTTGTTGTTTCCTGAATTTTGGAGCAGTCTGTTAAAAAAAAAAAAAAACGGTCTTTATACATTCCGGATATGCGCGACACCTCAATGATAGTTTTTCAAGCAGAATATTGTTATTAACAGTTTGGAAAAACGCTTCACAGGACAATCGTGTGGACGCTCGCACAAGATCGCCAAGTGATCAAGAGTTCGGTGATGGGCTTGGAATGTAAGCTCGAGTACAGTGTACCTACTCAAGGTGGATACGTTTACTGTATGGCTGCTTGCCCTTTGGATACATCGCGGATAGCCTTCGGTGTTGGGGATGCGATGTTGAGATTGTGGAACTTGTCGGAGCCTCACCAAACAACTTTCGATGTGACAACGCAGTGGCAAAAAATAATGGGAAAAATTCGATCGGTAAATTACTTTTGCTTTTAGTTATCAACAGAAATATTATTCATACGTGATCGTCGATGAGTTTGATAATGAACGAGATTTGTTTAACATTATTCAGATCGCTTGGCATCCGGTCAAAGAGAACTTGTTGGCTTTTGGGACTGACGAGGGACGCGTTGGTATTTGGGACACAAATTCCAACACCAAACCATCGCTTTTGTATCGTCAATATCACAGGAACACCGTTTATTCCCTTGGATGGGGTCCCAATCCAAATGACGAAAATTTTGTTCTTTACTCCTGTGGCGACAACGAACTCGTTTATTATCCAGCAGACAAGCCTACGAAAGGTATTCTCGTTAAAATGTTATAAGACAAACGAAGATAACGAAATTGCGTCTTAAAAGAAAAAATTTTATTATTTCAATTTCACGATTGCAGAAGTAAGGTCGGTGGTGAAGAAAAATTGCACGGAATTTGCCTGGAAACCGGATTATTCTTGTATGGCAATCGGCTACGATGATGGGTAAGAAAAAAAATGTATTTTCACGCCGTTTTGTAGATTATACGACGGAATAACTTGGCAGAATTATTATCATTAAAAATCGATGTTTGCGAATTTTGGAAAATAACTATATTTTCTAAAATTAATCATTTTTTATGTCGGATTTATTTTTCCTTTCAGAAAAATTTCATTCATGAATGAAAATTTCAAAGAAATCGGCATCCCGATTCACGAGATGAAAAAAGCGGTGCAATGTTTAGCCTGGCATCCCGAGAGCACTTCGACTGATCTGAATTATTCTCCGTTCCGGAATCATTTGGCCGTCGCGATAAATTCACCGACAATAAAGATTCTTGACGTGACGGAACTGCTGAAAATTTCGGAGGGCCCCAGAGAATCGAGCGATGTGGAACGAGTCGATGAAAGTGATGTGGCTCGATTTAAAGTTGTCGCGAGTTTGACAGGACACACCGACAAAATAGTCGCGATGGCATGGAACCCTCATTTAAGCGGTTATTTAATGTCCGCAAGTTACGACAATACCGTTCAAATCTGGAACATCGAGACACAAGGACTCGTTGCAACTTACGTCGGACATAAAGCGCCGGTGCACTGCTGCATGTGGAGTCCTTTGAATCCTGATTACGCGATAACCGGATCGTCCGACTTCACCGTCCATGTTTGGAAAATTTCCGAGCAGGAAATCGTTCAACCTTCCGAAAAAGTTCGACCAAAACGTGCGCAAACTAAGAAAAGCAAGAGTAAAAAAGCAGCACCCATTGAATGTCCGAGCGGAATTGTTCCAGAGACAGAAAGACCGGAGACAGAAACGGCGAAACCGCAAGTAGCGAATGGAAACATTGAAACGGTAAACATTCCTAATGGTGCGAAGCCGAAAAAAGAACGAGCGAAAAAAGTTTCATATTTGTCGGCCTATACGAAACGCTTGTTACAAAAAACTACATACGTCGAGTCACTCCGAAATCTCATTACGGAAGTTGGCAGAACCGATGTGACGAATGGAAAAGACGAGGAAAAAGGCGATGAAAAGATTGCAACGATTTTTGGAACTCCGGAAGATATTACGATGATTTTGGATGAAGAAAGTTCGTCTCATACGAGTCAAGGTCATTACAACATCAGCACTGAGATGAGCATGTGGAACGGTGGTTTGAGGAAAAATTTACAAGAAGCCATAAAGGAAAAGAGATTGAATGATTTTTTGGTTTCTCTCTCGGTTAGTCTGTCCATGAAAACGTGGCAAGCGACTTGCGAGGCTTACGCGGACCAATTACTCTTTGAATCCAATCCCACCAAAGCTGTTTCTTATCTTCTCTGTATTCACAAGATTCATCGTGCTATCGAAGTTTTCATCACTCATAAAATGTACAAGGAAGCTTACGTTCTTGCGAGATGCAGAGTGGACGAGAAAGATGAAATACTAACGAGGATTCTCAACGAATGGGCAATCAGCGCAAGCATAGCAGGCAATTTTGAAGAAGCGGCTCAGTGTCACGTCAAACTTGGAGATTTTGCGAAAGCTGCCAAGTTTTTGAGCCGAAGACACGAGCCTCAAGTTTTAGAACTCGCCACTGAACTTGGACAACTCTCCAAAGAGTCAGGCTTGTCCGAGTCATTAGCTGAACAAGCTTTCGTGGAGTGTCTCCTTCTCTCGGATTGTGAAACTGCGAGAAAGTTCGTCGATAAATTTCCGGAAATAAATCATCGTCGAGCACAGATCGAAGTGTTTGAAGAGATGAAAAAAATAATGGAAAACCTAGTTGATCCCGCGACGTTTTCTGCGTGGACCGAGGCTGGCGGGGAAAACAATTTTTTGGAAAAGTTGCAATCGCAATGCGAAAAATATGTCGATCAATACAACATTTTGTCCCAGGCCACAGATTTCCCTGTCCCAGAAACCGAGCCAATGCTCTGGATCACTACGAGCCACCATTTGGCTTTGTTCGCAATCGCTGATTCATCGGAAAAACAAATTCGCCATTTGGTTACTGCGATCGGAGCTGTCTCGCAGTATGAAATTGTTTATCCATCAAAAACAGGAAACAACGGTGAAGGTTTTCTCATTCGATTACTCGTCAATCTTGAAAACAAAAGTCTCGAAAACGAGCAAAGTTTATTCGCCAAAAAGGACTCCGGTGTTTACAAAAGCTTGCGAGCTTTCTTGTGCCTCGGCGTTCTCAATTGGCTCAATTTCCACGGTACCGCGGACTTGGCAAACCTTGACAAAGTTTTGATACTCGTTGAAAAATTGCTCGAAGATACTTTCGATAAACGGACCGTTAAGTACTCCACAATGACGAACGAAATCAACAAACTCGGAGCTTTACTCGCAACGGCGCTCGGTACGATTAAAAAAAAATCAATAATTCATGGTTCACTCCTTAATTTTCATATTAAAAAAATCAATACGTGCCCGTTAGACTGTTTTTTACGAAATTGTATTTTCGATTGCTTATATTTCCAGGAAACTCCCAAAAGGTCGAGGGCGAAGACGAAACGAAAACGGAGACGACGAGTCTCCTGGAACAGTTGGATCACCTGAAGAACGAGAAAAAACGTTTTCTCGAAGAACGTGTTTGCGCGCCCAGTCCGATACTCGCTTATAGCAAAGCTACTCAGTTATCGAATATTCTGACGGACGGCGACAACAAGGACCGTTTTATGAAAATTGTGTCTGAAACGTGGTTGAAAGCTATAACGTAAATATTTATTCCAAGTTACAAAACGGAGATTGGTTGAAAAAAACTGAAGCTTTATTTTCATAAGAAACTTTTTGTACGCTGAAACCAGTTTCTCGTTTTTTTTTCCTTTGTTCTCCTCCGATTACGCCGCAGTACAATTTATTTTTTCATTTCAAAGGCAACAGGCAAGTCTCTAACTGCAGAAACTGACGATTTTTTTTCTGAAGATTGTGACAAAATGTCATTATTTTTTTCCCTTAATTTGTATGGATGCGAAAGTTTGTTGAATTATAAAAAACGAAAATCCCAATGTTTATTCGAATAAGAAACTTTTGTACAATCGATCTTTATTGTTGTTGTTTCCTTTTTTTTTTTATTTCCAAGGATAATATTCAATTTTCGTTAGCAAATCGGTACGATTTTTTGGTTCCGATGATGAATCACTTGGAGTTTACACGCCAGAAGAAAAGTTCGCGATCGCTAGCAGCGCAAAGATAGGGCAGTTTGTGATGCCACGTGATGCCTCCAACAAGGCAAACTTTGCCGCACAAGACGACCTGCTTAGTTCGCAAATTCGTAACTTTGATAAGATTGTCGGGACGACCGAGACTCGCCACGAGATTTTCGTTGCTTCGTGCGAATCTCACGGATAGACCACCCTCAACGTGGAGCGTTCGACTTTCTGTCGGACGACTGGGTCTCGAAACATCCCAGAGAAGTAATTCTCCTGATGCCAAACAAACGACCTTCAAGGTGTTCGGCCCCCAATCGGCACAAGTCAACGGTATCACTCCAGCATCCAACGACATTACTGCTTGTTGACTTCTCACATTATAAATGTGAATCAAACTGTTTTTTTCAGCAACTACCAACTTTCCCGATTCTTCGCTGTGCCAACAAACACTCATTCCTGGCGACGTTAAATAAAAACTCGTCACATACTTTTGTTCCTCTTTCACTGCCCACAACTTGCAGGTGTGATCGTCCGACACCGAAGCCAAAAGTTCACCTTCCGACTCGTAGGAGATATCGTTTACATAATCTTTGTGACTCTCCAGTACCTGAAACATGCAATTTTAATTAAATGACTTGGAACTTGGGCTTATTTTTTTGTTTGCAGCGAACTAAGACTATTGAAAAACTGATGTTTTATCATTTTAAGTCGAGAACTACAAACCAGGGTAGATATCTACCCCAGGCGAACTTTGAACTATGTTCCTAAGTCCGTTTTTCAGAACTTTTAGGTATTCAATCGATTTTTCACCATCTAAACCTTGATGAAATTGAATTAAATCTCCGCCATTCTCTTTGACAGGAAAAAACTAAAAGATTCATGGACTTATCGGTCAGATTACTGCTTTTAGAACGATTTTACAAACAAGAAACCCATGGGGTAAACCTTTAGCCCGGTTTGTAGTAAAAAAAAAATGGGTTTGTAGTTCTAGGGTTAAAGAAGAAGGAATTTTTGTTTCTGTAGGAATGATTGGAATTTTTACTTCGAACGACTCGATCGCCGATTCTTTGAAAAAAGGAGGAAATGAAAAGTATGCAAATGGAAAAGTCTCATTCGTTTCTTGTTTTGGCCTACAGATCCATTTTTGTCTGGCGAGCAGGTGGCAATGGTCGCTATCAATTAAATATTCCCATACCAGTTGAAAATTGAAATTTTGTTATTTGTGTTATTATTTGTAGAAAATTCCACTCGGAAAAATATTTACCTCATAAACATGAACGTCATTCAGATTACTGTTGTAGAGCCGTATCTTGAAGTCTGCGCCAGCAGCACAGAAAGAAACAACTTTAGGAACGACACTTAACGAAGTTTCCGGACTCCAGGCAATTGCATGGACTCGTGTGTCATGATGAAACGTTCTGAGAGGTTTGTAAGAAATATCCTCCACAAGTTCATCCTCATCCTGGAAAATAATATTCCTTTTAGAAATAAAGTTTCGAGTGAAATTCCGAATCGAAAATGCGAGTGTAGAAATTTTAAGAAAGAGCGAAAGTTTGGAACGTAAAATTATTGATAAATTACCTGAAAATTGACCGTTCCAACGATGAGTTCTTCCCCGAGGGCAATGCAAATAAGGTGTTGAGACCATTCGTAAGGTGACAGCTCGACGCAATGTATTTGTTTAGAAAAACTAAGTTTCGTAGTTGGTTGAGTCACTAAAGCTTCGTCCATTGTTCGTTTTATTTGAAGCAATAGAATCGAAATTTACGAAAGACTTTTCGGCCCTATGATGTGTGATTTTTGCATATATCCATTGATACATGTACAAAAATCTGAAATGAATTCACGAAACTGCCGGCATAACCCCTAATGCCCGAATATGTTGTTTGAAATCACGTGTATATGTATATATATATTTATGTGTGTTATATACATTCACACAGGTGCCAAGTCAAGTTAGCAGGCTGCGAACTAAAAGCAAAGTTTGTAAAAACAGTTCGAAAGTTTTATAGATTCTTGGTGAAAATATTTCGAAATAGCCGATCGATCGAAAACATCGAAAACGTTTGTTGGAATAAGCAACGAAGGGGGGTTAGCCGAAGAAAAAAAGCGCGAAAATTAGACCGCGTTTTTAGAAAAACGAGATTTTTGAAGAGATTTCGACGCGCCGTGGGGGCGCCACGATCGTGAATATGTATATATACATGCGATCGTCCAACGTGCCGCATCTCACAGAAGCCAGCCTCACTCTTGGGTAAAATGTTCACGTTTATCGGTATTTCCTAAAGAAGAAAAAAAGGTCTTTTAACCACCAAAGTGTTCCTCACGAACGGTGAATAAACGACAGCTAATAAAATTGTTTCGTGCCATATAACAACACAGTGACGCGCCAACGATTCTCGCCAAACATCGGAATCTTTGACTCGTTTTTTTTTACTTTTTTTTCAACGCAGCTCTTTTCGTGCGGATACATTCTGTCAAGGCATGGTCGGCGTGCACGTACGATGTGTTCCGCTAAGACCCGCGAGGTCCTCGGGTTGAAATATGTTTTTGTTTATCAATTTTTTTTCAAGTCTTGTATATCACCCTGTCGGTAATCATCGAAATTGAACATAAACATTCTCGCCAGAGGCTCATGTTGATATGATGAAATTTTTTTTCGTCATTGCTCAACATAAAAATTACAGTGATTAATTCGGCACTCAAGAAAAACAAAAATTTGTCGATACATTATGGTTGTGTTAGTTTTTTTTCAAAGTCAAATTCCGGAAATCACGATCGTATGCTCTGCTACAAAAAAATAACTGCAAGGCTGGAATTAATTTTCGGAGCTCCACGTTTCCTTGCTGTTGCTCCAATTCTATGTAAGATCGACTTACGAAATCGTGTTTTTTTCTTTTTTAAATCTCCAAATTTTTGATGCTGGATTCCAACATATTGGATGAATTAAAACTTTTTTCCTATCAAATTTCCACGAGGACCTTGACACAAAGGGAAAATCAAGAGTTATTGACTATTTATCAATGATATTTTGTATATCAGATTCAAGCAGTTAAAAAATGAGTAACACAACAGAAATGCTGCCAAAATTAATGAAATAATTTTATAAAAACTATTATCACCCTCACAAGTCCTTGAGACTCTTCTACCGTATCAATATTATTTCTGTCATCAATATCCAATATATTAATGTACTGCAATAAACGTGAAAACATCAAAAACTAAAATACTATTTTTTCAAAATGAAAAAAAAAATTCCTTCCCCCAAAAAATAGAAACACGTGATAAAAATTTTACCATTATGAAGGGATTAATAAAGAGAATTAAAAATTTCAGCGGAACAAGGACGCAGGTATGGAGTTTGGGGTGGGCGATGTCGCCCAGATATCAGGAGAACTTGCGCGCGTGGTTGAGGTGATGATGTCGCCGGACATACCACATCAGCAGCGTTTGGATGTGTACAATGCTTGTGAGCGATTTAAGGAGACATCGCCATTGTGCGCGCAGTGCGGTCTGTATTTGGCACAAAAATCACCGGAGAGAAGTTCCATTGTAAGACACTTTGGTTTGCAATTGATGGAGCATTGCATCAAGTATCGCTGGACTCAAATATCGCAGACGGAAAAGATCTTCATAAAGGAGAACGCAATGAAATTGTTGCAAGAAGGAACGGACCCGCATTCGCAAGACGAAACTCATATTAAAGACGCGCTTTCTCGAGTCGTTGTCGAAATGATAAAACGAGAATGGCCTCAACAATGGCCAACTTTACTCGCCGAATTGAGCCAGGCTTGCACCCACGGCGAAAGCCAAACCGAAGTCGTTCTCCTGGTTTTTCTTCGCCTCGTGGAGGACGTTGCTCTCCTACAAACTCTTGAATCTAATCAGAGACGGAAGGACATTTATCAAGCTCTCACAACAAACATGGCTGAGATATTTGCCTTTTTCCTTCGTCTCATGGAACAACATTTTTCAGAGTTTCAGAAACAGAGCGCGTTGGGCCATACGACCGAGGCTGGCGCCCACAGCAAAGTCGTTCAGGTATTGAGAACACTTATCGAACGTTTTGAAAGGAATTTCTCTTTTTTTCAATGCATTCAAAGTTTTCATCATTCGATACTGATTCAGCAAAATTCGACGAACCAATGCAATTGGCTCTCGATCGAAGTTCACAAATCTCGTATAAATTTACGATTATTTGCACGAAGATTGTGAAAGCTCCGGATTCTTAACCCTTCGAGTGCACACATGCTATAAGGGCACATTGGGTCAATTTGACCCAAGGCGTTTTTCAAATAGTTGTATTCCGGTTAATATGCATTTTTTTTATTAATTTTTTTAAGAGACGATTTTTGTAGTCAATTGTCCATATTTTATAGCCTTAAATTTATTTTTTGACGAAAACGAAATTTCAATGCCAAAACATTCGTTGCCATTGAATGTCAAACAATCGGTGACAGTAAAGTGTTCGGGTCAATACGACCCAGAATGCACACGAAGAGTTCAAAAATTGACAAAAATATTTGAAAAGAATATTAATAACACACTGAGATAAATTTTTAGATAAAAGTGCCTACGAATCTCAAGATAATCTTTTGATTTTGATATTCATTGAGCAGGTGTGAGCTTTACTTAAATATTTTGACTGATTCGACCAGGTGGTTCTGCTCACATTGACCGGATTCGTGGAATGGGTGTCGATAAACCACATAATGGCGGAAGAAGGACGTTTGCTACGGATTTTGTGTCTGTTACTGGGTGATCCAACGTTTCAGTGTGCAGCTGCGGAGTGCCTCTTGCAAGTGGTGAATCGCAAGGGAAAAGCAGAGGACAGGAAGCAGTTGATGATTTTGTTCACGGAAGAAGCCCTGAGATACATATATTCAGCGGCGATTGCGTCGCCGGGCGCTCACGTGGCGTCGCACGAAAATCATTATCTATTTCTGAAAAAACTGACTCAAGTACTGACAGGAATGGCAACACAATTGTGCACACTGTGGGGAAAAGAAGACTCATCGAGCATACGTCCTAATCATTTGAACATATTTCTCGATGCTGTACTGAGTTTTACGATCCATCCGAGCCTGACGTTGACCCATTTGGCGAATTCGATCTGGATAATGTTGTTCAAACACGAACAAATAAAGACTGACTCGTTAATTCTGACTTACATACCAAAGTACATCGAGAACACGGCGCCGAAACTTATGAAAGTAGCTTATCCGAATGGAAGAAACGCAAATGGGACGACGGCGTATTGTTTGACGGATTACGATTCCGAGGAAGAATTCTCGGTATTTCTGCATCGTCTCAGGATGGATTTACTGGAAGGTGTTCGTCACGCCACGATGGTATCGCCCCTCGTCACATTCGCTTACGTGCAACAATGGTTAACGGCTAAAATAACTAAAGGAATGGTGAACGTTCGTTACAAGAGTGATCCGAACGACCCGGAGTATCTCGAGTGGGAAGCACTTGCTCAGGCATTAGATTCCGTAACGTCTCGAATACTTTTGGTAAACGAGAGACCCAGCGTACAGAATGGTCTACAATTGCTCGAATTGTGTCTCGGCTATTCGCCGGAAGATCCCTGGCTCCTGTCCACTCTTTTATCTTGCATAAGCGCTCTCTTCGTCTTCCTTTCGATGTCAACGGGATCCATGACCATGCCAGGAGTTGCTATACTGCCTCGAGTGTTGGAGAAAATATTTGCTGCCCTCGTTTTCCAAGCACCCGGAGAAACGAAAAACACACGATCCAGAGCTACTAAAAATGTTCGACGACACGCTGCGAGTTTGATGGTCAAAATAGGCCTCAAATATCCTCTTCTCTTGTTACCTGTTTTCGAACAAATCCACACTACCGTCAGAGGATTAATTCGACAACCGAGTCAACTCTCCAGAATGGAAAGTGTTATTCTTTACGAAGCGCTCTTACTCATATCTAATCATTTCTGTGATTATGAAAGACAAACGTGCTTCGTTGCCGAGGTTATCGGCGAAGGCTCCACGCAGTTCATGACCTTGGGACTCGAGGCTTTTAAAGGGCCCATCGAATTGATACAATTCGTTGGATTAGACAGACCACCCGTTGACGCTGGTCTCGATGATCCAGCTGCTAAAAATCGCGCTGATCTTATGTTTTGCATATCCACCGTTTTGAGCGTCGTCAAACGTTGCTCCATACCCGAAGATCCTGATAGAGCTGCCAGGGGTGGATTCGTCGCTGCTCTCAGCGAAAGCGGCAATCCTGTGTACAGAAATCCAGCCGCACCCCACGTTATCCCAGTTTTACCGACTCTTTTTGCTCTCGTACGTGCTATGAATGCTCTTTTCACTCCAGCTGCGTTGGCTTCACTTTCCGAAGTAAGTTTTTCGGCAAATAATGCTAATTCCAATAGAATGACTCGGGAGCTAAACATTACACAATAAACAAACAGTAACGAGTGCATTAAGAAAAAGATTATGTGGATTGCTGAATCTTCAACGAACAAGATTCATTGTTTTTTTTTCCATTGCAGGGCTTCCGAAACGCTCATGGCCTCTTGGAGTCGGAAAAAGCTAAACTTCTCGGTCTGAGCACAGGAAACGGCAGCGACAATACCCCAGAAACCGATCAAGTACCGAACGCACCACTCGCACGCATGCAATCCTTTCTTTCCAATATTCACGATCATTGTTATCACATGCTTGGCAGTGGTTGCCACACTATAGGACGAGATTTCTACCAACTTTCTGGTCTTGCTCCGGCTCTTCTCAATTCAGTTTTCTCGAATATGGAGGTTCGTAAAGAGGAAATTCATTTTTTTCTTGAAAATTTTTGTAATTCTTTGTTAACGTTGTTGTGTTTTGAACAATATTGCAGGTCATTCCAGACTATAGACTACGGCCAATAATACGCGTTTTTCTCAAACCGTTCATATACTCGTGCCCACCTGCGTTCTACGAAAGTGTCTTGGTTCCGGTACTCACTCACGTATCCACTCACAGTGAGTATGGAAATTAAGCGACATTTTTTTCCAACTTTCAATTTTATCAGACTCTTTTATATTTTTATGGCACTAGACGGTAATTTCTAGTGCCATGCTTCTTTGGATCATTGTTCCATAAAGCCCTGAACTGCGAACCCGTTTTTTGACCTTTCAACTATACAAACCGGACTGAATATTTACCACACGGGTTTCCTGTTCGTAAAATCGTTCCAAAAGCAGTAATCTGACTTATCAGCACATGAATCTTTTTGTGTTTTCATGCCAAAGAGAATGGTGAAGAGCAAATTTAATTTCATCAAGGTTTAGTTGGTGAAAAATCGATTTAAATTCCTAAAAGTGCTGAAAAGCCGACTTAGGAACGTACTTCAAAGTTCGCCTGTGGTAGATATCTACCGGGTTTGCAGTTCTAGGGTTAAATTTCAAGTTACTGACTATCGTTCTTGTTATTTCAAGTGTGCCAGCGACTAAGCGCAAAATGGCAGTACATAACGAGGCTGTACGAATCGGGTTTCGACGAGGAAAACACCGATGCCCAGGAGGTTATAGACGACATGCTCAATAGGAATTTAACCAGAGACTTTGTGGACGTTTTGAAAGTTACTATTGTTGGCGGTGCGGCGAGTGATGCTGCACCACCGGATTCCATGGATCACGATAGTGGAGGAATGGCTGTCGATCCACCGACCTCTCGTGGAAATAGTATCGTCGCCGAAGTCGTCAGTGAATTGGGAGCTTTTGTACTTCGACATCCTTCCACGAGTCACAGCGTTGTTCTTTGTATTCTCGGGTACGTTGATTCTCATTTTAAAAACGAAAAAATCGAATCAAGAAATTCAATACGCACATTTTATACTTTTCCAGCCGTTAAAAATTGAGAAAAAAATTAATATCAAAGTTTACTTAGTAACGGCAATCAAAGCCAATAAAAAAATGATCTAATCTGATCAAGGAAATTTCTCAGTGTATATATAAAGTCGATAAAAATTCTGATTCTATGTCGTTCATTCGAATGAGTTATAATTAGGATGCATAGAATTTTCTTTCCTTTTTCATTTTTTTTCGTAACCCATGTTTACCCATGTTTTTAAATTTTTTCGTAAATTACCCATGTTTTTGATTTACGTACAGTTACGTACAATTACGTATTAGCCATGTTTGTGATTTTTTTAAAAAATTAGCCATATTTTTGAATTTTTTGGTACAATTGACCATGTTTTTGAATTT
Source organism: Hyposoter dolosus (assembly GCA_963921915.1). NCBI lineage: Eukaryota > Metazoa > Arthropoda > Insecta > Hymenoptera > Ichneumonidae > Hyposoter > Hyposoter dolosus. Next base: position 17,941,169 of record OY998130.1, on the reverse strand, counting down.
TCTCGTAAAAATCTTCACGTTTTTGATTTTTTTCGCAAAATTACCCACGCTTTCCAATTTTTTAAAAAACATGCAGGGCCCTTTCGTGGAACGATTCGAACGCGAGCCTGAAAGCAACAATGTTGACCGGGCCGATCGTGCGTGCATTGGCCAGTGACGGTAGCCTGACACCAGCCATGGCAGCGCACATAATGGTGGCAGTGCTTCAAGGCCTTGAACATCACGGACAACATGAAGCAAATCAAGGCTCTCTGGTGACTCTCGGAGCCCAGGTCTACGAGTGTTTACGTCCTAAATTCCCGAATATTATCGAAGTAATGCAACAAATACCGGGAGTAACTCCCGCTGACTTGCAACGCTTCGATGAGAAAATGGCAGTGACCAGCACCAAGGGAAATAAGGTTGAAAAGGGCAAAAAAGAATTGTTCAAAAAAATAACGAATCAGGTAAGTCATCGATACAATTTATCGGAAAAATGATAAAATTGAGAGAAACAAAAACTTTTATATTTCCCACAACAGAAAAAGGAATAGATCGTAATTAAAGTGAGAAAAAATGATTTACAGTTGATCGGAAGAAGCGTCGGGCAGCTCTTTCGCAAGGAGGTGAAAATCGACAATTTACCAAGATTGAAAGTTACGGGAAAGCCCCAGGCCATCAGAGTCGACGACATTTCGAAAAATGCTGCAGACACAGGACTAACAACTCTTTTTGCTGGGCCCACGTAGCAGAGAGCGTTAGACGACCGCACTTTGTACGGTTGGTCTAGTTCGATAAGTAATTATAATTTGTGGTAAACAAATATCTCGGCAACGTGGTCGAAACAGAGAGAGAGAGAGAGAGAGAGAGAGAGAGAGGGAGAGAGAGAGAGGAAGAGAAAAGAAAAAACAAGAAGCAGAAATGGATGTAAGAATCGTTAAAGAAAACAGAACGAGTTTTAATCGACTCTTTTTCGCTTGTGGGGCAGAAGCAAAAAAAGGGAGAAAAACTGATCACGCGAGATCAAATGAACCTGTCGATATCGAAATTTGGCAGACTTTTTGAAAATCGTGAAGTATGAATTTTTTATTGCTCGCTAATTAGTATCTTCAAACTATGGGTTACATAAATTTGTCTCAAAACATCAAAGAGGATATTCGCCCCGACGTTGCCCACTTCTAGATCCTTTCGGTGAGCTCCTTTAGGGATTGGGTGTCACATTGTTTTCCTGTTATTTATTTTAGTCACGATACCCACGGAATAATAAAGCGACTAGAGAGTGTTGCATTGCTGGTCGATTTGCACCATTTACAGCCGATTCCCGTGAGCTGATAGGATTTCTGTTTTTTGTTTCAATGTTTTCTTTGGGTCGTTGCCTCAAAAGCAGAAAACCGGTTGAATCATTTTGCAACGCACTGCTTAAAAATGATTATTTATTAAACTTTGTATTCGTGACCATTTAGTCGATTCAATCAAAAAGCAGTCCCGCACTCTTAAAATTCATCGAATTTTACGAAAGAGCAACAGGAAAAAGAGAATCGCCTTATAAATCGACGAAACAAAATGGAGTTACGGGAACGAATTTTTTTCTCGTAGAATTTTCACAGTTCTCATATCGGTGATCTACAAAATTTGATTTTTGTATGAAAATTTCGTATCAGAATTCCGCTTTCCACAAAGATCGTTGCGACGATCGTGTGAAAAATTATTTTTCGTTTGTTTCTGTGCCGAAACAATTTGTACAATTTTATTATTAACGTCGTCCACGACGCGGGATACCCGACAAAAATCCTGGTGAATAGCCCAAACCGTGTTCGAGGTTATTTGTTCGAAACAAAAACGACGACGTTTTTTCTTGACATCGTTTCATTTTTCTTGTTCTTTACCGTTAATCATTCCTCGATTATGAATCTATCGAAGCATTTACGTACTTTGTTGAAAGGATTTCCATTTTTTTAAATCTCCTTTCGCCAGCCGATCGTTCGAAATAAGAAAAATTTCTGTCAACCGACTCTCTAATTTTTCCCATTCCAATGTTACTGAGTTTCGTCTTATGACGACGGAAAAATAAATGCGGAATAAAATAACAAAAATTGTCAATCGTTCAAAAATGAGAAATATTCAACCGCGAATTATGAATGTCCACGATTTTAATGAACAAAAAGTTGAATATGCGTTTTTTGTTGATTTTAGTACAATCTTTAGGCCTACAAATACTATTCATTGTAGAATAAATTTTGAATGTTTCATAATTTTTGAGAACAAAAAATATATAATTGAGGTTTTCATAAAAATAGTTTTTTTTTATTCAAAAACTATTTTCCATTTGAATAGTGTCGTTCTTTGGAGAAAAGCTGATAAATTACCGAATGATTTCCCTGCCGGAAGGTAACCGAGTGTTCCGAACACATATCAATTTCTACGATTCTGTGTTTAGAAAGACACGAAAACAGAAATTCAAGTAGATGGACTCAAGCGTATAACAAACAATTCGAAGAGATAAAAGTTGAAGAAGAAATTTCAAGGATTTGCAAAATCGCATGTTATCCGTGAACGTATTTCTTTGTTTTTTTTTTTGCAAAAATATCATTTTTTGTTTTCCGATAAAGCTGCCAATTTCACATCGTTGTATACCATCGGCTTAAAAACGATGCTAATCTTGTATATATTGTATTGTAATAAAGAAAAGCATTGACAATAACGCATTCGTACGGAAATGAGACAATTTTCACACTCCGTGTATCCATATACAATATATATTTATATATTTGTCGATAAATCTTTTATAGAATTGATTCAATTTCAATAATTATTTAATACATTTCCTTCCATTATATTTCGCTTCATTTGGTTTATTTTTGACAACAAACTCCCTTTGGTAAACAAGGTGGGAGCAAGGAGTTTTGCTGTTTACAAACCAATGTACTTTTTTTTTTTTTGCTAATACATGAGTCGGAGTTATAATTTTCTATTTTTCTCAGTAAGTATACAATTTCGTATTATCGTCATAAATAATTTATCATAATAATAATAATATATTACTTTTTTCAATTTGAGTTTCAGTTTGATTGACCGCTGTCAAGGGCTCATTAGTGCCATCGATATAAAGTACATTCAAATATCTTTTGAATGTAATATAAACGCGAATAATAATTATGGTGTTTTTTGTTTCTGTTTTTAACAAACAACGATTAAAATTAGGGAAAATATGGGCGTGAAATTTTTTGTACAATTGTGCCAAAATTGGTGTAACATTGATTTATAGTGATTGAATATCGGAGTATTCAGAATTACAACCCAACACTTTTCTTTCTTCTACTCGAGGAACTTTCGTGAAATCGACGATCGTAAAATGAAGGAACATGTTTTATGATTAAAGAAAAAATAAAAATTTCCCAATCGCGTGAAAATAGAAGAATGGAAAAAAAATTCTGCGATAAAATGTATGGACAGATTCATCGTCTCAGAACGATTGGGAATCGGATCCCTTCGCGTTTAGTTTCACAAATGTTACAGTTACAATGATTTTTTGACAATATCCATTTTTTGGACTGACCCGAAAATTTTTTACAGGTATTGTTATTAAAATTCATTCTATTTTTACAAATGGTTGTTTAGTTCGCTTCGCCGGATGAAAAATTTGAATAGATTCAGTTATATTCGAATATTCAGGAACGTCCGAAGTACTGACCGTCATGATGGAGGAAAAATATTTTTCGTTCTTCGATAACGATTCAAGTATTACATTTATGTATAAAAATGCAAGGAATAAATATATTACTCTTTGGGAGCGACGACCGGGATTGTTCCATTTGAATTCGCCAATTTCAAAAAACAACACCGCCGATTGTCGAGACAACGCAGGCACTTGGTTTCTATTCGGTATTGAAGTTTTCATCGTTGGAACGAGTAACAATTATTTGTTCTGTATGAATGTCTTAGCTTTATAAATTTTTCACCTCATCGTGTAGCAGATTTTATTTTTTTGAGATTTGAAGTGGAAATTTCTCGTTGGATTCCAACGATTCAAACTTTTATCGAAAATTGTTCTTTCTTCTTAGTTTCGATATAAAGTTTTCATATTTTTCGACGATACAGTCGGTAGCAACAATGCACAAAATATAATCGTCGTATATCAAATGTATCGCCCTTGATCGAAGGGGGAAAAAAGATTCCTCGTCAGATCTCTCGGAAATGTGCAAATCAACGTTGGAATGTTAATTACAATCGCAACTAATGATTTCAACGGTATAATTATCTACTTGGCCTATGCATACATCGCATAAGCATCAATATCATCTGCTAACTGTGTAACCATTTTTATTATATCGAAACAACTAACATTTTGCAAAGTCAACAAAAAGCTCATTTTTTAGGTAACAAAATTATTTCTTTCACTATCCGGGATTAATTGTGAGTTTTTTTTGAGAAAGTCTCAATATATTTCGATCGTGAATTATACACCATTTTTTTTTGTTTTCGGTTTACGTGAGGTTGTTTTAATTGTTTCCTCTTTTCGTCTTACTGTTTAGAAGTTCGAGAGTTATGCACGATTTTTTGACAATGGTGAGAAATTTAACAAAATTAATATTTAAATAGAAGTTCGTGTTTCGAGGATTGTTAAAAGAAATTCAAACGCGATTAAAACTAGATTGCCTCTGTAGAATTATTGATCGTTAGTACAAGGATTTTCTCTCTTCGATAATTATACAAGATTCAAGTCCACTTAAAACACGAATATGGGTCTTTGTTCGTCAAATCGGATCACTTGGGGTTCATTTATAAATTATTCCTTCTTCGGTTCAATATCGAGACTCTATAGACAAATAAAGATTTATCGATAAATTGAGGAAAAGCTATGATGAACATTTGAATTAAAAGTTCGCCACAAGGATGTCGTTTTTTCCAAAGAATCACCCAATCGTATGTATTCATACATATCGATTCATACGTGTCTATAATCTGCCGTTAATATATTTCACAAAGTCGTACAACTAACGCACGAACGACAGTAATAAACGTTGTGTACATTTTTTTCTTTCTGCACTAGGCAAAGACTGAGCTTTCACAACGTTTTTACTTGGTTATTCATTTCGCATTTCTCTTTGCACGCTCAATTATACAAATCAACGCACATAAATACGTGATATTTACAAAAATACAATATCTTGGAATAAATATCTCTCATTAACAGAGTCCTTTTGAGCAGTCAACGAATAAGGCAGAGCTTTATCTCTTAGCTAACTTTTCTTCCACCTCTCTTTCGTTTTCGGTCGGTTTTTTTTTTTTTAAATCACACAATGAAAAAAACGACTCACTCTTTTCTATAAATTATTTAAATATAATTACCCCGTTCCTTTCTCATCCTCCTCCTCGGCTTTCTTTTGGAAAAATTCGATTTTCGAATTCCGGGAGATTCTCCCGGATCTCGGATTACAATTTTTTGTCGATACAATTAATATCTTCGTCTCGATGGATGCACACTAATCAATCAAGCATTAAGTACAACAAAAATGATTTAACGTTGTTTCTCAGCGAGTATTATTCGTAATCATATTTATGATTTAAAAAGATTGTATTTCGAGCTCAATTTTAGATCGTCTAAGAATGATATCAAATAATCTTCTTCCTCCTCAATCAGCGTATCAATAATTTTATAGCAATGGTATCAAAGTTTTAAGATTCAAAACGTATCGAAAAATGTTTATGTTTCAGGAGTTATCAAAATTTCTGTCATTTTTGTCGCACGTTTAATTTTCACTTTTTGGACAAAATTCCAAAAATCTTGGGTGTCGAAAATTACGATCAATGTTGTTGCTTCCCAACGGTGTAAAATTCATGAAAATTGTACACATCACCGAGGAGATAAAAAATGTAAATTTATGACAAAACATAAGAGACCTCGTCGAAATCACTCGATCGTGGTGTCGGTTACGACTTTATCTGCGGAATTTTTTTTACCGTTAAGGAGAAAAACATTCATATTATCTTTACCCTTAACGTAAACCTGGCCACGTGGTACGAAATCGTAATATTCGGACAAAACATCTAAACAATTGCTGGCTAATTGAATTCTGCCTGCAACACCGGTGGAATCCATTCTCGAGGCAATGTTAACAGCATCGCCCCAAATATCGTAATACAATTTAGTCGCTCCGATAACACCAGCGGTAACGTCACCGTGATTATATCCAACCCGGAGAATCAATTTAAAGCCCAAAAGGTCGCGATTAAAATCGTAAATAACTTTGTGCATGGCAACCGCAAAGTCGAGAAGTTCGATCAAGTGGGAATACTCGTGTTCGCTCTGCTGTCGCACTTGAGGATTCAGTCCACTAGCAGCCATGAAAGTGCTGCCGATAGTTTTGATTTTTTCGACATTGGCGAATTCCGGTTTTTCGAGAATTTCGTCAAAATCGCCTATCAGTTCGTTCAGAACTCGAAGATATTCTTTCCCACCGAGATAAGACTCGTCGTAAAGTTCATTGAAATTTACGATGCTCGCGAATATGATACCAACCAATGAATGGTTTTGCGAGTATTTCGCCGTTGTTTTCAATTGGTCAGCCACATATTTCGGGATTATATTATGCAACAACCAATCTGCCTGATTTTTCATCGCTTGTACGCGCGTTTTGTCTCTCGCTGCAACCGCGTTACCGTGAAAACTCAAGCGATAACTTATTTCAAATTCACGGTTGAGAAACCAAACGAGAATCAGCAGGAGCAGCATGTCGAGAAATATTTCTTTATCGTAAAGTCTCTCGTTGTAACGTCGTGGCCAAAGTTTATTCTCCGTCGATTTAGCAGTTGGGACAGCGTGGTCTTCGGTGAAAATAATCGTCGTGCTCGTCGGTGTCGTCGTTTCAAATTCTTCATCCTGTTCCTTGGGCATCGGTATGTTTGCAGGAACTGGCAGTTCTGCGTCGTTGTGAGAGTCGTTCGGTATCGAAGGCGGTGGAGGGTTGTCGACCTCGCGACGGAATCGACGATTGGGAATGGCCGAATCGTCGAGCATCGTGCCAAAAGCGTTTTTCTCAATCGAAAATTCTTTTGGGCCTTGAACAGAGAAATTCTCATTTCCTTGATACGAGACGTGGCCGGCAACGAGACAAATAAACACAATGCCCGTAAAAGCGACGAGAAAGTTTTTCATCCAACAATTGAGTTGAGTGAAATTACAAAAATGCACGATACCAACAAATATAAGATAACTGTAATAATATTCGAAATGATTAAGACCACTGCGAAAGGTGTTGCAAGAGAAATTCATGAGTATGGAAATAATGGGTAAACCGACGAGGACCGCTCCGCAGGCGTGCCAGGGATACCAGCGTGAGGAAAATTTAAATATCTTTTGGGTGAAAGTCGCGTGTCTCGAATTTGGATTGAGTAATTGACGAACGCACATCACAACAACTAGCGTCTGAATCGCTGTTGCGATTGAACAAAACACGACGAAATATAACGTCGGTTTGCACAACAAAAACAACGATGCTGTTATCGCCGAATAAACCAGCGCCGATACGAAAATATCGAAGTAAGTGTTGAATCTCGAGGTCGCTAATGTCGGTGGATTCCCTCCTAAATCCTCATTCACTTTGTGAGCATTCTGACGGTATTCCTTCTCCATTTCTTTGTTTTTAAAGAACAATGTTACACTGGATAGTGGTGGTTTCACAAAATACGATCTTTGTGATGTTACGTTGTCCTGTACACATCTGCAATTTTTTCAATCGTTATTACTCATCAATTTCAAATTTATATTAAAATAATAACGTCATAAGAAAATTGATTGACGCGAGAGGATGTTTTCACGGATTCTCAAAATGTACCTGATAAGTTGCAGATCGGATTGTTTCCTCAATTTGTGGAAACAGGCGCCGAAGGTATCAGTAACAACAGGTGGGAACGGATAAGGTGGCACCGACGAGGATGGCTCTTGCGTCGAATTCAACGTCGAGTTTGACGTATAATAACCACTTACTCTGTGACCCAAAAGGTCCCCTTGCGCCATGCCGTTCATGAGAAACAACTGTAATAATGATAAATTCACTGACGTCATTAGAATGACAATTGAAATAAAGTCTGTAAAATACGAGAAAGAAAAATGAGAAGAATCAATTAAGATGGGAAAAAATGGATGAAATGAAAAATCAACAATGAAAATAAGAGAAATGAATTGCTTAAATGAACTCTGATGAAAATGCTTTCTTTCGAATGAAAATTATGCTTCAAAATTTTACAGACTTGTTGCTGTATGCTGCTTCTCCGGCTATTGCTCCTTATTCCCGAGTCTTTTCTACTACATATCGAGGATGCGTGACTCAGAGAATCCTGGCCGCAGAGCAAAGGACTCGAGGGCATGGGATTTGGATCCATTTCGATACCATTACTCACCGGTATCTAAAGATCAGATATTTTTCGATTTCGGAATTTCTCTTCAATGGTAAATCTTTTTTATGTATTTCTTAGAATGAAAATCTATTGACTTTGGCACGAAGCGCATGAATTTTCGTGTTTATGTGCAGAAAAGCTTCGTGCAGGAACAATTTATTGAAAGATTTCCTATTTTTTCGTGATAATCAAAATTTATGCGATTTTAAGTTGAAATGATATTTGAGCTTGAACCGTAGCCACTGGATTAAAAAAAAAAAAGAAAAATAGAAATCAAAGAAAATAAAAAAATTATAAACCAAAATATAAAAAACAGTGGATCATTTACTTGATTATTGCATCAATTTTTTTTCAACTTTTTAATCCAACAGTGTCGATCAAAAGTTTGAAGAGTTTGATAGTGAGAGACTCTTACCCCGTTGAATCCGTTGAGACTTTCTTCGCAAGTCGTCGGAGGTGCCTCGACTTTAGTTTCATGACGAACAACAAGAGTTTTTTCGTTATCGATGTCCAAAGGTGCCATTTCTTCAGTGGTTCTCTGTCTTTGCAAATATCTCCATGGTTTATTGCGCAGTTTCTTTTTCCCATAACTCGCACTCGATATGGGACTTTTGTTAGCCTCATCCTTTTGCTCTTCGTCTACTTCGTCGTTTTCGGAATCCAATATGCTTGGCAACGAATTTGCTTTCATCCTGTAACTGTTCGTGTTCGTAACCATGTGTAAATAATGGTTTCTCGGCTTGAATTGATTGTTGCACGAGGCTAAACGATGTCTCGATTGCATCAGCGGTGATATACTCGTCGGTGCGTTTACGTCGTTTATGAATTCGCTCACCAGGTCCGATTTCCGACCTTTGATGAAGTAACTCTTTATACCTAAGAACGAAATTCACATTTTATCATCAGTTGAAATTTCCCAGACGTCACATAATTATCGACAATTAACGAACGGCATTGCGTACACGAATATCTTTCGTTGTCTTTTAAATCTCACAAATTGTCCGTTTATATACAATTCACGAAGTTTGAGAAATTGTAGAAAAATTTGGCGAGAATACTGAAAATTTAGCGATTCGAGCTCAATCATCATTTTCAGTATCGTTTATTATATTTTACGACAAGTCGATGAGGTCGACGTCCAAGTCGATGACTTGGAAATCTCTGCTACGAATTTCTTGAATTCTTTTTCATTCTTTGTTTTTTTTTTCACCAATTACGAATTACAAATAATAGAGTTTGCTGGAACCGGCAAACGGACGTAAAATATTCGAATATTTACCTACCATTGATGGTATCACCCGGTTCGGTGAGATACTCGTCACCGAGAAAGCTAATGGTTTTTTCACTGAGATGTACCCTTCCCGGTTTTCCAGTGCTCTCCAATTTGTTAGCGAAAGTAACATCGTTCGACCAAACGTCAAATTTGAATCTTTTTGTTCCAACAATACCGCAAAGCACGGTTCCTGTGTGAACACCGACACGCATGTTAACACCCTCGCGTCTCTCGATGTCGAATTGTTTTATGGCTTCTATCATTGCTAGGAAATAAAAACAACAATTGGTTAAATGTTTTTGAGTTTTTTGAATTTGTAACATTTGAAAGAAAACGACTCTCAGGAACGAAATGTTGCATTAGAATTCAGGAATGTTGGACGTGGTTTTCTCACCTAATCCCATTTCCACGCAACATTTGGCATGATCGGGTCGAGGCTCGGGACAGCCACTGACGCAGTAATAACAATCGCCGAGAGTAGAAATTTTCTCGCAGCCATGATGTTCGCAAAGGTCATCGAATCTTTCGAACAAATCGTTGAGTATGCCGACGAGTTCTTCGGCAGTTTTGTTGGAGCTCATACGAGTGAAACCCACGATATCAGCAAAGAGTATACTGACGTCTTCCATCGAGTGCATATTAAAAGGACGAAACAAGGATCGAATATCCGTATGATTGGACGGAATAGAACCTTTTTTTAGCGAGTCTTCTCGTTCTCGTTCGCGTTCACTTTCCTCCATCAGCCAATCGGCAACTTTAGGTGGCATGACAGAATGTATCATTTTCTCTTTCAATTGTTTTTCCATTTCAAGTTGTCGACGTACGAGTAAGGATTGTCCAACTTTCATGAAAGTACCTCTCATACGAACAAAAGTCATAATTAAAATGTGTACACCAATGACGTGTATGCAAATTTGCATAAGAATTCGTATAGCCAGAGTCGTTGAAAAATCAACTTCGTCAAAATATCGTTGATTTTCGTTGGTAAACGTAGTCGCAGCTTCCGGTTGGCTCGTGGTAAATTGTGTCAAAATTGGTGAGCTCTCGTTGATCGTATTGCCAAGAAAGGAGCTGGGATTCAAATTAGACAGAAGATCTGAATTCACTATGGCTTTGGAAATTCGATCAACGACTTTTTGACCATCGAGCATGGCCATGCCCAAGCTCGACAATAATTTCGATTCTCCAGTTCGAAATATTTCATTTTCGTTCGAGGTCGAATTTCGAGATTCTTCTTTTTCTAATATCATTACGGTTCTCTTATTCGTCGTATAATTCGAGCCCAGTTTTGTCTCCATGTTAGGCTCGTGGATTTCGTTGTTGTAGTAATTATTTCCCGAGGCACTCGAATTGTAAAGATAGGCCGTTAGGAACTCGAAAAGTATCGAGTACAATGTACAAATACCGACACAGGCGTACAAAGGCATCGGTACTACCGTGTATATCAGTAACAAGATTTCTGAACAAAGTGCAAAATGTCCGACGAGCGTTAAACCATCGCTATGCGGTGGGACCAGCACCAAAAATAATAATGAGAATAGGCACATCATTGTCGCGACGCCCAGAGACGTTGGAAATACGTAGCTTCTGTATTTTTTCGTGTAAGTCAGCCAAAGACCGAGCAACATCGTTATGCATACGCCACCGAATATCGAAGCTATTACTGGCCAAGATGACGTCTCGTTCTGTGTCCCGACTACTACGAAATAAACGAGCCAGGACAGCGACACCAGCAATATATAAATTAAGGCATACCTGAGACATAACAAAGAAATATTGCATTTCAATTTCACTTGTTGAACCAAAAGCGCAACTTGTTGGCTGCCCATTAATCGTGGCATTTCGAAAAAATGCGCTAAACAGATACTTACCTGAATCTCAATCTTATCTGTGGAAAGGCACTGCGCTTGTACTGTTCTTCGAGGATTTCAGAATCGAATCTAGGGTTCCACCAAGATCTGGGTGCGGCTCTTTCAAAAGGTACTGGGAGGCCGATTCCGCAGCATCCCAGACCTTGGCCGCTGTGGGCAAGATACGTCTGGATATAGGGCGCCAGTGATATCTGAATCTCATCGTTTCCATCTTCCGCTTGCCCTTTACCTCTACTATAGCTCACGGAGGAGCTTCGTTTTCGATCATTAGCCAGAGTCATTCTGGCTGATCTATCTACCAAAATAATTCATTCCCATTTTTTACACTATTATTATAACTTTTTTTTATGATTTTTAAAATTATAACAATTATTATGAATTATAATAATTAATTATTGATGATGATATAATATGTATAGATTGGATTGTTTAGAAAGATAATAAAATATGATGATTATTATTGATGATAATAGTTAATATCAATTTTCGACAAAAATTAAAAATAATCGTGATTATTGAAATGTTTGAAATTTAATTTGTCAATTGTTAGTTTCACATTTTTATTGATATTTAATCGCATGACAGAAAAAATAGTAACTATTATTATTAGCACCATTTTTGTTCCAATAGTCATGAGTCTTTGTAAATATAATCAGTGTCATTATAATTTCTGATTGTCATCGCTTAGAAACGTCATATATATTGCAAACAATAATATTGGAAAAAAATGTATTATTCGCGATTTTATTAGGAAGGGATAGAAAAAAAAGAGTTGAAAAATTGGAAAATATGAAAAGAACGGAAAAACAAAAAGCGTGAAAAAAAAACGAACTCTTACCTGTGGTTCAAGAGCGAAAACGCCGAAAACACGGACATACCATTGTTTTATCTTGCATCGAGACTGTACGTGATCGAACGACGAAAACGAATACGAAGTCGTGGAAAGAAAAAAAATGGAAATATTCATCAAGATCAGCAAGTGTCAGAATTTGACATTTTCTCAGGTGCTTTGAAAAAGCACGAATTTTCGTTGTGAAGTTACGATACAACAGGCTATAAAAACTACGAGCTATATTTATTTGTCATTCATTAATGACTTTTTCGATTTCGTACAATTAAAAAAAAAAACATATGTAAAAATAAAATTTACAACTCTTCAACTGATAAAAAAGGTGTACATATCGCCCTTCGAACCAATACTGGCGGCCATTTTGATTTCCACTTTGGGGATACAAGATCATGTCACATGTGTACTCGCGTCTATACATCTCCATGCATAAAAATCATGCTGCTGTAGCATTGTGGTGTACACGATCGCGTGTGTGTAGGATAGAATTGTCGAACCTGCCTGAGCGACATGAACTATGCGGGCCTAAACACTCACGTTCACCAACATCAAAAACTAAATTTTGGACCAACATCCGCTAAACTTTGATGATAGTTTCAGAGCATGCCATTCTGCACTCTCGTGTGTGTATCTGTGTACATGAACGACATGCGCGTCAATTCGGCGGTTTTTTTTTGGCAGGATCCTTTTTCTTCGTAACGAGTAAACGAGTACGACGACAAAACTGTTGAGAACATCGCTCAGTGAGTGCTTCGTTTGGGAATTGTACTTTTTGCAATTAACAGCGTGAGACGAACTTATAAGCATGGTTAGTTGATACGAGAAACATCGTCAATGGGTACAGGAGATATGTGGAGACGTTCGAATTGCCGAGAAACGCCGACAAACGCTTGTCGAGTCCGCGGCTGGGAGGGGAAGCGGGAAAAAAGTTTTTGCATGTTCACCCTTAGCGATTTTTCTTGATGAGGTGCAGTGTCAAAGTTTTTATTCTACAAGTTGTATCCACATTTACTGCGTTTACACGTGCAAATGCATTTGGGTGCATGCCTGGTAAACGTCAGTGTGGGTTCGTGTTGTAAAACACACAGATTTGCGTATCATACTCGGGAACCGCGCGAAAAAAGCAATAAAAAAAAAAAAAAAAAATAGAACGGAACAAAAACGCGGCGAGAATAAACGTGACGATAACGCTTTGCACGAGTACGCTCGAGCACTTCAAGATTATTTAAAACTATTGTGCGTTGTGGGGCATTCAGCACGCGTCCTCCCAATCATTTTCTTTCATAGCAGATGCACGCAATCATCGTAATCTAAAAAATCCGTGTTTTGGGGCGAACGTTACGAATCTCGTGAATCCAAATACTACGAAATCATATTTTCTACATCCATTCTGGCCAGGAGCTGTGTACGTTACCGCGTGTTATTTCAACAGATTTTTTTTTTTTTTTTTTCTAGCACAAATTAGAGGTTACCGAGGCGGAATTGAAATATCGGGCGAGCATTCATGACGGTATGTTTGAACTGTCATACTCTCGGAACTACGTATTACGTTTTCGTAAATATTTACATATTCGCATAATCATCGACGAAATTTGCTTTTCGGACAAACTAGTTTTTCCTGTCAATCCTCCAGGCTGTTCTAATCCGGCCTAGGAAATACCGGTTCATCTTGAAATGAAGTTCTGCTTGCAACATGTAAACTTGCAATCTTAGAAACACATTCAAATACGAATCACGACCTGTTGACCGTTGTATTTGTATTCGAATCATGTTTGTTTCTTCCAAATTCATTTTTGAATCTTTTTTTTCCACATGCTCTTCAAAAACAGAGTTGAGAGCCCAGAAACAACGAGAATTGTCCTGTAGTTCCTGCGGCAACGTCCTCAGTCACAAGTCACAAGAAATCTTTTCGCATCCCATATTTGAAATCTTGCAGTGCAGGGTGAGTTTAAAATTTGTTTCTTTTCTCATCTCAGAAAATCCATCGCATATTCGCTTACAAAATCATTTATAACCCTTTGAGTGCGCTCCTCATATAAATAAGTACATATTGGGTCAATCTGACCCAAAGCATTTTTCAAATCGTCGTATTCCGGTAAATATGCATTTTTTTGTTTTTTCTTGTAGAGACGTTTTTTTGCAATACATTGTTCATATTTTTGGGCCTAGATTTTTTTTTTACGCAAATGGAAATGGAATGCCAAAACATTTGTTGCCATTGGTGACGAGAAATTGTAGGGGTCAAAACGACCCAGTGTGCACTCAAAGGGATAAAACTACGAAAAAAGTTAAAGAGAAATTTCTTTTCACAATATTTGTCGTGCTATAGTTTTTCATCCTTCCACCAGTCACTCAACCCTAATCAATGAATTTGAACTGATTCTCTGTCAGAAGAAGCATGAATTTACTTGCCTTTTGTTTTTTTTGTGTTTCAATTTGGGCAGAAATGTAACAAAAGTACGAGGGACTTTCTTAAATCAGAGGATTTTAGCGGCTGCCAAATTTGTACAGCTGTGTCACAGAGCTCTTACAAATGCAGCAGGAGAAGTTGTCCCTGCAAGGTTTGTCAGGTAAATATTCAGTTTCTTTGTTATTGAACTTTTTCTCCATGTTTAAAAGGTATTTCTGTATGAAATTCAATTACTTGCAGGCTTGTCTCAGGAGG
This sequence comes from Hyposoter dolosus, assembly GCA_963921915.1. Taxonomy (NCBI): domain Eukaryota; kingdom Metazoa; phylum Arthropoda; class Insecta; order Hymenoptera; family Ichneumonidae; genus Hyposoter; species Hyposoter dolosus. The sequence goes on along the minus strand of OY998130.1, from coordinate 17,926,137 downwards.
AATGCTGTAAATTCGTTGGCCGAAGCAGGATCAGCCCAATGGAAATGCTTGGCGTGTAACTCAAAGCCTCTGTGGAAGTTACGCGGCGTTTGTGCCGCAGTGATGAGTTTTACCCCCAAGTACGTTACAATTTGTTCAGTTCTTTTCTCTGTCCCATTTGATCCCTTTTCTCGTCATGGTATTCGAGTTTTTATTGTTGAGTCGCAACAGATTTCTTCCATGGTTGCTTTTCATTGGAATATACTGTTGTCATTTTGCAGAGCGTAGAATTGCCAAATAATTTTGAAGCGCACAGTCATTGCACGCATACATCCCTCTGCCACTCTCTTTTTCTTTCCACACCATCAGGCACGAAATTTTCATATTCGCGTATCACAGAGCATAGAGTCAAGAGCATGATGAGCCGAGTAACATTTTTGTCTGTAGTTAGCCGTGGCAATGAAGCAAATCACTGAATTCCTCATTGGCACGTATTTTCGATTAACTTCGGTGTGCAGTATTTTTTTTTTTTTTTCTCTAAAAACTTGAAAAACTGCTGAACTAATACTGCTCCTTGGGATTTCTGAAAACGATCGAGTCTACTATCGTTACGAGTATTGTAAGGAAGATTTTTTGATGTTTACTTTGTTTTTGCCGCAAGTAGAAATGAGTTCGTTTCTTCGAGTGCACACATCCTATAAGTGCATATTGGGTCGATCTGACCCAAGGCGTTTTTCAAACCGTTGTATACCCGTAAATGTGCATTTTTTTTTGTAGTAAATTATCCATATTTCCTGGCCCTAAATGAAAACTTTGAGGAAAAGGAAAATTGAATGCCAAAACAATCGTTGACAGAAAATTGTTGGGGTCAAAACGACCCAGTATGCACTCGAAGGGTTAAAACTGTGTTAGTCGGTTCTGTTACCCGAGTCAGTGCCTTTCAGGGTGCTCGACATCAAGAGCAATTCGAAAGAGAACGAACAAGCTAAAAGAAAATAATAATGAAAACCGATCGAGAGACCGCGAAGGTGTACCGAAGTTTCAGGATTAAATATTGAAAAGATCGGAATAAACGAAAAAATTGAAAAAAAAAAAAAAAAAGACAGAAAACACAAGCGAAACTGCAGGACTGGCTGACAGAGATATCTATAACGAAATAGGCGTTTTTGAAAAAGCAGTGAAAGAAAAAGTGTGTTGGTGGAAAGGAAATCGTTGCGGCTCGAGGTATGCATGGCAATACTCTATTGAAGAAACAAAGAAATATGAATGAAAAAAAAAAGCAGAGAATGAACAATTGTGAATAAATTAGAGAAACTAAAAAATCGACACACTTTATTAACTGAAAGTGAAAAAATGATAAATCACGGACTCGCGAAACTTCTGTTTCAGAAGGACGAAGAAAAAACAAGTGTCGGGGAACAGTGACGACGAAAAGACAAACTTCAAAAATATATCATACGTGAAGAGCCGCCGAATCAACGATCTTAACCAATTGAAGAGACGTTTGGCCGAGATTTGCGACGAAGAAACTTCGTCAGAAAGTGTGGAGCTTTCGCGTCCGCTTCATCATCTAAAAAACAAAACAACAAATCGAAAACAATTGAACGTGCATAAAAAACCCGAACAGTATTCTGGTTATGGAAATATTTTGGAAACCGATACCTCGAGTGATGATTGCAATGTACTAGAGATTAAATCCATCAGCCATAGAAAACGGAGCAAATTTCAAAATCGCAGAGAATCGCCAGAAAAAATAAAAAATAAAACAATCAGCCAAAGAGATTCGCGTTCGTGGAGAAAAGAATCGCGTCATGGTGTTCCAACGAGTCCTCGCAAGATGGTCAATCCGATAACGTACGCTTCCAGTGATGACAGTGACTTTGAAGGGAGCAAGAAAATAATAACGTCAACTAAACGAAACTCCAAAGATGAACCGAGCGGAAAACGTAGAAAAATCTCAGAAGCAACGGTGAATGGCTACAAATTAGGAAAATCCAAGGAAGAAATGAAACGAAAAACGATTTCGTTCGAAACGTCTGAGCAGGATGAAGAGGAGGACGAAAATTCGATGGAACTGAGGAATCCTGTGAAAATCGTCAGACGTACAAGCAGACAAAGCAGCTCAACAAAAGCCACTAGAGGCGATACGAAATTGAGAAAACTGAGTAACGAGAAGGAAAAAGTGGATCGGAAATTGAATAAATCTCAGCATCATCGTCGGTTAATGAAAAATAACAGTGTCCCAAGTGATTCGAGTTCGGGACGAGAGTTTCATAAATCCAAGTTGTTTCCAAGTAGTTACGTGGCATTGAAACGGATCGATGAGCTTGAAAAAGATTACACGAAAACACCGGAAGCGAGTCCTGAAACCCCGAAAGACACATTAACTAAAGATCAGACCTTCGCGTTAAAAAATTCGGTCACTAACTTTTTCAAAGACTTGAAAAAGGCAGCCAATCAATTAGTGAACGATATCGAAGTTGTCGAGAGGCAATATTGTAAGAAGAACTCCATGCGATCTACCGACGTGGATGATTTGATCTTGAAAACAAAAAACGTCGTTACAAACTACAAACAATGCGTTGATACCGGCGAAAATAAAATAGAAGATTATTACGACAAATGGTGTAAAAAGGCGAACATTAAAAATGTATTAAGAGCAAAAAAAACAAGAAACGAAGTTGACCGACCGTTGTCGTCAAGAGAAGAAAGCCCCAAAAAATCTTCGAGAAGTAGAAACGACTCGTCCGCTGAGTCTTCGCCAGCACGAGAGAAAAGTCGTTCCTCTAGTCCCGTCACACCGACTCAATCTACGAATTTCGCCGTTATTTCCGATTGCAATAGTGAAGAAATATTTTCAGGGGATAGCATAAGAAACAGTAGCAAAAAACATAATTCGTCTTCACTCAGTGAAGGAAGCGACGGAGCGATATCCCGCGAACCCTCGGTCGAAAAAGCCTCGATAATCGCCGACGTTTCCTCCGACGAAATTCTCGAATCGTCGACGCCGAGAAAGCTAAGTAAAAAATCCATGAATAAATCTTCCTCCTCCGCCGATCTTTCGGATCATTCGATAGACATGGATGACAAAAAAAAGGCAAACGAATTGAACGGAAATCCTAAAATGTTGAATTCATCGAGAACCAGTGCACGGAGTATAAATCTATCGGATTCCGATATTTTCGAAGATGATGACAATTCTATTGACAAAGAGAAGACTGAGGAGCAAAAAGGTAATCAAAGCATCGAAGGGACTAGCGATATCGAGGAAAAATCCACGCCAGTAAAAGCCTCGAACCCCGAGAAGTCTCAAACGAAAATAGACTCTCTCAGGTCCAGCATCGATTCTCAACGTGCAGCAAAAAGTACAAATCCTTCAAAATCACCAAAAATTCAACAAGATTCCAACACAGTCAGAGAAGAATGTGAAGAAATTTCGACCAAGGGTCAACACGACAGTGAAAAAAATGCCGAGGACGACGAGCATTCGGATAATGAGAGTATTTCTTCGCGAGAAACATTACTTGTTGATTCGAATGATCAGTTGGAGAACCGTTCGAAATCTCTAGCGGATAACGATGATATTGAAGCGGTGGACAGTACGCTGGGGATCGGCGAAGATACTGAGGCTATCCTACAAAGAACGAGGTCAGCATCGCCGGCTGATATCCCCGGAGTCGAAACTTCGGCATCGCGAGACGATGATAATGACAAAACCCTTGAAAACGCGGACTTGAAATCACCGAATAAAAATACAACCGAGGAAATGTCGCCCGAAGAGAAATCCGAGAAGAAAAAATCTCGCTCGAGTTCACCGATTGCCGAAACTCCGAAAAAACGATCGTCGGAGAAAGAAATGCGGGAAAAATGTATCGACGAGAATAACGGGGAGGAAAAATCAAACTCACCGCGAAACAATAATTCCAGAAAAAGATCTTCAGAGGATTCTGACGAAAATGACACGATGGAGAGTGATAAACCGCTGAAATCGCGATCGAACAGTTTGCGACTTTCCATGAGTTCCACTCCCTCCGAAGGCGATGACCTTGAGGCGAGGAATAAATTATTGTTATCGTCGAACAGTGAGGAATCAAGCGGTGCTGAGGATTCTTTTGTTTTGCGGCATTCCAGTAATCTCGAAAATGAGTCCGATCCACAAACTCTGCCCGAATCGGACTCGAATATTTCGAAAACTATTGACAAAGACAAAAGCGAAGTTCAATCCGAAACTACTGAAAAGAAACAGCCGTTGAAAATGAAACGAACAAAATTTCGTATGGAAAATCATCCTCATTTTATGAAAGACGAACGTTTGCGACAGGGGTGCGTAGTCTCTCTGAACAGATTGAAACAAAAAGTTCTCGATCGGTATTCAAAAGCTTTGGAGAAATCACGAGATTACGTCGACTCGAAAAAGCTCAAAAGGTATAAACCGATGAAACATTCAAAACCTGTAAAAAAACCTATTCACGCATGTTTTCAGCTTGCGAGCGTTTCGTTGATTTTGATCATTGAACATTTCTCATTCTTTCAATATTTCATAAAAAGGATTTTTAGCTGGCTCGCTGTAACATCGACTTTTTCTTCACATACTCAAACGAGCTTCATTTCCATTCTTTTGTTTCAACAAACCTTTATTTCCAATTTGCAGGCTCGTAGATCTTGATAATCTCGATAAAGAGAAAGCAGCCAGCAAAAGTTCCAATAGTGAAGATGACGACACGCCTCACAAGGACTTGAAAAACAAAAAAAAAGCTAAAGCGGCAAAAGAGCGTGAAGAAACGTTGTTGGACCATCTGGAGAAAGTTAAGAACGGCAATAACCTCGACCAGAGTATCGAATACGGAACCGACGCATCGGATATCGAACAAGATAATAAAAATAAGCCCGGAGAACGTAGTGACGATAATAATTTATTTGCGGAAGCAGAAAAAATGGCTAAAAAGCGGTTACTTGAGAGTTCCGACTCTGAGAAAGGTAAAGAATTTTCGTATGTTTAGTGAATCAATAAAAATATCGTTATTCAAGAAATCAAAATATTTAAATAAAAATCATTATTATTTTAGATCGTTCATGGTTTTTTCAATTTTCCATTCAACTCAAAATTAATCTAGTATTTCAATGATCTCAGCTCTAGCCTTTCATTTCTAGCCATTCAATCTCAATTATATTTTCAATCAGGCACCCAAGAAGCTACAATGCACCTCACAGCAATGCAATTTCATTGCTTTTTACTTTCAAAAACCAATTACGAATTTTTAAAGTTCATATTTTCCCGTGAATTCAATTAAATTTCTACAAAGAAGCATTAAATAGATGCATGTCGTCGGTCGTTTTATGATTCAGTGCACCGAGAGAAAATAATATCGAAAATGGCATCATAGTTCCCTGGAACCATATCGCTCCTCTAAATGATTTTAGAAAAGACATAGAAATTTGTAATTTATATTCTATTAAAAGTAGCGGAAACTTTGGCATTTTTTGGCAAAATTTGATTCAATGTTGGTACAATTAACAAATTATTTTTCTACGCAGAAGAACCAAGTGTCGGCGAATCTTCAGATAAGAAAGATGAGGGAAAAAAGACTACAAAAAAGACCAAGGGAGCTGCGCAGAAAGACAAATCTGACAAATTATCCAACGACGATGAGGTACGTTTGACAGAATAATATGGAAAAATCGCACTCCATTGTCAAAATCTCTTTACCCATGAATGGGTAAAGTTTGCATCGTCGAAATACAACGAAAAATATATTTTTGATCCATCATTTTGATAATCATTGCAGACGTTCGAATTTTTCCAATACATTTAGTTTTCGAATTGCAAAGAAGACTGTCCCATTGTCGTTGACAAATACTGCATGAAAATTTCGTTCTCTGCTACAAAAAACAATCAGTGTTCGTTGCATTTCAACGATGCATCCTTCTCATTTTTATTAGATAACTATATTTTTTTCCTTTCTTCAGAAACGTGAAGATAAAGCGGACAAAAGTCGTTGGCGGAAAAACAAACTTTTGACGTTGAGGATATCCGATTCGGATTCTAACGATGAAAAAAGAAAGTCCGAATTGTCGGAGGAAAAATCGGCCTCGAAAGCAAAGAAAGGAGGGTAAGTTACTCGTTTGTTTTTGGCCTTTGGCAAATATATTTTTCATAAAATAGTTTATCGACAAAGAGTTTATCGATATCGTTAAAAAAAAAATGAGCTGTTTCCGATGATGAATGCATCGCCTTGTACGCAGGTCCGAATCTGACGATAGCGAGGAGGAAAGATCTCTGAAGAAGAAACGAATTCGAAGGCGAGTATTGCATTCAGACTCTGACGGGGAGCCATCGCCACCAAGCGAGTCGGAAAGTTCGGATGAGAGTGACGAGGATCCAAAGAAGAAGAAGGGCGGTAGCGATGACGAGGCAAAGAAGAAGCGCAAGCGTAAAAAAAAAGGCGATTCTGATTCGAGCTCGTCAGACTCTTTGGAAGAAAAACGGTGAAGATTTGCTGAATGAAAATTTATTGCGTTTCTCTTCTGGCAAGCATTTTTTTTTATGTTATCAATAAATTTTTCTGCCTCTTCACCTTCAGACCCAAAACTAGAAGGAAAAGGATCAAGACAGCTGACAGCGATAGCGACAGCGATCTGGAAAATTCCCAGGGAAGTCCGAGTAAAGCTGGACGAAAAAATATTCGAAAACTCATCAGAGACAAACAAGTGGCCGACGTGACCAAACAAGCCGCCAAAGATGAAGAAGAAAGACTGCAACGCATCGCCGAACGTCAAAAATTGGTGAGATTCAATAAAATAAAATGAAAATACGTTCTTGGTGTCATCAAACTTTTTTGAAGGGGAAATTGTCGTGATAATTCCGAATCATGGTTCCAGTGCCCAATTTTTTGATATGATGAAACAGCTTCATCTACGCGAACGATCTTTTATTCTTATTCGCGTACGCCATAAAAAATCCAACATTTCGATCTTTTCGTACAGACTCTTTTAACAATGTCTAACTTTTCGCATGCACTTTTTTCATAACCATGACAATTTGATGCTAAAACATCCATCACGTGATTGCAGTAAACAAATAAAAAATTAATGTGCACCGGTAGATCCCCAATGTTTTGCTTAGCTCGTGTAGTTTGCCAATTTTGACGAATCGTTTAAAAAATTTCAGTACAACCAAATGTACGAGAATCGTTTGGCGAGCGAGACAAAAGTGGACAAACTAGTATTGGATTTCAATGAGGAAACGAAAGAGACATTAGTAAGCGTCGATGAGGGATTGGTAAAAAAATTGAAGCCTCATCAAGCGCAAGGAATAAAATTCATGTGGGACGCATGCTTCGAATCATTGGAGAGAATAAAAACAACGAAAGGTTCAGGATGTATATTGGCCCATTGTATGGGTTTGGGCAAAAGTTTCCAAGTTGTGGCACTTTCTCACACGTTACTTCAGCACGAAGAGACTGGTATAAAAACGATAATGGTCGTGTGTCCGCTGAGCACAGTATTGAATTGGGCAAACGAGTTCAAAATATGGCTGGAAAATTTGCCGGACGGCGATGACATCGAGGTTTATGAATTGACGAAACTGAAACAAAATAGCGAGAGAAAATTCCAACTGCAACGTTGGCAGAAAACCGGCGGCGTGATGATTATCGGTTACGAAATGTTTCGTAATTTGTCAAACACCGGCAAAAAAGTGCGTAAAAACATGCAAGATGCATTTTTGCATTGTCTGGTAGACCCAGGTCCAGATTTGATCGTTTGCGACGAGGGTCATTTGTTGAAAAACGAAGATACAGCATTGAGCAAAGCAATGCGACGAGTTAAAACTCTTCGGAGAATCGTGCTGACGGGGACACCGTTACAAAACAATTTAATCGAATATCATTGCATGGTACAATTCGTAAAACCAAATTTGCTTGGAACGAAAAAAGAATTCACCAACAGATTCGAGAATCCAATAACGAACGGTCAGTTTGACGATTCGACCGAATACGACGTGAGATTGATGAAAAAACGCGCTCACGTGTTGCACAAAATGTTGGAAGGCAGCGTCCAAAGATTGGATTACTCGGTTCTAACGCCATTTTTGCCACCGAAGCAAGAATACGTTATATTTGTAAAACTGACAGAGGTCCAGGTCAAAATGTACCGTCATTATTTGGACAATTATGCTCGAAGGGCCGGTGGCGTTGGTGGTTCGCTGTTCGCTGATTTTCAAGCACTTCAGCGTATCTGGACTCATCCATTAGTGGTGCGACTGAGCCAGAGACAAAAGAACCTTGCTAACGAGAAGAAACGTATGGACTCGGATTCCGAGGGTTCGTTGCGCGATTTTATCAACGACGGCAGCGACAGCGACACGAGTTCTTCGGACAGTGACATCCAGTCGGTCAGCAATTCCGACGAGGATGTTGACAAGAAACGCAAACGTGGCACTCGAGCAAATCCAGTGAAGGAGGAAGAACCGGTAGCGACTAATTTGGAGAAGAACGAAGAACCGCACAACGACGAATGGTGGGAACAATTCATCAAAGAAGGGGATTGCGAGGACATGCGAGTTTCTTGCAAGTTGTTGATCCTCTTTGCGATCTTGAAACAGAGTCACGCAATCGGCGATAAAGTTTTGGTCTTTTCCCAATCACTGTACTCTTTGACTTTGATAGAAGAATTTCTTCGTATGATCGACGACGCGACGCACGCCGGTCACGACGATTTAGAAAACTTGGACAAAAATTCGGGCAGTTGGTCTCTGGGATTAGATTATTTTAGACTCGACGGTCAAACCTCAGCCGACAATCGACGTCGATGGTGTGATATCTTTAACAGACCGAGCAACACGAGAGCTCGATTATTTTTAATATCCACAAGAGCTGGCGGGCTTGGAATTAACTTGACAGCCGCGAATCGAGTCATTATATTCGACGCTAGCTGGAATCCTTCTCACGACGTACAAAGTATATTCCGGATTTATCGTTTCGGCCAAAAGAAGCCATGCTACGTCTATCGTTTACTGGCAGCGGGCACCATGGAAGAAAAGATTTACAACCGTCAAGTTACGAAATTATCACTTTCGTGTCGAGTCGTCGACGAGCAACAGATCGAAAGGCACTACAGCAACAATGCACTCGCAGAACTTTACGAGCTCGAGATCTCAGAGGACGAGAAAACTCTCAACTTACCAAAAGATCGATTGCTCGCTGACATTTTGTTGCAATATAAACATTGCGTTTTCAATTATCACGAACACGACTCCTTATTGGAAAATCAAGCCGGTGAAGAATTAGACGAGGAAGAGAGACAACAAGCTTGGCTCGAATACGAGGAAGAGAAAAAAGGCAGAAGAATTCTACCGCCTACTCCTTTCGTTAATTACCAGAACGAATTATTCATGCAACAAACGAATCTCATACTGGCTCAACAAAACGCTGCACTTACTAATCCTGCTATGATGCTCGATTACGAAAACATCAGAAAAATGATGTCCAAAGACTATCCTGGCGTTTCGGAAGCCCAACAAAAAGCTATGGCAACCCGAACAGTTTACGAGATGTACAATTACGTCGAACGTCAAGCTATGGCCAATCAACTTCCCCGGGTTAATCAAATTCCACTCGCCAGTCAACTTCCGCTTGCGAATCAAATGCCTCTCGCTATGATTAATATGGGAACTGGTGCGCTTCATTTCGATAATCGTCAGGCACCACAACCAGCTCCAGTCGCCGCACACCCAACACCCGAAATGATACGAATGTATCAACAGAGTTTAAATCAGCAAAATGGACAAATAAATTTTCCCAACAATAAAAATATCACCGCTGGCGACTCTTCAGCTCATGCTCAAAATTCATCTGCGGCTCTGATGCCACCTTCCCAATTACCTTCCCAATCGACAACCCTCCCGGCTGTCGTCGACGACGACATCATCGAGGTAACTTTATTTTTCTACACCTCAAATATTTTCGTGTCAATTTCTTCGATTCTTCGTTATTTCATTGAGATTCCGATCCTTCATCATTTCGGCAATGCAGTTTTTGGCAGTTCGTAAAAAAAAAAAACGTATCGTTGAAAATTAAATTGACATGATTTTTGGAAAACGACTCATAAAATGACTTGGGAATTCCGCCACTACAATGTAAATGAAAATTTGAATGAAACGAAATGAAAACTGAAGTTTTTAGTGCGATAATTTGATCGAGGCGAAAATGAACAAAAGTAATTCTCGTTGGAAATAGAAATCGATGGCAAATCGATTCGACAGTTCGTTCATAATTTCATCAGTTAACCACCGATATTAAAAATCTTGATACAATTTTTTAATTCATTATTATCTCCATTTGCAGATTCCAGCGTCGCCTGAAAAAATTCTTGGTACACCGCCAGTCCCTGGAGGAAGTCGCAAGAGCCAAGAGGAGTAGATATAATTTAGGAAATTGTTTTTTTTTTTTATTTCTCCTCCTAGTGGCCCGGGTAAGCCGGTTTTCCGTTTCCATTGTCATTCGTATTCAACAATGTCACTTGCAATTCTTATAAGAAAATATCTAACAATCGTCCATTATTTACTCACAATTTGCCGTTTGTATACGATTCATTATATTTCCCCAAAACCGAAGGCGCGATGTTATATATTTGGAAAGCAAAAAAAAAAAAACAAAAAACGATCCTGTATAGTTTATAAGGATTTGTGTCTAGTTACGCACTTCTGTAGGCACCAGAGTTGCAGTAGTGCCGACACGAATGAACAAATTTACAAAGTGTTTGCAGAAAGAGGCCCTCTGTGGAATGAGGACAAAAGAGAATGAGAAATATTTTATATTTCATCTATTCGTGTTTCTTATAGCATGCGTAAGTATAGCATGCTCGCACACTCGAGAGATTCGATGTGATTTCTTCTAAGATAGATTCATAGATTTCTGGCTGTATATGCGTTAGGGTTCCAAAACGGAGAGTAGAATTTAAAAAAAAAATACGAAAGCAGTTAATAAATCAAATGACTTGCATATCTGAATTCGTATTTTCCTGGTTCGATATATTTTCAATTATTTTTTCAACAAGACCGTGTCGTTTTAATCGATAATAAATTGTCTTTTGTTCTTATTCATAATTTACTCATCATCGTACTTAATTTTGGAGCGTTATCGCGTCCGGGAGAACTTTCCTCCAACCACTTCGCAATAATATTTGAAGCTCGTTTTTCACATCGTAGAATTTAGGATTGGTCGCGAGGTTCGAAATTTCTTTAGGATCGTGGTTATGCTCGTAAAGTTCCTCGGCCAGAATCCTGCTCCAATCTGGCGATTTTGTCCTCTGGGTGAATTGTGTCCAGGCTGTATAACGATAATCTTTCGTTCGCAACGTGTAACCCATTATGGAAATGTCTCGAAGTCGCGGCTTGTCGCTATTTGGTTTCGATGTTGGCTCCACCCCGGGTCGTGGATATTGACTGAACGCTCCAGTCTTCCAACGTATTACCTGCGATTTGCAAAAAACAAGCTTCCAAAAATATTGTCCAAGTCAATTGTTATCCCGAGAGAACGAAAATAACAATTAAAAAGTAAGAAGAAACTGTTGAATTGTAAATTGCCAAATTTTTCTTTTTTATCTTTCATTATTTAATTATTTAATTCAATTCACTCGAAGAGACTCACTTCATTTTCCTTTGCAGCTTTTATAAGAGGAACCAAACTTGACCCTTCGCTGCAGGGATTTGGCATTGAAGTTCCATTGCCAAGGTCATGACACTGATATTCCGGACAAGTTGGTATCGGAAATCCTGCCAATTCGGCGATTGTGGGAAAAATGTCAACGAGCTCGACCATCGCGTCAATTCGTATGACATTTCGTTTGTCTTTGAAAATTTGATACTCAGATTTTTCAACGTTCTTCGGACAATCTGATTCGTTCGAGTTTTCGTTTAATCTTAAAATCCGTTTGACAGCACGCTTCTTCGTTTTGTCGTCGTCTTCGACACGCAGACCTGGAATTGGATCTAAAAATCCACTTCGACCGACGTTCGTTACCGTCACTTGCGGCTCCGTGCGAGGAATCGAAATGATCAATGGCACACGCAGAGCAACTTCGAAATTACTGTATTTCGCCCATTCGGCGTGTTCTCCCAATGACCAACCTGTGCCCAAAAGTATGGGAATCTTTTAAATCGTTAATTCAAAACTTCTTCTATGGAAAACGAGCATTATTGGTAGGTTGAAAAACATTTCAATTAAAAGGGCCTGGTTCCTTTCTCGTCCACTTAATTTTCATTGAATTTTCAAAAAAAAATTGCAATCCTGACGTTAAATGAAAATATCGACAAGCGGGAACATCATTCCGACAGTCATGCGATTTCATTTTTTTTTTTTTAATTGAACGAAGTAAATTTTAAGAATTTCGTGAAATTCCGTTTGTAAGATGTTTGTACAAATTGATCTAATATTTTTTACCATGATCGGAGGTCAGAACGACGACAGTATTCCGCTGAAAATTGGAGCAAGTTAATTCTTGGAGCAGCATCCCAACGAGATGGTCGATGTAAGTGACTGCAGCATAATAAGACTGCACGATTGTCTTGGCAAAATCAACTGAAATTTCAACAATCGTGTCTGAAGATCGGGAGAAAGAGGAAAAAGGTCAAAAAATTGAAGTTTTGTTGGAAGAGAACAATTATACCTGGAATTTTTTCCCACGGGAAATTCAGATGCAAGTTTTGAACATCGTCGCGTTGTCGGATGTCGGACCAAGGATTGTAAGCAATGCTACTAACATTTTTGGGCCATTCGTAAGGCTCGGCGATACTGAATTTACTCAGCGGATGATATTCTGGCGATGAAGGTAGAAATTGGATTGATTTACGGAAAATACAGTCTCATTAATTGATTAGAACCTGAGTGTCGAAAACTATAAACTGAATTATTTTTTCTACTATTATAATGGATAATTTCCAATTACTCAAATATTCCCGTGGATATTTCAATGGTATGTGAGGTTTCTCGAAACCAACTGCCAAGAAAAATGGTCTTTCGTCGTGGGGTTGATTTTTAATGAACATTTTCGCAGCTTTGAGTATTTCGAGATCCGGCAATGTTTCTCCGGGCATAGAAGCAACAGAAACTGGACAAACCTGGGAAAATTATAGCCTCTACTATATTTTAATGTTTTTTTTTACATTGTAGACAAAGCGTACGTTTGGCCCTTACAATATCCGCTGCCAGGGACGACTTGTCGGAGCTGGGGCAGACTGGTGAATTTTTATAACGATTGGTTCGTGGATGCATTGGTTTATCCGTCCACGAGTACGGACTGTCGTCAGAATAGTTGGAACTTATACCTTAAAATAATGGAACTAGGAAATTACTCGTACCAAATGAACTGCGTTACTGAAATAATCCTAGAACTACAAATTCATTTTTTAATCGTTAAACTACAAACCGGGGTAAATATGTACCCCACGAGCACTTCTTGTCCGTAAAGTCGTCCTGAAAACGGTAATCTGACTTATAAGTACATGAATCTTTTTGTTTTTTTTATGCCAAAGAGACTGGCGAAGAGCTAATTCAATTTCATCAAGATTTAGTTAGTGAAAAATCGATTGAATACCTAAAAGTTCTGAAAAACCAACTTAGGAACATCGTTCAAAGTTCGCCTGGGGTAGATATCTTCTCAGATTTGTAGTTCTAGGGTTCATGATATAATTATATAGTTCGCAATGGGTTCACTGTGCCTGATGCTTCGCCGATGGGATGAAAAAAAAATGCGCATAGAATTTCTTTGCACAAATACCTGGATGAAATATTTTTCCAATAGATTTCGTTCGGTAGCCATGGTTCTTCAAATGCTCGGGCAAAGTTGTAAAATTGCCAACAGTGTCTCTCCAATAATTATAAAAATCGTAAAGTCGCAATGTGTCGGGTCTTCGACTTGTCAACAAAGAATTTCTGCTCGGAGCGCAAAGAGATTGCTACAAGAATACGCAATTTCATAGTTCATAGTGACAAACGAAAGCAAATATCGTAGTAGGTTTTGCATCCGGAAGAATGCTCTTATTAATTTTTCAGTAGATTTTGCATCGTTGGAATGGAACGAATTTTTTTCGACACATCTCTCGCAGGACTGATTTCCAGCGAAATACCAAAATTTTACAGAGCAACGTGAATTTAACGAGTCGAAAGAACTGGCGAAGGAAAAAGATTCGTTCGTTGTATTTCACGTCGCAAATGTGATAGAATTTTTTGTTTTCCTCTAAATTTCGACGATTCTGACCTGGGCGTAAGTTCGACTGAATAATATGCTGTCTTCGGCCAATTTATCTATGTTGGGAGTAAATGCGTTCTCATCTCTGTAGGAGCCCAATGCAGGCCTCAAATCATCGATTACAATGAGGAGAAAATTGAGACTTTCAGCTCTTTGCCAGGTGAGTAAATTCATTAAGAATAATCGAATAATCATCATGCTATGTGGCGGTGGAGAATCTGGAATCATTCATCGGACATTTCAATGTTGAGTTTCATTTTTTCCATATTGATTAGTTGTGATATTTTCACGATGGCGAATTATGTGGAATATTATTCATTTGCAAAATTTTGAAATTCTTCTTTTGAATGTTGGCTGAGAAACATTGTCAGTTTTGTTCTTTCCGTTCTTTAACAAACGATCGTTTTAAGTTTTCAATATCTTGCGCTTTTTGTATGATGCGCGCCTGCGCAACAATTTTATTAACATCGAAAAGTCCAATTGGAGGAGCACTGTACTACGGCGTGATTAATCACGGAAATGCCTTCCAGTTTATTGGTGAAATGAAAATGGCAGTTGGACGAATGAGAAAAGAACATTTTTAAAAACGATCGTTCCATAATGCTATGTGTAGAGATGTAGGTAAAGGTTACTCATATACATGTCGCACACACTTGAGCTACGCAGCAGTAGGAAACACGGTAGGTAGAGCGAACGAGTACCGAGCGTACCGAGTACCCTGTAAGGGGAAATCAGCCCGCGGCTGTGTGTATCTCTTACCAACGCGAGAGAGTGTAGCGTCTGTAGATTCGGTACAAATCAGCTGATTATTGTTTTCGTTCTCTCATAGTAAAAATTGGCGCGTCAATTGGGCGATAAGCGATGGAGTGGGGTTGCAGAGCAGAAGGGGAGGTTATCAAAAAGAAAAGTTTTCGTGTGGAAAAACTAAAATGGATTGGGTAAAAAAAATGTATGTTGGAAGAGGTGAAAAAAAAGGTTTCTCGTAGACGATTGAACGCGCAATCGCAACGAGAGATACTTATAAAGCCGCGTTTATGGAGGAAAATACGACTGACGTTTGTTAGCGCGCGCGGCGAGAAGGGGAAACAAAGAGGTACCATAGTGGGGATGACTAGCGGGGATGATGAGCGGAGAGGAAAAAGGGGAGGGGGGGGGGAGTGACATCACTCGGTGCGCGTTGGTGCTGCTAGTTTCTCGGCTGTCAGTCGGTTGCAGAATGACGCAGTAGTTGGTCAGGGGATATAAAATCGAGAGCGAGATTCGATGGTGGGGTTTCGAAGAACTTCACGCACACAATGAAAATACGATTTTGCGGAGAAGTAAGTTTGTTTTTGTTTCGTTTTTTTTTCTTGTATTATTATCTGAAATGAAAACCGTTGTCGTTCGAAATCATTCGGAGCGTTGGAATATCGATTTTTTTGCGGACGCGAATACGCTAATCTTTGTGATCGAAAGAGTTAGTTTTTAAAAAAGTTTGGAATGTGTGAAAAAGAAGAAAAACAAAGGCTTGGATGGATCCCTTTGTTGTGACGACTAGTGAGTGAGTGAGAAAGGAAGAAAAAAAAGAGAGAAAGAGAGAGAGAGAGTGCGTCTGTGTGTCTATTTTCTATCGTCGCTACCATCACCACCACTACCACTTTTCACCCACTCTGGCACAAAAGATAGGACGCCTACGCGTTTTTACGCAACTACGTAAAAAAAAAAAATAAACCAGCTGAAAAGTTTTTTTCTTTGTTTTTGCGGTAGCAATGACCTTCGCCCTTTGAAAATTTGCCGTTAGCATTCTCGAGCTGTCTCCAGCTTACCATTTTCTACAAACTCAAACGGGGACTATCGCTACTGTTTTACTTCATTATTTTTGTTGTTGCTATTGTTATTATTGTTGTTATTATTATTTTTTCACGAATGCATTCCGTGCGAGTGAACAGCTGTGCCGTGGGTTGTGCAACTCTGTCAGAAGAGCAAAATAGATCTCCCCACCACACTTTGGCCATTACATTTATTTGCCATCTCTTCTTTCTCTTTCTCTACCTCCCCCTCCCCGCTCTCGACCGCCCCCCTCCTCTCTTTCTCTCACGTCTCCCCTCTTTTTCTCTGTCCGCTTTTTTTCTCCGTTCCCGCTTCGTTCCGAGTCATTTTCAATGTTAAATAATGCATTTGACGTTTGCTCGTTTTCGATCGCAACGAATATGCCTCTCTCTTTGTGTTCGAGCTTGAAATTCGGTTGGAATTTCAAGAATTACTGCGTATTTTCCACATGTACATAGATTTTTTCTTCTTTTCTTCGTTTTCATGGATTTTTACACACATATACGTATATATGCGAAATATTTCGAATGACTCGTCGAACATCGTATGTGTTCCTATGATTCGATGGCGCGATCTGTACGCTCATGTAATTATAAGTGCACGGATATGAGCAAATATATATCTATACGTACGTCTGTACGTGCGTACACGTATATCACGTATTTATTCTGTTTTACGCACAAAATATATGCATTTTCGTTTTTATATATGCTTTTTTAACATTTCGATGACTTTTACGTAATTACGTACGTTGTAAGTTTCGTCTAATATAAACAATGCATTGGAAGGTCATATTTGCGACCTCTGCTCAAGAATTGACAACGTACGAGTTTTGATTATTCAATTTGAAAAATTATCCATTTATTCAAACTTCGTACATTTAACTAAACGAAAAATTAACTGTTTTTCAGCTTGTAACAAATCAACTTTTTTTTGGGTTTCTTTTGTAGGAGAAGACTGCCAGTATAGAAAGAAAACATGTCGGCGGACTCGCCTAGGAGGGGTCTGCACAAGGGGGCTCAAGTTATCTCGCCCCAACCGATCAGCGATCGTTCTATTATCGACAGCGTCGCTGGCATTATCAATGACATTGTACCCCAAGTGCGTAATCACCCACAAGTTTTTTCCTCTACGCTCTACGCATGCCTTTTTTTCTCTGAGGATTCCATAATGTGACATTAACTTCAACGTCTCCTTAACAAATTTTGTCTCGAATTTTTTTGCTGAATTTTAAGCCACTTTTTCCGTTGCTGAGGGCGCAACATTTTTTTTTTTTTTCAAAATGCGCAGCAACAAACAAATCTTTTACCTTCAGCATCAGTTTCTTTGTTCAGAGAATTCGAAAAGTTTGTGCAAATGGCTTTTGGGTGAAGCAATTATTGATCAATTGAATCACAAAAGTCTTCGTGATCCTGTTTTTTTTTGTTTGGTTTATGATCACCGGAAGCATCAATATTTCCAGTTTGAAGAGTCAGCGGAATATTCGGAGTTACCAAAATATTCTTGAAAATCCTGTTTGCGCAATCATTTCACTGATTCTTCAAGGAAAGTTTATTTTTCTCTTTCAAGTTACAATAATTTTCATGTTTTTCTCTTTCTCCTGAATTTCGAAAAGGCGTACGCCGGAACTCCCAATTCGGACAACAAAGAGTCCATAACATGGGCAAGATTCGAGTACGCGGATGTTAACAATTCTGCCTTTTATCCTGATTACATCGAGGGTTCGGCGACACCGCCTTTATTGTTGGTCCTTGGATATACGACTGGTGTGCAGGTAAGAAATCGAATTCGTCAGTTTAGTATTTCAGTTGAGTTTTTGTTATGTTGAAACAAAAGTTTTGATGAAACTTCCTTTTCGCATACTTTCGTCGTATTTTTTTATTACATAAGATCAAAAGTTTCGTCATCTAGGAGAAGAAGGAAAAATATTGTTGGAAATTACGAAGAAAACGACAATAAATTATTGATATTAATGCTTTGTTCAAACTTTTGACTTTCGAAGTAGGGTTACAGCTTTGGAAACTCGCCAAATTTTTGTAGTCTGCCAGAAAAATTATTAAATTTTATAAATACAGACAGAGAATTGAGAAATTAAAAAAAAAATTATTAAAAAATGTTTGAAAAAATATTATTGTTAAAAAATTATTAAAATTGATAAATCTAGAGAAAAAATCGAGACGCCTGAATTTACATGAAATATTTAAGCACTTTAGTAAAAATTCTAGAGCCTCGAATTACGAAGGTGTTAGATAAAGGAAAATAATGATAAATACATTTTGCATGAAAGGTATGGGTAGTCGCGGCATCGGGTGAAGCAACGGAGGTTCTCTCATGGCGTCAAGGAATAGTGCGCACACTGAGAATACTACCGGATCCAAAAATCGACGATGATCATGCGGATCCGTTTCAGCAGAAGCGTCCGATGGTGGCGATATGCGATTCATCGGGCCCTGGGCCACAATTTTGCAGCATAAGTTTCATTTCGTTAAAAACGGGTGAACTAGCAAAGAGCATAAAATTCAAAAATCCCGTGTGCGATGTCCTCGCAAACAGACGTTCGGTCGTCGTGACATTTTCTGAAAAAATCGCTGTTTTTGATGCTCGTACTCTCGAGGACGTTGTCACAGTGACGACGTGCTATTTGAGTCCTGGACCGAATCCTAATCCCGTAGCACTCGGTACAAGATGGTTGGCTTACAGCGAAAAAAAACTATTGCCAGCACGTCGGAGCAGCGGCGGGAGCGAAGGCGAGGGCGTACAAAGTTACACCGCGGCTGTTCTTTACGCCGCTAAATCTTTGGGCAAAGGCTTACGCGGCTTGGGCGAAACAGTTGCTTCCAGTTTAACCGGAAACTCATTGACTCCAATGGCAATGAATAATATCGGTAGCGACGTCACTCAACCTGGTGTCGTTACCATTTTAGATCTTCAAGCCTCCAAGGAAGAAAAAGATCTCGATGACTCTTCGATCGAAACCGTTGTCGCTCATTTTACTGCCCATAACGATGCTATCGTCGCTATGACCTTCGATCTCACCGGCGCTCTCCTTATGACCGCCGATAAGCGAGGTCACGACTTTCACGTCTTTCGGATACAACCTCATCCTGGCGGCCCTACACTCGCTGCCGTTCACCATCTCTACGTCTTACATCGTGGCGATACTACCGCCAAAGTCCAAGTAAGCATTCTACCCCGGCTTCTCGTATCCTCTGATTCCGCAGATCCATTAAAAACCCATTATATTGTGATTCCCATGGTGGACGTTACAACAACTGCAATTGGCAATTAAAATCAAGGCTCACAGTTGTCTCAATTCCGAAAATGTTCTGTAGCTGCCCGAAGAACCAATAATATCAGAAATTAGCATGGCATCATAGTTCCCTGGTCCTACGTCGCCCTTTCGAAGGATTTTAGCAAAGACAGTATTTTCCATTCATATTCTATTGAAAATAGCGGAAATTTCGACATTTTTTGCCCAATTTGAGATGAAAAATTTTCATCTATTTGTTAAAATCTCTAAGACGGACGATGTGGCCTTTCTGTGTGCTTCCACTCTATAAAGAAATTGAAAAATATGTCGAATCACTAAATTATAAATTTTTGCCACTTTTCTTGATAAAATGCTTGAATTTTCGAAGGACATGACGTTTTCGAGCGATACAAGATGGGCGGCAGTGTCAACGGTGCGCGGAACGACTCACGTGTTCCCTGTGGCTCCTTATGGTGGACCAGTCGGTGTGAGAACACACTCGACCCCTCACGTTGTCAATCGCCTCTCAAGATTTCATCGGAGCGCCGGTCTTACCGATGACAGCACGAGATCACATTCACCCGTTTCACACGCTGAATTACCCGTCTCCGTTTATCCTTACTCCAATCCTAGATTACCCCCGTATCCTCATCCAACCATTCTTCATCCTCTTGCTCAGATACGGCAACCATCGACCTTGAATCACACCAATAATCAGTCCCAGCCGAGGTAACGTGCCAACGAAAATTCATTATCAAAAGATTCATTCACTAAAAGTGGCTTCACATGACTCAAAAAGCTAAAAGAATTTTCTCAATCGACGTAACTTCGACTTTTTATTCTGAATCAAGATTTTTTTTCGAAATTGATTAAAAAAATTGAATGGAAACATAGAGGCTGCCCGTATCAATGTTTAACGTTGCTTCAAACATGCTCCCAAGTCTTTGGTTTCATTTCCTTACGAGACGAAAAGTAGCAATTAGGAGTACCAAAAAAAAATTTAAACTTTTATTCGTGCTCGTGTTTTTATAGCAGACCTCAGCAGAGACAACGATTGCATTCGGACGACAGTGGAACTTTGCCGTTAAAAATATGCGCCTGTTTTGCACCACCGCGTGCTTGGATTTATGCACAACGTGATTCGACGTGCAAAGTTGCCAAACGCGCGGTTGATTCGTTGTTTATAATGGCTTGTCATGGGAACATGATCCAGTACGATTTGGAACCCAAACCTGCAGCTGGTACGTAATTGATTTCGTGGTTGACGATAAAATCCTGAAATTGAACGATGGGTGATTAAATTATTACGGAGGGAAATGTTGTTCTTAAAAATTGGTGCATTTCATTTGTTATAACCTTTTTCGCTACTGCCAGGTGTACCGAAAGAAAAAGTTTGCGATGACACGACGATCGAGCTGGAGGTCGAGGCGAAAGGCCAATGGCCTTTGTTGAGAACCCCAAACTCGTTGGAAATTGTGCCACCTTTGACCTCCTCGAGTCCCCTCTTGTCGACGCTCGGCTCACCAAAGAGCTCCCGACAATTGGACACTGCTGACGATCGTTGGCTCAGTCAGGTTGAAATCGTTACGCATGCAGGCCCTCACAGAAGATTGTGGATGGGTCCCCAATTTGTCTTCAAAACTTATAACGCTCCTAGTGGGTACGTATTTCCAGTTTTTATTGACATTCACTTGAATTTTTAAACTTTCTCACAAAATTTCTCCCGTTGTTTTACACTCCATTTAATATTTCAATTGTTTTATTTTTATTTCGCACATAATTGATTTCGGAAATAATGGAATAATGGAAATGGAATGGAATGAAATATACATTTTTCTTATTTGGCCACTGCATTGACACACTGGGTCAATCTGACCCGGAACGCAATTCGTTGCCCTGTGATCGGCAGCCTTCGGGTCGGTTCTTATGAAAATAAATCAGGACCTGGTTGGCCCTGGTTGGCTGGTTTTCGAAATGGGAAAATCGTTAATTTTGGTGCAAGAGCAGTAATCTGGGTCAATGTGACCCGGTGTGTCAATTAAGAGTTAAAAAAAAAAATGGCAACTTTTGTTGAATTCTTGTTAGACAATAAATCTAACTGATTTTGAAAATTCTTTATTAGTGTTAATTTGATCGAGTCCGAGGCCATAGAAATCGGAGTTACCGGAGGTTCGAGACCAGCTCGATCGAATCCCGTGAATATGCCGCATGCGGCAACTCGACCTCTTGTTCCTGTTGTCATCGATGGATCTGGAAGTAAGTGAATGAAACAAAAATTGTAGAAACATGACGAAATTTCTCAGAGACGGAAAAAAACAACATTAATTCTCTTTCGATTTGTTTTTTGTGTGTCTGTAACAATTTTTCGAACTTTAGGCAGCTACGAACAGTCGCCAAGATTCATGGAAGCCTATGGTGACTCGTTAGAGAACGATACGATGGGAATTGGCAACGGCGAGAATCAACTTCGCGAGGATCTTGCCGAAGCCATGCTCGAGACGTCAACAGCCCCACATCGTGCCGCAGGTACGTTTCTTTATTTATTTCATACACATTTTCCACGCGTATTTACGGTACGTAACTTTTTTTTTTACAATTTGTCCCGCTTGAGCCAAGTTAATGACTTCGTCCGGTCTAATCTCCATTTTTCACGGAATTAGCGTCTGCAGTTATTAAAGAATGCTTTTTTGCGTTCAAGTGCATAAACATAAATTTTTATTTGGGATTTTGGTTCAAACACTCGTGACAAAAAATGGAAATCGATTTTTCATTGTATATTTTTTTCCCCCTATCGATCACGAATCCTCGTCGCACTTTCTAGTATCATGACTATCCATTCTTAAAGTTGGAAGAATTGAAGAAAATTTTCTATTCTACAAATTTCATCTCAGGTACATTTTTCTTAAATTATTCAAATGAAACTGGGAACAAAATATTCAAAGCTGTGAAAACATTTTATCGTGAGGTCTGACGGCCAAGAATTGATGAAAAAGTTTCAACACATTTTATTCGTACTTTCGTATGAATTCACGAGATTGGAGCGCTTGAAAAATATTTCCAATCCACATTATTTGTACAGCAACAAGAAAAAATTCACAATTTTCTTTTTCACGATTCTCTCATTAGATTTTCGTCTTTTTTTCCCACACTTAATTTTTATTTGATCGAACGAGTATGCCGGCTGATGAACGTCACACAAATGATGCTTGCATCGCTGGAACACATGGAATTTTGTTACAAGCTAAATTCGCACAAAATTTATTTGCGGTATTGTGTCACGAAAATCGAGGAGATTTATTTTTATACCGAAAAATTAGTTCGACCAAAGTGAATATCGGTTCAGTTTGAAAAAGAACCAAAAAATCGTTACAAAAGCATTTTTCGCTGTGACCGAGCAAAATAAATTTGAAAATCATTGTAAATCCTCTTCGCAAAATTGAATAATATTTAATCAGGACTTGGAAAAATCGATCTAACACGATTAAGTCGGGATGGTCGAAGGATGTCGCATGGGAGAGTCACCTTCTCCGTCGAATCCTCGTCGTGGCCTCTTGAAAGCATGCGGATGTATTTTGGGTGGGAACAGAAAGAGAAAGAAAAGGCGAAACATAAAAAAAAAGGGAATCTAAAAAAAATGAATAAATACTCGAATAAATACGGGTGTATGTTCGGCATGACGCAACACGTGCACAGATCTAATGCTTTCTATGCACGATGGTGAAGGGAGGTGCCCTAGAATTGTAAGGTTGCAAAGATACAGAACTGGCCAGAGGCAGGTATCTCCGTTAGAATTTCCTTCGTCAATTATTACAAATAATTACTTTCGTGATTTATTTATTTATTTATTTCTGATAATTATCATTCCTTCATTATAATTTTGTTTTTCTCTATCCATTCACTAACAGCGGTGTATAAAAGTAAAGAAAGTTTTAATCCCGGGCAGAATCTTGCGGAAGAGAGCAAACCTTGCCCACCGCGTATGAAACACTAATCATGTAAATAATTATTTCACACACCGAACGAAAGTGCATCTTGCATACATGTTTATATATATCCGAGCATTTTGCATATATATACACATATATATATAGACAAACATAATATTATCGTCTTATACACCACACAATTAAAAGTGAACCTATAGTGAGTAAAAAAACAAAGATGAACAAAAGTAAGAAATAATTCTTCCATCTCCTGTAAATTCCTCTCTTTTTCCGTTGTGCTCTTGGCTCTCGATTCAGTAGACTTGTTGGTGTGCGTCTGTGCAAAATGAAAGATCCAATATGCTTCGATCATCCAATCGAAGCACGTGGTTTTATCTATTTTTTGTTTTATACAATTCTTTTGTACAAGAACAAAACGCTTGTATCGTCTCGACATTGGTGACTTTGCTCTTCACGCTAAATCTCGCACTTTTTTCAATATTGTCATGATTAAGAAAAGTGTTTTCATAGAGTTGGAGCACTAGCGATTGAGACTCCACTGATTATTGGCTCTCAGTGTCTTTTTATTTTATCGCTGATACGATTATTTGAAATTTATCGTTTGCGAGAAAGGGAATGCGAAAAAAAGTAAAATTTAGTTGGAACGTGTTTTTGAAATTTTGAGATCAGTCTAGACGAGCGTAGGAACAAATGTCGAGATGGTAAAAGCACGAGGAAGAGAGCAAGAGAGAGAGAGTGAGGAAAAGAGAAAAATTTCGGTTGTTGATACCTGCCAACGGCTTTTTCTGTTACTAGGGAGGCGATTGGTAGTTGAGAGGGTGGGACAACCGGTAACTAAAGTGGTCAACCCATTGGGAACGGTTATTACTGTGATGGCCGACGAGGAGGACGTAAGCTCGAGTCAGGAGTTTGACGACCCGACACCTGAGCCCCCTAGGAGTTTATGCGCCGAGGAGGGACCCGCCTCACTCGGTGATTTTGATACCGAGGGCGAAGAATTGCGCAATTTAACGGAGATATGTGCGGAAATGAGATCAGCGAGTGAACCAGCGATCGACAGTGTACCCGACGAGAGTATTAAAGAAGTCCGCGAGAACAAAAGCCTCTGTGCCGAGGCGGTTGTTCCGACCTCCAGCCATTGCGAGAGAAGCATTGATTACGAGAGAGAAGAATCCTTCCGAGATGTACCAACCAGCTTGAGTCTTTGCGCCGAGCAAGGTGAGATACCAAACAGTCCGATGACACTGGCACGTGAAACCAATTGGAACAGGAGACCTGTCAAACGTGAGGATTCCGAGCTACAAGAGAGAACTTACGCTAAAGCTAAATACGTAGTTAATTATGACGACGACAGTGTTGTACTTATGGAAAACAAATCAGGCGGGAAATCGAGCAACGTAACAAAACAAACGAGCAGCGATTCTGTCAAAGACACAGGCAAAGAATCAACAAGCCACGAAATTTTACCACGAAACAAACACGAAGCAGAGCCTGAAAGAGCATCCAAGAGACCGAACAAAGTGGCCTCGAGTACGAGAGCAACCAAGAGATCCAGTTGTCTCGTTCAACGAGAACAACCCAAATATCTTGTTCACGAGAACGAGGATAGTATCGTTATCGAGGATACGAGAATCCCGGAGAAGAAAATCTCTCCTACGAGAGTCCTTGCAAAGGAATCGTCCTCAAAACCTCTGGAAACTACGTGTCTTACGATCACCAGCCCAACGAGAATTGTACCTGACGAAACGTTGGAAAACGTTGATTCTGACGCTAGACAAAGACGCGGTGAAGATCATAGCTCGTCGAAGCTTTCGAGACAATCAGATTCTTCGTCTCCGGAGATTTTGCGCGAAGCTGAAGCTATGATCGTCGAATCCCGGCAATTGGAAGATCACATCGAAATTTCTGATACTTTCGTCCATCTCAAGGACATTGAAACCACCGGAAATGATGTTGTTATCGTCGACGCTATCAGAAACGATCCAGAACCTATGGAAGCTACCGTCGCTACTGGCTTAGCCTCCTTACCGCTTGAACCTCCACCTCCACCACCTTTGTCATCACCACCTCCGCCACCGGTTTTGGACGATATAAGCTGCATGGATTATCACATCGTTGAAACGACTTGCTCTTTGCCTCTCAAAGAGACCGCTTGTTCTCATCAATCGGACGACGATATCGAGCACATACACAGCTCCGAAGTAACTCAAATGCTTGAAATCGTTGGTCACAAATTACTGCGCTCCGACGAGTTCGAAACTTCGCCAATGAGGCAGAGAAAAAGTAGCAAAAGCACTATTTCCGATGATGACATCGAGCACATCAACAGCGCCGAACTCGCTGAGATTATCGAACGTGGCAATGCTCTATTGACCGGTAAATACGTCGACAAAAATGAAGTCGATGATTTTCAGCGTATCAACGTTGTCGGAACAACAGCCAAGAGTGTCCTCTCTTTCGATGAAGATATCGAGCATGTTTATCACTCCGAAATCAGCGAGATCGAACCTGCGACGACGGCTTCACCGAGTCTCGATTCACCGGCAATACGAACTGGTGCAAAAAAGAAGCCACAGGATAATTTATCCGATAGAAATCCGAGCTTACGCACGAGGGGATCGAGAAAACGTAAAGACGTCGTTGTCATCGATAGCGATAACTCCGAGGCCGAAGTCACTGTCATTGTCAAGTCGTTGGATTCTTGGAACAAGAGCAAAACCCCGGAAAAAGATTTAGCCGAAGAGATTGATCGGTGCCTTGAAACGAAAGAACATGCGAGCGATCAAGCGACCTCTCAGAGTTTGCCCAAGAAAACACGCGTCAGAACTTCCAAAGTTAACTCTGCACCGAGTTCGACAACCTCGACAGCAACGTCGACAGGGGCTGCGACCAATTCGAGTCACGCGACAGCTACTCTTACGAGTAGCAGTCAAAAACGACAACCTTCTTCGGACATGGTCGAAATAATCGATATCGACGCGATGCAGAAAGCTGAGATGGAAGTTGCCAGCGTTGTCGACGTCGTCGTTGCCCCTGTTGAGTGCAAAATTCTCGAATCACGCCACGAAACTAACACTTCAACCAGGTCCCAGAAATCACGTAGAAACAAAAAGGCTCATCTCGATACCAACGTCTCATCGACGCCTATCGAAATCTCCACCACCAATGATGTGTCCGTTGAAACTTCGAGTAACCCGCGAAACATTTGCCAGGATCCCGAGGAATCAACGGCCAGTCAGCAATCGCCTGTCAGCTGGAGTTCGATCGTAAAAAAACCTCAGTCCGAAATCGACGAGGTTGTTCAAGTTAACGACGAAGAATCGAGTGATACGACGATGAAATTATCGCTCGATCCCGAAGTTCCAAAAGAAGAAGAAAATCTCAACATCGATCCCGTTGAGCAAGTCATCATCGAGCAAGATTCCCCCAAAAATGTCAACACAGAATCAAGCTCTACGTCGTGCAATCCCGAGGAAAAAACTACGAAAAAACGTGGCAAAAAGTCTCGCATTGCCAGCGAATCTTCCCTCACGACGAGGAACAATGTGCCCGTTGAGGTTTCCACACCCTCGTCGATCCCTCCGGTCGAGGAGCCAACTTCTTCATCCCGTTGCGAGACACGCACACCAACCAAATCACCGACCATCGTTCCTCCAGTCATCGTTCAACCTGAGGAAGAAAAACAAATCGATACCGTCGAACCTGCTGCTGTTAACGACGTCAAAATGAACGAGGATACGAACGTCACCCAATGGAAATTCGAGGAAGAATCACAACAACCGGATATCTCTTCACCCACCGTCACGAAAGATTCAACGAAAAAAACGCAGATGAGTAGGGGATGGAAAAAAAAGAAGCGCAGATGAGTAGAGGATTGCGTAGACATGCCCAGGGCCAGCCTTGCCCTTTACATACTTCTCATGCAAGTCGCTGGGGTTGAATAGCCAGAGGAGTGGGGAGAACAAATTAGAAAAAAGGGGACTTGAGGGAGAGGGAAATAGATAGAAAAGCTCGAAAATTGATAGTAAACGAAAAAAAAAAAATTTCTTTTTAACTGCTGTAGCCCGTTAAATGGGTCTCACCATTTTTTATCAAAACGACGTTCTACGTTTATGATGAAGCGCTATTCGCTTCGTTTGATATAATTTTACTTGAACTTGATTTTGTGTTTTGACTAATTCCAAAAATGGAAAGTAGAGTGACGATCTGGAAGAAAGGCGTTAAAAGTCATCAATGAATAAAATACAAGGCTACGTTGGAATGTGAAGTTGAAGGAATATTTTAGCAGAAGATTTGTGCAAATCGATTGATAATCTGAGTGATAATCATGTTCAAAATTCTCGAGGGTTCATTAGTTTTTTAGAATCATAAATTTTTCCTGAAAAAAAAAAATTAATAATTTCATCTTAATCATTTGTGCCATGCGGGAACATACGTTTCAAGCGATACTGGGTCTTTCGAGCCCACTTGGTCCTTGGGACATTCATGGATACAAAAAAATATGACCAACCATTTCGAATTTCGTACTTTTCCATGCGAATATTCATTTCCACATCAACTACTATGAGCCTCGGAATATCAATTTTTTCACAAGCTCCACACTTCGAAAAATTTGACACAATTGTTTCACGGAATGTGTGAAGTTCCAGTTTAGACTCCAGTAACCATTAACACTAAAAACTCGCGACCACCACATTTCAAAATACGTGAGGAAGAATGCATGGCCCAAAAGATTCAATTATTCTATTTCTTTGACGCTTACAATTATTTACTATTTTTATTTCCAAGTAATTATACATATACTTCTTTTCATATTTGAACGATAGCTGTCGTATAGAAAAGAAAATGGAAAATATAAAAAAAAAAATTGCACACGAAGCTTTCAATCGATGGAAAAATCAACGGAAATCGTATTTGCTTTGCTTCGATTCATAGTAGTCGATAACGAGAGAGACAGAGAGAGAGAGAGATAGAGAGAGAGAGAGAGAGAGAGAGAGGGAGAGATGGAGAGGGCAAGGCTTTGATCGGTGCTCTTGATGCTGCAATAAAAAAGAGTACTCAAAATACAAACTCGCCTCGAACACGTTTCGCAAAGTGAAAAAAAAAAAAAATCTCTGTATTTTTGTGCATGAAATACAGTATTTTAACAATTCGTAATTGAATTTAAAAAATTGAGCACAACGACGCAATCACGCGAGAGGAGGAAAAAAAAAACAATGGCAAAAATATTTTATTAACATTCAAAATTTGAAAAAGGGAACCTCGAAGGGAACTCTTAAAACGAAAAACAATTATTATCAAACGAATGTAAATAATTATCGGAAATTCGAGACGTGTTCGAGGAAGCCGAGATTATACCCTACAATGTCTACGTGGTGCAAATATCCTTTGACGTCTGTTCGCGATTGTGGTGAAAGTAAAAAACAAGAAAGAAAAACAATTGAAAAATCACGTTCACGAATAGTACGTAGTAAGGACTCTTTTCTTAGATAATTATGATTGGCCGTTACGTGTTCATTTGAGTACGCGCGATGCCGGCGATTAAAATCGTCAATATATCGTCCGGTTATTCGAATAAGCAACGCGAAGAAATGAGAAAGAAAATAGGAAAAAAAAAAAATAGTTAGCTCGTGCTGTCCCCAGACTTAGTGGTGATTCTACAAAATTTGACACGAGACGCAGTTTCAATCATTGTTTAATTTATTTATGTCGACTATTAAAAAATCGTGGAATTCATTAGAGCATAATGGAACATTGTACACGACTGACCTGGGCTCACGTGGGCTCGATTTATCCGGGATAAGTCGTGTTGTTCATTTCGATTGCCCGTACGATAAAAAATCTTATATTTATCGGACAGCCAGATTTCAGTAAAGAAGCGATTCATTACTACTCGCTAGCTGGCTCAAATTCACCGCAGCAGTCAATTGCGTCAGCGGAAATCGAACCCGGACTCACTGATCGTGAGCCGGGCACGCTATCCATTGTGCCACTGCTCTCCCTCGTGTAATTTATTTAAAAATCTTATTCGTTTGTCCAAGATTTGAAGAAAGAGAAAGAATCAACGAAAATAACAGTTCGAATTTGTTTTTAATCGATTGTTTATCTTATTTATGTCTGTCTGATGTTTTTAATTATCGTAGATTTTTTTGCAAGCGATTTTTCTCATCCAACGGTATTACCGTTTGGGACTGACAACCCCAAACGACGCAGTCTCCGCAGTATTTATTTCAACTATTTATATGTATTCTTTTTCGGCCGCCGGAAAGAATGTTTTGTGCTAATCAATCGGAAAAAGGCGATCCCACACTCGAAATAAAATGTACAAAAGTCTCACGAAACATCTCATTCATCGTATCGTTCACGATTGCCTCAGGGGGTGACAGGGAAGAGGAGGGGGTAGGAAGGGAGTGGTTATCGAGACTGCAATAAAATTTACTGCCCTTACGGAATCATGCATCCACACGTAAATTAGCCAATATGGCCTGTCCCTTGGAATAATTTCAGGGCCAAACCCATTATTATTAATAATATTAATATTAATAACAACAATAAAAATAATAACCCATTGCAATGTCTCGAACCTACTCGTACTGTTTTACACAATCTTTTCTGGCTAAGGTAACGCATAAATCATAAATGGATAATAATTAATTAAACTGTAACATAAAGTCTATTTTAGATACACAAATTGTATTATATTTATCGTCGATAAAGGACTACAAAAATTAATAATACTCTCGATAATGGGACAAGCAGCAAAAAAAGAACAAAAACGAAGAGCGCGAGCAAGAGCGGGGGGGGGGGGCAGGAGAGAGAGAGAGAAAAAGGAAGAAAGAGAGAGAAACATCACCGTTCTTCCGTTTCACTTTACGTGGAGACTGCGATCCCTTAATTTTGTTTTCATTTTATTGAGGTTCTCAAGTTTGTTTTTCCGTCGAAGATAACGAAAGAAAAAGTGACATGAAAAATAAAGTACATGAGGAAAAAGGATAAAACAATGAAATCTGTCGAAAATACTCACCTTTAGCATAGCTGCTACGAATCAGGAATCGACTCTCTAGCAATTAAGTTTCTCCGCTTCGTTATCCTACGGAATTAGGATGTACTCCCAAGCCTTAAGGATAACGAACGAGATCGTGGTGCGCAACCGAGCGGAGACAAAAAAGTGAATAGAAAAATATTAATAAAGATAAGTTGAATTCTAGAATAAAAGTTCACCATGGATTTGCGGACAAAAGGGAAAATGATTTTTTCGCATCGAAGGCTATGTATAGGGTAATTTAAATTTCTCAATGTTGAATACAGTCGAGAAAATACTGAAATGAGTAAAACTAGAAATTTGAAAAAGTGTTCATCGTATGACGAAATGCAAACAAAAAAAAATTGAAAAGCAAAATGTGAAAAAAAAACGACATGTTATCGTTTAATAAAGTAGTTTTTTAGGGATTTATCAAATCTAAGTGTGTGCTTAAGCGTGTGATGGAAAAAGAGAAAATCTTTTGAAAATATTCAATTTTCCCGATGGAATATTCGTTTTCGTTACCGCGGCAGAATCGTCGGGGGAAAAAAAAATATGAATGATAGCTTTCGTCGATTTGTCGATCCCATGAAAATTTTAGATGGAAATACGAAATTGTAATTATCCTCGAAAAGTCGTGTGAAAATCAGCCAAAGTTCTGTTCAACGATATTTTTGTAGTGCGATCTCCGTCACGGGACACTCACAATCATAGCTTCTTGTTTCATTTTCATAATTCGTTGATTCAACGAACGTAGGAAAAACAAAGAAAGAAAAATAACAAAAAAAATGTAACTTTTTGAATATTTTTTTTAGCGTAACTGCAACCCGGCATTAACCGTTACATGCAGGCATGTATCTTAGCTTTTGGTTTAATTTATATGACAATTATCGTAGTAACGCGTAGACAATGTTCATAGTACATTTACGAACTTAACGTTTATATTTATATAAATATATATGGTTAAATATTGAATATCATATTTAATATCTCCATATATATTTATATAAAGTATATTTAAACAATACGTTGGGGTTTTTTACGTCAAATTTTCTTGGCACAGTCATGGGAAATTAGAAAAAAAAGAAATCTCCTTCGAACATGGGCATTGTCAAGAAAATTGTTCCGGTTCGAAAAAAAAATTTAATATCTGAATTTCGCGATGTCCAAAGTTTCTGGATGATTGTATTTGAGTTTGAACGATTCGCAAAATTGCATCCAGCATGCTGCGATGTATGAAAAAAAAATATTTTCCTTGGAAGAATTCTCCCATTATTTGCAACATTTTTTATGACTCTTTACGTTGACGAAAGGCAAAGGAAACCATGACAGTCAACTTTTGAGAATAGCCTCAAATCTTGATCACTTCACCGATGTCTTGAGACGTGAGAAAGTTTCGTGAATGATCGAACGTTATCCCCACGCTACCAGTAGATCGAATATATTTATCTGAGTATTTATAACCAAATAATTACGTACGATAATTATTACGCCCTGATACGTCATCAGAAATTCACATATGGATTGACAAAAAACTAAAACGAAAGAAACAAAAAAATCTATATATATGTCGAGATTGGTGCGCATATGGTATAACATTGAAAATGTGTTTGAAACCAAAATTCATGACAAGCACGCTTGCAATTTAATCGATGAGATTATATCATTAAGTATATATTTGCGAGAGTAATGTTTAAAAGGTATATTTAATCTTCAAGTCTCAAGATTCTTAGATTCTCCGAAGTTAACTTTGAGTAGACCTTAGGCTCGTGAACGTCAATATTTATAAAAAAAAAAGTAAACTCCACTCTGATCACAGCTTTTTCTTCTTTTCTCAATATGTCGTTTCCCCCCACCCCTCTCTCTCTCTCTCTTTTCCCTTCCCTTTCCCCCCTTCTAAAAGAGAAGATAAGGTCTTGATAATGTGATCGATCACACCTAAAATCCGTTTTCACAATTTCTCTCAAAGATGTACTGAGGAAAATGTAAAAGTATCTCGAGATATTGATGACGTTGCGTGAAAATTCGAATCGAGCATAAAACATAAGTAACATAGCGTATCTCGAAGATCTCCTAGGTAAACGTTAATATTTAATCTCCTACTCGTTCAGCACAAAATAAAATGGTTACAGAAAGAAGAAAACACAGAGACTAGATATACAGTCCAGGGTCCACCGAGACATTTGTCGTCAGAGTAATCCTGTTTTTTTTTTCTGTTTTCGAACGAGAGGAACTTGCGAGTTTGATGTTTGTCCCGATCGAATCTGCGGCGTGGCTCGATTCGATCGTAGAATACGACAAAAGCAAGAAAAAATTAGACGAAAATGAATTATTTAACATAAAAAAAATGCACGAAGAATAATTGTACAAAAAAAAATATGCAGCCGAGTTTGACGAGTGTAATAATGCGAAAACCAACATTTCATACCGCAGTCACGCGAGTTGCCTCGCTCTTTTTGCGGTCGAATTATGAAAGACGAGGAAGGAGAAGCGAAAAAAAAGTTTAAAAAAGTGAGATAAAGGAAAGACAAATAAAAAAATGTTAAAAAACATGAAAAACAAACCAAATGACTACACGCATTCTTATAACCCGATATTATATATTTTTTTTCAATAATCTATTCTACGTTCTTTCGTACTGTTCAATAATCATGATCGAATATTCGAAATTGAACATTCGAACCGCCTACCTTTGAAGTCGAGAGAAAAATGGAATCAAGGCCTCGCGAGTAACTGGTCGATCACTTTTTTCTTATTCCGATCTATAAGATCGATAAATGTTCCTTAACCACTGAAAAGCTGATTTTTTTTCAATCTGAGAAAATGAAATTGGACTAAATCGAATGGAAAAATATTAAGGTGAAGAATACGATTTAAAAAAATACATTCTCCATTCGAATCGCAAAGTGATTTGGATATTTCTCTAGATCTCGGCGATGACTCGAATCGAAATGACTAAATCTATTGAACATTTCCATATTTTTTTCCACTGCTCTCAATTGCTTTTATGGTGTTTCAGGAGGAAGTCAATCGGTAGCCAGTTATGAGGATCTAAGTTCCAGCAGCTTTAGTTCAGCAAGCAGAGCATCGTTGGACGCGAGAAGTTCTCCAACCCCGTCATATGGAGCTGAAAATATGATGGTTTTTCCGGGCGATAGCAGCGGTTCCATCTGAGATTATCTGAGGTGCGCTACCGCTTTGCCCAATTGGTTGCGCTGCCTCAGATAAATGGAACTCCACAGAAAGAAGAGCCACCACGAGAGAGGGAGAGAGGGGGAGGGGAGGGGAGAGAGAGAGAGAGAGAGGAAAAGATGTTCGTTCCGAAGCCAATAGTGTAAAGAAAAAACTCTCTTTCCACTCGGAATTTGTAAATTCATACGTTCGACGATCACGATTTCTAACGTTGACTCTTGCACCAACTTGAACCATTCCGATCGTTTGATCAACTAAATATTTTTACATTACACCTCGACGGTTCGAATAGGAATGATGAAAAGAAACTCCTACTTTGATGAATGACTCACGATGGTCAAGAGTTGAGAGGGCGGTTTTTTTTAGATGTATAAATGAACGTTAGAAATATCGTCGGAACGATGGATTCCGTTTACAATCGATAAAAACAAAACAATATAAAATTACGTGGCCATATTCGAGGATAATTTTGGAAAGTAGTCAAAGGATGGAAGTCGAGGAACTCGATGTTGCAAAGCGCTCAGGTTGTTTTTGGCACGTATGCAAATTTTTCTAAGATTTTTCCATTTCGGCGTAGAAAAGAGACATCCGGCATTTTATATATCGAAAGAAAAAATCAATCACATGAATAGCTCGCGGATGGCTTAAGTTTTGCACTATTTTCGACCTCCTTTTATTGTCGGTAGGAACGACGCGTCGAAATAATTACTGTAGAGATACAAGGACACGTCGTGTCGGCGAGCGAGAGAGTCGAGAACTGAGAAAAAAAAACGAGAGTGATCGACATTCTTGGAATTTGGATAATATTTACGTTTGCAGAGTTGAATTGCAACCAAATTTCTCTTTCCACAATTTTCGATTGCGATTCTATCATATTGGTAAACCAATCTGAACCCTAAACATGAGTTTTTCGAATCTCCTCAAGTTTATTTAGTTCTTTTCAACAATGCAAACTCCAACAACAAATCTTCGACTCAAACCTCTGGGTGAAAGACGAATTTGTCCTAGACAAGCACAATCGAAATGTTCCGTCTCGTAATTACGAGCCGATTTTATATCCAAAGTAGTACGCGTTGCCATCCCTTGATTAATTCTTAATTAAAATGTCACACGAAAATCTGGTGCAATCCGCTATGAAATTTGTTTGAAACGACGTGGAAACAAAAATTCATCCACAGGGACACGAAATTATCTTTTTTAAACGACAAATCCAATTAACCGATGATGACAAAATAAAATTTTTGTGGAAATTTGTAAAAACAATTTGACACAAGAAAGACAAATTTTCTAAGTTGAAATTTGAGTGTAAATTTTTTTTGTTTTTTTTTTTTGAGTTTAAAAAAAGAGTACTAATTATTTTTATAGTTCGTTACTTTTATACTTAAGATTTATATTTTTTAATTATTCACATGACGTGGTCAGTTTAACGGAAAAAAATGTTTTCTTTTCTACGAAGTTTTTCAAAGAATTCCCAATCCGAGAAATATAAGATTTCGATCATTCACAGTCCATTTGCTTTTTCCACGACGCACTTTTTGTGCCGAAATGATGAAATTCGTATGAGAGAATCGATTGATTGGATTGTCGTGCAAGTCTAACGGGCCAAATCGAAAAAAATTATAACCAGGTAAACAGAAAAAGAAACAGGGTAGAAATAAATGTAGAAATCTTGATAATTTTATCTGATTGACGCGTTGAAAGGAGGATTCGCTCGGTTTTCGTGAAACTTGCGCGCGCGTTTAGTAATACCTCTTCGTTGTGTTGTATAAACGGTAGATGTCAGCACGTACGGATCGTACCAGGTGGAAATGATAAATTTAACAAAAAAAGAAAAGAGGAAGGAGAACAAGAAACCGAGAAGAAAAGACGAAAAGGAAAAAAAATCGTAAATTCGCAAAAGCCTTAGAAATCTAGCTTTATAGATCTCCCGTGCAGATTCAGAGATTCAAAATCGTATACTCGTACGGAAAATGATCGTAGTGTTGTAGGAAATATGATATTAAAAATTCGCATCGATTGAGCAATTAATAAGTGGCGATGATTCAAATATCGAGGGTATTGCTCTCTCGTTTCAGGAAAAAAAGCGCGAGCTTGAACGAATGGATGAAAAGAGAGAGAGAGAGCGAGGAAGAGCAAGAGAGAGAGAGAGAAAAGAAACAATGAAAAGCAAAGAGGGAAAGATTAAAAAATGATACCGTTTTGGTGGATTGCCCTCAGGTGGCCCATATACATGAAACATTCCGCGCCATGACACCCATTCAAACCTCACCCCATAAGAGGAATATCGACATGCATTGTTCGTTTGTTATGGTCCGTTTTTGTAATTTTTCAAGAAAATACTATCATGAACGTAAAAGTTCTCTCCTTAAAATGTCGACAATTATCAATCCATCAATTTTTTAAAATGAAATTATAATTCCGAAGAGAAAACGATTTTTCTTTTTTTCTTTTGCTACAATCACAGCTTCCCCAAAAATTCTACAAAGTACAGCGACCCTTGCATGATTTTGGAGACTCGCCCTCCCACTCATCCTCTCTGTTTCCCTGTCGAATTGACTAATGATCATTATTAATTACTACTCTAAGACATTAATCATCAAAATCACAATGAAAATGATGCAATGGCATGAATTTTTTTAAAGACAGTTTTCACTTTAGAGCCAAGACAGAACATTAAAAACAATAATTGACAGTGCCATCGCGATTTTTTCCAAAATGTGCTGCATCAGGAAAAGATTGAGGAAGAGAAATTCGTTGACGTCTGGATTAGTGCAGGATTTATTCTCATTTCAACGTTTGACTAGCGTGCCATTTGACAAAAAACTATAGCAAACCAACGATGATCGCGGGGTCAGGCGAAATGGCGTGGAATGCCTCATATGCGTACACATACATACGTATATATTTATACACATGTACAATATATTAACGACGTCGATGTTAACATTTGCATCGTTGATCCGAACGAAATTTTTTTTCAGTTATTTTTTCGCGTTCGTTAAAAGCTTCGAAAACTGATGATCTCTTTTGGAAAATTTAATGTGCAGTAAATCATACTCGAAATAATGAAGAAACTGGTAAAAGCAATGGGATTTTCTTTCAGCGATGCAAAATATCATTGATAAAATATTAATATTTACATGTGTATTTGTGTATATGTGTAAAGTCCATCGGTTGCTCACACGTATATTTTTCTACCCCTTATTTTGTATCGGCTCCAATAAATGTAATCGCGGTGGGAGTATAGGAATAGAAGGAGAAGAAAAACACAATCGACCGGTGCGATCCGCGGTGCTTATAGCGAATCATATAATCGAAAAGAAGAAAAACAAAGAAAAAAGCTATACATACATATAAATTTAATCCTTAAGGTGTATCTCCCGTCGATGTAAACGCTTTATAAATCGTGTTGTACCGGGAATGGAGACAAAAAAAGGAGAATGATAAAAATCGCGGTCTCTCGATCGAGATTCATTGAGCGCGTTGTGTGATTTCAGAGAGAAAAAGAGTGGACAGTCCGTTGAAAGTTTCAGAGCTTTTTGCGCTCGTCCAAAACGGCTTAAACATATAAAGAAATAATGGAAAAAGACGAAGAAGAGAGAGGACAAGAATTTAACATAAAATTAGCAGTTCGGTTTTTTCTATAATAATTTTATCCATTTATATATTAATACTGTAAGATTATTGATATCGAGGGACCGTCTCGGTTTTGGCCGCGATTACTTACCGAGTACCTTTTTCTAATCCACACAGCGGTCCTTGATTTCTGCAATTGAGAGCAAAAAAAAAACAGAAAGAGAGCGAGAGAGAGAGAGAGAGAGAGACAGACAGACAGAAAAAAAAATCTTTATTAAAACGACATTTCGTCAATTCTTACGGACATAATACAATTTTCTGCACTTTCCAAAATCGATGGTTCTATGAGCAACCTTTTTTTTTGCTCTGAAAAATTCACCAAGTTGGATTAAAGATATAAAAATGGTATCGCAGTTGGCATCAGTGGCATTCAACGAAAGTCTTTTCCATACAACAAAGTCTAGAATTTATCTACAAAACTTACGACTATATTAAAAATTTCAAAACCCATAAGTAGTTAAAGAATAAATAGCTGTCCTTCGACGGTGCACACTTTCACGTAATGCTGTCCATCATTCATCGTGCCACGTTTTTGTGAAATCTCGTGCAACGATTTTATTTATACTTGATCATTAAAACCGAACGATTTCGAAGGTTGCATCATTGAAAATCGAAAAATATTATCACGATCGAGGATTGAGAGATTGATAATTAAATGATGTTTCGTTGTCTTAGAACGATGGAAACTTCGACACTGTGAAACCGAGACATTCTTACTTCAAAGAGCGACTGAAGGATATTTCAAATGATATTCTATGAATTAATTTCCATGAATTACACGTTTTAATGACTTGACACAGTTATTCAATACAAATTGTCTACATACATTCCAAAGAATGCAACTTTCTACGAATTTGTTCTAAAGAAAATACTAGAGTGGCGTTTTTTATAAATAATTATCGAGTAATCACGATAATTCAATTAATGTAAAAAAAAAAAAACAAATATGGATAATTGCTATTCCTGCTTCGATACGAAAATGTTTGATATCCTCTTCGTTCGCCCCAAAAATTCAGTAACCAAACGAAACATTTCCAGTC
Source organism: Hyposoter dolosus (assembly GCA_963921915.1). Classification (NCBI taxonomy): domain Eukaryota; kingdom Metazoa; phylum Arthropoda; class Insecta; order Hymenoptera; family Ichneumonidae; genus Hyposoter; species Hyposoter dolosus. The sequence continues at coordinate 17,888,019 of OY998130.1, read as the reverse complement.
GAAATAAAAAAAAAATGAAACTTGATGATAATGAGCTGTGATTGAGATGCTGCGGATTCAAAACGGTAATAATTGTAACAGAGAGCAAGTGAGGGAATGATAGCAAGAGGAGATTTTATTGTAACGAACAAACATTGTTGTAATAATCGTTCGATATATATTTATATATACGATTTGTGAATCGCTGCGAAGGAATCCACACTGAGAAAGGGCAACAAAAATCAACGTCCTGTACCGTTTTCAAGTCATGTGCGAGCAGGTAGGGCGCGAAAAGATTGTGATTAACGTTCAAGGAGGTTGTATAGATAATTACGCAGTTTTTTCGACTATTTCTTTGGGTGATATTAATTTTTTATCAGGATCTTTGAAAACTCAAATGACCAAAAGATGCATTTTTCAATTGTTATTAAAACAGAAATTTTCTGAATTCTCATTGGCTATGAATAATGCATTTTTTTCAAACATGTTTCTACGTGGAATTAATGTTTCTGTCGATGGATATCTACGGAATGTTTTCGTTCCGCGATTAGATGTTTTTTTTTTAAATATTCGTTATGATGTCGAAAAATTTGTTATGGCATAAAATTATGTTGAATAAGTCCTTCAAATTTCCCCATTAAATTACAATTTGCGATTTATGGTGAAATTCAAAATTTGCCAAATAGAATGAAAGTTTGACTTACATTCTTTAGAGTTGCGTTTAATATTGATTTTCTTTCCTGTATTAATTTGTTAATGACTTTTCGGACAAAACTTCAATGGAAGTTAAAACCCCGCGTGACACTGCGTAATGACCTCGAACGTAACGTATACATTCATTTTTCACATATTTTACTATGTAACGAACTGGATCGAAAAAATATACATGAAACTAAATTTATTGTGTAACAAAAAAAGAATCGCGTGAGAATCCGCTGAAAAACTGAGATACACGATAAAGGGTCCGAGAGAATATTGTCCATCGTCGTTTGATTATGTCTATTATTACTATTATTATTATCATTATTATTATTACTATTATTATTGCAAAATGAAGAAACTGTGGTATTTGTATTCGCGGAAGATCAGCGGATTCCATTTCAAAATAATAAATGATTTTTAAGCATCGCAAAAAAATGTATACCGTGTATCGTCAGTTATACATATAAATATATTTATATATCGGTTCTGTACGCAAAATACAAGCAAATGAGTGAACCACTTTCATTCCGTATATTGGATTTAAAATGAATTGCCATTTCGTACTGTAATTGTTTGATATAGCCAAATATTGTTTAAATTGATCTTTTTCAGGTGGACTTCGAAGATGCATATATGAGGATTCGATTTTTGTTTCATGTATTCAATTGTAGACGAAAGTTGTGATAAAAACGTTTTTCATTGCATATTTCCGTCGACTTAAATTTTCTTTATATGCGCGAAGCAGCTTTTTTAGTTTTTTGACTTTTCATTGATTTTTCTCATGCACTGACAGTTCGTGTCAACGATTTCTACATATTCTATTTGAAATGTTAACTCAACCTAACCTGGAACTTCTACTATTATATATATATATATATATAGTCACCCTCTGCTGTTATATAGCCTCAAAAGTCTCAACTTTCGAAAAATAACCGACAAATGCCACAAAAGTATTCGTTGATAAATGGACGTTTTGAAGTTTTCATGGCAGTGCTCTACAATTCACATTGAAAATACATAGCATTGGCAAGTAAATATGAATAAAGGGAATATTTCAGAAAATAGCGTCATATTGTCCCAACCGCTTCAAAACATACACAGACCACATGTGACTCAGTGTCAAAAATGAATCATCGAAGGATAATTTCCGACAGCACCCGTCACTGTTTTTACTCTAGTGTTTTTACACTGCTCTCTTTTATTCTAAACAATAATAGAATTTACAAAAATTACAGAAATTTGCGTGGACCCTTTTTAATCATTTCTTCTAACTCGGTCTCATTTCTTTTCAATCATGTATATAACATGCGTTTTCGTGTGTGTAGACAATGGCGAAAGATTGCAATAATGTTACACCGAAATTGGCCGAGCAAAGCGATCTCGTAAGTAGGTCAATTTTGTCCAATTCTTATTTCATTGAAGGCCTCAATTCATGAGTTTTTCATTTTTTGCTTAGTGCTGTGATCCTCAGGATAAGAATATCGAATCTCGCTTCGAATGTCCCATTTGTCTTACTTGGTTGAAAGATCCTATGCTGACTTCGTGCGGACACAAATTTTGCTCAGCGTGCATCACTGCCTGGCTTAAGTGAGTTTACAGTACAAATTTCTGGTCTCACGAAGCTTGAATATTTTTTTCTCATCCTCCTAAGTTTCCTAGAAGTTCAATCGTTCTACACAGTTTGTTCTGTGGGCAGAAAAAGTTGGAACGGTAGCAAGGACGTTGGCTTCTTTGGATATTCATTGTTGCTTTCTTGCTCAGGAAAGAAGGCGCCTGTTGTCCGGTCGATAGCAAACCTCTCGATCCTGAGAAAGATCTCTTCGAAGATCGTTACACAAGCAGAGAAATTTCACAGCAAAGAACAAACTGTCCGTTTCAACAATCCGGTTGCAAAGTTGAAATGTCTCCCGTGGAAATGGAAAAACATATCGCAGAATCGCATGCTTTTATGTGTTCTTTCAAGGATTTTGGATGTAGCAAAAACTTTCAGAACGACAAGGATCTCCAGGAGCATATCAAGAGCAGCGTTAATTGCCATTTGATGGTAAATTATCCTTCGATCAACCGTTATTTGCAATAATTATTTGAAAAATACAAAATGAATATTCCAGTTTTCGTGCATTGTTTTCATTGCTCACATTCTTTTGAATTTATTCGTCAATATTTTCTTAGATGGCAGGAAACGCATTGAGGAAACTTACGATGGCTCAATCTGAAATGAACGCCAGAGCACTGGAATCAAAACCGTGGGATCCTCCGCCCAAAAATTCAGGCAATACGTCCGACGTCCATCTGCCAACTCCCGACTGGCAAGGGCTCTTGGAGTACGTTAAAATTTGTCTAAACTTCTCTAAACTTTGCACGCAAACTATGATATTTTGAAAATTACCCAGAAAAACATGGAAATTGAGGGGCAAGACAAAGTTCGTGAGATTTGCGCGATAAGAAATATAATTTTTACACTTTGAAATGTATTTCCGGGATGATTTCCATAAATAACGCATATTTTGAAAATGATTGTTCGCTTTCAAGTAAAATGTACGAGAGGATAGTCGTACTGGAGCAACAAAATCGTGAATTAACGAGCACGCTGACGAATCAACAAGCAAAAATAGAAACTCTGCAAACGTCGTTACGTCTTCATCAGGAGGAAACAATTTTGCGGACTTGTAACGGAGTTTACATATGGAAATTGGATCGTTTTCGTGAAAAACTCGCGGAGATGAGGGCCGATCCGTTGAGAATGTTTTACAGTCCTGGTTTTTGGACGAGTCCGATGGGCTACAAGATCTGTGGTCGGATTAACGTTTCCTCCAAGGATTCGGACTATTTGTCGATGCTCTTGCACATTATGCAGTCCGAAAACGACGATGCCCTTGATTGGCCTTTCGACGGAACGATCTCTTTCGAATTAGTTCATCCTCATTGCCCCAATAAATCAATACGAGAAAAAACATCTTCCAGACCTGACCTCGAAGCTTTCAGAAAGCCTGTCTGCGATTTGAACAAACGAAGCTTCGGCTATACCGAATTCGTTCAAATTCACGAATTAATGGACTTTTTACAAAACGATTGTCTCGTCTTTCGTATTGAAGTCAGATCGTGCGATCGATTCGGAGATTATGAACTTCGCGATTTGTAAATTGAACAGGTTCCCCTTGACCTGTTAGTGATAAAAGAATCCGTCCGTATCATTTCCAACTTTTCTTTGTCTCATTTCGTCAAATCGATTATTCAAGTCGAAATTTAAAAAATCTCCAAGTCGCTCATATCGAAGTATTTCTTTATATTCAGAAAATTGTTTTGGTTTAAATATCGTACAAATGCAACAGCGCAAAATTATCTCGATTAGCGCAAACGATTTTACGTAAAAGTCAACACTGCCGGACTAGAAATATATTTTTACAGAATTATCGAATTTTTTCGTTCGTTAGTTTCATTTCTTTCACAAAAGCCGTACCCAACTCTGTGCAGAATATAGAAAATTTTGCTCAAAAACCTGTCGATCTCGGACGTCTCAAAACTTCCCAACAAATTCAGCGAATAAGTTTCAATTGTGGAAACTCGATCGTTTTTTCATTCAAAATAGATACATTTTTCCAAATTTATTTCAGCAGTATTTTCTCTATCGGAATTCTGCATTTGCTGTTTCAATATTTATGTATGCATTACCTCGCGCTACGCTTACTTGGCCCCGAGCCGCCACCGCGTATCATCACGAGTGATAATTTATACCTCTATGAGAATGACAAACAATATCGAATTCGACGTAGGGTAAAACACCCGATAGTCAGCCAGAAACCAATAGTCGGCCTTCCATGAGTGCGAAGAGTGGAAAATATATCTTTCGTACTCTTCCCACTCATACAAAGAATACGCAGAGGCCGAATGCAGGTTTCTGGCTGAGTACTGGGTGGTTTACCCTATCTTTTTGTGCTAGAAATGAACATCCGAATTTCATTTTTCTGATTAGTACAATCTTATCTTAGTTTCTGTTAGTCATGAGCCCGGGTGGTCTCAGAAAATGACTACAAAAATATTAATAAACCATGAACTTTTGGAATCTTTGCAATGAAGCGTAGAATGGCGAATATACCGGTGGACATTCGTGCACGTTCCAGTAGATCCGTTCACTCGTAGTCAGACATAACCTATAGTTTGGCTCGGGATAGGAGTGAGGATTAATCGTAATTATTCTTAATAAATCAATTGTACCTTTTTTTATTTATTCCATTTTTTTATTAAGACGAATGGTCCTTATTTTTTTAAATAAAATTTTAAACGTTACAGCTTTTTGTTGTCAATAAACGTAAATGCTTCCCTTAATTGACTAGTGCGATGCTATAGTTGAATGCTCACGTTTTCATATTTCCACTCGATAAACTTCTCTGCTGCACTTTGTTGTCAATTCCGCACGACAGAAGAGCATTCTCTGTGCTACTTTTGAGCAGCTCCCACGTCACCTATTCTCTACTTGATGATTATGCATTTTATTACGAATTTGCAAAATGAAATTTTCAAAACTTGTCGTTTTATTGTAAAAAAAAAACAATGTATTTTTTGCTCTTGAATTTTAGTTATTTTTGCGATAGAAAATTTTTATATTCAAGTATTTATCAATCTGTATTTTTTTTATTGGTGTTTTTAAATTTACAGCTCACTATAAATTTTTCAATTGCTGTTGTCAAAGTCTGAGAACAACACGCTTTATTTTTTGTTCTAGAAGATACGATTATTATCGCTTTTTGAAGCTGTTATTTTATTAAAAGATGTAATAAAGCTAGAAACGATCGACTATAGCTTTTCAGGTCAGTCAGAAACGCATGATGAACATTTTACTGTTTCAGACAAACGGAATCGTTGAGGAGATCACGGACGCATCGGTGCTAGAAACCGTGACTTTCTAGACACGCGAAACGACTGGACTCTTTGCAGTCAGAGCCGGTGCTGAATCGTGATAGTATCGATAACCCATCGTCTTCTTTGCGTTTTTCATACGATGGATATAAACTTTACGAAAATAACGTTTTTGTTATTGGCCATAACAACTGGTATATTTGGGCTACTGTTACGTGTAGGAGAACGGTATGTCCCTGCATTTATCGCGCAAATTTACCGTTATGGTAAGTACGCTATTGTCACCGAACACCCGTTAGGCTGGAAACTGGAAGTACCCAAGAGGTGAGTCCTAAATATGTCTAAATCCATTCCGAATTCAGAAAAAAACAGTGCGCAAAAAAAATGTGGTTCGCTACATTATGGCGAAGGTGGAAGAAAAATGGAATTTTTTTTATTCAAGGAAATGGGAGAATGATTTGACTGATTTTGAAAAATCATAAAACTTGCCTATTTCCATTTTTATGAATAATCCATTTCGTAAAGCTGGGTTTTCTGTGCATGTCATGATTCGGTCTCGAAAACTGAACAACACTGTGAATCAATTAATTGTTTCTTGGCCTCGACAGATGGTTCCAACATTTCTACGAGTTCGCCGCTCCTACTGCAAGTTTTATCCTCCTGCTGACGATTTCTCGGTATTTTTTGGGATATCCATTGCCAGCATTTGTGAATGCCATCCTTGATTTGCAAATGGGTAGTCAGAGGAGAGCTCTTGTTAGTCCTGAGTCCACGTTACTAGCAGCGATTCTCTTGAATGTGCAATGTTGGAAACGATTGTACGAAACACACTGCGTTAGTGTATTCAGCGATGGAAAAATGAGTTTAGCGCTTTACATCGTTGGATTTGTTCATTATGTCGGAACTTTGACATGCATTATTGGAGAATCCCGGGGATTTGTTTTTGGTGAGCTTTTTGATTTATTTGAAATTTCTTTCAAATTTTTCAAGAAAACGGAACGGATAAAAAAGTTCATTTTAAAAATATTCAACTTCTGAATGGAACTCGTTGCGTTAACGGCAAATTTAACGAATCCTTATAAATTAATGAAACTGCAATATCTGACAACGGAAATATAAAGTACTCTAAGTGCCGAAATGATTTTTTTCTATCAAATCCGCACAGGCTCGAGCAGCGCACTTCGTTGGGATCGACTCACGAATGTGCATTACGTATGTGCAGTCGTGTTTCTTTTGGCATCCTATGAACAATTTCAATCAAATTTGATCCTAGCGAATTTACGAAAGGACAAAGATGGCAAAGTCGTTACAAAGGCCCACAAAATTCCTAGGGATAGACTCTTCGAGTTCATCTCAGGGCCTTTGCAGTTTACGGAAATCATCATGTATTTTATGCTCACGATTATTTTGTGGCAGAGCTCAACGTATCACTGCGTTTTTCTGTGGGTCCTCGTCAATCAGGTAGAGGAATTCGTTTTTTTTTTTTTTATGAACACAACTTTTCCATGAAGAATGCGTCTATTTGATTTGCGTGTGTATTTTTTTCAGCTCGAAACCGGAGTCACGACTCATCAATGGTACATAAAAAAATTCCCAAATTATCCAAAGCAACGAAAGGCTGTGATACCGTGTTTTTTCTGAGTAAATAATTTTCTATACTCGATTTTTGTGTATTTTTATTCCAAGCATTCCTTCCAATAGCCTGTATCGATTAATTCGAACAAAAATTTAACTGCGCGAAATAAAAATTGAGTCGCTCGCACAGCATCAATTTGTAATCGAAAAACTTCTAAATATCCATTTTCAAAGACCAAATTTTGTACTTACGCGTTTCTAATTATCCGCGTATTTTAACGATTTCGCGAAACTTTAAAAGTCGCAAAAAGTACAAATCGTAGACTCCTAAGGATGGTAATTCGAAATTCGATAAAATTGAAAGATTTATTGCAACAGGATGAAATGTTTGCTATCGACATTAACTTAATTCTCTAGAATGTTGAAATTCATCTCGGACTCTGTACAAACGAACAAGTTACGATGAATACGTGAATGTGATAATATTCGTATCGATAATCGGACAATTCTTACATGGAAGGATCCGAACGAGCGACTAAGTCGTCCATTATGATGGCCGAAAATTTCACAACGTAATGGGATTTGCGAATATGAAATTTATTTACAAATTCGCGCCGGTCTTCGATATCGTCGAGGTGAAATTATCAAGGAATGTTCAACGATTATTCCATATTGTGATTCGCGGATGTACGATACGAATGTTATGAGGAACCACCGATTTCACGAGAGCTCCACTTTATTTGAAGAGTAAACTAAAACAGACAAATTATTCGTCGCTGAATTTTTTGATAACAAACGCGTTCTTTTTACATGACAACGGAGAGATAGGCGTATATTAAAAATAAAATACAGGCGTATCTCTCTGTTGCATCAGTTCCATAAAGATTGATTTCCAAATACAAATATTTGTAATCGAAATAAAATCTCGATCGTGGACATAATTAAGACGATTGTAGTTCGCGCCGTTTCTTGTATTTGTCATTAATTTGTTCCGGTGAATAGGAATGTGCTTTAGCTCGTAGTTTTTAATTCAGAAACGACGCAGCAAGATTCTATGAATTTTTAAAACGTCTCGCAAACTCCAATCTCGCAAAATTCGTCCAAATCGCAATTTCTTTCGTAATGCTTGAGCAGTTAATTCGATTTACCTGTACGGATAACCCTGAGCTTTGTTCCTGAAGATCGATAAGAGTAGACTGAAGAACACTGCCACCAAGCCGAGACCTATAATCGCAAAGATTCTGCGCTTTTTAACGTCACCCTTGCGTGTTGCCGCTTCTGTCATCATGATCATTCCCAACACGACAGCACCGTCTGACACAATATGATGTAAAGAAAAAACAATCTCACGAGTGACAAAGAGAAATTTGAAATTCGTCGACAAATGATTTGGGTCAAATTGACCCAGTGTGTCAAGGAAGGATCAACATTTCTGTTTCACCTTCAATTCAAATGTTTGGACGGTTAAAATAAACTGATGAATGTAAATTTAAAAGGATACTGAGCACCATGACGATGTAAGTCTCAAGAACGAATTGACCTTGAGACGAGCCATGAATGTACGCAACCATTCCATTGGGCGATTTGTGAATGAAGGGCGGTCCTCGTATGTGATTCCACATTTGACCGGAAATCATAGTGAGCGTGAAAAACTGAAAAGAAATGCTTAGTAAACATTTTTGCAATAAACTCCCCTATCTGAATGAATAAAATATTTCAGCGATGAAGACAATTTCGAATCGAGAAACAAAGTTAAATTACCATGGCACCGAAACCCCATATTGTCTTGTTGTAAATAAAGTCCAAATTGTTCCGCTTGAGATAAAGGAATCCACCAATGAGAATAAGGAGCACGACACCCGCCGCGGTTCCGGTCCAATTGGGTGGCCGCAGAAGACGGAATTGAATGTCCGTACGTTCAGAGATCCATTTGTTTATAGCATCTGCCGAAAAACCGACTCGCTGAATGTCCATTGTATCGGCTGCTTTTGGCTTGCCTTTCGGAGGGAAATGCATGTAAACTGGCGCAGTGTCGAGTTTAAGCTGCAAATAAAATTTTCATTCAGAATTTCTATATCCATTGTCTCATTTCTGCATTAAATCACGAGCAAGAAGTAATACTACAATATTATTTTCTTTACCAAGTGAAATACATCCGTAGCTTCATCAAAATCAACTGTAGCAAAAAACAGTTTATTGGAATAAGCTTCGGAGTATCGGAATGAATGAGCAACAATTGCAAATCCGTCGTTGGCGTATTGGCAAATCTGGCATTTCCTTTTCGGTGCCATCGCCGTAAACATTACGATAACTGAATAATTTCTCGGGGTTGATTTCACAAATTCCTTGAATTTGGGGCCGTTGAATTTCAGCACCGGATTATTGTGCGCCATCTTCGTCAATTGTTGCACTCGTTCAGCAAGAGGCGAACTCTGACTCTGCGAAAAGGATAATACAATTTTTTAACCCTCATGAACCTTTACGATACACAGTCACACGCAATTTCAGCCTATTAGATTTTTCAGTACATCAGATTACAACTTCTGCCGTAATATTTTGCTAATAATAGTTAAGCTATAATATGTCAATCGAATATAAAACGCAGATCATTTCGAAAGTTTTTTGACAATTTTTTTAAGAATGCGTGATTCGCTACTCGTTGCAAAATAAAGAACATCAAATAATTTGTTTTCGTCTTTTTTGAAAGATCGTTTCAAAAGTCTCGTGAAATAATGTATCATTATCGAATTTCAGAATTGGCTATTCATAATAAAGACTTGGATGAAGACATTATTGCGCATTGTCGAATATCCAAATTCGATTGAGATTGATGTCCACATTTTTCATTATCTTTGCGAGGAATTGAGGTTATGAAAATCGAGACACCGATAGAACAAAATTCCGTGCTATTTTATGTACGACGACAATAGTTTTATGGATATTGATGTAAAATCGTAGAAATATCATGAGAAAAGTAATGATATATTAGGATAAATCGATAGGGAGCATTTGACGTGTCAAATTTGAAGACCCTTTTCTCTGTTCATAGATATGACCATCGGACGAGCGAATACTTACGTTTTTTGTTCGATATTGACCATCGACATAATAGACAAATGTGAGGAACAATACTAACAAGGCGATTCCAAATTGAATCCTCATTTTTGTTGAATTTTGACAGTATGTTTGCTAAAGTAACAAACAAGTCTCCCTTTACGGCCGGGAGAATTACCGCTAGCAGACGAACCACACGGTGAAGCAGCTGATTGGTTCACACCGGTTCTACGTTCAACGTGGCATGAAACGTAATTTCCTTCGTCCAAATATCTTTCAAAAAATCAACTTTTCACAAAAAATATTTCGTATAATTGATGTTCACACAATTGTGCATTAAATAAAAATGATATTTGAATAATTTGCTTCATGTTCGTTCAAGCCGATCAGCCATGTAGTAGTGAAAAATTTATTAAACAATGCAGCGTCAGGGACGTACAATGCTGCACATCCGATTAGAGGATCGATTTTTAATTGAATAACATTATATCAGACGTATTATCATAATAAATGATTAGATCATTGAAAAATCATTGAGTAATTGTTAGTAAAACGTAAAATGGACACTCGAAATATATATTGCCAATTAAGTTATGAATTTTACACATATTTTGCGAAAGTTTTGAGCACAAAATTAAAAAGTTTTCCTTGAAATTCATAGGGACTTGTAGAATATATTAGAATTATAGAAAAAAACGATCGTATAATACAATTAGTCTCGTCTGAGTAGTCAATTTATAAAAGAATTGGAATAAATTTTAAATTTCAATATACGAAGGGTTCGCAAGTACAATTGGTACGCCACTGAAGAGTCCACCAGTCAGAAAAGAGCTTTTTTTGGATTGGTCGAAAGGAGAGAAACTTGTCCTGAGTGGTCGAACGCGCAATATATTTATGGCGTAACCGTCGTTTCGAACGGAACCGGTGTCTGCACGGAGGGCAGGAAAAAACGCGTTTTAAACAGCTGTGCTGGTCTAGTAGTCGCGCAATTTTTCCCTCGCACAAGGGGTTCAGTGTTCATGGGGGGAAGACGCGTCAAGCAAAAATCGTCGACGGGTAGAAAAAACGTTCACGGACGAACGTCGCGTTTTTAAAATCGTCAAATTTTATAATCATTCGTTTTCATTCAAGTTTCATGTTTCTCTTAAAATATATCCGTTCTAAACGTTGTTGTTCCGCACGATTCGCGGGAATTTAGTTTACATTCTTTAATATATAATACTAAGAATTTTTCGTGTTCGCGCGGCCGTAAAACTACTTCTGAAAATCATATTTAATCACGATGTCGTTCTCAAAAGCCAGAATTCAAAGATTCAACGAACTTACGAGTAAGTACTTGTTTCTTAAATTTTATTTCTTCCACCAGATACAAGATTTAGTCACATTACGTTGCTTCGTGAACAAAAGGCCACTTTGTCTACTTTTTGTCACCTTGAAAAATACGTTAAAAAACAACATTTCTCTGTTTCAAAAAACCTTTTATCCCTACACAATCTTGTATGATAATTCATAATTGCGTTAATACAGCGTACCAAATCCACACGAAATTTTTTCACAAAATTGACCAAATGGACGTTTCGAGTCTTTAGCATTATTAACGAAGTTTTTTCTAGTAGTATCAATAATTCCCCTGCAGTGATGTGCAAGCCCGAATTGCCACTGCTTCGCAACCCATAAACAAACTAAACCAAAATATGTCAAGCGCGTTGAAAATCGCGAGATAAATTCGTTGAGTTACCGATTTCCATCATTGCAATAGCGGAATACGAACTTTTTAACCAATGTTGAAATTTAGTTTTGGACACGAATCCTCTTACGATACATTTATTTCCGACTTGCCACATTAATTCCCAACACGATGAAGCAACAAGGTTAAAAGTCCTGATTCGGTGGGTTCGGTGTTGCGGCATCAATAAAAAAAATCGTGGGAAACGTTGCATTTAATTGTCGCGAGCCTCTACATAAGAAAGGACACGCAACAGTGCGGTTGTGCACAAGAGGGTGGAAAGGGCGGTGCGGAGAAAGGAGGGGAAGGGGGGTATCTTATTTATCGTAGGTTTTACCGAACGAAGGGTGACTGACGAGCGACGCACGGGGTTGGGGGCTACACCTGGTAATTCTATGACCCCATAGAGACGTTTCTTGGCTTGCAATGCCAGCTGCCCCTTCCCGCTATATTTCCTCGCCCCGTCTCGCCGCTATTATGTATTACGTATATCGGTCATTCTATGCGAAATCAAAATAATTCACATGCAGTCCAGAATTAATGTTCGAAATGACATTTTTTACGATATTTCCCAACCTCAATACAATAATAAGATAAATCGACGAAATAACAAAATCTGATATAAACTTCGAAAAATATTGATAGCAATAGATGGGCGGATCCGTTAATTGATAAATGCGAAATTTCACTTTCTCATGAATTCATCGATATTTTTAGAAGAATAATCGTTTGACATCGATCGAAAAATGGACCGATTGTTCTTGTAAGGCGAGTGTATACCGAGAATGTGGTTAAAGTGACGTTTTCGCGAGGAACGACCCATGGACCTGCATGTGTATCGATATGTAGCGCGTCATTGGGACGTAACAGGGGTCCGCGCACACGTGCAAATATTCCGAAAATGTGTTTTATTGTATTCCTTGTACACGCTCACACGGATTAGGTTCTTCGTGTTGCGTTCTCACCTTATCCTTGGCCGTTCCTTTGTTTACTGAAGATCCCCATCGACTAGTAGATCAAACAGATTTTCGGCTGTGTTAAAAAAATGTTATTTGTGTTCCGACACTTCGTGATGGAGGAGTGCAAAATTTCGGGGTCTTCTATCCTTTTTTCAGATTGTCGATCCTGAATTTTGAGGTTCCAAGCTGTGAAAACAGAAAAAAAACATTGTCCACCTGCATTGTGTGGCAATATTTTTTTTTTAAATGATATAATTTTTCCGGGTTTTTCTTTAAAATTAAGCTGATCAACTCCAAGGCCCTACAATGTATTTTTCCTACATTGTATTCTTAAAAAAAAAAAACAACAGATTATCTTTCCACAAATTAAATTGAGAAGACAAAAATATTTAAAAGTTGAAACATTTCGTTTGTCCACATAGATGAAAAGTAAAATTACGAAACAAATAAAATCGTGTAGCGTTGATTTCGTTTCTTCCGTTTTTTTTTCGTTTATTTTCATCCAATCGAGATGTGCACAGTTATTTCCTTTGTGGCCGGATGATACGGGCAGGGGGGGGGGCGATTTCCGTAATAATACCGCACTCCCACCAGCTGTGTCCCATTCGAATTTACAAAGAACGTTACAGCTACTTTCTTTTCTTTTTATCTTGCGTATGTGAATGTAACCATGTGTGTGTGTTTTTTTCTGTTTCCTTCTTTTCTTACGACAACAAGGCGAAGCACCACCGCCGGGTGCTTACGACCCAAAGTTCGACAACAAAGTCAAGGGCATCGCGATCGAGAAGAAGGAGAGGTTCCAAGACAGCAAGAGCGTGACGAGCAGCGGTGGAGAATGCAACTCGTCCGTTTCCAGCAAGGGAGCCAGAACGTTACCCTCCCCCAAGTTCCGAACGGTAAGTCCGAGGGGTGTGGAGATCATGATGCTCATGACATCGAGGCTCGAGCTAAGTTAGAAAGAGACGAGCGATATTTGAAAGACGGGAATAGGCAGTAAAAGGGAGAGTGGAAAAAAAAAGAGAAAAAAAACGAAAGACACACAACAGAAAAAGGTGGGAAAACGACTGCGATCTTCAGGATTGTCGCTCTTATCTTTACAATAAATCTGAACAAATGCAGTTACGAAACTTTACAAACATTCATACACAAAAATCAAATTTGTAATAAAATTGATAATTTTCTTTTAAAAAAAGAGCCAGATAATCATTTTGTCATTATGCTTTGGGTTTATTTTTCGAAAAACGACCCGATTTTTTTTCAAAATCCATTTTTATTTACGAACGTTCGAATCAGGCGGTGCTCGAACGTCTAAAAAAAACGAACCTTCACGGAAGGATTTGCCGACAGAATATTTGGAATACTTTTTTATAAAGGAATGCTTAAGTTAACCCTTTGAGTGCACACACCTTATAAGTGCATATTGGGTCAATCTGACCCAAGTCATTTTTCAAACCGTTATATTCCGGTAAATATGCATTTATTTTTTATGGACGTTTTTTTTTTAGTAAATTATCGACATTCAATGGTCCTAAATTTATTTTATGACGAAAACGACATTCAAATGCCAAACAATCAGAGACAGAAAATTGTTGGGGTCTAAACGACCCAGTATGCACTTTGGCTTTTTTATGCACTTTCTGTACTTTATGCATTTTTTTTTTCAGCCACAATTACCAAAAAAACGTCCAGCCAAGTCAACGAACGCTTTATCATGCCCGAAAGCAAAAACGAAGCTGGTTCTTGGTACCAGCAAAGAGCTCAAGTACGATATAAAACAAGAGCTTGCCGATTTGAAAGTCGAGTGTATCAACAAAGATCGAACGATACACGATCATGCGATGCAAATCGAAGAAATGAAAAAAGAAACTTGGCGATTGGAAAAAGAACTCTCCGAACTTCGGAACAAACAATTTGAGACTCAGAAATTAGAGCAGCAACTTTCGGAGCTGCGAGCTCAACAAGCAGAAATGGAAGAACAACACAAAAAGGATTTGGAATCGATGGTTTGTAGTGTATTTTAAAATATCAAAACCTCAAAGTTTATACGTCGAACCTGAAACTCTTTTTTATCTGGTATTTTCGTAGATTTGGAAATATTTTCATTTTCTAAACAAATCAGAGCGAGTTTGCATTTTTATTTTATTTTAAAGTGTCGCAAAGTAACTTTATGAATGAATAATTAAGAAAATGCCATAAATAAAAAAATGGATGAATGATTTTTCGAATAACTTTTCAGGCAAAACTGCAGCAGGATATTCTCGATACTCGAGATCAAAAGCACTTTGAAGAGATGGAATTATTACGTTCGCAATTGTGTGAGATGAAAGAAGCGCGGGAACGTGAAATGGCAGCACAGAAAACGGTGGAAAACGACAAGGACGAGCGTTTCGAGAATATGAGTGAACATTCGGAGGTTTTTCTTGACAATATGAGGGAAATGCGAACGGATGCCGAATCTGAAATCGACAGTTTGTTGGAAAAATTGGCAGAAGTGAGGAGTGACACTTTGCAGGAAGTTGACGATTTCGTGACGATCGTAAACGACGAAGAAAGTAAATTGTCGTCCGTGCAAATAGAGGTAGTTTAAGATGAAACTATTTTTTGCTTATTTTGATGGGAAATGATTGAATTTGATGGAACATCCGATCTCTTGATAATCGAAATTAATATGCAGGTTTTTGTTTCTTACTTTTAATTCTAATGTCAATTTTTCTCGTATTTTAGTTGGAACAGTTGAGATATCTTTCCGCAGAATTGCAGGATCGTCTGACGCGTTTACAGAATGATCACGATGCGGAGATCGTTGTGCTCAAGAACGAGGAAGACTTGCTGAGAGATCAAGTGGCCGAACTGAGTAAAAGTAAGATAGACTTGGAAGCAAAGCTGGAAACTCGTCAACAGGTGGTACTTGAATTACAATCACAACTCTCGACCGTTCAATGCGAAGTCGACGAGTTGAGGGCAGAGAACGAGAGAATTTCGAGCGAATCCGAAGCTAAGTTGAACGAAACGTTAAATCGTCGAGACCGCGAGTTGATGAATATGAGACACGATCTTATTCGCGAGAGAGAATGTTTGGAGAATGAAAAATTTGTCGAAGTCTCACGGAGGTTGGAATTGGAATGTGAAAACCAAGAATTGTGTGAGAACAATGCTTTTCTCACCGAAGAACTTCGGGACGTTCAGAAACTCTACAAAGACGTGAGTTTAAAAAAAAATCTATATTCTAGCGGTTTTATTAATTTCCAATGAACAAAACATTGCAATATTGCGACCCGCCTTGACGATTTCAAATTGAGAAATAATTTTTCTTCCATTTTCGTTTATTTCAGGCTACCAAGAGCCTCAAGGACCTCCAAGAACGGATCAGTGAATCTGAGAAAAAACACGCGGAGGAATTGAAGCTTTTTCAAGATGAAACAGAGGCTGTGAAAAGTCACTGCATTTCGGAGCAGACCAGACTCGAGAAATTGCTCGAACAAGCGCGAATGGATTACATAAGAGAAATCGACAATGTAAATATTTTTTTTGCGTTTTTTTGAATGAAATTTATGGGAGGTCGAAATTGAATTTGAAAATAATGGTTGAATGTTTTTTTTTTTTCAATCGTTAAATTACAGTAACGATAATTTTAACAAATTGCGTCATTTAGGAGAATAAAAATTCATGTCATTAATTCGATTTGATGCACAGATGACGGAAGCTCGAAACAAGGAACTGGCGGAGTTGAAATCCGCTACCGAGAGGACAATTGAGGAGGAAAAGCGTCGAATTCAGGAACGCGCAGATAAAATGGTGGAAAACGCTGAGGCAGTGACCCGCGAAACGCTGGCTGCTTGTCGCGCTGAAAGCGAAGAACGTGTTAAGCGCGTTATCGTCGAAAGCGACACTAAAGTAAGCGGATTAAATCTGCGCGACGTTTTTAGTGTTTCGCAATCATTGCGATCGACCAATTATTTAATTAAACAACTATTGCTTCGTTTTAGGTGAAGAATATGGTCAAAGAAGCGAAAAAAGCTGCTGAAGAAGAAATGCGTGAAGCTGCTGATCGTTATGCCGCTTGTCTCGCTAGAGTCGAGGCCGAAAGACTCGACCTTGAGAAAAAGGTCAATGAACGTGACATCGAAATTGAAGAAATGTCGGTCACGATCGAAGAATTAAAAGTTGTCGTCGAAAATCAGGTAAATTTTTGTCATTCTTATGCGAAATTCAATAAGGAAAACTCACTTTTTTCGGTATTCGTCACAACAATTTACAATTTGCGCCAAAGTACATGAAATCCTGTTGTTCCTCAGGAGAGCTTCAGTCAGAGTCTTCAGGCTGATTTGGATCGCGCTGAGGCCGAGCTTGCCGAGCGCAAAGACGAACTCAGAACCCTGAAAGATCAGATCCGTGCGGAGGCTGCGGAAATGGTAGCTCGAAGGCGAAGAATGGAAGTTGTCATGGCGGAAAATCAGGCAACGGTCGCTGCCTTGTCGCAACAATTATCCGAGAGTAACGCCGAGGTCGAACGACTTCAGACTGTTATCATAAGTACCGAGGAATCGATCAACGAACATCGTAGTTTACTCAGTGCCATGCGAAACACATCCAAAATACTCACCAAAGAAGTTTTCACACTTATGGAACAGCTCGATGTCAATAAAACTATCGTCGACCAGTTGGAGGCCGTTAATCTCGCTGAAATTGAATCTGTACGTTCCCGTGTCTACGCCGAAATCGATAGCTTCAAAGCCACCACGGTCGATGAGATAACGAGACTCCGGGAAGAGAGCGATAAAAAGGACGAGCAAATTACTGAGGTGAAAATTGCAATTCCACGCCAGTAAATGGCAACAATTTATTTTGTGTTTTTATTCTGTATTTTGTTAACTAATTCGATGACCAATTTTCATAAGAGTTTCTCAAAGATATTAAAACATCGCTGAACGACCCAGATCAAAATTCAATTCCGATAGTTTTTCTGTTAAATAAAATTTTTATATCTATTCAGAGTTTTTCTTTTGGCACTGATTAAAATTTTATGTCGTTAATTCAGTTGAAGAAAAATCTTGAAATAATGGCTGGCAAAGTAGACGAGGCTCATCAGTTTCTGTTGAAAATGGAAGAACTTGAGGACACTCGCGTCATTGAAATATCGCAGCTCCAACTGGATAATGAGAAACTCGTGCGAGAGTTACAGACAGCGAAAGATATGAACTCGGTGCTCGAAACTCGTGAATCCGCTAGTAGAAGCGCTCTGCATGAGGCAAGTAACATTTTCAAACCAACACGTGAATTCATGGTCAAGTCAAAATAACGCGATGATCAGACATTCTTCGCGAAGTTCTCATTTTCGTAGATAAATGAAAAAATACTTGGGCCAAGAATTATCAATATTTCAATGCATCGCATTCAAGTTTTCTTTTCCATTTGTTTTTTTACAATGTTTTCCTTCTTGCAGGCGATTGAGGAACTTTCAGGATTGAAGGAAAAGGTTAAGGTTTTCGAAATCAACAATATCAACAAGGAAGTGAGTGTTAATCAGGAAAATTCCTCTGGAAGTGAATTCCTTTATTAGTCGCTAAAATCACTAATTTTTACTCTCGTTCTTCCGATTTGCAGAAAGTACGAATGATACAAGAACAGTACGAGGTCCGCTTGAATGAAGAAAGAAATCGTCGACAGAATTCTGACGAGTAAGTCCGAGGTTTTTGAGACAAAACATATTTAGAAGGATGTTCCGATTTTTACGCTCATTGTCTGCGTTTCAGGGAGAACAAGAAACTCGCAGAAGACTGTGAAAACCTGAGAAAGAGTTATCACGAGGTGAGCGAAAAATATGCGGAAATGATTGGCCATAACAATCACAGGCAGCGCATCAAACATCTCAATCAACTGAAGGATAAAATAGTACGATTGGAAAAGGTTCGTTGGTTTTTCGGCGCTGCTCTTGCATTGATATTGTACTGGTTTTGGTTGCATTATTCCGTGGAGCCTCCGGAGAGCTTCTTTTAATTCTATTTCGATTTTTTTTTAAATGCTGACATAGCTTTATGCGAGGCTGTGAATATTTTTGGATTTCCATTCTTATTGCTACAAATTTTTAAATCCATCGTTACATTTGACCGGATAAAACGGTTGCAAAAAACAAACTTGAACACGATATTTTCGAACAATGTTTACAACCATTTCGATCTTTATTATTGAGTTAAAAGTGATTTTTTTCAACAAAATTCTGTACACGATGCAAAAAATATGTTTCATTCGAATGAACCGTGGGAATTTGATGATTGTTGAATAAATTGTTTCTAACCCGAGTGCGAGAGTTGGTCGCGTATTTTATTCGCCGATCACTACAAACGTCAATAAAAAAGAGATGAAATCCTGTGCTAATAGTTTTGAAAAAAGAGGAAAAAAAACACAAGAGAAACTATGACTTTTATAGGATGCGGAAACGAAAAAGCACATTATTGATCAACAAACAAGGACCATCGAGAAATTAAGAGCGGAGGAAAAACGCTCGTTCGCCAAAGGAAAAGAAAACATTCATTCGCACGGATTATCACGAAGTCCTTACGCAACACCAGCATCATCGCCCTTAAAACCATTGACGCCTCTTCGCGATCGGAACGAATGAATTTCGGTTCTATTTCTTTCTCATTTTTCATATCCCCGTGAGTACATCATTTTTCTTCGGTTCGCCACCTAAACCGATTCAAAGTTTTTCTCTATTACTGTTTTTTCAATCGTCAAAACGAAATATCAAGAAAACGGTCAAAAAATAATTTAGGTCAAGATCAAAATACATATATATTTATTTTTATTAATTCACACGTATTATGTCATGTTTAAGTTATCTTATCGATGCCAATGTTCCATAATATTATTATTATTTAAGGATATAATGTTAAAACGTAAGTTATTCGTTTTTTGTACGCAATTCATTGTGTTCCGTGACGAAATTTCGTTAAGAATTGTTTTTTCTCATCCCACCAATTTTGTCACGAGCACATTTTTGTATTTATATTATATTAGCTCGTTATAGACTATGCGCAAAGTTAAACTGTTGAAGAATCTGCGCTTTTCTCTTTTTTTTCGTTCGAACTGTTTCGATTTATCGTTGAAAACAAAGTTGAATCTCTCGTTAGCGATCTGTTGAGTCAAATTGCGCATTTTGTTTTGCCAAATTTTTCATTATTCAAAGTCAACACCATGAAGAAGCAAACTAATAATATTGTAACTTCGCCGTCTGATTTTGTACCGTCTAGTTTAACCGCTTAGTACCGCGTAGAATATTTTTTTTCTCTGAATGCATGTCGATGATGAGAAAAAGTGTTGGGAAGTAATAGGAAAGTTTAAACATAAACCAATTGTTGCGATCTCTTCGAATGGAAACTCGACTTTTTTGAATGCATGAATTTTGAATGATTTTGTTAGAAGAAATGTTGTTTAACGAGGAAACTAGAAAATAAGGAGCAAAATTGTTGAGCGAACTTGCAAATAACTCGATGTTCGAGCACAAGACACCTGTCGCCTTGAGATACGCCGCAAGTTTATTCGGGATGTGTCATCTCGGCAAAAGTGGTAATCCGAGACAAGTGGCAAGAGAAATTCCTAAATCGTACTCTCCCGTCCCTTATCTCTCCCTCGAAAACGCGTCTGTTTGCTTCCATATCGTGTCACCCTTCAACTCGAAGAAATATCCATACCTGACGTTGCTAAGATTTCCCAAATCGCTTCCTCTATCCTCTCAAAAATTCTCACCAATAATAATCAAATTTGTTATATTCTTTGGTGTCTTCTTCGTTATGCTATTTCGAAGGATAAAACATTGAATTACGTACTTTTAAAAGAGCCATTATAATACTTATTGTGCTTCGATTCGCCCTGCAGGCAAAATAAAAAAGTACCAATACAATTAATAAGAGTAAGTTGGACTTTGTTTCTCTCGACCAACCACGCTACCATCTTAATTCAGAAAAGTTCGGATATCGGTGTGAATGTTACAAATGCGACTGTTCGTCAAAGATTCTCACAAAAACAACCTCAGTTTTCTTCTGTCATAAAAATTGGCGTATGAGATCGAATTTATTGACTTCGTAGCTTGTAGGTACTATTTGCTTACATAACTTCAGTATTCCGAAGCTCACATAATAGTTACGCGATACGGTACCTATAACTCGGTTAAGTGTGGGAATCCCCTGTGGCAATTCCGGCGGCAACGATCGGACTAAGTCGCGGTTGAGCACAAGCATAATTTGAGATTCAGGATGGTCGAGAGAGGCCGTGACTGGATTCCTAGGAGATGGGAAACGCCTGGAATTCCTCTGGGCAACTCCTTGTCTCCTTCCTCTCTCGTTCTCATGCTCTCCCTCTCTCTCTCAATTAGTTTCTTTATTAGCCTCACATTGCATCGTGCAATTTGATCATCGACGTCATAAAGGATAAATTTTGGGGCTATAGGTTTGAATTTAAAATTCATAATCAATCAAATTTGATATCAATAACCAGAGGATTGGCAGTTTTTTATTGTTGAAATATATTACACCAAATGCGTGTCGCACTAATATTGAATTTTACGTAAACACAATTTTGTCCATTTTGATAATTTTTAGAAAATGATGAAATTGATGAATTTAGTCCAAATAAAAAAATTGTAATTTGGGTATTTCGTTTTCAAAAAAGTTGAGAAATTGGTCAATACTTATTTCAATAATTGTTAATAATAATATCGAGCCCAAAGGTTTGGTCCGACTGTTACGGCCCAGCATTGCCCACATTTTCTTTGTATATGATTTTCCTGAATAAGGAATGAATGGAAATCTGCAGAAATAATCTCCGAAACGTCGGAGGATCGTTTTATCGTATTAGAAAATGTACTTTTTTTGGATTTTAACGGACGAATGTCTGTGTAGTGGAAAGTAGATATTTTGATGAGGAACGACGTATGTTCCATAAAGTCTGGAGAAGATTTGTATGAAATGACTTTTTGGTTATTGGTTTGTATTGTGAGGTCGGAAATACTCATTCGACGAATAATTTCGATCGTTTCGCGTCTGGGTCGACAGAGACAACGACCCCGGTTAATTTAGTCTCTTGATGTGAACATTTGGAATGTGTGGCACAACGTATACATGTAATCAAGATACGATTTTTCGTCCGTGTCAGATAATTACATCCCACGCTTGGAAATTGAGTCTACATCGATAATTCGACCAAAAATAAATCAAGCCACTCATGATTCGTCGTACTGAATTATCTAATTGAATTTACTCTCATTTCGTTACCGCTTGATCTCGTTCATTGTGCCCTCCATTATTACTTGCGAATAGAATAAGGGAGACGAGTATCCTTCTGTCTGGTTGTTGTATTTTCGGTGAACTCGATATCGAGCGATTTCTTCGGGAAGGAACACACGAGCCAGCGACACTTCTAAGATTATCCAAACTCGGTCCAGCTAATTTTTGCTTGTCCCACAAAACGCGAGACTGACAGTATGTGGTTTGGTGATTTTTTTATCTCCACGCGTTGACCTTTGGTTTTATTTGAAACTGTCGTAATTGTTTTTGAATAATAAGAATAAGGTTTTTCTTTTAATGGTTTTTGTAGGAACGATCGGATCGTAGACAGCTGTCGAGAGAATTCCCAGTAGAGCGGAAATGCATAGTTGTACGTAAAGGACGTGTTTAAACCGCGATGATGACGATTAAAGGCAATAACGGGGATTCGAAGGTCGTTGGTACGTGTTCCTACGATCGTGAATTCGTTATTGGGTGTTTCGCCGTCTCTCTGGTTCTCCTCGCTATAACACTGTATTGTATACAGAATGTCCCAGGTTAGATAGTCAATAATGTCACTCGATTACCCTCCACGGAATCGTCCACTTTCATCACACATGCTGTCAAAACTATTGGCAATAAAGTAGAAATGAATAGGACCAATCTTTTAGAGCACAAAATTTCCGATACAAAAGTACTTGAAAGAATTCTTCTAACTCAAACAGTTGAGGACTGGGCACGGAGTATGTTGGACCTGATCAATTGCCAAATCCCAGTTTTTTTTTAATATCCAATTTCACTACCAAACCATTACAGATGGAAGACCATGGTCTGGAAATTGCTCTCAAATATTTTTCTCAATTTCTATGCAACTGTTTCGACAGTATTTACGATAAACGTGCACGGCTTCGATGAACTGCTGCGGCAAGTTTGATCGAAATTTTGAACTGGAGATTTTCTCTTCGACTCTGTGTTTACATTGTATTGACCATTCAACCTGGATCATCCTGTATTTGCAGAATAGATGCTCGATGATCGTTTTACGTGTTTGTGGTCGTGCATGTTCGACAGCTAACTCGGTTTCAGTGTCTCATCCAGCAACCAGCAGCCCTAGCAGCAGTAAAACAGGCGAGAAATCAACCGATGACATTCCACCGTGATTCAAACGAATCATGCGTGTATACAGTGAGTTTGTAGATTGCTCCGATTCCCATACATTCATGCCCGAAGGCTCGAGTTCTACGAGACTCGGACCGTACACGCGAATCATCCAACGAGATCCCTATTTGCCAATCGGCTATGCAAATATCACTCTGCACAAATTAATCACATTACACGTAACATTTACCGATCAAGTGGCAATGACATTTAGATCGCCCCAGAACGTTTAGTCAAACCGAAATGAACTCGTTACGCAAATCACTTTTTTTTTTCTGTTTATAAATAAAACTTAATTTCATGAATAAATTTGGTCATTTTCCTTCTTTTATTATTTTTGCATTGTCATTTATTTACGCTCACCAGGTGGCAATGACATTTATTCACGTTTCCGGAATTGATGAATATTTTCAGAATTAAGCGTTCTTCGCTAATGACTTCTTTATGCAATATTGTTCTTGGTATGATTGTAGGCGTTTTTAACAAAAATTGGCTCGACTTCCACTAAAAATTAGAAAAGTGTCACAGCCATTAATTTGTCATCAATTATACATTTTGAAATATTACAAAATACATCGCTACAGTCGGGGATTTTTATTCCGTCATGGGAAATGGCTGGATTGATGTTTTCAACGTGGTGCTCCGTAAAATCGTTTCAATGCCCATTAACAATTTAAATCAAATGCTAAATGTTTTTGAAATAGTTTTATTTTTCCACTAATTTTTAACAATAATAGAAAACCAGCTTTTGCTGGGTCAATCGAAAGGAACTTCATGTAATTTTCATTCGAATGTAATTTCAGTTCAACAACATTGTCCCGCACTTGGTTTTCAATGTCTTTTCAATTTTTGCTTCACTCGAGTGACTTTTTTTATCGCGAGTGTTTTAGGAAAATGATTTGGGATTTCTGCGCAATGGAATTCATGTGAATTGTTGCTAGAATGGACGAAATTGGAATTTGTCTGTTGGAGCGTATGGAGAATATTCAACATTATTACTGCGGCCCACTCATAGCTGTGCGTTCATATCGTTGGTTGATTTGAAATTCTGCAAACAGAAGACCATGTACCTCCGGAAACATGGGAGATATGTTTGTCCATTAGTGAACTCTCTTATATCAAACCGGTTACCGTTTCATCGATTTATTCAACGAACTAGTTTGGCCAAAATGATTATACGACTGCATTTTCGTTGTCTAGATGCTATTACGAATCTTCATTACAGGTTCATCATTTTGGTTGAGAATTTTTCTTCTCGCGTTATCGAGCTGCCGATGAAAATTTCGATGCAATAAATAAAAAAAACGTGCTTCTCCATTCATTTTTATTGCTTTTTTTCCTTGACGCAATTGATTGCAATTAATTCGCTTGGTATCTTTGATAAAACGTCAATATTTCTTGAAATTCTTGAGACCATCGTTCTTATGGAAAATTCTTCCTTTTTCTATTCATTGACAAATTAGTATTTGAGGGATTCGCATTAGTCTATGTATATGTAAATTATTGACACTCTCCTATGCACATAAATACATATATTTAACATGTCTTCTTCGTCTTCTTCTTCTCCTTCTTCTTCTTCGGTGTTCCTTGGCTTTTCTCTCCCATTCGCCCACCAAGAGTCCAACGCGGAATAAGTATACACACGGATATAAATGTTGGTGTGTTCCGTAAGTGTATCGTCGAGTACGTAACAGGAAGTAATGCCGCATGAATATTAACGAGCGGACCCCGAGGCGAGAGAGCACGCGAGTACCAACGAAAGCGCGCTCTCGGAGCTCACTTCTTCGAGACAATATCTCGCGGTGACGCTCGCTCGTAGAAAATTCATGCAAATGCAGTTCTCCCATACAAATATAAATATATATAAAAATTCATGTATAATTGAAAAAATATTAATATCAGGCCAACGTATGCGACCAAAAATGCTCCCTTAAAAGACCCTAACACCCTGAGTTTATTTTCAGCTTTTCGTGGTCGAGTTTAGTACCCACAAACCCAAGTTTTGCTAAGTATGCTTGCAATGGAAGAAAGTGTTTTCGAATCTAAGAAATTCCTTCAAATTTTTGCCTCCGCACGTTAGAAGGCAAAAAGTTGCCTTGTGAATTAGAATTTTTGAGATTCTGGTCCCGCGTTTGGTTTCATTTTAATGAGAGAAAATTTTGCAGCTAATGTCTCGCTCGCAATTATTGACATTCTCGAAACGACTGATTCGTGCCCTTAAAATTGAATATTAATTTTTCATACTCACCTCATTCAGCCAAATGTTCGATTTTTATTTGTCATGGTTACCATTTGATCTTGGCATTGGTCAGATTGAGATTCTTCTTTGATTTTGTTGATTATCAATTTTTTGACTTGGCGAGGATATTGCATGTTGACAATCCGAGATCAACTTTCCAAGTTATGTTCGAAACACGAAACACGTGCAAGGTGAACGTTAAAAGAGCACCGGAAAGTTATAATTTCCTGTTATCAAATAGACATAACATAATTTCAGGTGCACCGTAAGCTTTCGAGACGCCATAACGTGTTTCTTAACTTTTTCTCAACTATTCCTCGTCCGGTTCTTCCGATGCAAAGTGTATTTCATTCTAGTACGGATATTGCAGATTTACGAGAAAACTAAACGGAAAAGCCTTGTCTTGTAAGAATGTTTAACATTATGGATAAATGAGGTGCGACGGGGACGGGGAAGTTACTTGGCAAATGAAACGAACGAACGTTCGTGAGGGAGATGAACTGATGCTGCCGGAAACCACGAGCTCCGGAGGAGGTCTTATGAATATACTTCTTCATATAGATTCATGCCTCCGGCGATTCCTCTCGCTCTCGCTCTCTCTCTCTCGCGTCTTTCAAGACGGTATTACCGTGATAATAATAGCAGAATCTTTGTGTCGGCGAGTGAGTAATGCACCGTTATTTTTGAAAAAAAAACGTGATAAAAAAATGTTTTTTACACCACATCCAAAAATTTGCTGTTTCTTCGTCATTTTCATTGAAATTTCTAATGGGCAAACGTACGAGATAAAATCCTGCTCGAAAGAGAGTTTTTGATGTTCATCGAATTTTCAATATCGCACGTAAACAAAAATCGGCGAATAATTGTCGAAAATTTCGAATTTTTCTCATTGAATCATGAATTTATTTTTTGTTTTTACTGTATTGATGATTCCTTGGGGTACAAAATGTTGCAGGACTAATAATTTTCTTGGAAAATGTCCACGACAGTTGCGAACTTTTTGTGCGGATAGTTGTGGCTATTTAAAGTCTTATTGGAACAGGGCTGAGGAGCGTTGAGTTCTAGGATCGTAAGTACAGGACGAGAGAAATGGAGATACACGAATCGCGTTTCGCTTGCTCTTGTTGTGAGGCTGCGATACGCGTGCTCGTTTGGAACAGTCTCAATGATCCTTCAGGATTGTGCCGTACCGGAGCAATAAGAGAAGCAGCGCGAAAAAAGAGCGATCTCGTGCGGCCGGAGTAATTTTCTCTTGAAACTTGACGAAAAAAAAAACAAATTTCTTGTTCTCTTCGTTACGAGTCTAGATTCTCGAAAAACGCTTCTGAACTACCGGTTAGAGCTTTTTGTCGTCTTTTGCAATCTTCAGGAAATATCGTATACAAAGTGTCTCGAAATTCTCTTTTAAGAACTCTGAGAACACCGATCCTCAGTGTGCACACGATTATAGTGACAACACAAAACGTTGGTGAAGTTTCATGAGATTTTGATTTGGAACATTTTATTCTTCCCCTGGCTCGGTTGAAAAAAAAAATGTTCAAACTGAAATTGGCTCAATTTTTGGCTCTTTTCGTTGTCACTTTCGTTTCCTTAATCATTAAGAGTTCAATGGATCTTAAAATCCTGTAAAGGAATATCCGTATTTCTTATCGTCCTCGATGCTTCGTTGGAAATTGATTAGAATTAATGACAGCCGATCGACTGATGACAGAGACGAGTGTCTCTTCGCCCGGTGCATTGGAAAAAAAGAGCAAGGACTTGTTTCATCGCGAACCGTTCGATATGGTCAGAAATTGATCGAAGTTTACTTGACGTATTTTTATTTTTATTTTCGCACTGACGTACTTTCCGATCATTCGTCTTGTTCGAGCGTTGAAGAGTTCGAGACGTTCTCGTAATGGAGAACTAGCTCGTAATGCGCTAAACTTATGCCGGGTGGGTCGTCCCGTTCCAAGTATTACAAGAGCGCTTTGCACGTGATTTGGATTCATAGTTACGCTTGATACTTCGCAGTCTCTCTCTCTCTCTCTCTCTCTCTCTCTCTCGTTGTGTATATTTATAGATATTAATGCTTGTAGCATGTAATGTAGACATAGAAGTAGCTGAGATACAAACTGCCAATACGGTTCCCCATCACCTTTCCCTAACGACAAGCATTGTCGTGCGATTATCGTGTTCAGGTTCGATTGTCGCGTCATTTGCTTCTCCATCCTCATACCACTGACTCCGCCTATATTTTAACTATACAACTTGTTCCTTCGATTATTCTTAGGCACGTCAGGTGTCCCGCTCTCCAATATCTTCTGGGTGTGGCGTGCGACTTGGACAAACCCTGTGAACGACCTCCATCCGACCTCAACACATCCGCCAACGCGGCAACGACCCTCCTAGGCTAATCCTGATTGCCTCGTCGACAGGAATTCCAATTTTTTTTTTTCACACATGCTAATAAAAAACGTCTAGCGGACGTCTTGGTTGACATACTCAAATGAATCGAAAATCGAACCAATTTTTATGCAAATTGTTTTTACTCAAGCAGTGACTTTGATTGTTTAATTACTTCGGAAAGTTTATCATTTTCCTCAGTAATTTTTCCTGATACTGGTTCGTCTCTCGTTTTTGCAAAGTGAAGCTAGCGAATTATGTTCGATTTCCTCGTGCTCAAGGTCCCATTTTTGTACGAATCTTTCCATATGGACGATTACCAATTTGTCAAGCAGGCAAAAATGAGGAAAATTGCGATTGCGGAACGCCGCACGAAAAGAGGCCAATCGTAGCAGCGAGTGGATGGGAAGGGGAAAGAGAGTAAACGAGCGTTGATGTCTTTGGCACATTACACCTCTAGTCACGGAGGAGAGGTGTCGCATGAACATAATAACAATGTCATGTAAAACTCTTGCATATACCGTACACGCAATCGAACGATGTGTCGTTGTGCATTTTGCTTGTTCACACGTACAGTCCAAGTTGTCACATTTCAATTATTCAAGATTATTGTCCGTGTGTGCGTTGTATCGTCACCGTTTTTCCAAAAATTTTCTCCACGGAGGGGGCAATATTATTTACGATCCAAAGCCAACAGTAATCGACATCGTCGCGTGACGAAAATATATTTTAAGGATAATTCGCACCTGTAGTCACAGCCAAACAACAATTTTAAAAAAACATTTATAAAAATGTCATCCTCACTTATTTTCCATGTTAACAAGATTGACGAGCTATTGAAAAATTGTTGGAAAAATAAATTATCCGATAAACTAGTTTTCTTTGTGAGGACACGAAATAAATTTCGTAATTTTGTCGTTAACATTTTTATCTGGTCAGCTTTTTTAAAATTTAACTCAAAACGTTGTCATTTTTCATTCAATTCCCGTGAAAAGAATCGTCGAATCTTCCAATCAATTATCACGACAATGTCGAAATAATTCTGACCGTTCGAACGGTCGAAAAGATTCATATTCCAGCTGGAGCGATTTCAGTTTTCGAATCTCTTTTGTGGGATTATTTAGACTGCCTTTGAGTTCTTCCTGTCATGCAATTTTCAGCGAGTGAGGACGCCGACGAGTGCGTGCACGACGATCATCAGTAAATATCGGCGCCGTGTGTAACACCGCGCGGCTGAGCGCGATGTCCATCGCGTTCCTTGCGGGCTTTTAGGGTATTTTGGGAGGCGAGGCGCGTATCGCTGGGCATATAAATTTCGCCAAAAGAACGAGGACGACTAACCGGAAATGGCGTGCTTCATCGCGATCGAAGTTTCTGATAAATACTCAATCCCAGAGGTAAAAACCCACGAAGAGAAGAGGAAGGAGAGAGAGAGAGCGTGTAAATACGATCGCGCAACACTTATAAGTATAAAAAAAATACATTTCGTAGATTACATCACGAGCACGAAGCATTGATTCGATACATTGGTTATTACTTTCGTCGTTGCCACCTCTGAATCCTTTGTTTCGGAAAAGTGTAGGATAGAACGAAACTCGTTGATGCTGCGGAGTTCAGAGTTGCGGAGTGAAAGCGCGGAGAACGATCTCGCGGGTGACCAGCAGCAGAGCAGGAGGCGGAGAAGTGGATGCTGGCTCTCTTCGGAAAGCGCGACTATTGCGTCAACCGTAATTGCGAGGTAAAGACGAAGTTACAGTGGTACGCCAGCGACGGGGATTCGGTGGGTTTCTTTCTTTCCCAGTAGATCTCTGGCTTGTGCTACTGTTCGTTTGTGTGAGAACACATGCACCGAAAGGTTAGGATTTGTGCACATTGGTGCATATTGGAATCACGACTGTGGTGGAAAGGACAGGAGTAAGAGTTCCAATCGATCTGCGGGGAATTTCGTGAAGGATAAAAGTTGAGGAAGAAGGAAACGTAAGAGGAAAGATGAAGGGGAATCGAAGAGGCAGAAAATAAAAGGCGAGGAAGATTAAAGGAGGAAAAATGAAGATGAGGAAAGAGCAGAAGGAATATGAAGAGGAAGATGAAGGAGAAGAAAGAGGAGGAGGACTACCGGTGTCTTGGTAAAAGCGCGCCCAGCAGCGATCAGAAGCACCAACTTGAAAGAGAGGAACCGAGAAGGGATCTTTGGGTACCGTTATGGCCTGACATGGCAAGAAGTACGCGAGCCACAGCAGGGGCCAAGCTGAATCGAGCAAAACGTGATGTGCCACGGTTCGTCCGAGTGCCGAAGGGGCCCCATGATTTTATATACACACAGCATATAAACCCGTACACGTAATGTATAAATACTACCACTACCTTTGCCCGATACGCCAAGCCGGCAATTAAAATCGAGGAAATTGGTCGTGTCGCAAACGCTCGGGCTGTTTGGCCCGCGGGGGCCTCCCGGTCACACGGAAGTCGAACCAAGACTCCAGGGGAGAGTCTTAGAGCGGGGGTAGCCACAAACGAGTATACCTACAAAAGCGATCCGGACCATTGCTCACAGTCCAGCTTCCCATAAACCCAAGAGCTCACTACTCCCATCAACCTTCGTAAAATAAAAAAATACAAACTTTGACGTAATCTCACAACAATCCAAATTGCTTCGTGTAGCCATTTACTACGAAACATTTAACTGGATTTCAATCTTTCTTCTCAGCGAGTCAATTATTGGGAGTTTTGTACTTTTTGAAAAAAATCGCTCAGATTTGTGTTCATCGCAAAAATTTCACTCAGCAGCTCACACGATCAATTTTATCAGAAAAATAAAATAACGTTTCACGATTAGGAATTAAATAATTCGATTGAAAAATATTTCATTTTAATATAAAAATGAGCGAGAGAAAAAATAGTCGTTACTCTCAAGTGGTTCGGTAGTTTAAATTATGCGAGACGAGACTGTAGTAAGAATCGTGAGCTCCCATATTCTGGTAGCGGAGTATGGATACCGGGTATTATATTAGTAGCGTTCGCGTATATTCCACGCTGTTGAATGCGATGGAGCGCACCTTCTTTCGCCTTCCGTAAAGGTTATTTCGTAGGCGTATATATATATATACATGTAAGAGAGAATATATAATAGTTGGCGACGGACGTTCCAGTCTCTAAGCTCATTCGCTCTTGGTTCTCCGATATACATACGTAATGCGCAGCATTGGAGCTGGAGAACGCGACAGTTTCCTCAATGACATAACAGAATATTCTCCTCATCTCGAGTCGTCGCGAGTCGTGAAACCGGAAACGGCCATAGCGCCTCTTGCTTTTTTTTTTCACATTTTTTTTACAATTACAATTCGTTGGCTTCTGCCTAGAGAATTGAAGACTTTTCAAAATTACTATCACGAGAGCGTGGTCGCTTTATAGTTCCGGAGATTTGCCCCGATCCACTATCGGAGCGAAGCTGAAATGCCTCGACGACGAATTCGTAAAGATTTCTTAACTTTTTTCATTTTTCCATTTACTAAATCCCGACAAATCCTCGACGATCGAAATAAATGGATTTTTAGAATTTCTTTTGAGTCAACGTCTACGCTTTAACTTTTGAAGAATTATAGTCAAGTACGTGTACTTTTTCCAAGACACTTGTCCAGCGTGTGCTTGAGAGAAAAACAGTGAATTATCGTGATTCAGATCGTTGGCGATTATGATTTATCTCTCGAGTATTAATATCCAGTTAATTAGGGACACCCCCTCGTATATGGCAAATTAAAAGCTACCAAGATTGCTGCCTTTCTCTCTTTTTCTCTCTTTCTCTCTTTGGAATATCAGACATGCATTGAAAAGGTATACGATGGTGGCTCACGAGGTCTCGCAACGGTTCTTCCTTCGCGAAGAAGCGGGATCCTTTTTTCCTCTTTCCCTCCCAGTCCGCGAGTGAATAAACCGCGAGTTCACGCCCGCAATGCACTTTCTTGCGATACATGATTCCACCTCGGGGCAAACGGTAGGTAATAGCTGATGGTAGTGTGGTATCTCGGCCGTCTGGTGACCTATGAAGGGTACACCGAGGAGCTCGCGCGCGGCCGCGCTTCTCGCTATCTATCGTCAATCCTTTTACTCGATTCCTCGCCGAGAATCTCTGTAAATGGGAAAAGGATTACGTAAGCATTCCATCGTGCGGAGCTTGCGTACTTCCAACTGTATACAACTGCTAAATATGCCAATATATCGCATCATACATTTCTGTATATGCTCGTGCAAACTAGTGGGAAAGAAGCATGCATGGAGAAAATAACGGGTTATTGTCTCAAAATCCGCAATAAGTTTCATCAGATTCTTCTCGAACAGCTGACAAAAAAAAAACATTTTTTTTTTCAATTATTATGAAATTTATAGTAACGAAGAGGCACCACAAAATATTAATATTCTCATTCGTTGTTAATGAAAATTTTCATCGTAATTATAATCAGAAATCTTTCGAAATTGACTCATGAATTTTAATGTTTGGAAGAAAGTTGAGAAATTTTTAGTAAATCAAAGTATTCGTTGTTTTTTTAATCACAAATCTGTTGCGAATTGATTGTCGCTTTTTTTTCGCGGTTTTGAGATTTCGGAACATGAAAATTGCTTCAAAACCAAAAATTAACCATCAAACGTCTCTGGTGGATTGATAAGGGAATGGAAAATCTTCTGTACTTGTTTTTAACGAACTTGTGATACAAAAATTGCGGAATTCGAGTGATTCCTGTGAACGTTGAGTGTCCAGCACATCATTTTGATTCCGATACCACCCGCTATTGGCAATTGGTTGCGCATTATTCTTCGACCTTTGGGGCCGTCGTGAAATCACACGAAACACACGTTGGCACGCACTTTACTCACTGCTGAGGCAGGCCACTCACGCATCCACGTATTCCTCACGTACAAGCACCGTACAACAGACGAGCTAATCCCGAGTGGAATACTGATGGTTCATCGAACGATGCCAGGCCACGCGAACTGTGGTCTCATAAAAAAAAAAAAAAACAAAAAAAGAAAAACAAATTATCGGCGGTATAAAATTCTGTTTCCAAACAATCGTGTTCTATTGCATTTTTAAATATGCGCAGCGACGCTTTTCATGGACTTTGGCTGGCGTGTAACTGTGGTGAATTCTTGTTGAAAAATACTTTTTGTTTCTATGGAAATTAAGCGAATTTCCATCCTGAGTTTCGAAAATAATATTTCATTGCGTCTGAAGTTTAAAAATTAATTACGACGATTCGAAAATTCGCATGCTCCGAATCCAAGTTATTGCTCGATTCGCACAATGTTGCTACACGCCGAAATAATCATCAGAGTATGAATAAATTAGAGCAGAAACGGTTGTCTATTGCATTTCCTAGAAAACTTTGAGTCGATTGCAAGATTTTTTATTGTCAAAATTGATTAAAAAATTGTATTTAACATGATTAATTTTTGCTTATTCTTGAATAGAATTTTTTAATGAGTCAGGAAAATCTTGGAGGTAATCGGTCGATTTTCGTAAATATGTGCATGGGTTGCGTGATAAATCCAACGGTTCATGAGTGCCTGCGTCGCCGTAGACACGAAGTCACGTTATCTAGACGTAAAGCTGTACGTCAACGGCGGAATAAACACAGGAAGGCGGAGTAATAGCTTCCAGGATATTATCCCAATTCTCACGGAGTCACAGCCAGGGAATTCCTTCCCGATCACTTGTTCGTTCGGTTCAGGATAATATAAAAGTGCGTTGCAAAAGTTGCGTTACATCTCGTGACGATTATTATATGAAAACGCTCGTAAAGTATGATCCGATGTGTGCTTATTCATAATTACCGCTGAGCTCGATCTTTTCGTATCTTTTTTTATGTCGAGGATGTGTATAATTAATTATAGAAAGAATGAACGATGACGGACACTTTGAATGAACGAGCTAGACTGTCGGTTTCTTCCTCTGGATTATAATCGCAGTTGCTCGACTATATTTATACTTTTGTGTATTTATTTGTCTATATCAATGTTTATGTGTATGTGTGTGGGTTCGGTTCGATTCTTCTCGAGTATACACCAAGCGGAAAGAGCACATTTATGTGAAAAGTCATTCTGGAGTGCTCTTCAGGGACGTGCCTGCAATTTATGCGGCAAAAGCCACGGAAAAAAGGAACCTCAGGATTATCACGGTGTAAAAACGACAATCCTGGGAATCACGGATTCAGGAGTGGCTCATTTTTGTTATGGCCTTTAATTTAAAAAATTGTGAAGGCCTGTTGTGATTTTTGATCGCGTTGCCTTAATGTATCGGACATGAGACTGCGAACAATTGAGGTCGTTCGATGTGCAAAGAAGAGCACAAGGAAAATTCCCCGTCAAATGAATTCATTCGATCAAATTGAAAACATCGAAAAGTTTAGCAAATATTGAAAATATCTTGAAAACAGGATGGCGAATCCGGAAGTATAATGTAATTTCAAAAAGGATTGAACTTTGTTGAGTTTGTGTTTGTACGGGCAGGTCGAATGGGACGGGAACGATCGCTGTCGAGACTTGAGATTGTGGGGGCGCTTACATTAGTGCGGTTGGTAGGGTCGATGGAGCTCGGACAACTCGCGCAAGTTGCCGCAGCATCTCTCGCTAATTACGAATCACGAGAGCCCCAGCAGCGAGAGTGTACAACGCGTTTATGTTTAAGAATATGCAAACGTTTGTGTGTACGAAGATGCAACGATCTCTCTTTAGCACGTGGAAGCTGATGGAAGTTAAGTCTACGGCCTGGATAAGTCCAGCGGTCTTTTGCATGGATTTTCTCTCGCAAGCTGCCGCGCCGCGGGTTTATAACTTCTCCAAGAAGATTTAATCGGGCTGCCTCAGGGCACACCCAGAGAGTTCGAGCGAGGTGAAGAAGGCACCGATGTGCCGCTGTTTGCCGCAATGACGATGCGAAAAGCCGCGCACGATGCTGCTAAACCTTCTTCCGGGAACGTTGCATCTCCATCCCTCGCTCTCTTCTTCGTCCTGAGAGCTGAGTCTCGGTAGAAAAGGAACTCTGAAGAAAAAATATGGAACGGATGGCTAGGTCGAATATCCAAAGAATTCAAACGAGTTTTATAAAATTAACACTCCAATTATCAGTGACACGATCTTTTCGAAATTCATTTTTTTCACGTCCATTCATTATTTTTCCAATGCAATGGAAGTCAACATAGGCGGACGATTTGTTGATTGTTCAAAAGTCAGTGAAATCTTTCATCTTGACAATTGATTTATTTACAGTTGTCAAAAAAATAAAGCAAGTCCGCAAAAATTTCGTTTTCACATTCTTTTCGTTGTCGAACGAAAAATCAATTATACATTTGTGAGGCTTCAATATTTTTCCACTCGTTGGATCAATTTCAAAAAAATTGAACACCATCAGGTAACGATTTAGTAAAATGTTCGCCTTGTTACTCTGCATGGTTAAAAGTGAAGAAAATAAATTTACAGTTCCCATTCGTGTCATTCGCTTATAAGGGAGCTTATATTTCCTAAGACGAAAATACGTTTCGATGAGCGTTTGATGATTTATATATATGGTATATAAATGTACGAGTTTCAAAACGCGCGTTTCTTGATTATGCTAGATTCACAATATGAAATTTTTAGTGTTGCTAAATAAAGCTGCAGTAGTGAGAGAAGATCGGATCGCTTGAGCTGCGCCCAGTTTCCTGAAGCGTATTACGTAATGGAGAATATAAACCGCGAGAAACGGAAAGACCTGCGGCGCTCCGTTCGTGTGTACGCAATATCCCACGAACGTTAATTCAACTCAGACTGCGAAAGAGAGAGAGAGAGAGAGAAAGAGAGAGGGAAAAGAAATAAAAACATTAAGGTAGAGAAAAAAAGGAGGAAAGATGGAGTGAGAGAGTAAAAAGAAGAGAAAAGTCTCTCCTGCGTTCGATGGTGAAGAGTGGAAACGTCGGTAGAATAAATATTGCGTTACTTTCAGATTTCATAGGAACTCGAGACTCTCGAAGATTCAAACAAATCGCGACTAGAGAGGAACGATACCGTCATCGAAGTGACGCGCTCCAACGTTTTCCCTTTTTTTTTTTTTTTTTTTATTATTTCCCTCGTCCTTTAAACTAGTAAAGAGCTCTCTATTTTCTTTCGTTTTCCGGTTCGATCTTGAACTCGGTACAGATGCATATTTGATCATGTGAGTATCATAAAGCTGAGAGCCACTTTGGTATCGGCGCCTCATGGCATACAGCAGGGCAGATATTCCCGAGATCATAATCTTTCTGCTCTCTGTGGAAAAGCTCTAGGACTGTGACTCGATTTAGCGCTACCGAGTTTCTCGAGCTGCTGTGTGTTTACCTGTCATCTAGCAACGACAACATTTCTATTACTGAGCTGATGCCATTATACCGATATTTTTCAAAGATTACAGGACCCCGAGCTGGACTTTCAGTTATAAAAATAAACAAGCACAGTTTTTCATGCCATATTTTTCACGAGTTATGAAAATATTCGCATCAGGTTAAAAATAATAAATATTCAATGGTTTTTACTGCGCAGCGATCAGTGGCGGTTCAGGGGAAACTTGAAAACTATTAGGACAAAAGAATGTTCGCTAAAGTTCATTAACTCGCTTTTGATCCCATCAAACTCAATGAATAGAAAAAAATACGTAAAACTGTTGCTATTTGCGATGTTCGGTCATTGGAAATTGGGGATTGGAGCATGTTTCTCTTGGTACAGATGCGAACTCGAAGCTGTTGCCTTCTGAGAGAAACAAAAGAGATCACCTCGAGAATAAAGCAGCCCTCGTGTCTCGAGTTTATGTAAGAAAAAGAAAGGAGAAGAAGAAGCAAACAAAAAAAATAGAAATAACATGCAGCCACAGGAGCACCAACCGAGAGCCTGGAGGGTTCTGCTCTCTCGTGCGAAGTTGCTCCCGTCTATACGTTCTGTAGAGATCGCGTATAATACCGGTATCCCCGTGAAATACCAGCGGCAAAAGATGGCGAACCAGGCGGTTATGCAACGCCTGAGGCGCGCGCGCGCATTATTCTCTCGGTTAAATAATATTATGTCACGAGGAAAGCGCGTTACTTGTGCAACCGAACGGTGCAAGTGGCGTGGACCGGCTCGACCGCACCGGAGTACACGACGACTATATACGTATACGTATATATTCGATGCACTCTCTGTACAATATATATCTGTTGTTTCTGCACTTTCGGATCTGCATCCGCTTGTCCCCGTCTTCCCTTTAAACATTATTGTATAGTCTGCTCTCCAACACTAAATATCTGCTGCTTGAGTTTCATGTAATTAAGAAAAAAACGTGAGGCACACTCCAGACCAAAAAAAAAAAAATAATCAATGACGTGAGTTTTTTTTCGACATTTCAATAATTTGTTTATAATAATTCAAGAGAAATTTACAATGACCTGATGAAATTCAAAATCAGCATGTGTCTCATTTTTCGGAGAAAAAAAAACACTTGAATCGTTCGAAATCATTCAATTCTGAAAGTGTTTTCCAAAAACGTAATTTTTACACAACAATCCGGCCTTCAGGCGAAAATTTTTGTTCAAATGTTTTTCATCCGCACTAAACATCGCAGCTTTTTGCTGTTTAGTTTTCGCAAGTCGAACCACCCGCGGGAAAAAAGTGAATTTGGGTTCGTTGGCATTGTTCGAGTAAGTTTCCTTTGTACTAATTAGTTGAGCAGGGACAGATATTTATGAAATCTGCATATGAAGATAAGGTGGAAAACGTGACTCATAAGAAAAAGCGTTATTGAGTACTTCGAATAGAATTGCAAAATAGGAATGATCATGCAACAGGCTGACATTTCAAGAAGATAAAAGTTCAATGAGAGAAAGAAAAAGAGAGAAGGAGAAAGAGATTTTTCTCTTGCTTCTCGTATGTGGCGTATTCATCGCCACCGTTGTCTTTCACTATAGCATAATCTTCGACGCGGCACACAGGTCCATATAATGTAAATACCTGTTCCTTCGTACGATATTCCGGACGAACGGTTCGAGCTGGAAATTCGTTACGGAGATTGTTAAGTAACGGGTAGAAGAACTGACGCAATATCGCAACGTGACTCGCCCAAGAAGACGCACGACCTACACATAAAAACAACCAAGAGTCTCGAAACGCGGATAATTTCTTGTGCGGCGAAATTTATCGATTGATACTCAAAATTGACGTTCGAACAATTTCATTTTTATCCAAACACACCTTACGATTGAGGTGAAAAATTCTAGGCAAAAAGATTCGAAAAAAAAAACACATGGATTCGGGGCAATCGATAACGTCAAATTGGCTCTTGCAGATTTTCGAAATTATTCGAGATCGTTGAAAAATTACAAATGTTGCTAATAGAAATGATTGCAGACGATAAAGTGACGACTGATCGTTAAATGAGTGGAGGAACCGGCGAAACATCGATCTTAAGATATTCCATCAATGCTCTAGCCTGTCTGGCCAAACGCCGCCGTTACTACTGATCCCCTCTTTTCATTTCGATTCGAAAACTATATCTGCGTCGCGATTGTAAGCGCTCCGATGCAGAATCTTTGCCGAAAGTGTATCAAATTTCAATTATTTGAATATCTGTTTTTGTAGATATAAATCCATAAGCAAAAAAAAAAATGATATGCATTTTTAATGAATCTTTTACGGAGCGAAAGCTCCGACAGAAAAATTAAAAATTTCGTTTATTTTCCATGCATTTTCGTAAATATTGCCGATCAATGGTTTACTTCGTAAGAAAAATTCAAGGAAATCGGTTCCGTAGTTTTCGAATTACAAACGCTAAACCACAGACGTACAGATTTTTTCGCTCTTCTAAGATTCACAGCTCAAGAAAAAGGGACTAAGGGAAAATGTAAATTTCCAAAATAAAGATTAAATATACTTCGTAAAAAAGAAACTCAATTTTCTCAAATGGGCATTAATCACACGCTCGCAATAGCAAAACACTATTTCATGCAACGAGCAAAGCGGCGAGGACAGCTCGAGTCCCTTGCCGCAAACTAAAGAATATTCGATTAATTGAAGCGAGTGACAATGCGTGTGAAAGTAAAAGAAGTAATTCGTGAGGTTGTAAAAGATTTTGAGAAGTCGTAGCAGAGCGAGGCTTCTACTAGTGAAACAGTGACCCACAAAGTACAGCATAACGTACTTGCGAGAGACACACAGGTGTTGAATTTAATTCGAGCGCTCTCTCACGGCCGTGTCACTTTCTCCGGCACACAGAGGGCGCCCCTTTCTCTTTTTTTCCTTTTGAAATATCTTTCGGATACAGACAGGTCTCATTTGCTCAGCTCGAGGTGGTTGTGCGAACAACGTTAAAATACGTTTTCTCGTGACGGTATAAACGTCGCGATGATATATATTACTCCCAAAGAGGCATGTAATTTGGTTAAGTAATTGACTTTGGAAGGATGAAATATCGAAATAAATGTGGAGGTGAATTGACAACTGATTGGCGTGCGAAAGAAATTCGTAATTACCTTTCGTTGGTACAAAATTTCACATGCTATCGGAGTGTGAATAAACAACAAAGGCGGAATCGGGTTGGTGTTGTATTGCATCAACCGGTTTTGAAATCGATGCAAAGAAGATGGGTGGAATTAGTTTCTCGATCAATGGCTTGGGGAATCCAAGGAAGAAGTCTTTGATCAAGAATTGAGAAGCCTGGGCAAGTTGAAAAGTAACAGCAGTTGGGCACAGCTTTTTTCTTGGCCACCCAGAACTTGATCGCATAAGCTCAGCAAGTCTGAGCCTCTTGGTATCGAGTCAAAAATTCACAGGCGTTTCGTATACGCTTTTAGGCAAGAGAACGAAAGATGAGGAATAAAGGATGGGAATTGTTCGCAGTAAACTCGGAGTATACGCAAACGACAAGTTTAGTGTGTACCTTGGGGCACTCAAGAGTCACCAGAAGCGAGTTAACGTAGCGTAATGACCGGTCAGAAAGGGAAATTGGGCGTACTTCCGTCAGGACCGTGGTGCCCTTTTTTTTTGTTGTTTCTGTTGCCTCGATTGCTCTTCTTTATTTTTTTTACCACTTCTCTCTTTGCCCTTCTCCTTCGCTTCTCCCTATACTCGTTTTTTCAGTCTTTTTTTTCGGAGGGCCGACGATGCTTACTCGAGCACGAACACGAGTCGTTAAAGCCACGACGACCAACCTTCCGATGCGCTTGCTTTCTTTTCCATCTGGGCGCGTTGTCGCCGAACGGCTGTGACGTCGTGATTTTGCTCGGTGGAAAACAAAGTACACCGCTATTCCAGAATTCTTCAAATCGCATTCATCGTTTGTTATAAAAATCAGCCTCGACGCAATGGGCAGTGAGACTTCTTGTTTGGCTCAATTCGTCAGTTCCTCTCAATTTATAGTCATTTGGAAAAAAAAACAAAAATTTAGGATACAAAATTGGAGAAAAAATAGGATTTTGATGAACGTCGTCGTCTTCCCGAAGCAGTGAGCAATTTTGTACTCAGGCTGAACGACCCAAAGTCGGAGGCATTTCACGTGGAGGCACGAAGAAGAAAACAGCGAAGAAGAAAGGTAAGAAGAAACGAAGAGAGTGGGATGTAAATCCAGGAATGGAATTTATGCGACTGATCGCTTTGAACCGGAAGTGTTGAACATGCGGGTTCATATAACCACGTTTCTTTGTCTTGTTCGTTTTCTCCTCTTTGTTCTTTTATATTAAATGCAGAGAGCAAGAGAGCGAGAGCTTGTCTCTCGTCCTTATCGTCTCCGCTCTTTGCCGTTGTCTCGTTCTTTTGCAACACGTCTTCCTCGCTTCATCGTCTCGTGTCTCTTTTGTTGAATCACCCGTCTCGCGGATCTCGATGGCTCGAAGACTGTCCGATTTGAACCTGCGCTTCAAGACGCGCGGCTGAGTTTCATGTCCAGCTGTACAGGGTTTTTCAAAAGCGATGCCCACATCGTGGAGGAATTTATCGGATGGTGTAATTTCGAATATTATGAAAGTTTTTGCTCATTTACTTTCAGGACGCGCCGATCCTCGGATATTAATCGATGGAAAATTGCCAATTCGGTGGGTTAATTTAAAAAATTGAGGTGGCGCCGAGGTCGATGGTGGGAAAGCGTCGCTCTGGCTCCTCGTTGACGAATATCCTCGTCAACGATTTACCAACTGAAAAAATAGGGAGGGACTTTTCTTTACAGAAATTTCTGATGTATCGAGAGGCGTTTGTAACGCAAAACGCAACTTTTGCGACACTCTCTAGACGCCCTGCCAAAGAGCCTCTGTAACGCAGGATTTGTCGAAGATTGTGCGCAAGTATGTGCCCACAGGGGTCTTTCCCGACGAATCGAAATCTGATCACGTAGCCGGAGCTCGCTAAAATTGCGTGTTAAGTCTACGGATAGAGGGAGAGAGAGAGAGAGAAAGAGAGAGGGAAAGGTGAGGGGGGACGCGATCATGGCGAGAGAGCGCTCAGCACACGGTAACGTGTCCCGTTTGTGTAAGCGGGCATACGTGATCGAGGATCTCAAAGTTATAGTGCTCGAAGCCCTCCGTGCATCGACGCCAGGCAAAATAATAAAAAAATCATAAATCCTCGAACTTGAAATCATATTCAATGTCAAAATGGCCACAGCTAAAAGTAATTTAGTCCCCATTGGAGAAAATGCAGCTATAATTCGATAGAGGCCGATTTGTGAGTTATTTCGTACTACGTCTTCCGCTTTTCCCGCGATTCGAGCAAGAGTTACAATCAACAATTTCAGCAGTTACAGAGAATCCTGCTAATCGTGAGCTTACTTCCGGCAATATAAACGAACCGCCCAGTACGCGATCTACACACGTATTCCCTGTCTAGAGAGCACGTTGACCCGCGAATGATCGTCTCTCGTCGATCGCAGCTGTAAAATCATCAGCAAATATATTGCGTCGCGCGGGATTAGCGGTTGAGTATCCAGTGACGTTCTGCGTCTTATGGGGACCTTTCTCTCGTCAAAATCGTACGCGAGGTCTTTCGATGCGAACAATGTATTTCCTCAACCGACTGAGCCTGCATGCAAAAACGTGGTTTATCTTACCAACAGCAATCAATGCTTTTCCATTGTTTTGCACCGGAGCGTCATTTATCATAAAAAAAAAAAAAAAACAAAAAGACACGAGAAAAAAAAAGGATAAGATTGTTTCTCGTAATGCTGAAATTTATCTACGAGGTTGCCGTGTCTCGCGGAGTAAACTCAGCTGAAAAGCTACAAGTAACCGGATACGAGGAAGTCTACGCAAAGAAGATGAGCAATTGATCCTTTCGTGCGGTAAAACGAGCAATGGGAATGGCAAACACAAACTGTCCACGTCCAAGCACAAAACTCATGAGCCTCTCTACTGTCAATATAACGTATATTTCTTCTATATATACATAAATATATTGCGCATATAGAAATGAACCGCAGGAGACGCACCGCCTCGGAGGAACGATAGACTCGAGGTAAATAAGACGTGAAGAGTTGTCCACACCAAAAGAACTCGCTGGCTATATGCAAGAAGTTCTTACGAGGAGGCCTCTGCAAAGGAAATGCAATTTACGAGGCTCGCCTTGACTTCCCGTATTATTGAGCTTCCTCTTTCTGCTCAGCTATCTAGTACGCGAACTCTCTTCTCTTTCTTTTCTCCGGGATATAGTGTGTTACATGAAGCATAACATACACATAAATATACAAGGTGTCCTGCCCTTGAAACTCCATCTAGCTCGGATAAACGTGACATGAAAATCATGAAATCACGTTTTTTCAAAGTTGTGCAAAAATAGACCATAGAAATGTGGGGAAAAACGTTCTAAACGTTAAACTTTTTTATCTGCAGACGAATGAAATGATTTGATGTAAAAATTCTTCGGACAAAACCTTGACGATGTGTTGTCAGCTAAACTAAATCCGCTAAACGCGGATTTGCTCCGAATTCTCTTAAATGCGAAAATTGCAAGGCACACGAGGCTCTTTGCAACTGGGAACTTTGCCCTGGACGAAATTCATGGGATTGGGATTTATTTATGGGACACCCAATGTGTTCATATCGGGGTTATGGAGTAAGATTGCCTCGAGTGCTCTTCGAGAGCGCGACATCCGGTGTGTATGCGTGATGTAGTTCGATTCTCGCGCGTACTCAATCGAATCTTATTTCCATCGATCCGACGATATATACTGCGAAGTTGGTATATACTCGATCCATACACACCGGACACACGCTTCGATAGTACTAGCCCATTTGTTCGATAATTCGATATGGCATTCAGCCCGTGCATCACCGTTTCCTCGA
Source organism: Hyposoter dolosus (assembly GCA_963921915.1). Classification (NCBI taxonomy): domain Eukaryota; kingdom Metazoa; phylum Arthropoda; class Insecta; order Hymenoptera; family Ichneumonidae; genus Hyposoter; species Hyposoter dolosus. Next base: position 17,844,829 of record OY998130.1, on the reverse strand, counting down.
AAGATTTTTTTTCCTCGATGCAGAGATCGTAAAAGAGAGAAAATAAACGAGAAAGAAAATAATAATTGATCCGGAAAAGTCGGTGGTATTGATGTGAGTTGAAAGTATAAGAACCTTTCGCAGTGATGTGTCTGAAATGATGGAGATCAACCTCCGCAGGCTCCGTGCCTGCTGCATGGCTGCCCATCAAAGGGAATATCTCGATCGAGGGCTAGATATTTCGACGGGCATCAGGCAACATCTATTAAGGCACGATTTTTCGGGCAATGATCACTCGCGTTTGAGGAAATTATTAAAATATCGAGGGTTTCGCTCTTTCGCTCTTTGTCGGGCAATTTTTTTTTGTTTTTCTATCAAGATTCCGTGATTCTGTTGGATGATGACTCACCACAATTAGTCACGTTGTTCTGGAAGTTTTTCGCGATAGAAAATAAATGCTTACGATTTCCTTTCGATCGGTATTCGGAAGCAAGAATGTATTTTTTATTTGCCAACTTTTTAATTGTACCGAACAAAAGAATGCGAGTCTAAAAATTCCCAATTCTCGGAGCTGGTCACGCATGATCGAGTTACAAAAGAAAAAATGGAATCTTCCAAGTCCCACTTCTCTGATGGCGGACCACAAGATTTTGATCTTTAGAATGGAGGATTCTCATAAAGGTAGAGATGAGTTGGTCCGGATGAGTGCAACTTCCACATTTCAAGTTACAAATGAATCGTCGTGGAGCACATGGGAGTGCGGTAGCGTTTGGGATCGCGTGTTAAAATCTTTTTATCTCAAATTTTGATTTTGAGACGGTGCGACAACTTTCCGATAAAATCAGAAGCATGAAAATTTTTTCCGCAGAAACAATAAACGAGAGAAACTCCCTTGCGTTAGTCTCGAAACGATTTCGAATAAGATTTAAAATATTCTGAGGGAATTTAAGGCAATCGATACCGCCCTCAATTTGACATAAACGAATCCATTTCGTTCTTGACCTTAAATTCAATACAAAGGATGAGAGAGCAGCAAAATAAAAAAACTTTAGCTTTAGGATTTCTATCAATAATTCAACAGAGTAGAAACTGCGATCTGCAGGAAAAGAAGCCGAACGAAAGATTTTCAAGTGTCCTGAATCTGCGGACGAATATTTATTCGAATATACGAGGCGAGATGAAAAGATGGAGGATTGAATATAAACAGAAAATATGAAAATCAAGGGAGGCGAGCAAGTCTATAAAAGGAGAAAAAGGGAGAAAACAACTCTTTGGGGCATCGAAATGTATAGAAATTTTCTTTTCATGCTGTTTTTCTGCGGTAGGCAGGCTGCTGAGGGGAGATCGATCGTTTGGTGTAAACTTGCGGAAGTCGGAATGGAAAGATGAGCTTAATTCCAAAACAGGACGAGTAGGTCGCAGCTTCCTCGTCTCTTTTGCTTGCTCGCTAACCGAGAGATAGGTTATCCGAGATAAGAGCTCGGAGAAGACGAGCTCCCGAGAAAAAGAGAATAAAAAGATCGAGAGAGAGAGAGAGAGAGAGAGAAGGAAAAAGTCGACAACGATTGAAGGTACAAGTGAGAGAGCGCGGGCGGATGAAAGAGTAGAGCGATATAGAAGTCGGTACAACGAAAGAGAGAGAGAGAGAGAGAGAGAGAGAGAGAGAGAGAGAGATGAATCGAGCGAGGACGAGAATCGAGTGAGACAGGAGCTGCTGCTGGTTGGATTGGTGGCTGGTATTGCCGGGAGCGTAAAGGAAGGACGTAAATCGCCGGATGCGCTGGAAATAAACGAGAAGAAGGAGGTGGAGGCAGTTTGAAAAGCAATTTGCGAGAGGCCCCCCTTTGAGTGAGCGAAACTCCGTTTATATATAAAGACAGAGAGAACGATATATAAATTTATATATAAAGTGAAGCAGAAACGTTGGAGAGAGAAAAAGAGAAAAGGGATATATGTATAAATGGAAAGAGAGGAATAAGGTGAAGAAAGAGAGAACGAGGCAATGGGACGATGAAATAAGTGAAATAAGAAGGAAGAGAAAGGATGCCTGCTCGCCACCGAGAATCTTTCGTATGTAATAGAGAAGGAAACCATGTGTGTACGTGTGTGTGTCTTGGCTCTCGTTCCAGAGTTTTCTTCGTGCGTGGATTGCGTGCGAATCGGTCCAGAACCCAGAGTCTCCTTGTCCCATCGTTAGTTCTCGGTGTCTCGGTGATCCTCCCCAAGATCAAGCATTCCGGGCTACACGCATCCAAGAAGAAACGCCGCTTTCAATTAAAGACTGCATTGACGCATCACTTATCTCTTATTCACTCCAATAATAATTCATCACTTGTCGTCATCGAAAATATTGCCTGTCGCAAAATTTTCTTCACTTACGATCAACAAATTGTTGTTTTTTTTTTTTTTTTTTTTTTAATTTTTTTAATTTTCGACGAGTTTAACCTGGCAATTAAAAAAGTTTCACCAACTTTTTACTCGGCAATAAGCAAAGCCCGATCTTTGACTTTTTCACAATTTCCTCTCAAGCTCCGCCTGACGATCGTTCGCAGTAGGAAAGAGGTAATTTGCGTTTTTTTGCCTCTCTTCCATCGGCAATTGCCGTCACCACCAGTTCGCGTTGTGTCAATCGGGAAGATCGTGATCGTTCGACAAAGTTCGTTAAGGATAACTCATCCGCAGTGTCAAAATTTTCTATACGAGCGAGCTTACTTAACGAGTGACACGATAAATGAAGAATTTATTGATATTTTTGTACCCGAATGTTCTATCAATGAAGTTCATAGAAATGTATTCACATGCCTATACAAAAACAAAAATAAAAACCAGCAAACCGCGAGCAAAGTATGACGGAATTATTAGCGGCTCGTAAATCTCTAAGAACTATTTTTAATCCTGCATATTAACTAAGTTGTCGCCTGTGGCGATTGACTATTACGCAGATATTAAGTGACATAAGATTCTGCTAAGTGTCTATACTGCGTGTGTGTGTGTGTGTGTGTGTGTGTAGGTCTGTGCGTTTGTGACCGTCGCTTGTCCCCCGTAGACACTTTTCTCATCCGGGGTGTCAGGACTTATGCCTGGCAGCGTTATCTCCACGTAATCGACTCCCCCCCCCCCCTCCCTCTGCTCTCCTTGAACTTCTTTTCCTCGATCCTTGGGCTCTTCTACCTGCGATTTTTCCTTATCGCTTATATGCACGCATCTACCTATCCAACCCGGACCGATTTTCTTTACCTGCTGCCACGTTGTCCTCATAATTTTCCGACGATTCTTTACATTTGAGGCAAGACCTAAAAATGTGAACAATCGTCGTGATGGAAAAACTTGGAAAATATGAAAAAAGTGCACGTTTTTCGGAAACTCTATAAAAGTATTGAGATGGCGAATGTGATGAAAAACTTTTCGATCGAATTAATTAATACGGTGGTGAATCATCCATCGTTAAATTTTCTTTGCGCAACGAGAGCCCCGAGTTTGAAATGTCTCGGCGAAACGCGTTGGAGACTGCGGTTAAGAACGCCGGATGAACTTTTCCATATCGAGGACGTTCCCGTCATCCTCCCCCTTACGAAATAATCTCTTATTCGCGAAGCATATTCCTATATATATGAATCATACATTATGCACCGTGTCGCGGCTTTTCTCTCTCACAAGACGCGATATTCTCGCGCGTATATGTATAAACCTCTTAGAGTTCACATACTATAACTCTTGGTATGAGAGATCGCAAGAGTGTGGCGAAAGCGACCGAAACGAGCGGGGAGACCCATGCAGAGAAGAGAAGACGAAAGAAAAAAGTATTTTTTCATTCGCAAAATTAATCATCGTTGCGGCATCAATGCGCCAAGATTTATTGACCCAATTATTATGGACTATAAAGCTCTCGACGGTCTCTTATGCCGTGGCTATTGGACAACCGACAATTTCCTATTTCTTAAAAATCGATGCAACTCGGTTTAGTCTCGAGGGCTATTCCTTTCGCGTATATCAACATAAATAAGGGAGAACGCGGGGCTAAATGAAACGGAAACAAAGCAAATCGAACTATCCTCCTAATTGAAGGAAAAAATAAATAAAAGAGATTTTATCAAATTGCATTATTCAACGATTTGGATTATTGGAACGTTTTCAGAAATTTTTCTTTACCCTTTTTTAACCTTCCCTCATTTCGGCCTCCGTATTATCACGTTTTTACAGGTGGCCCATCATGCCCCAGTCTCCCATTTTCCCCCAATCGCCCCTACAGATTTATGCCTTAGACACCAGCTCAATCGTATCCATATGTATACGAGGAAGTCGATAAGCCTTGGGCATTTTCCCAAGTACCACACGTAAAAGCTCATGCAAATATAATAATAATACCCGTTATCTTAGAGTGAATTTACCTAATTCAGCGTAAAAGTTAAATGATCACATGTCAGTATCCGATGTACAACCTCAGCGCCACAGACTCACGACACCGACATATATATTTATTTAATACATAGACCATTGGTTAACCGAACACAAGCTTCACTTATGATTTACACAGTCAATCATCATCGACCTAAAAAACAAATAAGCAAGAAATAAAAAAATAAACAAAAATAACCAGATCTGCTCTTTGCGAAACCGACAATTTTCATCATTGCAAAACGCTATTTGAATAATATCCGTGCGAAACCGAATGCCAAAGCCCTCGAGCAACCGTATCTCGTGCGTCGTTCGATGACGTGTCAGTGTAGTCTCCAGTCAACTTTTGACTCATTTTTTTGCTTTATTTTCGCTCGAATATCTTGAGTTTTGTTTAAAACGATCAATTTCCATCGAATTCCTCGAAATCAATGAGCCGATTCGCTATCCTATCAATCGTTACGTTTTTTTCTACTCAAATCATTTCAAGTCTCGAGAACCATCGAAACTGGAGTCGATTTAGCAAAAATACATCCGGGACGAGCGAACTCCAACTTGTATTCCTTTTCCATCACAAGATTTACACAAAAGTGTGTTGTTTCGTGAAGTAAAGAGATCGAGTGGAAATAATAAGGAGCGAGTAGACACTGGGCTCTCGCAGAGATGATTCAGTAACGAGAGAAAGCGAGAGGAGGCAGAGAAGAATTGTGAGAATAAAAAAAAGTTGTATGAAAGGAACGAATGAGAGAGTAAGGGGTCGCGAATCAGGATGAGATCGATGCGCGAGGATGAGACAAGGCGGCCTTTCCGTATAGAAAGATTACGTAAACTCTCACGGGCTCTTTGCACTCGGGTCCATATACGCGACAGACACAAGAGACCGGGAGAATGCAACTTGCAACAACTTTTCTCGTGGCGAGAGAGCACACGATCCTCATCCGCCCGCGCCGCGTGCCTCGTTTATCGGGCTTGACATTTTATCCGTAAATACTAATAGGACACTTACGGCACGTCTTGAGCGTTTTACTTATTTCTCCGTTACAGGGTGTCCGATCAGGTTCTAGACGAGAGACGAGCCTAGCCGTTGAAACAACTTTTTGTTTATTCAAAAAGACAAGCTTTTTTGATGAATTTGAAACATTTCACGTCGTCAAAATAATTTGTTTTTTTGCAAAATCGTCATTACGTTTTTGGCAAAGGCTCAAATTTGATTTTGAAGAATTGACACCAAAAAAATGGCGGACATTCGGAGCCTCAATTCGAGATTTGACTTCAACTTTCCCATTCAGAGATTCCCGCAATCTATAGAATTTCTTAAGTTCATTCATCACTTTAGAGACACGCTGTATATTCATAGAAAAGCGCACTGTCCCTTTCACGCTCGGGACTTCTTGTGATTTACTGTCGCCCCATGAACGCCTCCGCGATCTTTCTTCCGTTGCATGCTATCCCGTATGGGAGACGTGTGCTGCCAGCAGACTCTGATATGCCTTGGCCCATAAAACGAGAAATAAGGTGAGGGCAGATCCGAGCAGTTGGCGAGATCACGGTCTTCCTGTATTACGTTCTGCACTCTCTTCGCGATATCCCATAGTCACGATTATCATATCGATATAAATATACTCCCCCGATGTACAAGCGCGAAACTTTCAGTTGAGAGCTTCGCTGATGGATTCTTCGTTCAAAGGTTACGTAGATAGAAGCTAAATTAAGTTTATTTTTTCAATTATAATTCCCAGAGTGAGTCGTTGGCACGAGCGAGATCGCAATGTGTCAAAATACGTGTTTCCAAAATACGAATTGGATTTTGGTATCGTAAAGCTCTGGAACACATAACTCAAAGTTAATCGATAGCCAAAGTTTATTGTGGAAGAAATTTCCAGAGAAAATGCGAAAAGTCCAAAAAAAACTGTTAATTTCACAGTTCGGCATTTTTCCTGTGTAATTAGCTTCCCATTGGACGAGAGAATACCTGAGATTCAATGAACTGCCTAATCGTTGTGTTATAAAATACAAGACGAAGGATAATACGAAACGAATTTGAAGATGAAGCACGCAGGAAAATTCATAGTTGTGTTTTGTACGTAACACTCAATTTTTTCCTGCGTCTTACAACATTAACAGCTTCAACTGCAACATGTGTACACTCTTAAGAAAAAAAATGGGCGGACAGCTGTATCCCAATTTGCGTCATCGAAACGAAGAATATAAACTTGAGTTCGAAAAACTGACACACAGCATTGTTCGAGTTGGGACGATCTCCAATTTCTTTATGGGACTCTCTGACACATGTGACATTGTCGATAAATAAATTACATTGAATCTATGCGGCCTGGTCGAAGCAAAAGGATATACGAGAATGAGTGAAGAGAAAAAAAGAGAATAAGGTTCGCGTGTACATTGGAATGTATGGCGCGGAAATAAGGAGACGACGATCCATCGGCATTCGTTCAAGGAGTTCCTGAATTTTTCTACAGGATGACCAAAACGTCATTTCTAATTTTTCGAACCCAGCAAAATTGCGAAGATTAAAAAAGAAAAGTTCTCAAGGAATTTTCTGTCAGATCGTGAAATATCGATTTATCAAGAGCAGTCATTCCTGAGAATCTCTGTGCCTGCACAGAGGAGGCACATTGCAAGGTGGCGACGAGAACTTGCAATGGAATTAATTAACACTCAATATTTAATCAAGGCCAAATAAAATTAAGAAAGAATTGGCACAGCCCTTTTTTGCTTCAGGATTTTCTCATTTATGAATCGTTCAAGTTTGCGATGTGAATTCTGGACCACTTTGTATATAAATCGTAGGCTTCGAGATGGTGAAAAGGACAATAGCCACATCGTTCTAAGACGGTATTGGACGCGTAAGAAATATCCGCGTCGAGTGCGGCATCGCCTTGGCAGGTTTGTCAATTTCTGTGGGAAAGTTTTTCCCTTGCGCAACTTCGTGGTATCCGTGATCCCGATGCAACAATGAAAGATGGTGCATACACATGTACGTAGGCGAGAGAATATAACAACACACCATGGGCAGGTACTAAGTGTGCGGGGAAGTGTACACATGGACGTTGAATCCACACATAAATAATTGTCGAGGAGAAAAGCGGCGAATAGGAAGGAATATACCGGTCCGGTTGTACGCGTAGGAGACCTTAACCAAGGGCACGTTTCATCCCCGTGCCCCCTGGGTCCTCGCCACCATTATTCCATAGTGTTCCTTTTTTTATATTTATTATTATTTCTCTCGTTGCCCTATAGCCTTCGTTCATTCTTCTTCTTTTATTCGAAAAGCGTCATGATGCTCGATGCCGACACACGACCAGGTATACACACGCACACAGATATGCCCCGATGAACGAGGTTCTCTTCTGCAACCAGGACGAATTGCTTGATCGCAAAATCGTAATGGTAATGGGAAGGAGACGAAAAATGAAAAACTAGGGGCCGAGCCCTGCGATGGCTTTTGGTCCTTTCTCGAGGATTCGGTCAGACGTAACTTTCGTCATCGGAGCAGGTATCTCTCGTCACTTCCAGGTGAAGGAACCGCCCACATCAATTCTCCTTTTCTTTTTTTTCTATTGCGCGCTCGCTCTCTCTCTCTCTCTCTCTCACCCTCTCTCTCTCCTGTTCGTTGCATTTTTCTCAAATCCTCGTAAAAGTCGCACAGGTTCTTTGACATCTGTGGTTTTCGAAGAATCATCATAGCTTCGAGCTTTTTGAGTCAATTGATTTGGAAATTCGTACATGCCTCGACCTCAGGTCGATTATATTCTTGAAATTTTTCAAACTCCTCTGTAATCAAATTCAAGGTTACGATTAATGCGTTGTGGGCTCAATAAAAAGAAACTTTTAGACAAGTTGGATAACTAAAACGAAAACATGGTTAACGATCAATATTTTCCTTCCGTTTGTCTTAATGAATGCTCAGATAATCGATTAGCGATAATCTAGTGTGTTAACGATTCGTCACAACGAACTGGAAAGTCTCAAGATTTTTCTTGCACATTCGGTCGTTTTTTTATTTCCATTTTTTTCCGTGAATACGGGACAACAAGGATTCTCTCGAAAAGAGGAGCAAGGGGGATGTGAGTGAAGAAAAAAAGGAAACGAGAAACGGTACAAGAGTTTTGTATACGAGGTTAGTCACGCTCCGTTCCAGAGCGTATTTCCAGACGGTCTCGATCGTTCCTCATCTTCTTTTTTTTTACGTTTTTTTTTTGCTGCTGCTCACCCGCTCAGTGTCTAGGCCCTTTTAACTGCTCGAAGCACACACGTGCAAAGCATTGCTCGAAGGATCTTGGAGTTATGCGTTTCTCCGTTTTCTTCCCAAGTTTCCTCTCTCTTTTTCTCTGTTTCTATAACGTCTTGACATGCGTCGCGTTTTTTGAGAACGAGAGAGAGAGAGAGAGAGAGAGAGAGAGATGAGCAGACTTCTTTGGTCCACATCGAGAGTTTATGGATCTGCTCGTGTGCGCATGAGATTTCGAGAGAGAGAGAGAGAGAGAAAGAACTCGAGGGTTCGAAGGTGAAAAGAAACCTGTAACGGTCGTAGGAGGAGTCGTGGGAAAGTGGTTGCTGTGCGTAGATTTAGTTGGTTTTACAGGGATAGACGAAAGGACACGGGTCTCGGCGTTATTGTCCTGACACACGACCATCACCAAACTCTGCAGCCTGGGGATAGCCTCGGGGTGTTTTCTCTATATGAGTTATAAGTATATACACACACATTCATAGCTCGGTTGGTTATATATGTTGCTGTTTCTTGACAACCCCTCTTTCATCATTAGACAAAGATACACCATGAGTTGCCAGACTTTTCATACGTATATCTTCTCGAACATCCTTGCATTATGTACGTTCACTGCGTATCTATAGATACACTTCTACCCTTAACATAACGGAAGGGAAATCATTTCCTTGACGCGAACAGCGAGACCCGATTTTTATTTTCATTGTCCACAAGACACCAATGATTTCTATACAATCCTGAAGGATATATACACAGAGAATCGAGCAAAGGGAATCTTGATCCTCCGATTAAGTCTACGGATTTATAATCGAGTGACAGCGAACGAATATCCATTTATCATCCTCGATCAGTCATTCAACCTCCGAGATGGAACTTTTATTCGGTTCTACATTCGATATTGTTGCTGAGATTTTCTCACGAATCTTGACGCATCAGCAAAATTGCGAGCATCTGATTTACATGAATTTTCTATCGAACGCCAGGGAATCTTTTTCCTTTAATTTCTTTAATAAAACGCAATTGCGTTCACGATTCTGTCGCCTGCCTCCTTCGAGGTGGAATACGAAAATACGAGCCGCGGGAAATATCATTTTTAATGCTGTCAGAGTGCGAATGTGCTCAACGATCGGCAAAACTTTCGGAACTCGACTGACCGATGAAAAGCCCGGGGTCACTCGCACAGTCGGAAGAGCAAATCCCATGGAGGAACAAAGGGAATAGGAAGTTGATGGTTGTCAAATACATGAATTATATACGCCAGGCTAGCCATCCCGTAATGTAGGCCACGCGACTCTAAGAGAGGGTCGCGGAGCACCAGCCTTGCCGCAAACATCAACGAGGGTGCTCTCGTCATCCCTCTTTGATCCTCGAAGCGATCGTTTTACCCTGCCATTAAAGAAGGGCGATAGAGACGAACGCGCGCGAGAAGGGGACGAGGCAAGTTTTTCAGTTGAGCGATAAATGTTGGGTCCATGAGCTTAAAGACCCGCTATGTACCGACAGAGCTAAACAGAATCGAAACTCCAAAAATCCTTCAGCTCTTTTCCTCATTCATCGCTTTCAACCCTCGAAAATCCTCGGATCTTAATTTACATAGGAACACACAAAACTTTAATTCACAATGGCCCAGCTCAACAATCTAAACGCCCGGCAATCTTTATTCTTTCCTCGTTGATGGCACGATCCATTCTCGTCTTCGGCTGTTCAAAGTCCCTCTACCATTCCCTCATCGAGTGTTTCAAAAACCAAAGATCAGATAATAAAAATAAAGCTAGAAAGCTGTCCGATCGATATTCACCTCTTTGCAAACGAGTTGCACTCTGTGTCTGAATTGTCACTGATGAACGATTACCTAATAGACGATCAGAAGGATAGAAAATAATATGAAATAATTCCCTTGTCCCATGTCGCCTTTTTGAAGGATTTTAGTAAAGACATCGTCATTTTTAATTCAAACTTTATTAAAAGTAGCGAAAACTTTGACTTTTTTCGTCCAATTCCAGTTGAAAAATTATTGTGTATTTGCTCAAATCTCTCAGAGGGGCGATGTTGCACCAGGGAACTTGTAATTGTAATTTTTTCCTTAATTTTCTCTCCGATGTATCGGAGCAAAGAATATCCTGAAAACCTCGGATATTCAATGAAAAATTGTCAAGAAGACAATCGAGTAAAAGGTCGCGTGAAAATAGGTCGGCAGGTTGATTCGGATCCCCGGATTCGTAAGCAACTTCTTGGGCAAAGATTGACGTTAATTCAAAATCCATTTCTTTCAATTTAATTATTAAACTATAAAGTTGCCATATTTTTATGAAAGGCAATAGGAAAGAACAAGCAATGCCACAAAAAGTAACGAAAGGGGGGAGAAAAATAGAGGAGGGAAGGAAAACAAATGCCCACGAGAGCAAAAATGGCCTGTCGACGATTGAGTTTTGAGACGTTGGCGTTTTGAAAAGCTGCCAAGTTTGTCGAATTTTTGGAATTTACATGTTTACTGAATTATATTGTGATTTTTACTTTGGATTGTCAAATTATTTTGACGGTATTTATTGCCACCATTTAGGAATAATGATAAAATGATGAAAACCCAAAATTCCCAGAAATGGTAGAGACAAAGGAGAAGAAAGAAGTGCAGCAAGATCGTTATTGGAACGTGACGGTATGCGAGAATCAGTTAGAAGGCGAACTCAACCCTAACCCTATTTCCCATGGCCCTCGATGCATTGGATTTTTTTGCTTTTCCCGATCGCCCGGAAACGATAGTGATTGTGTGGGTCGTCGCACCAGGGAGGTCGAATTCACTCATGATTTCTTTTTTTCGGGTCGTTAACACACTCGAACGGACGTCTGACTTTTGTTGCGGTTACGCCGCGGAATTTTCGATGCGCCGCTTCACCTCCGTGGTGGTAAAAAAAAATTTCGAATTCTCGAAACGTATTTATTCCAGACACAAAAAACACGCGCAAACTGACGCACACAAACACGTTTGAAGTGATGAGGTTTGTTCAGTCAACAACGTGGATTTTTCGTGGAACGGAAAATTTTAAGTGAATCTAAAAAAAAAAGTAATCGAAATTGCATTGCAATCGCAAAATTTTACAATCGCAATAAATAAATAAAATAGCCTCAGCTTTTCCCTCATTCCCTCATATTCAACGAATTAAAATAAATAACGGTAATTAATGATCAACTTTCGCTAATGAAGAAACGAATTCTTAATTATTAATTGTTAGACACGACTCAAATTTATTATGTCGATCATTTCGTTTTTGGCGCCACGTGTTTCTCTGGATACGAAACTTTTTCTATGTACCGGTAATGCGGACACCCTGTATGTATACACAATACATTACAGCGGTGCAACGATTGGAGCATAGTGGGTGCGAGTCGAGACTTACGATGGTAAAAAAATGGGTCCATTCAGAAGGATCGAACGGGACAACAATAATGTTCGTTGTACGGTTTTCTTACCGCTATAACCATGATGGGCTCCTATTGCTCTTGGCGTAAAACACCGCACGTGGATCTTGCGCGCATTGCTACTGTGAAAAGCTCCGTTTTGTCCTTTCCTTCAGCGTTGAAAACTTCACTGTGCCACCCAGAAGCTGCTATTCGAGAGAATTCTTCAACGATCGAACAAAGCCAATTTGCCATGGAATAGGAACTCAATTTGTCGAATTATTTGTCAAGGGTGTTTGGTCCTTTTTTCTAGAAATCCTCGATGACGGCTTCTCGCTCGAGATGCTCCTCATCCCACTTTCATCTAATAAATAAATAAAAATAAATAATTAAGAACAGATTTAAGAACAATTAAGAAATCGCAGATTTTCCGTTTTCCTGCATTTTGTGTGAACACACAATTTCAGGTTCTCTCTACCGACTCACGAGCAAACCAGCAAACAGCTTTCCCATAATTTCTGCTTTTGAAAGAGAATTGAAGAAAAAAAGTTTTTCGAATTTTTTTCCTATTGTGCACCGTTTTGCTTCCTCATAGAGGAAGCTATGTCACGATGAATTTTTTTTTTCCAGTTTTCAATATCAATGTGCTTAGAATGTTCCAAAACATTGAAAAATCATATCTAGAAAAAATGTCCGGATGTGTGTGTGTGTGTGTATGTTCTGGTACTGTAAAATTCAAACGTTTATAACTCGAGAACGGTTTGAGTTACAGGGCTCCCGTTTTGCACAGATTTCAATCTAAACGAGCTCTTCATTCTCTGAGAATTTTGTTGGAATAGCTAGAAAAATACGAATTCGCTGCAAAATGGAAATGGAACGCTGCAAATGGAAATTTGCAAATTGCTTCCTCAAGATGCTCAAGATGCAGGATGCTCAAAGCTTCCTCTATGAGGAAGCCAAAATTAAAAATATAGTTCCTCAAAGAGAAAGATTTGAGCATCGTGCATTTTGTGTTTGATTACCAATGATTGAAGAGATTGATTCAAAATGAAACCTCATCGGTACATATAACGACCATGTCAAATATTAACGTTTTCGACCCAGTTATGGAGGCAACGTTTGGGTTGACGATAAATTAAAATTGCAAAATTTCAGCTGAGAAGAGAGCGTTCAATAAACCGTGACAAAAATAAGTGTATCCGGAGGATCGTAATAAAAGATACTAGGAAAAGAGTGAGGCTTACGATAAGTTGGTTGAAATGTTGAAAAAAAGGTTTATTCCTCCAATATCTACTGGCAATTGCGAAACAAGGGTTGAAATTTATGAGCCACGGAAGATATTCATGGGAGCAGGACAACGCCATAGCAATAATCACGACATGGTGATTTTGCAGAGAGCGATCTGCTGGAAATGTAGTTTATCCAACACAAGTATACAACCTGCTTAAAGTCCGGTGGTGTTATAGGTGGAGAGTAACTTGAAGAGCTTCATTCGAGGGCACAGGGAGATAATTTATTCGAGGATATCGCGGTGAGTGCAAAGTGTAGTAGTAAAGAAGATACACGTACATATACGTATGGGAGAGCAAAGAAGATAGTGTTGAGAGTTTGAGAAGGAAGAAGGGGGGCAAAGAGAGGCGAAGAGGAGGATGATCGTTATCGATAAATCGCCTCGACGACCGGACGGACCTCGATCCGCCTTCCTCTTCCTTTCTCGTTCGCTCAATGTTCTTCCAGCAGCTTCAGCTTCCAACAACATATAAATACTTTACATACACATAGCAATATGTATGTATAGAATATATTTGCACGCACACGAAAGAAGCAACGTGAAACGAAGAGTCTATGGCCGCGAGATTAAGGTGAACGATTGGACGGTTGAAAAATGAAGAAACCCGTTCCTCTTCCTGTGTATTAAGAAGAAGACAAGGAAATAAAACGAATGAGAAGAAGGTGAGCCGGCCATTACGCAGTCCGGTCCAGCTCACGCACAAACGATCTCTCCGATCTCGCCAACATCTTTGCAAAGATCTCTCTCTCTCTCTCTTTCTCTCGGTCTTTCTTTTTTTGTTTTGCTCGCTCGATCAGTTTCGCTCGTCACATTTCTTTCAGTAATCATTTTTCGATCTCAGTGTTCGAAATACAAACGCCAGAAAATAGCGACGTTTCTTGTGGCCACTTAATTTTTTCGTGTCGTCATGCCTAGCCCGATTGAGTCAACTGCAGTTTCGGGGTTTCACGTTTCTTCCAACGTCTGTGCAGCATCTCCTGCATATCCTATAAGAAAATCCAAGAAAACTTTACCAAATTATGGCCATTAAAAGTTTCGGGATGGTCCGAGCACTTGGAGCAGGTACAGGAACTTTCAATTCGCTTTTTCTACTTCAAAGCAAAGTTTTTCAACTCGACGACCAAAATATCTTGAAGTCATTGACTAATTTATTCCCAATCGCCGAGAGATGTTTTTTTTTTATCTATCCAGCAAACATGCTGAGATGTATTTAATCTCCCAAAGTTTATGTAATACTTTTGAAAAAGATTTCTTTCATCTCGCAATCATCTGCTTAATAATACGTTGTAAAGAATGAAAAAAAAAACCAAAAGTTTCGTTTTTTCGGCTTTTGAGGCATCATTATCAAACTGAATAAATCTGCAACAAAGCTGTTGCAAAAATATAGTTTATTCTATATCCCCAAGTACCCGCGTGCTCGGATCTTTTTATGGGTATACGTGTGGGCGGAAAACCGGCGTGGGCATGCAAACATGTTTGTTACATGCCCGAGACAACCGAGAGGAATCTCGCAAGGCTCCGGAAGTCAAACTGCTCTGGTTGGTTCTCTTGGCCTTCCGGGACACCTTGCGCTCTTTATCATTCCTTTTGCTCCCCCTCTCTGTCTCTCGCTCTTTCTCCCACCGTCGAAAACACCTGAAACCACGGGCTGTATGACTCCGAGAATAGTTTCTGATCCGCGTTAACTTTCGGTCTGATTCTCTTTGCCGTTTGTCACAAACGGATCGAGCAGGTGTCGCAGCACATGAAATCATTGAAATTCGCAATCGGTTCATTGTTATGCGCTCAACTTTCTGCTTTTATGGATCAGAAAATTTTACCATACCGTTCAATAATGTATTCCAAAGCGAAGGTTCAACCTTCCTATTCCCAGAATAATTGCCATCCTTGAAATACACAAGTTCTGAGAATGAATATTGATTCTGAATGAAATTCGATCGTAGAATCGTGACGAGGAATATCGCGGGGCTAGTGAGCACTTCCGGGTTCCATCGATTCGCCCTCATGTTTACTACATTTGGGAATGCAGGTGGGCACGGTTTCATACTTCAAGGTCACTTGATTTCAAGCATTAAAATTAAACAGTCTAAACTTGAGCTCATATGCAGAATTTCTTTAGCTCCATCAAGTGGAAGCCTTTTCCGGCATCCGCAGAGAAACCAAAAATAAAACAGCAAACTCCGGTTTCTCCTCCTCTCGCTCCTCGCTCTCGGGGGTCACAAAATTAAGTAAAGACGTCTCTGCTACAGCAGAACATATGTTCGACTTTTAATCATTCCGGAGTCACGTCTACGCGTCGTAATATTTAGAAAAAATGTGAAAAAAAAAAAAAAAAAAACATCTTGTGGGTTTTCTGTGACCGTAAACGTATGGAAGTGTGTGCGTAGGTTCGTGTATAAGAGCGAATACATTTTAACGATGAAGTGTCGAGTATTAGTTATAGCCCATGCCAGTTTTGTGAGCAATGTGCAACATTGGTAACGTGTGGTAACACCACGATCGTTACGTCGATGGAAAACCCGCTCCGATTATGTAATTTGAGGATTTTTTTTCAGAAACCTTCCTTAATCGCTCTAGACATTTTTTTATAATCGCTAATCTATTCGAACCGGAAATCGTTCATTTTCACATGTAAAAATGAATCATTAAATGCTGTTGACTCTTGAAAAATGTGCCATTCGAGAAATATCGATTGTTTAAATATTTTTTGAAACTGAAATTCTTCCCGAATAACTAATCATCAAGTTAATACAGTTTATAATTTCAAATTCGCATTAATCGTTTTTTCTGTCGATAAAAAATTTTAATTACAAGTTAAAATTGTTTATTTTTAAATGTTGTTTATTCTTCGCATTGGAATTTTGCATAAATTTGAGAAATTAACAATAATTTTATTTTGGTCTCAGGATAATCGTATAAATTAATCTGCAGGGCATAAATTATTGTGGTCATCAGTAGCGTTATTTTAATTCGTTTTCGTCTCGTATATTTAAGGATAAATATTAGATGTTAGAATGGAGGATCGCCGGAATAAATTAGTGAAATAGTTGTGTCTTGATAAATCCGAGACGTGGCAATCTGCATTTAGTGAAGCAGTTATTTTGAAAGTATCTTGAATCTTTTATTGTGGCGGTCTCTCGAATTCGGCTCTTTTTCGCATACGTTAATTATGTACGAAAATATATTTTATTACTGAGTCGTATATACGAGCGCTAGCTCGGAATTCGTTATCGTGAAGCGTCGGAGAGTCTCAATTATTTACGCAAAAAATGCGATTAGCAGTGACTCGGCGGCTGACCCCTTCATCGTATACAGTTTATGCGAAAGAGACACAACGATTTGACGAAATTTCCGGTAAAACAAGTTTTAATCGATTCGCTGTTGGTTACGTGCTAGTGTTTTAATATCTGATGCGAAAGAGTTGAAATTGCTGGCGTCGAGAAAAATACTTGCGAAACTTTGGTTGACCGAAACGATCGGTCCAGAGAAACCGCGAGAGACGAAGAGAGAGAGAGAGAGAGAGAGAGAGAGAGAGAGAGAGATATTCAAGTTACGACGACGCACAGTTCGTAACGATAATATTACCGAATCCCTAACCGCGAGAGATTTGACGGATCGGTTGAGCAAAAAAAACTGCTGAATTTTCCCAATTCTATTCTTCCATCTCGAATAAAATAATTTCATGTCATTGTGAAATATTTTCCGTATATCTCTCGGTACGGAAGTTTGCATCGTGTTCTAAAGACACAATGCTCCAAGTTCTGCAGAGCTTTTGTATGATTATCTTTTCGTAAAACGGATAAAGAGATACGAATTAGGCCGTTCTATCAGACTAATTTCTAAATAGTCACGATCCATGCACTATTAAAATTTTCACAACTTTGCTGTGAAAACAAAAAATTTCAAAACTTTGCTGCAAAAAAATGAGTGAAAGATTTTCTCTTCGAATTTACTGCATAACGTCGGTATTTAAAACGTGCTCTCAAACTTTGTAACGTTCCGTGTCTCTGTAAAGGAAAATACACGAAAGATGAAAGGAAATCTGTGCCGATTTATTCTCTTCCTAAATGAAGGATTTGTTCTATGGGGAAGGAACATGTCTCCCTAGAACTGGCAGATCTTTGTATATAATTAATCCAGCGTGAATAAATTGGCCCTTATTCAATGCATTTTTAAAATGACATTGAGTGTCAAATTCTTCAGTTCTGAGAAAACTCTGCGATACCAAAAAGCCCGTTATGTTCAAAAAGCTCGATTTCGTTGAACACCGCCAGGAGAATATTTTTCGATTTTAACAAAATTTGGTTTTTTTTTTCACAGTTCGTCAGAGAATATGTCGTAACGATGAGAACATTTTTTTTATTATTGAAAAATCGTAAAGTTGATTACGTTCAACGAAACGTCAACCTTTTTCAACGAAATTGATTTTTTAGTGAATCTGTTTCTCTTATACTTTTTGCAATTGGTCAAAAAAACGATTTGGTACGGAAAATTTGGAAAATCAACAAACTTATTATTATTCCTGAGTTATTAATCGGTCGACTTTTTGTAGTGAGGGTAACGTAAGACTCATACCTACTTTCCTGAGTTTGGAAGCAGCCGCTGCAGTACTCGTCCATGGGATTATTGAGATGAATTGATTTTTGTTGTTTGTCGTTCATCCGGTTTCTTTTTTTTATTGCAAATGTCATGGCTAGCGACTGTTTGGTACTTTCAAGTACGCGACAAACATCCTACGGTGAAACCCACTACTGCACGGTGCAGCAATAACACCTGGAATATATCGAGGAGGAATGAGCTCTGGAACACGACAATAAATGACCTCAAAGCCCAGTGGGAGTCACGGAAGAATTTCTTCGTTACTTCCGTGCCAAATAATTTGCCTGTCAGTCCAAATAAGACAAATATTTTCTTTCAAGCCAGCCTTTATCTTTTTTAGTAAATTTTTCTCGTACGTTCTTTTTCTCTTTTTCCCCGTAATCCTCTGGTCGTCGCGGGATCGAGAGCCATATTATTTTTGCCAGATTTAACAACTCACCGGTGCTAAGGGAGTTGTTCCCTTTGAAGGTTTGTCTTACCGGAGAAGAATCCACCGCAGTCCAAGGAAACCAAACGAAGGGTCGCCTCGAAGGGGTTATGCGCGGGATCACGTCGCTTCGGGGCTGGAAAAATAATCGAACGGCCCGGAGGAAAAATCCGAAGCCACGTCGAGACACTTTATTCTCCCGTCTTCCGATTCCGCCACCCGCCACTTCGACGACAGAATTTGCCCAGAGCGCACTTCGAGTAGAAGAAAATTTCGACACGTCAATGAACCGAGACAACAACAACAACAACAACAGTCGCTCAAGCTTTCGAAAATGTTGAAAAGACGCGCAAAGTCTCTGATAAAGAAACAACAGGCGGTAACCAGCGCCCTTTCCGATCTCACGGAGTACCAGGAAAGAAGCTCGGTTCACTTATGATTTGTTCCTTTCCCAACCACTCGCCTCAGAACAAGTCCGCATTTGAAAATGGCACACTGCGATTGGACGGCAGATTCGCGCGTCTAGCGAGAGCCGCTTCTACTGGAACGACAACAATGGGAAGCTCGCGAGTCGCGAGAGGACATCCGCGCGACCTTGGCTTTCAACGGACGAACGGCGTCAGTTCCGCGTGCTCTTGCTCAGTTTATCAAATGATAATTAAACGTGATTATCGCCGGTCCGGTTTTCCAGAGTAGCTCGACAACGATTCGTTAACCGTGGAGGATTCGAGGATTTCAATCGTGGAACTCTGCGAAATGGGAGTGAGTAGTTTTTCGTAATTTCATATGTGCGCGTCTTTGTGGTCTTCGTTCCATAGTGCAATAATACGGCAGCCATTTTGTAATTTGTCTCATTGTTTTGATGGAAAGCGTCGGGAAGGTCGGCAGTGTTTACTGTCTTTGTTGACAAATAACATCCGCAAATGCGAACATTCTTAGGTATCGACTGCTTCTCCCCCTCATCACCATTGATTTTTATTTTTTGGATAATTTATCCGTAGGAATCGTTTCATCTCGTACGCATTAAAAATTATTTTCCTAATCGCTGCTCGTAAACGATCATATAAATCGTATAAAAAATTAGATTGACCACTCGTTGATCTAATCACGAACTCTCTGAGTAAATTGTTACCTTTTGTTCGTACACGGTTAAAATATAATCCTTCGTCGACTTTGAATAGTTTTTACTACGAAATATTGATTTTTATTGAAAAAAAAAAAAAAATCCAAATAATCCCTCGAATAATCTACGCACAGGAATTTCGAAATCTACCTAACAACTTGATCGCTCGAGTCTTCGTGGAGTAGTCAGAATTCGTGCCAAACGCCAAGAATAAATATTGTGTTTAATTTTTTTTTACAAGTCGCGATCGGACGACTTGAGAGTTGGCATCGTCACCGAACATGAGTTTTTAGAATTTTTCAACATTATTCATTCTCAATAACGATAGATCCTAAACAAAACATTTCAACCTTTTTTCTGCCATTGTAGTTTTTTAATTATAGAGACAAGTTTTTGAAAAAAATGTCAATTGAGACGCAATTGAATTTTTATAAGCGTGGCTTGATAAAACGCGTTACAAAAGCACATGCTCCGTGTCAATTACAACGCACAACGATGATTAATCAGCTGGGAATAATTTTTTGATAAACAGGTGTCGTGTATTTGGAATATCCTGCCATTCGATATTCAAAATTCTTTCAGAACTCACAAAAGGCAAAATTACACAGATGTTCGTAATAATCCAATAATTGAGTTCAAAGTTCAAAAAATTGGGACCCCGGATGATTATATTCATAGTTCATAGAACCGATCGAGGTTTTTATTGCGTAAGAAACTGTTCAGATGACTGAATAATCAAGAGTTTCTGTAGCGATGAAAAAAATTGAAACTTTCAAGTTACAAAACGGAGCAAGTTCTCAATTCTATTGGTTCATTGGATTTTGGACCATGCGAGTTAGCGTGTAGATTTTTATCAGGAAATTCGAATGAATCTTTTGGAATTAATGCGGAAGGAAAGAATTACACAGAATTTTTGTACCGAGTCAGTCGCTGTGATTGGTGGATACGGTATTCGTCACTTAAATCTACGACGGATTAGGATGCTGTGAGTTTTTTATTCACCGGCGCAGAATTATTGAATATTTTTAAGGTCTTGGGAAAGCGTTTTGTTTCGTGATTTTTGAGATTTTGGGAAACGTTCCGGACACGATTGCGAAACTGTGTGCAAAGCTCCAGCTCGTATTTGCCATATTTAGAGAAGATTTTTTATTTTTTAGTCAATTTTCTTTTTCGAAGTCTTTGCTTTAGATTTATAGAATTTTTGGGGTAATTGTTTTTTTTTTGTTCTGAAAATAGCACCGAAGTACCAAACGGATTAGATTTCTGTGCGAAACTGTCGATCGAATTGTGCCACGTGAATTTTACTGAATGGTGTAGACCGAATTAAAATGCATAATATCCTAGCTTCCTTGGAAAAGACCCGGTCCGACCATGACAACCGAGAAACTAAGAGAGAGAGAGAGAGAGGAGAGAAGGAGAGAGGAGAGAGGGACCAAGTGACAAGGACACGAGGGAATACCTGATCGAGGTTCGTTCCATGGTCGACGTTCTTCCGGGATCCGGTTCTCCCAGTTTTCTCTCGTCACGCCGCTCGGGCTTCTGAACTCTTCCTCTTTGCATTGGGTTTGCTGTTGGGAGGTTGTCTAGAGGAAAGAAAGATATAGGGAGTAAGGGGAAAGAGTACGGACTAGTTTCGTCGAGGCGCCCAATGCTCGATGACGTATATGAGGAACTTTACAGCATGGGAACAGGCTCTATGATAATGCGGTTTTCGAACTGCCGAGCGATGCTATGGCGAAGACTTTTTACCGAAAGAAGCCTCACGGGCAATCCCCGAAAGACAGAACACGAAGACGACGCGAACATCACCGGCGTAGAAAAAATAAAAAGACGAAGGAAGGAGAAGAGGATGCGGAGAGACGAGCACGGATCGGAATGCCGGAGCTTAATCGGTCCTGATGTGGACACTCGACGCACGGCTCGTTGTACGTACAACGATTTAACCGTTGAGAGAGGCGAAAGCCTAGACGCCCCCAGCCATTGGCCGGGGGTCGAGCGTCACTTTATAATCGTCTGTGGGAACTGCTTGACCGGCAACGAGAAGAATTTATAACTATCAAATGAGGTGACCGACGTAAAATGAGCAAAAACACAAAATCAGATAAAATTCAACAGATTCCTCCAGATCGAAATTCAAAAAACATGAATATTTTGTTGATTTTTCAATTTTTATTCGTCCATGTCCACGACACCCTTGCGGAATTTCACAAGCTCATCCTGTATCCGTTTGACTCTTATTTGCCTCTGCATCGTAATTGCACGTGAACTCGAAAAAATTGTAGAAAATCCGGCCACCAGCATGTCAAAAAATCAAACCAACTGCTTTCGGCTCGTTTAGGCAATCCACATCGACGACGCATTGATTTCATTCGGTCATTATTTTGTCATTTATTTACGTAGCTATTCAATCGAATTAATTATAATCATTTTCATAGCGAATGTAGACGATTTCGAAGAATTTAGATGCCCACCGGAAATATTAATTAATCGGGAATAGTTTTTAGAAACTTGGAAAACTTTGCTGGGAATCAAATTTTTAGTTTGTATAGATTTAGACTTGAAAGTTTTGGATGAAAGTGGAGAAATAATTTTCCACGAAACTCATTAATTTTCATAGAAGAATGAGCGTGTTATTGCCAGAGATGATTACAAAGCATGAAACAGTTTTTAGGAGCATGAAATATGCTTGAAAATGACGTTGATCCTCCCGAAAGAAAAAATATTCATTTTTTCCGTTCACTTGGTCATTCAGGGATGATGGCTCGTCATTTTTTCTTCCAGGAGAAGGAACACGTGGAACTGAGAAGTCAGGAGCAAGTGTAAGAAACGATTGGGGACGAGAGAGGAGGAAGAACTGTCTGGGCTACCGCAGTTATCCTCGCAGTGGGACGTCCCGTTGGTTACGAGGGAGTGAAGGACCCAAAGCGACCTGTTAATTTTCCACGGTTAAGGTACCAAGTTTCTCGGGACCAGGGAACATCTCAGTGGTTCTCTTTTTGCATCATAAATCCCATATTTACATACGTACCTTCCAGAGGAAACCTATCATTAAAAAGAGATTTTTAAATTTTTGTAAATTAGGCAAGTTCACGAAAGCTCTACTTATTATATGCGTGTTGCCTTGTGGTCATAAATCTTGAGAGTCTTGCATGAAAATATCTTCAAAGACGTTTCTTCATCGAGGAATATCTTTACAACGAATTCTGCCACGAAAGCTTGTAAATTTTCTCTACACTTTAAATTCTTAAGCTCCTGGACGTGCCCCGATGTTCCACACTCAAAATTCCCAAGCTCTCTTTCAGTCAAGACGTTTTTTCTCTTTGATGGACAAAAAACTCTAATTGTAATGATGACTCGATAAACGGGCTTGGAGAACTCAAGCCATATATCTACCCCTCTTATCGTAACGATCTCGAACCCTTATGGCTTTCCAAGATTTATCAGAGATCACAATTCTTCGGTGTCATGGCTGACCAAAATTTGACTCTACTTCGGCTCTCCATAAAGACTTTCATTCTTTGAGAACATACAGAATAGTATGATGTATCTCATGACTGAATCTCTCTCAGTAGCTTTTTTCCTCTTCCCTGTACACTTTATCGTTTTTTTTTGCCTTCAATATCGTGGGAGTCCACGTTCTTTTTCGCTTTTTTTCTTCCCTCTCGCCTTGGCTGCCGTATCTTCGAAATTCTTGATGGCCTCGCCAAAATTCGCGATAACAATGGATTGATGAATTGTCTCATGGTTCCAGGTGGTGACATCCAGAGATTGAAGAGCTCTTGCCGAATTTCTGGATTGCAAAATATTTTCGGATTATTTAAACGCTCAATTTCCGGAGATTCTCTTTTTTCGTCTCGCAATGTGAATTCTCGTTCGTTTTGAGAGTGAGACTCGGAGAGAGCTTCGAGCTGATTGCTCAATAGAACGCAAGCTTCGCTATTTTGGCGCGGAAAGCCCGCTTCATTAGTGGCTTCTCGAACCTGGATAAAGTATCTTCCTTCCTCGTAAGAGCAAAGCCTCGAATCCCTCGGGCCACTGGAGCACAGGAGGAGATGAGAGGCAGATGAGGAATATGAAGAGGGAAGGCGGAAGATGGATGAAAAAAAGGAGGAATTTAAACGACCGCGCGCACAACATCGACCGGGCCTAGGTCACGGTCCGAAGATTTCTCGTTCTCCTCTTCCGTCTCTGGACCAGCTCGAGACGTGATGCCTCGCAGGATTATTCTTAGGTATATACGAGCTTCATTATACATATACACTACACTTGTTAAAAAAGAGATTTCTCAACGACTCGATGAGAGAGACTATATCGGAGCCATCTGACAAAGGTGCCTTAACCCGGAGATGTGAACAAAAAAAAAAAAAAAAAACACGTTATCCTTCGGCTTGGAGTACGTACGTTTTTTTTTCTCCTGGAATGTTTCCGTCACTGGAAATTGTAGAAAAAATATTCTACACGTCGGATAAAATATTTTTTTCAGCGTTAATTACTTGACGGAATTCGTGAACCGATTTATGGAGTTTCCTCGTTTCTAGAAATTGTGATTAATCGCATGGGGCGACAGTGCTAAAAAAATGTTCACTTTTCGCGGGCGCTCACCCAATTTTTACGATTTTTTTATCCATTCGTTTATTTTTTGCAGCCACGTCGCTCAACTACGTAGTAGCTAAAAATTCCCGAACGGCAAGCTGTTAAAATAACTTTCTATTTTATCTCTTTTTGCCACAATGTTTGCTTCCCGACGATTAACTCGTGGAATCTATTTGTTTTTTTTTGTTACCGTACGTCAAGGACGTTGGGGATGATAAGATATTGGATTTTACAGCAGGAGCCAATTGAACAAATAGTTGTTAGCAAGCTTCTCCGTTTATCTCGATTCCATGTCAAATCAGCTTTTCACTAGCCCGTCCCGAAAAAAAGAAAGAAAAATATAATTCCACGAAATGAGGCTTCGAAGTTGTTAACGAAATAAAGTTAAAGTCAAAATGAAACGTTGCAAAAATCCTCGGAGTGCGATTTATGTAAGATTTAAAAAAAAAGCCAGCACGGTTAGAATTGTTGAACTTGTTATTCATGGAATTTTGAGAAGTTCGATCTTGTATGAATCGTCGAAGTAGCAAGTTGCAAAATAATGGCAGAGCGAAGTCCGTTGTTTGCATAACGACTAGTTTACTTTGCGCGGGTTGAAACTCCTCGAAGCTCTTTCCGACTCAAACAATAAACTTGGATGCTGACTCAATTCCTCGTGAAAATCTACCTGGAAAGCTATTTGATGACCGGGGATTCCGATGTCCGTTATGCCTGTTGGCCATTTGTTGCTGGAGCATTTTTTCTTCTATAGGGACATCTGAAAAGAGCGACGTTTAAGAGAAGGAAAAAAATAGAATATCACGGTGAAACGTCGGAGGGAATGAAAGGGAATGATTTTCCGGATAGAGAGTGAGTTGCGGTCAGGAGAGAATGATGGCATGACGGGAAAGGGGATCCAGGTTTACAGGTGCTGCATTTTTTCGGCTTTGAATATAATCGAAAAAGGCGAAGGGAGAAAAAAGACAAACGGAGGAGAGAAGCGCGACGTTCTATCGTGACGTACCTGAGCGAAGTAGCAGGAGGAGGAGGAGGAGGAGGAGGAGGAGGAGGAAGACGAAGAGCATAATATAAGGTCGTCGGCGAAAAGCAACGATTCCTTGGGTTTAGACAAAGATCTCTAACTGGACCACGCCCTCCCACCCCCTCGAATATAGTTCCTGCGGGTCCTGGGTCTCGATCCTGTCGTTGGATAAGACGGATTATTGTCTGAACGCCAGACCTTGCTCTCGTGACTATCGCTCCGCATATATCTATATATATCCACCACATTCATGCAGAGATGAGGAGAAGGGCGCAGGTGTCCTGGCACTCTGGTCCTCCGCGACGTCCTGCCGAGACTTTTGCTCCTGAGGCGAACGGACGACCAACGCGATTAGAAAAGGGAATCGTCTTAGACTCGGATATCCATTGGCCTTTGGCATGCTGGCCCATAACTTTGAATTCATAAGTAAGATATATGATCGTACGCCATGCCCTCAAGACCAGGTCCCCGAATATCACGACAACCCAATAAACCGAAAAAAGAAGTTTGCTTCACTGTGACGAGACGCGTGTGTGTAGTCAGAGCGCTTGAAATTTTGCTCAAACTTATTCACCACGATTATTAAGATTTTCTGTATATTAAAATCTTTCAGATTATCCAACGGATCCACCGAATCGCGTACCTGGTTTCGGTTCCTGGATCTTCTCGTACGACACCAACATCGCCAAAGGGATGACTCGACAGGCTTGACCAGCCAAAACAAACCCGCAGCCGAGTGTGAGTACCTGCTCATTTTTTCAAGGCTTCCGATTGTCTATCTGCGAAGAATGCCATGCCTCAAGAGACTCTGGAGAAGGAGGCTCGTCAAAGAGTTTCCTCCTAAATAAACAATTCTCGCCAAGAAAAAACAGATCCAAAACTATTAACAAGCGTTTCACGTTTCAAATTGTTGACATCCGTTAGCTCAATACCATTTCGATTTACTGCGTGGACTTAGGAACGAAGAATCGTTCTGTGCTAAATTCCCTTGGTCTATTTTCAATAGCATAGTCTCAATTTTGGTGGAAATTGGTCCGCAGTAACGACCTTTCGATAGGACATTAAATAAAAGAAAAATCTTCACGAATCTCATGACGCAGGATGCAAAATGTTTTCCAAAATTTCGTATTTGGTGATCAGAGTTTTTGGACGATCAATTAATTTTTCGCAAATTTAGATTCACGTTCTATCTTGATTCACGACTTGAAAGTTATTGTTGAGTCTTGTTCTGGCGTTGGTTGGTAGTTGGTCGGAAAGTATGATTCCAGGTTGTCGATTGCTGTTGAAACCCTTTGAGCGAATGTCGTTACGATGATCTTTTACGAAGTGAAAAACCGCTGGGGGCGAAAATGTTGATTCATTTGCGAATGGGCTAACAGTGGAGAAGGAAGATTGTTACCGCAGGTAGGGCGGCGCGCAGAGGGTGAAGAGCGACGAGCATCTAGATTTCTATTCCGTCAGACTAATCCCTCGTCAACGTTGGGATTAGTGCTTGAAAAATCCCCATTTACGTCTAGATCTTTCGTTGTGATAGGACGACTGTACGATGTGTAATAAAGGATGAGAAAAGAAGAGACGCGAAGGGCAATATCTATTCATATTTGGGAGGCTGGGGCGAAATGACACAGAAAGGAAAACGAGAAGAAATTTTGTTTTTTTTTGCAAACTAGGCGTTCGCCGTTTATATTGAGTTCGTCAGTGATCAAGCCCGGAATTTGATGGATTATTGGTCGATGGCTACAAGTTTCGAGTGCGAACTTAATTACGAGTAAGGAAAAAAGAAATTTTAACAATTTTTCGTGTCGTAAGTGTTCATTTTGCCCCAATGTCTCTTTTGTCCGGTCCCTTCTATATTTATATGTCGACGGAGATGATCGCCTCATCGCGCAAAGTAAAAGATCGTAAGAAGAAAAGAAGCTGCTGCGTTGGCATCTCTCGTCAGACTCCGCACGAAGGGACCAGAAGGAGCTGCCGGCAATGTTAAGAGGAACAAGAGGAGCTTATAAAAAACGATGAGAGAGAAAGAGAGAGGGGGAGGAAAAAAGTGGCACCTTGAATAGAGATGAAGATATAGAACGATGGGGCCCAGGCGCGGGCCTCAAAGTGGGCAGGCGTGGGCGGCCTGTGTACTCGGAGAGATCAAAGAAGAGCCTCGACGATTGAAATATTCAATACTCAGCCATACCAGCGAAATCCTTTTCTTCTTCATTTTCTTTTTTCAATATTTTTCATGCCTGCTTCCATGTCTCTCGATTCTTCTTATTTCCGTAACTCGTTTCATAGACGATTCGCGCGTCGGCTTCACCGCGTTTGCCTTTTTTTAAATCGCCAAAATTATGCCACATGTTGGTCCACATGAACCTTTTGGCTTTGCGCTTAGTCCAACGGAACGAACCAGGAAAATCCTTGGCCTTGTGACCCACAGTAGCTATCGAAAAATTAAACCTCGAAAAATTATCGCAAAATCACTTTTACCAATAGATTTCGATATTTCGAAAACATAATGAAAAATCGTAAGAATGTTTCCACAGCGCAGAATCAAATAATTTTGGAAAAATATCGTAAATGAGAATTTTTGAATCTAAAGGAATAATTGCGAATTAGTAATGATTTCTCTGTACCAGTAGGTCATGACAACTCGTTAGTACATCGTTACGAGCCGTTATAACCAAAAATAGAGATAAGATAACCCGGGAGATCGGGTGTCCATGAGTTTGCCCTAATTCCTGGAAAAAAGAGTCTCCGGATGAGAGGACGGACCTCCCGCGATTAGTTCGGGAAAAAATTTCGGGGAACCTGCAAACGATGTCGTAACATCGTCATTCGAATTTCCGTGAGGGCTTGGGGGTCGACAAAAAAGCCCTCAATGCCGAGTCGGGGAGGTCGAGGACGAAAAAATATAAAAGGGCGTTGAAAATTTAGATGCGGAGAAAGATGACGAGAGCAAAGCAAAAACGAGGGTGGTGTGCGCGACAGTGCAACGTACTTTCTCTCTCCGTCCAACATCAACGACCATAACGTTGATGGAGTCTTGGTGTTGTATTTCGAAAGGCGAAACCTGTAATAACAGAGGCATCTGCTTCGTTTTCTTAAGGGCTAGTCAGCCATGTCCAATCCCTCTCTCTTTCTTTCATTCTTACAGTACAAGATCCGCTCTTATCCCAAACACACACATACTCATACGTTTTATGGAGAATCGAGTTTTGTTACGTAAAAATTGGGAATTTCGTGTATAAAATATCAACATAAACAAAATATGGACAAGAAAATGTCGCAGGGAAACTCCAATTTGCTAACTCGACGCTGAAATTTTAATAGTGAGCCATATTCTGTTCAACTAATTCGAAATATTTTGGTGAGCATGGATTTGGTTGATCCAACGAGTTTATTCATCTAAATCCTCGTCGATCCATTAAATTGAATTTTTCTATTTTTGATTCCCATCCGATTCGAAAACTGGCAATCGAACTCGAAATTGTAGTTTCCTAATTGAAAAACAAAACTGCTCAGGCCATCAATCTCCTTCTAATTATCGATTTAGACGGACCGAATTTTTCATAACAAGAACGTTCCCATCGAGGCTTCTGTGTCGATAGAGTTTTCCAACAGATATTTACGATAAATAAATACGATATTCGAAGGAGACGTGGACGAAATCCATGATCGGAACAAGAGCGAAAAGTATTGGTCACCACAGACCAGAGAATTTGAGTTTTGCAGTTGCAGCTGCGCGTGCCTATATGCGATCAAAGCACAGTGAGAGGAACGAAAAAAACGAAGAGGCGGAATAATGAACATGAGCGAGTAAAAGAGAGAAAGAGAGGGAGGAAAAAAAAGGCGATCCAGAACAAACATCACTCCCGTTACCTCGCTTATATTCTCCGTGTACTCTGTGTGGGTTTCGAATTACTCATTCAAATCGGCGAAAAGATTACCCGGGTAAGGAGAAGAGCAAAAGCGAGAGAATAATACGCAGCTATGGAGAATTCATAAAGCGAGGTCATTTCCATGCTCACGATATAGAGATGACGAAAATATCATGAACACGTAATAAAGAAGAGAATAGATTTTGTAGATAGAGACATGCCCACAGAATTCAGGGAGCAGGAGGTAATCGAGAGTCCGTATAATTTATACGGCGTCTGGTTGCTAAACTTGGTGCCAATAAAAGTGGCCCTTATGGAAAAAAATCATAAAACAAATGTAGATAAACAGAAAGGCAAAAAAACAAACAGTTTTTGTGATTCGTTCAGTGACGCTAATAATTAGAGAAAATGATTAATCTTGATTAAAATAAAACTCGAACATTCGCGAATGAGAACTCAAGAATTTTAGTCTCAATTGAAAAAAAAAAAAAGAAAATTTTCTAATAAATTTACAATTTGGAGGTAAAAAAAGTCGATATGGAGAAAACCAAAAAAGCCGATGCCCGGGCTCGACTTTCCATATTCGAGACTTGCATCTCGCGACCGCTGCATCGGGTTATGATTATCATAATTTAGATCTTTCGATTCGAAAAATTTGTTCAACAAAAGGAAACGTAATGCCAAAATGGGCTGACGTTCGGAGCTCTAATCGTGGTTCGAATTGATAATTGAAGAGGGAGTTTCCAGCCTCGAGAGTGCTGGACGATAATAAGTTCCCATATGCGTGAGCTATCGAGGAGATTTTCGTCCGTCGTTGTGTATTATTACGAATGCACATCGCGGACGCGAGAAACGAGGCAATTGTGGGAAGAGGGAGGGCGAGGGGTAGAGAAAAATACGAATAAAAGAGAAGGAAGGGTTTCAACACGAGTGTAAACATATCTGTATGTGTATAAAGTGTGATAGAAAGCAAAATATATTTATATATACATCGTGACTGTTTCTGTCTCTTTTTCTCTCTCGTCGGTCGTCGAACTCGTCGGGGATCCAAAATAAACGGTCGCGTGGTGCATCCCGCGTATAGCCTCGAGTCAGCAGGCGGCGCTCGCGCGACTAACGCATTCTCTCTCTTCTTCTCGCACTCTGTCTCTTTCTCAGTCTCTCAATATGCATTGCTGCTGCACTCCGCACCCAGTAGAGTGCAAAGGCCCATCCATGCAGTTCTCTTTATTATTGTATACACGTTCGCTTACACACAAATGCATACCCTCGTACAATAATAATAATAATAACAATAATAACAACATGAGTAATTAAAAAAGCAATACAAGTTATTAGATTTGCTATCTATCGTCTGAAATTGCCATTTGACGTTGACCAGACAAATAAATTAACGAAGATGCTAATTTCCAGTGTAAAAATACTTCCCTTCTGTGTTAATTGCGACTGTTTTGCATACGGTCGTAATATTGGGGGAAAAAATCAATAGTCGAGTCTTTGAATCCCTTTCGGAGGTGACACTCGATTATGTATGCATGAAATGAATTTTTGCCATTTTTGAGTTGGGAATCTAGAGGGAATCTGAAAATTTTTGATTGGCGTGACTTTGATGAGTTTTAGCTCGTATCTCAATTTTTTTCGGGTGCTCAATTATTCACCGATTTATGGAAAAAGAATCGTACAGAGACATTTCGCAGGAGAATAAGTTCCTGAAACTTTTTCCGATTCATCTCAATGTTGAGTATTAATCGTGTTGTTCTCGATGCACAAAAAGTTATTTACATCTTGTTTTTATAATTAAAAACTATTTCGACTTTGAGAAAAAAAATTTAGTTCACTTTTTATGTTTATTTCGCGTCGAAATTAAGAGAAACTCGAAAATCTTTACAACAAACAGTTTGCTGTGGAAAATGTGAAGATATTAAAAGATTATTTCGAGTTTAGATGATCTTTCAGCAGCTGAAACGGTAGGCAATGCCGATGATAGAAACCGATCGTGATTAACTGATCGAATTGATCGAAGCACGATCTCTGTTCTTGCATACAAGTGCATTTACTTTTAGATATATCTATGGACA
The DNA here is from genome assembly GCA_963921915.1 of Hyposoter dolosus. Classification (NCBI taxonomy): domain Eukaryota; kingdom Metazoa; phylum Arthropoda; class Insecta; order Hymenoptera; family Ichneumonidae; genus Hyposoter; species Hyposoter dolosus. Next base: position 17,813,812 of record OY998130.1, on the reverse strand, counting down.
CGAGAAGATACACGTGCAGTCGAACTGTACAGTGCACGCGCCTGCTTGGTAATACGACGAGAGACTCAGAATCAACAGATATAGTAGACGATTCACTGATATCGATTATTACCGGGATACGCACCCTTAGGCCATGACTACACATTTAGCTTTCAATCGTATAGCCGTGAAACGGAAAATTCCCGATAATTAGCAAGTATTTTTATTCACACCAAAATTTAATATTTTTATATTTGTTAATATGTCAATTATTTAAAATGGGAAATTAATTGGAGGTCGAAAGAAATCGTTTAGACGGACGAACGCCCTGTACTGATTATTTCGGCGATGATTACTGCTCCATTCTATGGAGAATCGTTCATTTCCCATAATTGTGGGCCGACCATTGACGCATTACAAAAGAACTCATATTATTTTAGGATTTTTATCAATAAAATCGATCCCGCAAAAAGGTGAAATGCAGGAGTTTAAAATAAATGTCTCTGACAAGCAGTTTGGCGATAAATTTTTCGAACTAATCATCCGAAATGAACAAACCGAAAGCAAGAAATGTCCTGTGTCTGGGAATCGGTAAATATCGAGAGATAGAAAAAAAAGAGCACATGAAGCTAAAATTTTACTTTTTACTGATTTTCCAAGTTATTCGGACCTTGTGCATTTTTCGTCGAAGATTTTATATTTTTATGGAAGAGCCTGTAAATCTGCATGAAGAAATCCTTCGAAAAAGAAAAGAAATATGTCAAGCTTTTTCCTACTTTTGCATTATTACTGCCAGCCTATTTTTCTGGAAAATCGTCCTTTCAGCATTCTGCCACGTTTTTTGAGCTCAGCTTACAGTTTGCGATGCAGTCATGCAAGTTCGATGCGTAATCTTGTGTAAACCGCTCAATGCATTAAGCTCCGTGAGGCGGCCTCGGTCTCTTTGCTGCAAAATACATGAGAATCGTGGTGAAAGGGATGGTTATGTTTCCTCTGATAACTGCACTTTCGGCTAGTTCTATAGAGTGCAATGCCATTTTTGTAGCTCAATTTATAATCAGCGGAACTAAAAAGCCAAGCGAGAGAAAAAATTGTCCCACTGACAAGCCAAAAAAGACACGAACTCGTTATTTTTCGGAGCATTTGTCCAGGAACTGAACGAGCAATAAACCTGGACGTCTGCATTAAATTGTACTCGCAAATGACATGATTAAAAATATAATTCGTTCGGATGAAAATAGTCACGAGAATTGAGAAATCTGAATAATTTCACAAACTCACTTTGGAATAATTTCATTTCGACAATTCAACCAAACTCGATACTTTTTATTTTTCACGATATTTCAAAAATAAGGACATTAAGGATTTCAGGACATCTGTCAGACGCACAATTTGTAAAAATCCTGTTGCACGTTTACCATTTCGGGAATTTTATTAAATGTTCCAAAGAGGAGGAATAAGAAAGTAACAGTCCTGAATGAAGTGCAAAAAGCTGACGAGACTCCCGATGATCGTCTCAGTTCTCTTTGCCAATTTGACGCCTTCAATTTTTCTTTGCATTCTCATGGTTTTCCATTATTTGCACATATCTCGTGTGCATCTCTATCTTTCCTGGTACAGTTATTATAAACAGTAAGGTTCCATGTCGTTACGTGCAGTCTATGGCTGCACTCTTACGTTAACCCGGGCCGATGATGCGCGCACACGCTAATGCAATTGCCACGGTTTCTCACGATTCAATGGATTATTACGTGGCGCAACTTTGTACACATATTATATATTATACACACACACACACACGCGCGCAAATATAAATATATATAGACACGCTTACGCATCGTATCGCATTGAGGATGCACTTTATACTATATAAGCATTAAGCGACGTATATACTCGCTTATTAACGACAAGCCGCGGATGCCAGAATAGAACTTGGTTCCCTCTTCCACTATATATGAGTTTCCACCGGTTTATCGAGATTACAGTAAGCTGACTACGAATATTAGCAGAATATACAGTGTAACTATACGGTTTACATAGTTAACTAACGCGCTTCCATCCGAGTGAGAACTGTCAAGGCCCTCAGCACCTCGTAGCAAACTCCCTTATCATATTAATAAATAAAATTACAAGCCCAATGAACCACCTTGTTCGATTTTGTCCCGTATAGTGAACAATCATCTTCGAACGGATTTTCCAATTGAATTGTTAATTCTAACATATTAAAAGCAATTCAGTTCAAACTTTGAGTTTCGATTTCGCAATTTCCACACTTTTTACTTCAAAATTGTTTCAATTATTTTTTAAAAATCTACTAATAAAATGTCTTAAGGTGAAGGAGCAGTCACCTCGAATTTTCGAAATGAAAATTCTCCGTTGTCGTTTGACTAATCAGAAAAAGGCTCTGTCAGCGGACGCGGGACGATGGCAAAAATCCGCTGACATGGGCTTTTTTTTATTAGTAGAACCGTATCGAAAATATTGAATTTCGAAAAATGCAGCTATCTCTCTCGCACTCACGTGGCGAGAAAGCAACTGCTCCATCACCTTAAGGTTCTTCAAGAAATTTCGCGCAGACTTTCGCCGGAACAGTAGGAAAATTTTTACTTCGTGAAAAAACTCCAAAATTTCTCCACAGATTTTTTTTCCGCAGTTATTGCCAATTGCAGAGGAACCGAAGAGCGGTTTTTACCAAAAATTAACAAATTTTCACATTTTCCTAACTGTTTTAGTCAAGTTTCGAAAAATTAACCAAAGAGTTGGCTCTCGAGCATGTGGTGAGAGGAATAGCTTCATGGAGACGAGATTCATTGCCATGCAAATGTATAGTCGAATTGTCCGGTGCGGGTCTCGTATGCGCTCAATTCCCATGATTTGCAGTAATGCTTATTAAAATTTAATTCGCCACGTTAAAGACCGACTAGATAATACGAATAGCAATTGGAAAGCTCGTATAAACGTTTCTTAACGATAATATCAACACGCACAGCAAACTGTCTACGAATGAATATTCTGATCCATTTTATTGAGCACGAAATCGCGGTTTTCATTATAAACCAGATTTTGCATATGTTTCGTCCTTCTGCGGATATCCATGCAGCTACATATTCGTGCCCGCATCTACACGTGTTTTATTTTTTACCGAGCAAAGCGAGTGAATATTCTTCTTACGATTCATCTTCACCTTCCGCTTTTCTTTTATTCCATTCCCAAGGAGTGCTTATACGATCGATGTATACATGTACGTGCGTAATACGTACAATATATGTTACACATATATATTCACATAAACTGTGTGCAGATAGTTGGTCAGAGGCGTTACAGTCTTCCGGCTCTTTGCGTTCACCGAGAGGCTCAAGAGCCTTTTAAGATTCATATCTCTTTGCATCAGGAAAATGCGCGCGCGAAAGAAAGACGGAGAGAGGGAGAGGAAGGTTGGGAGAAAGAAAAACTGAGGGAAGAAAAGACATAGCTATACAGAGACGAATCTTCTGTCTCGGTATCTCGCTGATGCGCGGAGAGAGAGAGAGAGAGAGAGACACGGACTGCGGATATACCGCAGCAGCGGGACGCCACTGTTGCCTTGCGCGTCCAAAGAAACTCATGGGGCACGAGGCTCTAAAGCTATTTACCTACAAATATATCCTCGCCAATTTCCAACAAACTCAGCCCTCCGATCGAGTCTGTTTCCTTTCCTTTTGAAACTTTCGATTAATTCTACTCTTTAAATTGATTTTTCATACGCATTTCCAGGCAATTTGCACGAGAAGAGCGTTCGCATGTTTGTTTGTTGTCAGATTTGTTTAATCTGCCTCTGGATTCACGAGTATATTTGACCTTTTTGTGCTTCTTACTCAAAATTTGTCCGCCGAATGAGTTTCAAACACACGAGAAAAAAAATATCAAGTAAAATTTACTTGCACGCGGGGGTAAACGATCGATGGTTCCATCGAGATTGAAATAAAAATTTCAAATTTCTTCTCATGTCGCAGTAATATCATGAGGGACGTAAAACAGAGACATCACACGAATATTTCCAATTAATTCTCTTTTTGATGAATAATTGATGGAGGGAAATTGAATCTTCTCCAAGGCAAAGAGGAAAAAAAATATTGCCAGAAGTTTATGGAATGAACGACTAACCGGGTTTCGGGGCATCATGTAAATTGAGAATTGGTCGTTGCATACATTCATTAGAAATGAATCTGGGGGCTCAATTTGTCAAAAGTTGCCGACGGTCTTGACGCAGAGTCTTGGAGATCGTTTCGACGTTTATCCCTGCGTAGAATTTTCTATATAGATATATATTTATATTTATGGATATTAATTTTCATGGTGTGCACCATAGCCACGGCGAGAGTGTAGATGCACGGCTGCGGGTTGCCGCGGGCGGGTGTGGGATGCGTGCGTAAGATGCATCGTTTTACCGACTCGTATATACATTTATATATGTGCTCCGAAGTACGTGCAGCAAGAAAACGAAAGAGAGAGAGAGAGAGAGAGGGAGGGAGAGGATCGGATATACGGAGAGGCTAAGAACGAGGAAGAAGTGGGTATGAAATTGAGCATTAAGGAAGCGAGAGATGCTGGTGAGATCATAACGGCGTGGCGAATAGCTGACCAGAACTCAACCCAGAGTTCATCAGTTCCCGCTGTTCCTGATGATGCTCCTCGGGTTGAGACTTCTCGCTGAGTTTTGCTTCCGCATCAAAAAAATTATATCTGTTTAAACTTTATGTACGGGAATTATTTTTTTTCGGGCTTCGGAGAAAAAAAAAAAAATACTAAAGACAATAAAACGGCAATATTCTTAAGGCACTTTTTTACAATAAACATTTCTCAGGAGCAATTACCTTTGGTTAGAAAAAACTGAATAAAAACAAGCAAGACAAAATGGAATAACATTAAAAAGTTTCCTTTCGGTTCCGGGAAGGAATCTTCAGCGATTTTGGCGATACAATTGTTTATTGATCAAAGCAGGTCTCTCCAATCGCGATGAAAAAGTTGTCTCAAAATATGTGACTTGGCAAAAATGGATGAGAATGAATTAGAGATTAAGAAAATTAGTGCCAGGGATCACGAGAATTTCTTCAGTGATCACATCACGTTGCGAGGTCAGTGTCAAGTCTCACCATTTATCTCACTTCCGCGTTCATTTTATCGTCTCTCCAATTATCTCGTAGCGAAAAAAGTACACGATCGTATATTACTATGAAGTTGCACCAGGCGAGTGCATTATTCGAGTCAAAACAACGCTCCTTTTTTTTTTCTATACGAGACTCGGATTATAATCGACTATTTATTTATAGTAAAAACGTCAATAGACGTGTTCCATGTTGCACGCGTCAATTGTTTACCGTACAAGCTGTGTGAACATCACGCCTTTTACGCTTGTTAATGCATCGAGCTACGCCATAGATATACGCCAGAGTCTTAACAACGACGTTGAAGCTTTTACCGGAAAAGTGTCGATCATCGATCGATCCAACGCTTCAAGGCATTTTTATACTGAGATGTGTTGATTGCCAGGAGTTTTATATAAATAGTTCACCCATTCCTTACATCAAAGTCCAAAGGTGCACGTTTCACTTATTTTGACACTATTCGCTCTCTCAAATTTTTTAGTCGATACTTTATCAACAACAAATATCTCGAAGTTACTGTTCACAACAAAAACTCACTTGTTCAAAAAACAAAGGAGAATCCACCGAATAGTTCTCACTGTAACTATAAAAAGAAATATCGTGAAATATTTCTGGATAAATGAGGATGTTTCGACGCTGCACCAAAATACAAAAACAGTGATTTTGACGAAACTTTACGAGGAACGAAATATTTGAAGAGATATTTGATTTTCAAATATCACAGCATCTTCAATGATTGTATCGTGATTTTCGAGAGTATTACGAGACCAGACTCTTCCCTTGGGCACTTTTCGGGAGAAGAGGCTCAACTTCCTTCGTCAACATGAAAAATCTAATTAAGAAGCTTCCTTCAATCGGACATTTCGATTCCGAGTATAAAAACGAAAAACTTTGATATCAAAATGTTTTTTTGCATCTTTTGTTTGTCGTTCGTAAGGCATTGAAATGATTCGAGTTGTGACGAGTTGGTTTCTCGTAAGTGTATGGTAATTCTTAAAGGAGTTATAAAAAAGGGGTCGCAACGTGAGGCGATTGCGAATTTTTTTCCATCGTTTGTTACTACTCGCGATCGTGATGCTTGATTTACGTGAATCCCCTTGCGACTCATGATCAGAAGTTATAATAAGCCTTAAGGAAAGAGTGTTTCGAAAATAATGGTCGACATGAAAATTGGTTGTTCGCACATTGACAAACAGGGGAAAGCAGACGATTTTCGAATACTTTTTTTTTTTTTTGCGGAATAATCGTGAGAAGTAAAAAAAAAATTATTCAATGAAAAATTGAAAAAGTTGGTTTTTTTCTCCTGCAATAACGAAACGACTACCAGTCAGAATTGCATAGAAATACGACGAGAGCTTTTGAAACTGATATGAGAAAGAAGACACTCTGTACATAGAGTGTAATCGCATGGTAAATCCATAAATAGAAAAGACGATAATTCTATCGGGTTGTCTCCCGGGAATTCTTGAAAAAAGAATGATTCTGTTTGCCAGGACTTTGGGTACGAAAGAGTCATCGTACTCAGACGCGTGCTGCCCTCCTCTAGCCTCATCATTATTCGATAACTCTCTCGCCCTCTCTATCTCTTTGGCTGTGCTGACTTGCAGCGTATATTCTTCGATGACGTGTTTAACATTTTTTTTTCCAATCGAAAAATGTAAATAAAAAAATTGAAGCCTCCACGAGAGAATGACAAAAATAGCGAACGTATTCTCGCGTATGCTGTGCATTACGATCAACTTCAAAGCACGAATGCCTCGAAACGACAACGCGATTCTTTAATAAGTGTTGGGAATTTGCAACGTCATCATTCTTCCGGTTATAATTAATCGAACTCGGCGTCCTCATAAACTCGAGGTTGATCGATATCGATAACGTATACACGGAAACTGTTCGAAAAAACGAGATTCGCGAAGAATACGATGATTACGTAACTCCGTCGTAAAAAAGTGAGAAAATTAGTAAACGAAATTATGTAAATGTCGCTCTCGTGGAAGTTATACCTTTATTATTATTTCGACTCCCGAAAAATAACGTCCTCGCGTATTGTTAGCCGATTTTTATTCGGATCATTTGTGAAGAGAATCGTTTGGAATAAAATTAATTCATCGTTCGTTTTCAATGCAAATATTTTCATTCGTCAGCTCCATCACGTTGAATGTGAGGCTGTGAGAAACCCTCCTGATGATCTCTCGGACTCTATGCTCTTCCGGCACGAGGCTCGTTTTCAATATTTTTTGCTTCTTTTGCTCGAGCCACATATAATGTGCCTTGTGGTATAACGAACTCGATAATCGTCTGTATCGCGTCTCTCGCGCTCTGACCTCCGGCCATCTCTGTATTCTTCCGTCGCAAAACATCGTCTTCGTTATGCCATCGTTCACGCTCGTGTCCCATATCTTATTTATATACCTTTCAAAAATATCAAATTCCCTTAAAAGTAAAAACTTTACATTTTTCTCATATTTCTTTATTTTTCAATTCCGTTCAATAATCTTCATCGTTTTCTCATGTTTTTTTCATTCACTCACAACGCTGAGTGAGCGATTGGTGTGTGGCTTCGGCCGTCACCCAAGTTCGAGGAGCCCCGGACCTTAAGGAAACAGCCCCGTGAAACAAGTTCGAAAAACTTTTTTTTACAACCGTTGAAAAATTTTCCTTTGCTTTCTCTAAAAACCATAAACCCGACTCGGTTGATAGGAAAATGAAAATATCGAAGTTATGAATCCCTGTGCGAGTGACTACGAATTTATCAGAAACTTGCGACACGTACGAGGTGCACAGATGCACGAGATGCAAGTTCTAAGTGCATCGACTACGAGTGAAGAAAGAGTCGAACGGAACTCTGACTAAACACGGGCGTTATAACGATAACCGTAAACAAAATGTCCACGTTATACGCAATCCAATAGTGTGCTGTAGGAATTTCTACATGGGGTTGTTAACGTGTGGATAAATTGTTATAATCCTCGAAGTCGAACTACATTTTCATTCAGGAGAAAATTTTCAATTTGTATAATTAAAAGTGACACCGAGAATTTCTGGAATTTAGCAAAAAGTATTTTAGTGATTTTGCGAATCATATGAACGTGGAGAATAAAAATGGGGATGGTTTGAAAATCATGCTTTGCAGCATGATTTGCTATGGAATAGCTTATACACGAATGAATACACGTTCTAGACAAGAGGATCTGTGCTCATGCCAAACGAATAATAGCCTCGAATGAATAGCTCCGAGTTAGCCAAGAAGGATGTTCGATCTTCTCGAACGAAGGTGAAAGGGAAAAGAGACACGGGAATCTTTGCTCCTCGAGAAGACAGGCGCAATAGCGGGTCCGTCGTTGATCGTTGCATCGAGGGGGTTCACTCGTTTTCTCTTTACTTTATAGCTCTTTCAACGATGTATTTATACATACAAGAATATGTACATCTGTATATACCTGAAATTATATAAGACACGTGTACAAAGTGTCCGGAAAGTTGTATCGGAGTTTCCATTTAAGTAGGTCGCAAAGTTCTGAAGAAAAGAGTTCTCAAGCATTGTTTGATCCAATGCGTCGAGGAGTTATTCGCTGCTCGTAACTCGCTGATAGCCAATGCGATGGGTTGCGAAGGCAAATGGTTAGGGAATGTCCAATCATCGAACTCCCAGTGGATAGGCTCGACGTTATCGTTCTGGTCTCTTTACGTCCGTTCCTTATCAGAGAACGAACTCAATCTGAACTCTAATGTCATATTGGTACGTCATCTTCGGTGCATCGAAAAAGCGTTTGCGATTGCGATTGCGACTTTACTATATTTTGCGATCTATCGATATCTCAAGTGCTTCGGAGTTGACTTTAAGGACAGCCTGTGCATATATTCGTCCAAGACAACTTGCTTCCTCGCTCTTTCTCTCCTTCCCGTGTCTCCGCATTTATCTGCACTTTTATCTGTGTATCTATCTGACTATTCATCTCTCTTTCCACTGTAACACATCGTGATCATTCTTCTCGCTGAGTCGCTCCTTTCGCATCGTGAAAATAAAAAAAAAAAACTAAATAATAACAATGATAATAATAAGAAGAACGAAACGTAGTACGAGCGAGCGAGCACCAAGCCTGCTGCCAGAAGGGTCAGAGCCGAGAGCACATTGCACGACGAGTCCTCTTAATTGGTAAGGCGTCTAGAGCGTTAGACCAATTGTCGACGTAAGCACGAGCTCGCGACTGCGTTACGCCAACGCGCGCACCGGCTTCCCACACGCTCCATATTGTATTTTTATTTTTTATTTCACTCTCTTATTTTATGCTACTGGATTCTGTCAAGATAACTATATGTCTTCAACGCTCACAGATACTGAAAATGTCGACCTCCAGCCTTTCTCTCTCGCGCTTTGCGTAACCTAATGATCCAGCCAACAGGTACAATGATAAATAAATACTCATTATCACTCTATTTTCAAATTCATTTCGGTCAATCGGAAAAGTAGCGACGTGTCGAGAATTAATCGATTCAAGTATCTAAATCGTCGATGGAAACTGCAATTCAAATGAAACAGTTTTGCACATGATTATTAAAAACCACGAAAGTTTCTTTGGATGTTGTTCATTTTATCAACTATCGAGTTATTCGTTCCCATAGAATTAACATCGCGAATCGCTATCGAGATTACAAGATCAAATTCCATGTGATGGCGATTCATCGCACGTGGATCGATTCACCTAATTCGTGCTTTCGTTACTATTTATTTCACTGAATTTTTCCCCCCTCGATGCTTTTCAATAAACATGGAATTTTGGTGATGAAACGAACCATAATTTAGGCTGTCATTTTTCTTTCACTCTCCGTCCGCTCTTGTCCATTCAGCCTTATTCGGTGACAAGGTTCACGATCTCGCTATCTTTCATGGCCATGTCTCCGACATCTTTCACTCGACTTTCAGGACATGTTGATATTCAAAATTCGTTTTATATATCTATATATATATGTACGGGATCTTTTAGGCTATTTAATGCGTTACTTAGTTTGGGTGAACAGGTTTTAGGCGGGGAAGAGCAACCAGAAGAAAGATATAGTAATGTATGCAAATGTGTGTATATTTTAATGTATACACATACATATAGAAATTTATATGGTCACATGATGGCGTACGTTTTCGAAGTTAACACATGCCTGCATGATGCCGCGAGACGACGATATCATTGACGATTTGACTGTCTTATATATGCAGTCGAAAGAGAAGATAATCGAAGGTTGTTCGGTCTTCGACCTCTGCGACTTCAACTCGAGCCACGACAAGTAAACGCCGAATTTTTTTGTTGTTCGTCTTCCTCCTGACGATTATAGCCACTTAATTTTTTTACCCTTCAAAAAAAAAATGACGCGATCCAAACTGTGCTTACGCGTAGGAACACAATTTGTTTACGTATCGAATTAACGCCGATTCTCAAAATTCGTCGTCCATTCAAAAGATTTGTATGGTTTGGAAATTCACGCGGTTTTGGCGGAATAACGATGCAGGAAAATTTGGTTTATCGGTTATTTCAACGTGGAGAGATGCGACTATTTCCTTCGGGATCGAAAAATGCTTGAATTAACGAAATAATTATCAGAGAAATGTGGAATCCGCTGAGTGATTCAAGTGCTTCTTGAGATTGTGCTGAATCCATCGGCGTTGCTGCGTTTTCGAACGTACGTCGGTTATTTCTCGTACTTGAGTGATCTACCGGGTTAACGTGCTGTTTTTCATGGTTTCACATGATTCAATGTGTTAATGGGCATTGCGCGATTTCATGACAAAAACTATGCTTCTTGATTAATTTGTTACTCATAAATCGTTCTTCGATGCGTCAAACTTGGCAAGTCTATGTGTTTTCCGTAATTTTCCTTTTTTTCCGAACTTTTATTGAAATTTGATTATTTCTCGATGCAATGACACAACGTTCTTTGGACACTTGAGTAAAAAAACGTTGATCGTTGAACTTCCAGTTGAAAATCTTCAGGAAACAAGTCGCTGTATCGATTAGAGACTCTCGACTTTTCAACTTTGATTCAAAAGAACAAAATGGTCGATTTTATTAAAATATTGAAAATATTTTTGCCAAGCATTTGTCTGCCGAATATTAAAAAATTCCACACAGAAAGTTGGGCTTTTGTTATTGGTCGTGCGTCTTAGCAGTGCCAGTATTTTTTTCGTACCCAGTTGATGTTTCTTTTGATTACATAACAAATTTGTCATAGACACTTTTTAAATCGATTGATACGTTAAGCGCGATTTTTTTCTCGGTACAGGAATTAATTGATCGAGAACGTATCTCAATAAGTCGATCGAGACGAGGTCGTCTTCCGGTATGGTGTTTTTTCTTGTTTTTTTTTCTTCTCCTGTTTGCGCCATGTCCGTGCATGATCTATATAAAAAAAGGGCTTATGGCAATTCAGACGTTGGTCAACCGCGAAGGCCGCGAGCAATTGCACCAGCGTTCAAACACGGCTCGAAGGTTTCTTTGGCCTAAGGTTAACACTCACATATACAACAATTACTACGTACATTCATCGATGCAAAGAGAGGAGAAATACCTTTTCGAATACTTATGTGGATCCTGTTTGTATTGGTACTTTGCGATTTCGATCCTTTCTCTTTGGCTGGTATAGCGCAATGCGTAAGTGTCACCGGCTTGTCCTCACTTTCCAGTGAACTGCTCGAAGAAGAATACGGAGAAGGATCAGAGAAACGTTGAGAAATTAACAGAAAAAAAAAACGTATCGAAACATTGAGCCGAGCATATTTTTACAAATTCCGTGCTTGGTCCTCATATTTTCCGCACGAATTCTCAACATTTTTCCTACCTCGTATGGTATTCCTATTTTAAAAACAGCTTTTCATCTTTTCGTTCATCCCATTTCTTCATTTTTGTTACCGCGACTGCGAGAATTCGATCGAATCGGTTCCCAAGTGTTTTTTGGATTTGAGGTGAGGAAACTGACGCGAGCTCTCTTTACACTTTTATCGATGTGACAAACGATGAGATGAAAAATAATACTCCCTCCTTTTTGAGTTTGAAAATTCGTCGGTGTTTAGAAATTTGTAAAGAATTTCTCGAAATTTGTTCGTTTCAATTTAAAGCTCGTTTTTTAGCTCTTTAAAAATTCATCAATCAATTCAGAACCAAAATCTGCTTGATTTTGATTTTGTTAATAATTGGTAAACATTTCCTGGAGTATAAATACGCTGCGAAGGGTTAAAGGGATTCTGTGAAAACGGTAGTTCGTGACGACGAATGTAAAAGTATAAGTAACTTATGGTGTTTGGTGGGGATTGAGTACCGCACACACGGAGACTCGCAAAACGACTTTTCGTGATCCAGAACGAGTAACTGTTCCATTCTGATCCAACCTCGCAGCTCTTCGGGTCGATCGGTCGCGTTCATAGACACAAATACAGCTATTCCAACGAACAGCCCATATACGTTTTCCTTCTCAACTCTTCAGCAGTTCTTCGACGACGTAGATGCACCGGATTGACAAAAAAATTATATACCGGAGATTTATTCCGTATAGCAAAACATCTCGATTCCGTTACGATTCCTTCTTTTTACAAACCGTCACTCACTCACTTTAGTTGGGGCAACCGGAACGTCGATAATTATTAACAGCATTGATAATAACTAAACGAAGCGATCGAGTCAAAATGAAACGTGTAAAAAATCATCCACTGCTTTTATCGTGTCCGTTTGTGATTCCGATTTCTCTTCCAGTCTCTTTGCAGATAATGAGAGTAGATTCGATCAATCGTTCGAAACAAGTAACGTCTGTAAGTGAAAAAAGTTCGACTTGCTAATTTTTCTTCTGTCGCACGAACCTGGTAGGAAATAAAGGAAAAAAAATCACTTTTGGGTCTTCGTGCGACCCTTATTTGTCTCTGAAGCCAAAGAAGTTATTTGTCGATATCGAAACAGTCCGAAAGAGGTGTGCTACGGTGAAACTGAATTAAAAACAGAATCGAGGGGTGAAAAGTCTTTGCATTTGAGATCCCTGGCAAATAATACTTCTCCGTTACGTCTGTCATTGGAAATTACATCCCAACTGACACCGGAAACCAAGGGGAGTCCGGCGATCTTCGTTTTGCGAAGACTTTTTCTACAGAAGCACGTACTCCGATGACGTTTCTTAAAGTTTGCATTTCGTACTGACGATTCAAGGGTCATCGAGTTTACTAAAAGGGTGACCTATACGAGGGAAACACGATCAGTCCGTTTTCGACTAGAGGACGAATTTACGTCCACGTAACTTGTACGAATACTTTTGTATTGCAAGTATGCAGATATTTTGGTAAAAGAATTTTTAACGATGTTGAAGTTGGCATCGTTGAAATGCAACGAAAAGTGATTATTTTTAATAGCAGAGCGTCAAAATTTTATACAATAATTGTCAATGATAATGGGACAGTCTTCTTTGCCATTGAAAAACTGAATTTACTAGAAAAATTTGAACGATCGCATTATATATCAAAATAATGAATAAAAAAATTATTTTCCGTTGTATTCCAATGATGCAAACTTGAGTATCATGGATTTTTGTAGTTCACTGACTGCCGATTTCACCTGATTTATTGGATCAGAAAGGAAATCTCAAAAGACACTCGAATCCGATAATTTTTTTGAATCCAAAGCTGTGTACAAGAATCTAATTATTCAAACAGTATGAAAATCCATATTATCGATCGACTTTTGATTGAAATTCACACGAATTTGTATTAATGCAAAAATACGCAGCTGAATAGGCGGTTTATGTATGGTTACCATATCGGTCGGTGAGTGCGCAATGTTGGCTCGATCGGTGGTGTCTGGAGGGCGCGATCGGTTAGATCACCTCCGTGTCTCGACATGGAAGCCGCGGGTCACCTAGCCGTACTTGCCACCCGAGACCGTTCGCGCGCATCCTCTTCTTCCTCCTTCACATTCTCGTCTTCTCAATGCAAGCTTATGTGCACTTTTCTCCTTCGTATAAACCATGTCAGCACTTAGCGAGAGTTTGTATGCAGTTCACCGCATAACTGCACTCTGTCGGTTCTTGTGTACGCGCGGAGTGTCGTAGGAATAGTATATCCAAGATGTAAAGGGCACATGTGAATCTCGACGTTCCGATCGAAGGTTAAAGTCTTCAGAGTTAATTTCTTTAGCGATGACCCATTGACACGAGGTTAGAGCGTGTGCAACGTGCTATATATGCATTTCTACAAGAATCGTACGGTGCGAACTCGTTGCTTTTACAGAAACAGAGGTCCCGGTGTACCGACGACGCGGATATGACGAAAAATCGTAAAAATCACTTTCCCAAAACATCGTATTACTCCCTTGATAACAGGAGAATGGTGCATGAGTGAAAAATATGGTTTTCTAGGTTTGACTTTTGGGACGGCTTGTATGTAAGTTCCTGCGGTAGAAAGAGCATGTGCTTTTCTACGTCGTCGTCGTCATCATCATCGTCGTTAAACTATACGTACAAGTCCTTCTTCTCATCCTCACCCGCTTCTACTTCCTCCTTCGCTCATTCGCGCGCTAGTCTCGATAAGCTCGGTCTGCCTCTCTTCAAGGCTTTCCCCTCTGCCCCTTCTCTCTCTCTCTCTCTCTCTCTTGTCCCCTCGTTATGATATTAACGCGTGACTTAACCGTTAAAGAAACGTGGGAAAGTCCCGCGTACCACACCATCCTTCCAGTCATTTTACCTCAACTCATCCTCGTAATAATAATAATATTAACTATAATAATGCAAATGATAATAACATTACGAAAGGTAATGTGTTACATGTATTACTGAATCTACTTACACTCGTGAGTATATATAAATACAATGTGTAGTTTATTGTGTGTTCTCGTAAAAGGAACTGTAACGGTGAATCCACTAGCGAGACGTTGGATAATCCGTTCTTTCGTATGTTTATTTACTCAAACCGGATGTCTTAATCATTTTAATCAATATGAACAGGCAAAATTTCTTTTCCATTCTTCGCACAAACGTTATTTTTTTATCCAAACTCGAAAGCCTCGATTACTATCATTTTTGCATTTTTGAAGTTGCCCTTCAAATTCCAAATTGAACGTGATATTTTATTCGCATATTCGTCGATAGTTACGAGTCCCAATGGACTTTCGCGTGATGCGAATAAATGAAGGAATCATATTGATAATATATTAATTGCAATGCATATCATGATTATTCGAACGTTCGGCATCGAAAAGCCCGAGTGCATCGATTATTCGCCGAGCCCGAGTGCGTCGATAAAATTTCGATATCAGAAGAAAGCAGAGAGAGAAGGAACGACACTCATAATGATTCTATCAATCTGCTGGAGATTATCGACCAAGCGATTTTCGGGAATACAATCAACGGGAAACTGTGTCGAGGAAAAGATACGGGATGATGAAAAGCTCGGTAGACACACGTGCTACATTATTCGGGGGGCAAGAGTAGAAAGATCGAAGTGATCGCCTCGTAATGGGGCTCCAGACAGGATTGCCAGGTTCAGTATGGATGCTCGGGCAGAGGGTGGCGGAGAATTAAAGCCGATTGCCATGATGACGAAAACTGACATTGGGAAATTTATATGGAGCTTGGATCTCCTCAATTTTTCCCCGAATATTTATTGTTGGTCGTTATTTCGAAAATTCGATAGTTCAATTAAATAATCAATTAATATCGCGTATTAATTGAATGGGTTTTTATTTCACTCTTGAGTTTTATTGTCTGCGAAATATCGAACAATTGGTGCAATCAATCGTTTGCATATTTCGATTCAAAAAAATGTCTCTCGGTAACTGACATTTTGTTTATTGGAAAAAATGACTAATTATTCACATTTAACATAATTACGAAGCGCCAACGGACCGAAGCAACGGAGAAAAATACAAAAAACAGGACGCAAAGAATAAATAAAATGATCTTTGTCCGAAGAATGAGTCGCTGAAGTAATCAGGTTTGACGTCCTTGTAAAATCAAGTTTTGCATCTTTGCAGTGCATCTCTGAGCGGAGAAGCAAAAACGGAAACAAACAAGAAAAAACAAACATCGAGAATATTTCATTTATTATTCCAACTTCAAACAGCTGCCAGTTAAGGAGGCGATAACGTAAAATATGCCAACACTTTGGAGTTTCCGTAGTCGTACCCATCAATTTGTATCTCAATGTTATGAAGATTTAAATTTATTCACATCGTTCTGGAATTCTTGAAATTGATATTTCCGGAGATATAAATATTAGAAGCTGCTTTTTGAAAAAAAAAACGCTTTCGATGATCTCGAAAGAAGTCAAAAGGGTTAACTGAACATTGGGAAGGCTTTGATTTCTTTTATTTGTCCAGATATCCATTATGTGGAACTGAGCGATGATTTAGTTGCGAAAAATATAGCCAAGGGAGTGAAAGAGAAAAAGAGGGACACGGGCAGACGAAACTGTGGATGCCGGCGCCCGCGTTATCTCGATAATGGTACAGCACGTATGCAGTGGACGAAGGGTAAGGAAAGAATCCGTGTCGTTCCATGGTATCAAGGCATTTCCGGTTCCGGCATAGCGCGTTAACATTCGCGCGTACAGCCGCAACATCGACGTCCACGATTCTCCTCTCTTTTACTTTTTTTCGGTCTCTTTATTTCGACACACAGCTACAGAGTGTTCAAAAAGGGATGACAATGATTTTCAAGGAGAGAATAAAAATCCCCAAATCGTGGAGAGAAAGATTCTCGATAATTTTTCTCCCGGCCCGAATATTTAGCAGATTCAAATCGAATTAGAATCGGCAACCCCTTGTGAAAGGAAAAACGGCGTACAATCGCCGAAGCGGCGCTCATTCCCTTCCGCGATAAATTAAACGGTCAACAACAAAGTGTCAAAAAAAACGTCGAATAACCTTCGCTTCTGGAACGATACGAACTAACCGTATCGTCTGTAGTTTGTCCACAACTTTTGAGAGACCCTGTAAATGAATGCAATCAATGTAGAGTTGTGCACGTGACTCCAGCTCTATGACTTTACCATTACTTCCCTCCAGCCATCGACGCCCCGTCTATATCTGTGGAAATGCTCAGTAGTCTGATAAAGTCGAGCATAACCGTTCTTGCAACTGAACCTCCGATATTTCCAATCGAGTCATCCTGATGCAAAGCATTTTTACGACGCTATCAAATAGAAGCTTCGTTTTGTTCTGCACGGGCGCCACAGCCTCGGACCGGAAGCGCGAGGACTCACGACGCTTGTACTGTTTCATACGAGCAGCCCAGCTTATCATGCTCGGAGTCATTTCGAAATAAATCGCTTTTGCTTCTTCCGATAGCAAGTTTCCCGAGTAATGTCAGTGGCAAACAACGACTCGAGAATAAAGGTCAAACTTTCTCGCATTTTTACAAGGACTTCGTGACTTTTTTTATCAATTTCCTAAATACTAGTTTTATTTTGTGGAGTCAATAAATTTCTCGTAATCTATCAAACTGTACGATAAAAAATTAGTCCAGTGGAATCACCAAAAAAGGGGTTTATTCTGAATTTCAAGCATCGAGAAGTTCTCAAGGTTTTTCAGATTTTTCGCAGACCGTGCCAAAGTTTTGATAGAAACAGTGAAAGACTTTTTAATCGAATTTAAGAATTTCTTCGTCATGCAACTTCGAAATGATTTTTCTACCATTTCAATGACGTGAAGCTCTTTTGAACAACTTATTATTTTCCAACCTGTTTACAGTCGTGTTTACAATGTGTTGGTACATTACTTGAATATTGACATTTTTCTTCCACAGGAAAAACAAATTACATTATTTTTCGCAACTACGGGTTCTCTTTGCTCCGGGGTATTACTTTGTTGACTCCTCCCCTGTGTGTGTGTGTATATACACGTCGGTAAATATATCGTGGGAAAAGCATGACCGTTTTCCCGATGATTGTCGGTAGGCCACGAAGAGTCTATCCTTGGTCGCGACTCCGTTAAATGTTTCAACGTGTCAACCCATTAACTCATTATCGATCACGAATTTCCAGACTCGCTCGATGAGCTCTTACCTCGACATGTATATATTCTACCGCGCACACATATATATGGATCTTTGAAAACGTTATCTACATATTTTGTGTTTAACTTCGTTGAGGTCAATAATCCCATATATTATAATTCCAAGTCAAACTTCAGTAGCGCCACTGAATATCGACGTGCAGACTGAAACTGCGAAAAATTCAAATTCCAAACTGTGATGAATTTAATTAATTAACCGAATTGCTGGAAGGAGGTGGAGAGATTGGAAGTTCGCGTTTGGAGAGGCAATTTGAGAATTTTTCTAATTGTAAAGGTTCCTAATCAGTACACACAGACAAACTGGGTTCAAGGGCAGAAATCATGCAAATCGTAGCATTGGAATGATGAGCCTCGCGTAGCAACTTGTGTGTTGATAAAGCGAGAGAAAAAATGGTGGAATTTCACTCGGGAACGTGAAATATTTATGGGCTTTTGTTTTTAAAACCGTCAGGGAATGGAGCACATTCGGTTTCGTGAGTTCTCGATTCCCCGAGGCTGACACAGTCGAGTCTGTGACGGCATATAGAAGGGAAATGAGAAAAGGGTGATAGGGGTTGAAAAAAGAGAGATCGAGCAAGGGCAAGAGCAGCCCCCAGTACGGGGAATATATATAGAGGTCGCAAGCCAGAGGGTGACTTCCGATATGAAGGGAAAAGGAAAGGCGCACGGATGAAGAGAAAGGGTAAAGAGCAAGAGCGAGATCGAGGGAGGAAACGGGTGGCTCTGAGGGGGTGGTTCTGACGCAAACGGAAGTGCCGGAAGGGGCGGCACGACATCCGCACTCCCTCGTGTTTCTCTCCTTCAATTCTTTTTTTTTGCTTTTCCTTCTTCCGGCAAACCCTCTAACCTCCCTTTCGCGTTTCCCGCATTCGTTCTCTCGATGTAGCTCCAATATATACGAAACAGTCTTCGCGCACATACTTTTTCCACTCTCGTGCTTTTTTCATACACACGATACGAACCAACTTTATGCCACTCGCGGTTGGTAACGAGATAACTGCAATGCCTGCTGAGAGAAATTTTATTACCTTGAATTCAATTGAGCTTGTTATAATTATCCTGGCAACTTTATAAAAGATCTCGCCAGCATTTCAATCAGAAAACACAATTATTCGCTTGATTTTTTCTTATCGTCGCAAAACCCGATAAAAATTGGATTTTGCGAAAACGTTGAGGTCAATATCGAAATATAATGGCAAACCGAAATGTAGTTCGTACGCATTGTACGATGGCTAAGATATTGCAAGCTCAGGATCCTCTGCGAATTCCTAGGCTCACAAATACACGATATGATCGAAGAAATAACCTTAAGCGGAAGCTTACAGCGGAAGTTCATGAGACTTTGCTCAATTTCCGAGGCCAAACCCCCAGTGATTCCGAAATTCTCGGAAATCGCTGCGGGGCTTTTTTATGGGCTGTTCGGACGATGTCAAGTGGATCACTCTTATTAAAAAGTACCGTCACTCATCCATCGATTATTCGGTTTGAGATAAATAAAAGCAAAATCGAATCCCTCAGTGAACATCGAGATTATGGAAATTTTCCGAACCCTCTCAAAGATTCGTTGAATTTAGTATTCACAGAAATATTTTCCGACACTGTGACATTGTCCGGCTTGCTAGTTAGTCAGCTTTCCAACAGTAACGGGATTCCCTCTGCACAGACCAAAGGTTTTTATTCCAGTCGAATTAATAGAATCATTAGAGAATTCTTTGGTGTATAAATGAAGGGAATGGACTCAATTTGCTTCAGGTAATGAATAGTGTAGGCCGTGCTATTTTGTTTGGTATATTGGTCGATAAATACATGAATTTATCGAGGTTAACAGGAAACGAAACGTAAATTGGAGGCTCAACATAGTTGAGCCAGTCGGCGATTAATCGATCGACTCCTTTATATCTCGCCTCCCACCGTTACACCGCAAAAAAAAAAAGACTGATAATGCGTTGATGCAAATAGCCCTACTTTGTAATAGCAAAAGCGTTGAGAATCGAATCGTCGTTGGCTGCGAACCAGTCGCCGATAAATCGAAAACATTCAATTTGTCGTATTGACGTGTCGTTCGAAATAAAACCCTCAAAATTGTTGTCTTTTGAATAAAAAATTTCATGAATCAGGGACTCCATTGAGTTTGAAAAACTGCAGAATTTTTACTCCTCCATTTTTGAACTTTTGAGCACGAATTATTTTCTCGGACGGGGGAATAAGAAAATAAGAAAATTAGAAAATTCGAGCAACCATTTGTGAAAAGTTTTTCTTACAAGGTTGTTGGTTAATGAACAAAAGTTCATTATTTTTGTGAGAAAGTAAAGCTCGCTATCTTTAATACGATGGGCTTTCCTCAATACTCGTGAGGGCCGATCGAAGGCATACCCGGAAGTATCTCCAACTAATACATTTGTACAAAATCCATATATGTCTGTGAACTCGCGTATCATAGACGTGGATGTTTATATACTCGCCGACCCGGAAATTGTCGTCGACCTCGTCGAAGTCTCCAGACACACGCCATGAGCTTTATACACTCTCGCGCCACGACAACGACGACGACGATAACCTCCTCCGAATCGCAATGGTTTTCGTATGTATACAGTTTGAAAAAGAATTCTCGCCCGGGGATAGGCGATAAAATCCTTTCTGTCTCCCGCTTATGTTCCTGGGGTGCTCGTATTTCGATCTCTCGTGAAACTAGCTTTTCCGCGCTGTTTCTTCCGAGTACACACTCACGCGTTTCTCCTCAGCTCGATATCCGAGAGCCCATAAAACGTCCCCCACAAAAAAAAAATCAATTCCATAGAAATAAATTATCTAGAGCGAAAAAAAAAACACAATTCCACCGGAAATTGGACCAGATTACATGGCTAGGTATTGGCTAATTGGAAAATTCACTCAGAGTATTAGCCACACGAGGTCGAATTGACGAATTTAAAAATATAACAATTTTCCCTTGTTTTTTCGAATCTAACGATCGCGAAAAAGAAACATGCACAGCAAAGACTTTACTTATTTTTTATAGTAAACTTGATTTTGAATATTTTTTACTGACATCGTTTTATTTTTCATAACCGGTAGCGAATCAATCTTTCGGGTTACCGAAATTTCCTCAGTGCCAAAGCTTACTAGGAGTCTCTGGAAAACGACCACGATGCATGTTTTTCTTTCTTACGCTTATATAGTGCGACGGGAACGATATTATGTCAACGGCACAGAGCAGTACTGAACATTTATGATCTTCTTATTTTTTTTTCAACTTGTCACTTCGAATCGCTATGCGACGAGCTTGTTTATTTTGAAGAATAGTGTCATGAATGGATAGTTCAACATCGTTTTTTACTTTGTTAGTCCGCGGACCTATTCATTAGCATTTGTAGATTTATTTTTCCCTCTTTCTCTCTCTCTCTCTCTCTCTCTCTTCATCTCGTACTCGAGTTTGCATGAAATTTCTATCTCGTATTCTTTGTTTATTTCTGTACAGTGCTTCAATAATCTTCATTCAGTTTATCACTGGCATATTCGCTTTGAAACATTCATCACGACTATTTTCCCATTTAAATTGATTTTGTGATATTTTTTTCGAATCATCCCCAAGTGTAGTTTTTCGACAGAGAAAACAATGCAGACATATATACGTAGGTGTGTGGAAACTAGCCAAACAAACCGGATCGCACTGCTTTTACAGAGCGGTCAATTAATTTTCTCGTGAGAGATTAATTAAACGCGGGTAGAAATCATGCGACGCACTGCAGAAGGGATATTTACGTTTTCGAGCCAACCACTGTAGCCCGATTCTACAGATTCGTACCGACGAATCCTTCAATTTGGCCAAACTCCACAACTTAATAGAGACGAATGGGTTTCTCTTCTTTCTTTTTTTTTTTTCACGAGAGATGCGATGCGTCGGTTAAGATTATATTTGTATTAATAGGACGAGGAAATTCTGCTCAAGTGAATCGCACTTCCGATTATGTTTCATTTTTATTTTCTCGACTTCCCTAAATCTACGGATCTCATTTTTTTATCCACTACATCGAACATTAATTAACAGAATACTCCTTAATCATTAATCAAGTCCAAATATGCCGAAAAAAAACGCAAATTCAAATAATCTCCAATATTTCTTCAACCACAATTATTCTTAATAGTGAAAAATCAAAATTTTCGATAGTTGTTTGGAAATATTTGCAGCGATATAGCTCTCAACATTGTTGGAAATCACTATGGAGTCTATAGTGTTTAATCGCCGTTTGATGTTGCTATGGGGAACTAATTTACCAAAGAGAGATATTGTGCAATTCCCGAGCGCTGTTCCAGTATCTATAAACCATGTACATTTGCTTTATATACGGAGCATACGGAGATATGTATTCGTAAACATATGTACAAGTTTACTATGTACATAGTGTTCATCCTACGAGCATGCTACGGCTAATGGTGAGTATAAGGCAAGTGCCGTTGAATGAACAATTTAGCGCAATTAGGACTTAACCCACTTCCTAAACGTTCGCCAGTACACTCTCCCGACTAACCGGCGGTATCAAATTCTCCACTCTCAACATATTTCATTTTTTTTTCACATTTTGCAACAATATCACAACATCGCGTCGCACATCTTTTTCGCAGTGTCGGAATACTTTTTTCTCTCGAAATAGAAAACGCTGCATATTTCATTTAACCAGAAAATGTTATGGGAATCCGATGACGAGTGAATTTGTGTTTTTTTTTGTCGTGCTACAAAAACACGAGGGCCTGTGGCGAAGGAAAAATTGGCAAGTTCAGCGATGAGTTTATTTATATGAATATTAAAAAATTGCTCATTCGACTTGACGATCTCGTATCGCCTCTATCATTCGAAAGGACATGATTGTAATTCGACAATTTCGCTTCGAGAATTTACGACGAATTTATCAGGCGGATAATATATGCACATGCACACAAATGGCTTCGTACAAATCGTGCGCTTATTCGGATTGAGTATTTGTATCGAGAGTTATGTCTGAGTTTGTCGTTGTGTGCTCAACGTGAAATTTGCCTGTCCAATTTGCTCTGAGGTCGAATCGAGAGACTCGATCGAGGTCGGACCACTTGTGCCCATAGATTTTCGTCCAGCAGACTTGAGTCACAGACAGAGTGGATTTCCGATATTGTTTATTTCGATATAAAGACACGTCGCGCGGTAAAGGGCTGGACCAACAAAACCGTTGGGTTATTTCCGAAGCAACGATAATGAATCCATCGAACCGAGAGTGATGAAGCGCGAGGAGGAATATAAATTTGCGGTGATTTTTCAACTTGTCAAGCGTCTCGTACCTCGTTAATTAAAAATGACAGCGTTCGATTATTATTGCACTACTTGTACAAGTTCGATCCAAGTTCCGCTAAATAAACGACAATTGAAAAAATTGTTTGGAGATTGTTGGACGCAATTAGGGGACTCCTTTCTGATCTATAAAAATTTCATAACAACGGTGACATACGTGTACGAGTGTATACATCAAGTGTGCATACATTCTTAGCTCAACTAAACGGAAGACTCGGCCTCTAGGTTGGCCATAAGGCCGAACCTTCAATTGAGATCGTTTCGACTCGGCTCGCGTCAATCTAACGAGCTCGGTAAAAGTTTTGTCACTCGGTTCAACATTTCGCAGCATTCAGTCTCGTAGAAAAAACAACTTTTGAGCAGCATTTTAAAAGGAACATTTGTACCTCGTTCCGACGAATTAGGAAAAGAATAAAAATATTTAAAAGCGATCGAAGTTACCTTTCGACAAGTCGAGAGATCGAAGAATCTGGCGAATTCCATTGCAGTCGCCAAGTCTCGACCCCAACCGCTGTGTTAATTTAGACAATTTGCGACGTGGTATGGTCGTCGACGTTCACTCATCTCTTTGCCTCCGCGCCATTGTCCTTTATTTGTCTCATTCTTTTACTCTCGTTTTATACCAAGCACTCTCGACCAACGTTGCATGAAATTTTCACGGCTGCGCCTGGAACTCGCCATCAACAATCCTAACATTATATTTCACTCGTCGCATAACGCACCGGATCGAGTTTCCAAAAGAACTGCCTCCATCCACCGTTCTAAATGTTTTTGATTTAAGGAGGGTGGCTACACCCAACAATGTTGCCATGTTAAAACCATAGGAAAATTCGAAATGATTAGAATTTAATGAAATTTGGTGAGTATATTCTTTAGTATTAAATATGAATATCCAAATTTTTAAAGATTTCTCTTCTACATAGTTTTCGAGTAATTGAACACTAGAGTTTACATGCATAAGCATAGGATTCCGATATATATAGGTATATCTTTTGAATATTGTAAACTCCAATTGTTCGACAACAATGTAGACGAAAAAATTGAAAAAAATTGTGTCATCGTATTTGACGCTAAAGAATGTTGTCACCAAATTTTATTAAATTCTTATCATATGTCGTATGTACCTCCTTAATCTTGCTCGTTAAAGATTTTTATAGAGATTCCTACAAAAGATTTTCAATCAAAATTTGTCTCTCCTCATTTTTCACTGTAATTCAGTAATTATCATTAATCATTGTGCAGATTTTTTTCTACACGCGTGACAAAACATGCTGAGAAATAGTGATAACAATAATAATAATGAAGCATGCAATCTAATTTTGACAATTAAAGCCGCAAACTGTTCGTTGCCCAGTATTTCCATGCACGTCATCGCCAAACACGTGCAGTGAAAAGAGCCAAAGAATGTTATTTCAGCAGAAAATCGCAACGCGAGTTGCACGAGAGAAGGGAACATAATATGCAGACATCTATAGAGATATATATATATATATATATATATATATATATCGGGGACGGAGGTGGTCTGCGGAATAATTCCCGGATGATGAGGAATATCCTTCTGGCTGTAACCCACAAAGCATCGAGAGGTGTGCACATGTACCCGAAGTCAAAAGAACTAAACCGCAAGGGGGACAACGATGCTGAAGGACGCGTTAAAGCAACACGAGCAACAACAGCGAAGGTATCGATGTATCACCTCTGAGGGCTCGCGTGTCCACGTACTTCGCTTTTTAAGTCGCGTTCATGACTTTTCCTTCATTTTCTGACACATTGAGAAGTTTCATCAATAGAAATATCAAGGGGAAGAATAAAAATGAATAAATTATCGATACGAATTGAAATCGGGACAAGGATTTTGACGTCTGGGCAATTATTATTCCACAGAATCGAAATTTGCATGAATTAAGAATAAAATTTCGGATTGGTCAGCAATTGTCTTTCATTTTTTGGAAAATTATAATTTTGTGTGTTCAAGGTCGATCGCATTCCGTAATGTTAATTTTTCCATATTTACTTTTTTGAATTTGCACGACGTGCATAAGGCCCGCTCACTCATCGCTATCAGTCGTACAGATTTTAGTCTTTTTCATAGACTGACCCGTCGTCATAGCGGCTTAAACGTCATTGAAAAAAAAAAGACGTAGTATCGGTATTTCTTGCGGTTCTTTGTCCAGATTTATTCTCGTGCACCGATCATGCGACCTCACCTGCAGCTGTACATTTTTCTGTGTATACCGACGACATGGAGCGAGAAGGAGAATACAAATACAGGGACATGCATTCACGCTAGGCACTCCGAAGTAATTTGATCACGCGTTGCATGCTCGTGGCGACGACGAGAAGAAAAGGATGAGGATATGGTCTGCTCTGGTCAGATGCGATCGCTTCGTGAGGGTTTCTTCAGGGACCTAGAAGAAAAACAGCACGATGATTGGCACTTTTGGCCACGAACGAAACGAAAATTTCTTATCTCCGGGTGAACGATACGTTTTTTAAAATGTCCACACTGCTCGGATATATTGATTAGAAATTAGTCTAGAGAATCATTTAGAATTTTTAATCATCGACAACGACTGATAGACTTTTCGCAAAGATTCGTATTGTTAATAATTGCAAAACGAAAGAAAATTGGAAAACTCGATCAGGAGATAACTTTCATTGAGCTGATCGTTTCTAAGAAAACGTCCCGAAATATTAACAAAAGCCGAAACTTTCAATAGCGTTGTTTGGATAGTTGAAAAAAAATGGCGATAAGACCATCGAAAGATGACGATATAAAAATATTTGCGATTCGTAAAAAAAACCGATTCTTTATAATTGGTAAGACAGTGATTGGTAACTGTACACGAATTCTGGAACTGGAGCATACACACGAGTATATGTGGGCAAGGCTATGAATAGGGATACTCTTATGGTGTTCACGAGAGATCTGATACGCAGAGGTTGTATTGCTCGGTGGTGTGGCGTTCCAAGAGATCGAGTCTCTTCGTTTTTTTTTTTCGTTCTTTCTCTCGGCGTCTCGGCCACTTCCGGTATAGGGTGAATACCACCATGCCGATGGTGTGTGGGGTGTGCAACCATGAACAAGGTCTCATCTGCTGTACGCTACATATATTCATCGCGTGTTCCTCCATGAGCCACCATTTTTTTCCTTTCCTTTTTTGCCAAGATCGAATCCGAGAGCGATCTCGCGAACGCGAGAGTCGATCGGGAGGATCGATCTCCTCGGTCGGAAGCTGCGGTTGGATAAAAAAAAAACAACAACAAAAATACAGCAGCTGCTCGCGCGATCGGATGGACTAAGAAAACCTGTAAATCAACATGCACGCATAAATACACATTTTTTGTATACCCATGCAAATCTTCTGTTCCCAAAAAGTACTCCATAAAAAAGTGCATCATTGTTCCAATCACAAAACCCCAAAGATTCCAATGGAATTGGGCATAAAAATGTCGATAATGTTTCACATTTTCGTAATCACAATTTTATCACGAATTTTATAAAAAAATAACTATGCGCCATTTTTTTTTATACGATTCATGGAGTTTTTTTTTAAATTCTTTGTTTTAGGATTGTCAGCTGACTGCGCCAGGACCAGAGTTTTGCAACCAACGTAAATGTGAGTAAAATTTTTATCTCCACACAGAAACCGATTTCGCTGTTTGACAGATCAAGTGATTCGTTGAGATTTCATAATCGAATCGCTATCCATAAAGTCTCTATCGATATCAAATCGCTATGGGAAAGGAGAGGAATTTGTTCATGTGTATATAAATAATTTTTCTAATGAAAGACTCGAGAGGAAACAGAATTTGTTTCATAATGTTGATGCAAATGCGATGAAAATTACAGCTCGACTCTAAAAGTTATTAGTCCAGTCACCTTAGACAATATTTCACGAAGTTCTATTCAAGAGACCCACCCTCTGGCCAATTTTTTTATAGGTTGTCTGGACCTCCAGGAATATAGCCCTGAGTTTTCGGACATTTCCGAGTTGTTTTTTAGCAATAAAAAATTATTGAAATTTAAAAAATCGCTATTTTTGCGATAATTTTTTTGGAACGCGTCCTATCAAAAAAAGTTTCAAATAAAATTTGTTTATTATAACGTCCTCTGTAAGAAAGGTCCTGAAAAAAAAAGTGCTAACATCGTTAATTAAGCCGTTAATGGCAAAAGAAAATGAAAATTCTCGATTTCATTTTTACAACCGCAATCGGTTATTTATCAACTTATCGGTTTCAAACTCGTACGAGATGTGAAGGAACCACACCCCAAGAGAATCATGCAAAATTTTTCGATCTGCGAGATATAGTTTAGCGACAATCTGCGATAATCGAAAAATCTTTGCCCTTCAATAGAATTTCCCGACGAGGGCCCACAAGGTAGAAAAAAATCGAGGAGCTTCTTGTCATCATGCACAACCGATTTGAAAAAAAAAAAATGCGTTTTTCGAAAAATAAATATTGTTTTTCGGTGATTTTAGATTTTTCCTTTTAAACAAATAACAATTCTGACCAAAGTTGCAAACATATCGGAAAAATTCTTGGATCATTTGACGCCTTTTGGGAAACCGAACAATTTAAAAAAAAAAAAAATGCAATATCTTGATTACAGCCCGAGATATGAATGTTTTTACCTTTGTTCAACTTTCTATTGTTGTAATAAATATTTTTGCAAAATTCGAGTTTTACAGCAATCCCTACGCTTCTGGCCATAAGATTCGATGAAATTATTTCCTTTACGAGGAGTCATGCCATCACAATTATCAGTATCTTTCGATCGACGGCTCGCCGCCGAGCGCGCGGCGTCGATCGCGCGGCTGGGTGGCGCGGTGGGGATGCCCCCTCTCACTCCGCAGCCCGGCGCGAGCGGCTTAGTTAACAAATGTAATAACTTGCTCAAAAATGGTCGTAAAACTTTTTTTTTTTTTCATTTCACGTGATTTTTTCTTGCCAACGCGATGGTGTTCTTGAAAATTATGTTAACTCCATAGCAGACCCATGACCATGTTTCTCACGAATTTTACATCTAAACATTTTGTAAAATTATTCAACTGTGGATGGGAAAAGCTATCATACATAAATCTTTTCTTAGACACAGTTTCATTTGCAACAATACGCTACACGACCAGCTTCCAATAT